>OU343219.1:174569085-174865423 GCA_910596185.1 Chrysanthemum makinoi | reverse complement strand
AAACATTATGGGAAAGGAAGGGAACTTGCATGTTGCCCTAATTCCTTCCTATAAATACCCATGTAAACCTTCTCATGAAGGTTGGTTGTTCTCTTTCACATAATACACCTACGCATAACCTTTTACATATCATATTCATGTGTGTTTGTGTGTTTAGTGTTCATCCGCCTCCTCTTTATCTATACTTCTTTATCATTGATGCTTGTGTTACAATATGGTGACCTAACAATTATTAATATCGCTATCATGATGATGTAAGATCATCAGTATGATTGATAAATGTGATAATTAAAATGGGTCCACCGCCATTTCTAAGGTGGTATTGTTTGTGCATATATTATTGTTCAACTGTTTCTTTCTTCTTTTTAGCTTATGTAATTGTATGAAGTTTAAGTTAGATTAAGATAATGGTATTGTTAATGATTGATGTTAGTAATCAATAATTTGTCTTTATGATGCATGGATAGTAGTAGAGCTGTTGATGCATATAGTAGTATATTTGACATGGTGTATCGAAAAGGGATATATGATGCTATATATGTGAGTTCTATTATTGAAAGAAAGGTATTTTGGTAACATTCAAGATCAGAACATATATACTGGTGGTAGCCATGTATATACATAATTTGTCACCATCAGTGGGTACTAGACATTTAGTGTTTAATAAGATTATTGATAATAAGATTTGAGGATGTTTAGGATGTTTAACTACGAATGACTTTAATTGTTTTGACTTTAATCGAAGTTAATTTTTTGGGTCTTTAATCTAACCTACATGATTTGAAAATGGTGATGATGTTAATTTTAGAGAGAGAATGGTGATGGTGTTTGATTGGGATTATGTTTTTTTGTGGAGGAGTTTATGAGATTTGTGAATAGTGATGGTGTTAATTTTAGAGAGAGAAGCAGAAATTTAGAGAGAGAAGCAGGAAAAAGAGATAAATGGAGGGTGGTGGTGGTGATGGTATAATTTTATTGATTAAATACACCGTTAGTCCTTAAGGTTGTACCAGTCTTACCACCAAAATAATTAACCAAAACAATGAAATGACCATTTTTACTAACAGAAAATTGGTCAAGGGACTTGTCTAGAGTATAAAACCCAAGTTTTGGACTCCCAACGATGAAAAAGGCAAGGTTTTGGCCTAGAGTGATGTGCATGTACAAGTTTAGGGACGAGCCGTGTATTTTAGTCAAATATAAATAACGTTTAATGACGATATTTGCATTAACAATTTTCATAATAAAGAGAGACGCAATCCTCAACAGCTTGGAACTCTATTTTATTTTTATCTTTAACTTGCAAACTGAATCTGTAATTTTAACTTTCATATTCGAATCAATGTTATTTGATAATGTGGGCTCATTGTCATTGACGGTTTCTTTGTTATTTGTTTTAGTGATTTCCATGGTAAACTCCAATTACGAAGGAATGTATCTGCATGATATCGATAATAATATTATTGTAAACACAGTTTAACACATATTATAACAAAAAGTTTATCAATCTGAACAATATTTATTGATATTGAGTAAACCTACCACACTTAAGATATAAAACATGTATGTATTAATGAATTAGGGTTAAGAGCTATTTGCGTTTATATAGACATAATTTAGTTAAATTTTTATTAAGCCCATTAGGTAAAATGTTTATTAAGCCTCGGTCGTAATTTTAATATAGAAAAGATATCTTTTTGTTTATCAGTTTAGTTTTAACATCTTTTCATATAAAATACAAATATTGGATGCACAATGTGTATAAGTAGGTTTTTATGTTGACATGTTTTTTAGAAACAAATTGTTTGTGTGTTTATGTTTTTATCTTTTTTTCGTGTTATATAATACTTGATCCAAAATATATAAACATTGTTTGGGTGTTTATTTTTTTTCTCTTAATTTATTACATAATGTATTGGAAATGGAGTTTAAGGTTTTGTCATGGTTGTTTGAAGTGGTGGTGTGGGTTTCTTAAGGGGTTGGGTTTTCTTAATGGTCTGTAAAGAACATTTTTTTTAAGTAAACAAACTATCATATAAGAAACACACGTAATTCTGATATTCAAACGGCAAAAATAAATTATTATATAAGAAACACATGTAATTCTGTTGTTCAAACTAAAATACAATAATGAAATTATCATGGTTGTTTGATGAGGTGGTGTGGGTTTCTTAAGGTTTTAGGTTTTCTTAATGGTCTGTAAACCAATAAGATTTTGTTTGTAGTTTTTTTGTAAAAAATAAACAAACTATCATATAAGAAATACACGTAATTCTGATATTCAAACGGCAAAAATAATTTGTTATATAGGAAACACATGAAATTATGTTGTTCATACTAAAATACAATAATGAAATATAAATAAATCCATAATATAATTGTTTCAAATTTAATAGTAGTTTTTTTCATTAACTCTATCATTCTTTGTTGTTTCTTGTCATCCACATGTATAAAATAAAATCAAGACATCAGACTTGGTTAAGCTGAAAACTACAAATATAATTATGAATTTATAAATTTTTGAGAATTATTACCTTAAACATTTTTGCTACTTCATTTAAAGATTTCAAACGTGATCCCAGTCTGATGGTTAATATATATCATAAGAGGATCTGCGAATTATGAATGTTGATTTAGCAGTTAAATTTATTTTACAAAGTATTTGTTCTGTTACAAAAAAATAATGAAGATTTAACACACACACACACACACACATACACACACACACAATATATATATATATATATATATATATATATATATATAAGTTAGGATCAATAAGAAGATTACTTAAAATAAGAAGGAATAAGAAGAACTATAACCGCAAATCCGAGATGCACCGACCTAAATTAGATGCATCCCTATAATCTTAGATGCATTATAACGCACCATAGTGTGTTTTCTAGCTTTTAATCAGGTGCATATACGTATATTATGCATTTCATGATTTCTCTTGTTTTTTTGTTCTTGCGTGCCAAAATCATGAAAATCAATTTGCACCATCTATACATCAAATTAACTTTTGAAACTCAAGATGTTGCATCTATATGAATAGAAATGCATCTAATGCAAGTCGTTGCATCTCAAATGCGTGGTTTTGGTCACTTCTCACCACTTCTTATTTTAATTTACTTCTCACTGGATCCCTACTCTCTCTCTCTATATATATATATATATATATATATATATATATATACATACCTCTCCTATTATCATATATTCTAGCATTCCCTATATAGATCAATAACTTGCCCTCATCTTCAATAAATTTAATGTAATCAAGCAACTTTACTGTCATTATACCAATTACTAAACATGTAAGTTTGACTCTCCTGAAAAGTAAGTAATAAAAATTAAAAACAAATCAGTTTATGAATATAGAAATCATTAATAAGGATAAAGCTTGATGTCGAGTCTCTTATTTGAACAGAATGCACCCATAAGTTAGGCTTATACAGTGAGAGATGAGAAGGAAAAAGAGGTTGTGGTAAACTTACAATGTATCCTTAAGTTTGAAAGGTAGCATCTTCGTTTTACATCTATAAACTTTGTAATCTCTAAGTTCACACTCCCAACCAAATATTTCTCCCTTAATATCTGAAACACAAATAATGTTAACATTAAAGGATATTCGTAAATTTGCAAATTAAAATATTGGTAGTACACAAAATTATATATCTTCTAGTACATACCAACAGGTAATCCTGTGTCTAACTTCAGTGATCTTATGTCAGAAAAGTTGGTGACTTCGAATCCAATGTTAGTAACATCACCATTAAACGTATTTGACAGACGTGCAAATGTGAATCCATCAAAACTTATTGTGTATGAATGTTTTGTGTATTTGTAACTTGCGTTATTAGGAATGACATTAAAATCACTTATAAGAACCACCATGTCATCTTTGAAATACTTATCAAGAAACGTTAATCAACCATTCTTTTCGATAACGTGAATCTTGTCACCCTAAAAAATAAGAATTATATAATAAACAAAACTTTTAAAGCAGCTGATAACACTAAAAATGAGCATGTTTTTAGTAACGTTATTGTTAGTTTTGTGTATGATAATCGGTTATATTTACACATAATTGTTGCGAATGTGCTAAAGAAGCGTATTTGTATTTGAATGTAGCGGTTATCGTAAAAGGTGAAGAAACGATGATTTCATGCACATTTGGATAATTCAGGAAGAAGATAGGTGAGGAAGCTCGAGGACTCGATGATTGGAAGCACAAAGTTTATAAGTATCTACATCAAATAAATATCAAGTTTCATCTTGATCGACGCCGAAAGCAAGGAAAAGTGAATCGAGAAAAGTCAAGAAAGTCAACATTTCTGTATGGAGGCTCCCGGCCGATCGATGAACCCGACCGGATCGGCTGGGGAAATGGTCAAACGCACTGGATCGTGACGCCATTTGCGCGATCTGGATAGAGAATGTGGACGTTTTTGGCTTGTTGGTAAAGGGTTCCTAGCTATATAATGCACCTATACTTAGTAGTTTAGTGTGACACATCCAAAAGAGTAATAGGCTTACACCACAGCTATTACCAATCAATTTTATTCATCCCAAAAGTCATATTTCTGCTGTAAAACGTCCAGGAGTGTGGTGAGACCAATTCTCAACCATTCGGTAGTCATTTGGAGTTGTACGGGTAGTCTAAAACGATTGGAGGCATGTGGTTGCTATAGTTCCATAATTTTCTAGTTCTTGTAATCCGAAGTTTTGGTATTCTTTTGAACTTTGTCATGAAATTCTATTCTATTGAATTATATGAATTAAATGGTTACTACTTGTGTTATGTTATGATTTTAATGGAGTAATTCTTGAATATATTGGTGTGTAAGGATGTAGGCAATTGTAGGAGTGTTCTTATATGTGATGCATGTAAATGATCTTGTTTAATGAGTTTGTTGGAAAAACTACTAGTCTTGTTTGATTTGTTGGTAAAACATTTTCAAGATAAAGGACCAAAACGATTTCTCTTATGTTTTATTCCAAAACGTTAGTGACAAACTAGTATGGGGATATGGTGATTGATACTCATCATATTTACTTGTTAAAACAAGACTAGAAACGATTTCATCACGAAAATGTCGAAAGAGTCGTAGGAACAAGTTGAATAAGAATCTTTTACAAACAAATGGATTTTCTAAAGAATAATCATTGGGCTAAGGACCGAAAGGATTACCTATGTGTTTATATTCTTAAAATGATTTTACAAAACATAAACCATGGATTGGAAATTATTTGCTTATGATTTGTGCATTGCATCAAGTTTACACCAAGCTTTCATGAACACTCTTTATAACTTCACACAAGTATATGTTTCTTTGATTTGGATTTTTATAAAAGCATCACTTTGAAGGAAGCCTTGACAAGCTTTCTTGTCTCAAACATTTTAACAAATTAAGCATAAAATCCCTTGGGACGATCTCGACTTACCCACCTTTGCTATCACGAACGAGTATATTTGCTCGTATGTGTTAAAGTAATTACCCGGATAAATCGTGTTTATAAATTTTAAAACTTGCACACGGTAGAACACATCAAGTTTTTGGCGCCGCTGCCGGGGATTTGAGTTGTTTTTTATTTGTTATTTTCTGTATTTTTGATAGTGTTTGAGTTAAGTTTCAAGTTTTATTTTTTTATTTTATTTTTTTTTAAATTAGGCCAACCGATCGGCTGCGCAAGCAACCAATCCGGTTGGGCCTCTCGTAAAAGTTTAATGTTTTTCTTTTTTTAGTTTCTTGATAACCTAGTGTTATGTGTTTAAGTGTTTAGCTTAATTCCTGTTATTTCTATTTTTTTAGGCTAGTATTGTTGCTTGCTTATGTTTATTTTTATTATTTTTAGATGTTTTATTATATATTTTCATTAGTTTTATTTAATCTCTATTTAATTATGTCTTGATTAGTTTAATGATTTAGTTTAATTTTCAGTTTTAGAAGTTTTAGTTAGTTATAATGATTAGTTATTAAAGTTTAGTTAATGTTTGTTTATGCTTAATTAGTATAGTTAATGTTTTTAATTAATAGGTAAATGAGTAGTCACATTTATTAGAGTCAAAGTTTTAATTAATTGTCTTTTATTAATTTTTAATTATTATTTTTAATTATTTAAAAATATATATATATAATTTTTTGGAAATTCACTCCAGCCGATCGGTTGGAACCCGTAACCGTTTCGGCTGGGTGAATTGGTCCTGAGGCATACCACCAACCGAATCGGTTGGAGCTCTCGTTAACATTTTTTTTATTTTCTTAATTTCAAGTTTTAGCTTCTGTTTTTAGTTTTAATAAGTGTCTTTACTTGTTTAGAATGTATTTCTATAGTTTGTTTTGATTATAACTAACTCTAACGCTAATAATTTGGATGATTTGTTTTTGTTTTGTTTTGTTTTGTTTAGATAAGTTTGATATGGATAGTTTGAGTTGTATTTCCGAGTATCTTCGCAATTTGGATGAAATGTTCAAAGATACCAGTAGTTCTTTGGAGAAGATTGGAAACATCTTGGAGAAGAGTAAGAAGTCGTTAGCCGTTGGAATGGAATGTTTGGAAGAAGTCAGAGAAAATAGAGTTCATGTTCCCAAGAAGAATAAGGTAGTGATATTCACTCAAGCACCTCTCACGGGGTACGACTCACCTTTCATGCTGTTTGGAACACCTTGTAGTATCGAAGGAGTAAGTGCTTGGGATGCTCAGCTTAACATGGCATATGGGGACAACTACATTGTTGACAAGGTACTTGACAAAATTGGTCATGTTCGGCTAGATTACGAAGGGGTATGGAAGGTTGTCAAGAATCTACGCATCAATATCCATGGCCATATCTTTGAGGCTAATTTTGTGGTTTTAGAAGAAGGTAATGCGGATGAACCGGATGTTTGTTTTGGACGTGATTTCCTAAGGACAACTAAGGGACAATTGGACTTTGCTCTAGGTGAAATGAGAATTAATATTACAGATTTAGAGGAGGAGAAGAATGTGAACGATATGCTCACGGAGTTGTGTGAAAACATGGAGTATGGGAAGAAGGAAAATGTGGAGGTTGTGAAGATGGGAAAAGCGAGTAGGAAGAAGACTTCATTGAATAAACTTACTCCCACAACTACCACCACCAAAAGCCAAGATTACACACCATCACCACCAAATTCACCAAACACCTTTAAGCCTTTGACAGAGCAAAGGAGGCCATTCTAGAAAAACTAGAACAAAAATTCCTTGAGCTTAATGAAAAGAAACCCGTGGTCGAAGTTTTACAAGATTATGTTGTTTACCGCAAGGAACTCGATGCGGTGATGTTGGCTAGAGCACGTTTGGAAGACAAAAACCTTACAGAGGAAGATAGGGATAGAATTTTGTTTAGGGGAATGCCAAGAAAGGAGAGTGATCCGGGTAACTTTGTTCTACCAATAAAAGTTAACGGTACCACTCCGGTCTATGCTTTAGCGGACACCGGATCAAGTGTCAATGTCATGTCATATCCGCTATTTAAGAATTTGGGGCTAAGCAATCCTCAACCGAATCAATCGAAGCTAACCATGGCCGATAACTCTCAAGCTAAGGCTATGGGAGAGGTTGAAAATGTGAGGGTACAAATCGGTTATCAATCTTATTTAGCCGATTTCCTTGTTTTGGATATTCCGGTCGATAAACGTTTGCCTCTTTTGCTTGGAAGACCTTTTCTTCGAACGTGTGGAGCTATAATAGACATGGGAAGGGGGACTATGACCATTGATGACGGAATTGCCAAACAAACTTACTATCCTAAACCAAGGGGTAAAGTTTTAGAGTTCATGGAGGACTTGGAACTTTTGGGTGAAGATGATTTGACTTGTTTTGAAGTGGGGCGTGATGCCCAAGGAAATGCTATGTATGGACCACTTGTCCCACCATACTTTGATCTAGAAGACGAAATGGAAAGAGCACTTGCAATGGAAGCTTTTTACGACCCGTTTAAGAACATTATTGTGTATAAAAAGCTTACGGACTTTCTAGGATCCTTGCCCGTGCAATTTAAAAACTTGGAGTGGGGACCCGAAGGAGCGATTGTGTATAAGAGAGAAGAAGGTGATGAGGAATGGCATGTGAAATTCGACATACTATGCCCTAGGGCTGAGCATTGGGTCGGAGCCCGACCCGTCCCGTCCCGACCCGACTATACCGAATCCCGATTAAACTCAGTAACCATGCCCGAGTCCCGACCCGTTTAAGTCGGTTCGGTATCGGGTACCAAACGGGCTAATCGGTTTCGGGTTGCAATACAAACGGGCCTAGCCCGATGTTAATACAAATAAGCCGTAAAAACGTTTATTTATATTTTACGATCTTCTAATGTTTTGTCGATAACAAACGTAAAATCATTTTAACGAAACAAATAAAATACGTAAATGGTTTGAACTAACAGTTTCTAACATATTCACATTTTCACATAAAACACTAAAACAAGTATAAGTGATTTTATGATTTAATATTACATATGTATAACAACTAGTGTTTACATATTTGGGTAAAATATACACATAACTAGTATGTAGTATATTGGGTAATATAAATGGGTAGAAACTTAAGTATCATAACCCATTGGGCAAATACATTGAATGTAATTGGGTACAACCCAAAGCCCATGACCCATGGAGCTTGACCCATAACCCATTGCATGACATCATGCTTATATCATATATGGATAATATCCATAACCCATGGCTTTGACCCATACCCATGTGACTAGGTGCATTGCACTCAAGAGACACATTGTATCTAGCTAAAGACCCATGGATCCACCCATGACCCATGACCCATAACCAAAATACCATGGGTAAAGGGCGTCCACGGATCCCTAGCTTTACGCTAGACGGATCCCTTGTGGAAGGGATCCATGGGATCCGGGGAACAGTAGAATTTTTTCTCTATAAATAGTGAGCCATTTCTTCATTGTTTCTCACTCCTTTCTAACACACTTTCCCCAAGAGTTAAAAACTCTCTAACCTTAGATCCAAGAGATCTATGTTTGTAGTTTTGTTTTTGTGTTATCTTATAGGTCCCTCTTAAAGGCAAGATCACCACCTTTGAAGTCGAGCAAGCTCAAGTCCATGAGTTGCCATGCTTCCTCATCATCAAGACTACTGAAGTCTTCTTGTTGATGAATGTTTTTCTTTTCTAAGAAGTGTTGAAGACATAAGTGAAAGGTGTCTCAAGTGTCAAGACGGAGATATTAGTGAAGGGTATCTATCGTCCGTATCATAAGCACTTGTGGAAGGTGCTTAGAAGTCAAGACTAGAAGCATTAGTGAAGGGTGCTTAGAAGGCAAGACACAAGACATTAGTAAAGGGTGTCTTGAAGATCTAGTCAAAGGCATTAGTGAAAGGTGCCTTAGATGTACATTCGATATGGTGTGTTTCAATGTACAAGATAGATTAGTACTAGATCCAAGGATATTGATATCCTTGATGATGTTGTAAAGGAGTAGATCTCCTTTGGGATTAGTCGTTGGTGTAGTGTTGGGTAGTAGTTCCTCCATTGCAATGGAACTAGGTGCTTAGCCTAGTACCTTATAAAGGGTTGGCGACGTTGTGTAGGTGTGGTTCACCTTGGTGTGAAAGAACTATGTACTTAGCCTAGTACCTTATAAAGGGTAGGCGACGTTGTGTAGGTGTGGTTCACCTTGGAGTGAAAGAACCCGGTGGTTAGCCTAGCACCGGAAAAAGGTAGGCGACGTTGTGAAGGCTTCTCCGCCATAAGGAGATTGGTGTAGTGTTTGAACTCTCGAGTAGGTGACTCGGGGAGTGGAGTAGGGCAAGGAAGGTGTCCTTGTAGGCGAACCACTATAAATACTCGCGTTGTGGTTTTGTGCTTCTTACCCTATCTTTCATTACATACCTTTATGTTTTGTTTATCAACATCCAACACACATCCAAATAGATTGACATAAGTCGATCTAAATAGTTTAAAAGGAAGTTTTAATTGGCAAAACTATTCAACCCCCCTTCTAGTTTTCCACACCTGAGTTAAAGTTGGAAGCTGCAAAAATCAAAGAAACAAAGCAGGCCCAGCAAAAATGAAATGAATGGAAACAAACGGGCCCAGCCCAGCAAACATACAAAACCAAAAATGAAATGAATGGCTACTGAGCTGCAGTTCCATTTTTTTTAGACCAAAACATACACAATCACAAATAACAAATACCACATGTCTACTGAGGCACTGAGCTGCAGTTACAATTTTTTTTTGACCATATGTCTTCTGAGCCTACTGTGATACAGTGACAGTGTCTTCACAATCCACATTGTCTACAATCCACATTGTCTTCATCAATTCATCAAACATGCAAAACCAAATACCATATGGGTCCAAATACAAGCAAAAATGACAAATGTCTTGAATCATTGCTCCAAATACAAATACCAAATACTAATCACAACATTCTTGAATTTCCATGTTTTCCTTTTTGTTTCTCTAACGCCTCTTGAATTTCTTGAAAAAACATGAGAACATAAATCAAACATAAGTTACTAATATAACCAAATAACCAATAAACTTATATATAAATATTTTACCTTTAGCAACCTCGTCGTCTTTTATTAAATCCTCTAACGTATCCAAAGTGATGTTTCTACTTGATGTACGGATCCAATCTTGTGTGCACACCAAAGCCTCTACAATGCTAGGCGCTAAAGAATTCCTATACGGGGTCTAAAACGCGACCACTTGCACTAAAAGCGGATTCGGAAGCAACGGTGGATACTTGGATGCACAAAATATCTATTAATAAAAAACATAAGTTTATAAAAAACAAAGCACAAAAAATCTAAGATATCTAAAATTTAATAAAAAAAAACATGAGTTTTTACCTTTAGCCATCTTTGATACAATTGGGAATCTTGGACTATTTACCTTCCACCAATTAAGTATGTCGAATTCTTCGTCATCCTCTAGCTCAAGACGCGGTTCTTTTAGATATTTGGTCAACTCGTCTTCACCCCCGCTCAACTTATTTCCAACTTTATCTTTAAAAGCATTTAAGAAAGAATTACCACGACGGCGAATTGTGTTACTACTTTGACTAGACGTTGCTTTTGGTATTTCACTTGATATGGTTGTGCCACATTTTTCTTTGTACATGGCAAACAAGACCCCCATATCTTTCTCAACCTTCTTAACCAATTTGTCACACAATTCATCTTCGGTTAAAAATGAAATTGGCGTCTCATCACTATCTTCATCGACCTCCATGGGTATGCAACCATTTTCTATCAAATGTCTAAACCCGTAGCCTATTATTTCCGACTTCATTGTGGGATATAAGACAATGGCAAAGTACATATAATGGTTGATTTTTTTGTAATCACCCCAATATTTGTCATACTTTTTTCTCATTTCTTCAACCATTACCTGAAAAGAAGGTTTTTCTTGCCACTCACGAAGATGCTTATCAATATCAAGAACCTCTCCAAACCACAAATGAGCTACGGGAGATGATACATTTGACACAAGTTCGGTTGTTTCTTTAAATTTTTCCAAAAATGCAATTATCTTCTTACAAACCTCAAAATCACCCCGCTTAGCTATTTCCTCTAGGTCTCGGGCAAAATAAGAGTTATGAAAATCATAATAAAAAAAAGCTTCTTTTAACTCAATAGCGGTTTTCAACGTATCATGTGTGGAATTCCATCTTGTAGGGCATTCCGAAACCAAAAACTTATTTGAAGTGCAAGCCTTTTCAACACTTTCTTTAAAGTTAGTCACTCTTTGGCTTGAATGTTTTATGTATTTCACGGCTAAGCTTATGGTATTCACTTCCTTGTTGAATGTTTTTAAACCATCTTTGACAACTAGGTTTAAAATATAAGCCATACATCTTATGTGAAAATGCTTACCACCATCTTACTTATTTGGTAAATTTTCTACTAAGTATTCAAGAGCTTTGTCATTTGAAGAAATGTTATCAACCGTCATGGTCATAACATTTGTAGGACCTTAAATCCATCAACCTTATCACAAACCCACTTAACAAACACAAGTATCACCACGTGAAACCATGCTACGCGTAGAACACGTTCAACCCAAATACAAACATAAAGCGTACAAGATGAAGAAGAAAAGATTAAGATGTTGGTGACTTGATGTTTATACAAACCGTGTATGTGGAGAGAAAAGATAAACACAATAAGTTGTATATTCCAAAGGAAACACACACAAACACACTTTCAAGAACACCCCTCAAATGAGACTTTGAGGGGTTTTATAAATACATTACATAAGCGCCTAATGGGCTTTGGCTTGGGCCTCGTGGAATTGGATTGGATAACACATGATGAAAGGCTAGCTTAACTTAACTTATAGCCAATTAGCTTAGCCCAATCCACGAGCCAGTTGACTATTCTATTGCGATATCTAACACACGTTACAAAGTTCCTAAATGTGAATGACCATCACTTCTAATAAAAACTATTAAGGCTAACAATCTCCCCCTAAGGGGTGGTCATTCAAATGATGCTCCACTTGATTAGATCTTTACTTTTCTCGAGCTTGAACTTTGTGTGTAGATATAGAATAGTCTTTATTCTTTGTTCCTTCATGCTTTGTGATCAGATAATGTGGTTTTCTGCCATTGTCAACTTCGTTGGTTTGGTGTCTCCACGTCTTTCTCCACCATGCTCACTCTTATATTTGACTTTAATTACCAATGATGTAGTTCTCAAGTCTTTAAACTTTGTAGATTCTTTGACATTGACGAAGAATCATCTTTAACTTTGTGTAGCCTTTGATTATGATGAGAACTTTCATGTGTTTTTGGTATGAGCATGTGGAGAATCTGCAAGATAAATCCGCTCCGGAGCTTCCATAAGAAGAAAACATAAAACAGGTTAGTAATAAGCGGATTCCGGCACTTACAAGTTTGAATTTCGAGGGTTTTAACAGCATAGTGTGCGTCTCTAAATTCTCACAAGGGCCGTTCCTGAACTGGAGTCCCACAAGTGAGATAACGCGATATAACAAAGTACATCTACAGTTCAGATGAGTCGCTGAGGTACACCGAAGCATCACCCTACGACTATAGACCGTTTGAGACACACTAAGCGTAATCCACGAGGAGTTACCGAAGTGACCTCTTGTCGGGCTTTTGATGTTGACCACGGCAGAAGTTTCCATTCAATCACTGAAGATCACAGATGTGAAACTTCTCATAAATGTTACGGGATTGCTAAGATCTGCGTAGGACTCTAGAATATATCACTTGTGTCCTTATTGATGAACAACAAGCGATGTCATGTCAAGTGTTCCTATGAGATCTTTTGATGAATCTCGTGGCTTTAGACTCAATATAGCATTTTGGTTTTCCTGAGCAGAGACTAGGGAGAGGGTCTCCTTCTTCAATATCCGCAATCTCTAAGAGAAAGCCGATAGATTATGTAGGGTTCCCAATGAGAATGAAACAAATCCTTTTGAGAGGAATTGAGTGGCTAGAAGGTTTAGTGCAGTTCGTCACTGGGTCCATGACGTCTTTGTCTTCAATACCAGTGTCATCTTAGTGACAACCAGTAGAGATGAATTGAACCGGTTTTACGCCCTAAGGTTGAATATGGAGGGCTATTTCTTTTCACCCTTTCTTCACATTTCTTTTTAATTCTTCAACTCCTTCTTTCTCCTTTCTCACATTACTCCTTTTTTCAATCATTCCTAAGGACTTCTAGTTCTAAACTATTGGTGATTTCCTTGGGTAGATCCCTCCGGCTCTGGCGGATCATAGGACGAATTTCCTATCCTTAGTCACCTTATAACTCCATGACTGTCCTATTGTTGCCATAAAACCATTTTTCTTGAAAATCTCTCAAAGTGTTTATGATGAAAACATGTTTGGAACACTCTGAGAGTTTTATATTTTCATAAACACTCCCCCTTCATATGTGCTTATAAGTTTTGACAGAAATCTGCACATATAGGGTAGAGTTCGCACTTTTTCAATTGATCGGCTCATGATAGACAATTCCCCACGAGACACGGTTACGTTGCCTAGTTAAAGAGTTCCATTGTCAGTTTTTAGGTGACAACTAGCTCTAATAACTAACTTGAAGTTGTAAACACTCCTTGAAAAGGAGGTTAGACCCATGAAGGTGCATATCTATCACAAGTTTCTCGAGATGGTACATTTACTAACATTGATTCCCGTCAATTCATTGGTTTCGTCTGAGTCGAGCTCATTTTGAGATTCAAACACCGATCATTAAACATTTTGATCACATTTTAATCACGTCTCCTCCCCCTCAAAAATAGCATATTCGTGATATTTTTGATATCAACAGATTAAACAACATTTTAGAATCTTTTGGGGAGACAAACGGATTTGATTTAAGCATGAATTTGGAACATTTTAGTTTTATACTCACCCTTTAATAAAGCATAATCAATTAAAGGGTTTTAGAGGGAGTTATCTTGAGCACAAAATATTTTGAAAGATTTTGAAAATCTTTTTGAACAATCTTGAAAAGGTGCTCAAGATGATGATGATTTCTCACCATTTTTAAATGTAGTGCACTGAAGCGTACACTTTGATTTTTTCCATAAAAGCACGAGTTTTGATTTGAAAAATAATCAAAAGTCATCATTTTGGTCCGGGTTTCGTACTGAAGTATACGAAAGCCATTTATGAAGAAATTTTGAGAAACGACATGTTTTGAAAAACAAATTAAAGAACTCTCGCTCAAGCATCTGTACATACCCGTATCATTGTTGAATGACATTTCTAGAAACGTACAGAATATCGATTATACGAGAGACATGTCGTGAGAAGAATATTTTTGGATTTTTGATTTTATATTGTTTTGTATTTTTTGAAAGTTTTATATTTTTATATTTAGCTTTTGTTGGTTTTTCAAATTTTGTATTTTGTTTTCAAAAATATTTACAGCGAAGCTTTTTGGAAAAATCATTTTCAAGAAGATTCGAGAAGACGTTCTAACTCCTCGGGGGTTAGGCTTCGCATTCCAATTCGTCGAACTAAATAGTCAAACCTTTCTTTTGGAAGGGCTTTAGTTAATAGATCGGCGAGTTGGTAATCTGTCTTCACGAAGAATAATTCGACAGTACCTTCTTCCACATGTTCTTTTATGAAGTGATAGCGGACTCTGATATGCTTAGTCTTTGAGTGATGAACAGGATTGCATGATATGGCTATGGCACTTTTTGAGTCACAATACATAGGTATTTTATTGAAAGTAAAGCCATAATCTGTGAGTTGTGTTCTCATCCATAGAACTTGAGCACAATACACAGATAGAGACACATACTCAGCTTCAGCGGTTGAAAGTGCAGTGCAATCTTGTTTCTTTGAAGACCAGCTTACTAACTTTTCACCCAAAATTGTGCTCCTCCGGATGTACTTTTTGCTGTAACTTGATCACCTGCGTGGTCCGCATCTAAAAGGCAATTAGATCAAATCCGGATTCCTTCGGATACCAAAGTCCCATGTGAATGGATGTCTTCAGGTACCGAAAGATCCTTTTAACCTCTTTGAGGTGCAGTTCGGTAGGCTTTGCCTGAAACCGTGCTAATAAGCAAACAGAAAAATGAATATCTGGTCGACTAGCAGTGAGGTACATGAGAGAACCAATCATGCTCCGATATTTCTTCGGATCAATAGGTTTCCCAAAAAAATCGGCTCCAATTTTTGGTGAAATTACCATTGGTGTTCCGACCGAGTCACAATTATCCATACCATGATTTTTCAAAATCTCAGTTGTGTATTTAGTTTGATTTATAAAAATTCCACGAGGGGACTGATGTATTTGTAAACCAAGAAAGAATTTTAGTTCCCCCATCATGGACATTTCAAATTTGCTTTTCATGAGATTTTCAAAGTGTTTTGAAAGATTCGGATTAGTGGACCCAAAGATGATGTCGTCCACATAAATCTGAACAATCAAAATGTCGTTTTTGCATTTTTGTGTAAACAAGGTAGGATCAACTGTGCCTTTGGTGAAATTGTTTTGGATAAGGAAAGAGGACAGTTCGTCATACCACGCTCTCGGAGCTTGCTTTAATCCATAGATTGCCTTTTTGAGTTTGTAGACGTAGTCTGGATGTTTCAAGTCGATGAAGCCTTCTGGTGACTCACGTACACTTCTTCTTTCAGAGTTCCATTCAAGAACGCGGTCTTAATGTCCATCTGATAAACCGTGATGTTTTTGTGAGCGGCATAGGCTAAGAATATCCTGACTGCTTCTAGTCTAGCTACCGGCACGAATGACTCTTCAAAGTCTATCCCTTCCTCTTGTCTGTATCCTTTGGCCACAAGACGAGCTTTGTTGCGAATTACAGTCATCTCTTCATCCCTTTTGTTCTTCCATAACCATTTGAGATCAATGACGCGGATGTCAATTGGTCTTGGAACCATTTCCCAAGAGTCATGTAGACGGTATTGGAGAAGTTCCTCCTGCATTGCTTCTATCCATGCGGGATCTGCCATTGCCTCCCGAATGTTTTTCGGTTCAATATTGCTAATTGAGCAAAGGTAAATGCATAAGTCGCAATCGGTGGCAAGTTGGCGTCTCGTCTGAATTGGCCTTGAAGGTTCACCAATAACTTGTTCAATTGGGTGGTCTTTTGTCCACTTCAGAGTAGAAGGGTACCGTTGGTTATACGTATGCGAATTAGATGGTTCTCGTAAGCTTGAAGAAGATTCAGCTGATTCCGTAGCAAACGGGTTTTCAAATAAGTCTTCATCTAACGTTGCATCGTTCTTGTTTTGGTTTTGCTCATCAACTGCTGGTAGAATGGGTGCAAGATCTGGAGTAGATGTAGATGATGTTGATGGAGTTGGTGCATTGGTTTCGACCGTTTTAGATGCATCTTCTGTTGGTGGTGGAGGATGATTTTGAGCGGGTGCAGCGGAATGATGGTTTGATGCATTTGTCGAAGTTCCACCATAGTATTCATCGAACATTAACTCAAAGAAATTCTCCCATTCTTGTTCTTTAGGATTGTCAAGCGAAGTTGATTGAGCTCTTTGAGGTACGAGTCCTGAACTGATGTGTCCAGAAGTCTGCTGGTTTAGTGCGGGTTCTAGAGCGAGTCTCTCAGAAGCCATATGTGAAAGTTCATCAAATTTCACATTCATCGTCTCCATGATCCTCCTAGTTCTTCTGTTATACACCCTGAATGCCCTCGAGTTATCTGAATATCCAATGAAGATTCCAATATCACCTTTTGCTTTCAGTTTTCCCAGATCTTCTCTGTCATTCGTAGGATAGCACAAAGCGCCAAATACGTGAAAGTAAGAAATATCCGGTTTTCTGTTGTTCACAAGCTCATATGGGATTTTATTGAAACTTGGATGGATAAGGGATCGGTTCTGAGTGAAACAAGCAGTGGCAACAGCATCAGCCCATAGAAATAACGGTGCACTAGAATAGATTAACATTGTGCGAGCAGCTTCCACAAGAGTTCTATTTCTTCTTTCAACTACCCTATTATGCTGTGGAGTTCTAACAACTGATGTCTGATGTGTAATTCCAACATCTTCAAAATAAGATCTTAATTCCTGATTTGTGAATTCAGTGCAGTTGTCTGTTCTTACAACCCTTACTGGAGTTTGAAGAAGTACTTGAATTCGTTTCAGAAAGGTGATGATGATGCCTGGTGCTTCGTCTTTTGATCTTAGAAACTTAACCCATGTATATCTCGAATAATCATTGACGATGACAAGAATATACTTTATCCCATTAATTCTTTCAACTCTCATTGGGCCACATAAGTCCATGTGCAACATATGCAACTTTGCTTCCGAACTAGGTACGGTTTTGGGTTTATATGATGCTCTTTTGCTTTTTCCTTGTTCGCATGATGGACATAAGTGATCCTTGGTGTATTTGAACTTTGGAAGTCCATTGACGATGTTGTCTTTGGCAAGATTGTTGATGGTATCGAAGTTGAGATGGGATAACCTTCTATGCCACAACCAGGACTGTGTTCCAGATGCTCGTGTCATAAGACATATTGGTGATGAAGAGGCCATTTGATTTATGTCGATAGCATACAAGTTTGTATCCCGATTCCCAGTTAAGAGATCAGTGCCATCCAAGTTTCTAACGAAGCAAGCATTTCTCCTAAAAGCAACCTCTAAATCTGCATCATAGAACTGCTCGACTGAAAACAAATTGTGTCCCAACCCTTCGACATAGTAAACTCGAGTGATTAAATAATTTCCGAAAGGTAGATCTCCATAACCCATGATAGCTGCTACATGATCATTTCCAAAACGTACGGTTCCCATGAATTTCCAGACGAAATTGATCAGCAGCTTCAGATTCCCGGTCATGTGCTTGGAGCAACCCGAGTCGACGATCCAAAGACATATTTCGATAACCTGCCAATAACAGAATAAGAAGATTTTGGAAACCGTTTTGATTTTGGTTCCGTTGGGTTAGAGGTAAAATCCGGATCACACTCAAAGAAGTTCTCTACTGGGAGAGTAGGCTCATTACTCATTCTACCATTCTGGAGTGTGAAAGTTCTACCCGTAGGTTTCCAAATGTCTTCCCTATAGTAAACGCTATGCTTCCTATCAGTAGTGTAAAGCCTAAGTCTTGCAACTAGTCTTCCTACTCGTTTAGCATAAGTTCTTTTAGGAACATTCTTCTGAACAGGCTTAACAATCTCATTCATAGAAACACAATCATCATGAACATTAGATAAAGATTTCTTGCAAGTTAAACAAACAGATTCAACACATTCATTAGACTTAGCAAGTTTCATAGGTTCAGTACATTCAGATGAAATGTCTTTCTTATTCAAAAGCGGTAAATTCCTAGGGTGTTCTTGTACTTTCTTCTCTTTATTCAAGCTACTACTCCTAGAGGCAGTCGAGACTCTATTGTTCCTTGTATTGCTCTTAGGCTTTAGTCTGCTGCTCCTAGAGGTGCTTTCTAGTCCTGTAGAAGGTAAGGCACACGCATTAGGATTCACATTTTTATGAAGGGAGGTGGTTTCAGCTTTCCTAGTCTCTTTAGAGTGCTTTTCTAAACTTATGTCGTTTGTTCCATATGTTTTAGATGTGGAGGCAGACGCATTAGTGGTACACATCTTAAAAAGGCCAGGTGCTAAAACTTTTGGTTTCTCGATAACCGCTTTTCCTTTATCAACATTTTGTTTAGGTAGGGCAGGTGGAGTGACTGGTTTTGATGAAACATTTTTCTCATTGACTTTTGGAGGAGGCATAGAGACAGACATTTTTTGTTTGGAAACCGGTTTGGGAATATTTGCTTTCTCTGCAGTCAATGGTTTTGTAATCACAGTATCCACTGCCTTTCCTTTTTGACGTTCCAGCTGAGCCCTCAAAAGATCATTTTTCGCTTTCATGTCATTGTAGGCACGCTCATACGACAGTTTGTCATATTTGCATTCCTCAGTTTTTCGATCAAGTTGTTTAAAATATGACACATTTTCTTTTCAAGTTTTTCAAGAGCTTTTTCATATTTTGAAACAATTTCGGAGGTCTCAGACTGGAGTCTTTCATGATCTTCAACAGAATATGTTTGCAAAATGATGGACATAATATCAGTAGTCAGAACATCTTCGAAGAGAGAATCATTTAAATTTTCCAAAGCTTTGATGTGTTCAACACTTTCATTAGCTTGCTTTACCAGGGATTTATGGTCCTTGACAAAGTCAGCTATTTCTTTCAAAAAGGCTTGTTCAAAATAAATTACCCTTGAGTTGATGTTATTCAGCTGAGGGGCAATTTCAGTTTCAAAAAACTTTTTCTGTTCATTATCAAAACTATTGAACCAGATATTTGTTGTAATATGAGTTTTAGTTTTAACAGTCTCTTGAAGTCTCCCAATTCTAGTTTTAACATCGTCTAAAATGCTTCTGGCATCACTTGTGTTAAAAGGATTGTTTGAAGACATTTGTTCAATTTTCGAAAAGGATTTTGAGACAACTACAGGAGTTGCAACTGGTTTTGAAACTGGTTTTGAAACTGGTGTGATGGAAAACTTTGATTGTTCTTTATGTGAAACAAACGAAATATCATTAATTTTGTTCCATTTGTTATAGTCAATTGGTTTGATTTCCGGATGTTTTTGTTTCATTCTTGATCTACTCTCCTCAGATAGTTCCAACGTTTCATGAGAATCATGCACAATTATGGGTTCATGCAAAGGTTTTCCATTGTTCAACACATTTCGTTGTTTCTGAGCTTTCTTGAGGAACGAAGGAGGTGAGTTACCAAGAGCCATTTTATGAGTAGTATGAAAAATCGGATTTACTTGATTAGAAAGCATCTTGTTTGTTTTAGCGGAATGACCCGTTGTAAGAAGTAAATTATCCAATTTTTTGATAGTTTCATTTTTATCCAGAATTTCATCAAGAAGAGAATCTTCTCGTTTTGAAAAATCAGCAATCAATTGTTTCTTCTCTTTTTCAAGATCAGAAAACAGTGCTTTTTGTTTAGAAAGTTGGTCATTTAGTTCAGAAATTTCCTTGTTTAAAGATTTTATTTTCAAGTTTAGATTCACATCAAGTGTATCATACTTGATTTGCAATTGTTTTTCTCTTAAAACAGAATCTCGGTAACCAATTTCTAATTCTGATATTTTGTTTGTATGAAATTCATAAGCTCTGGCGTTCTCTTTGTAACTCTCAAGCTCAGTGGTCAATTTAACATTCGCGGCCTTAACTTCGCGATTGACCTTACTCACTTTCTCAATTTCAATGCCACAGTTATTGATTAATGATTCAAAATAAGCACGTGTTTCCTCATCAGTCTCAGTATTTTGTGCCACACAACCTCCATTAGGATCCACATCTAGAGTTTTAGAGTTAGTATTGCTACAACTCGGATTGTCCAGGTATGTATCATAAGTAGGTGCTGGCGTCACAGAATGCTGTTCGTCATGAGTAAACACATCAGATATGACATTGTTATAGCATGGATCAATGATTGGTACCTCAGATACTGCGTTGGCGTCATAGACAGGAGGTGCGTCAGAGTCAGTGTCGTACTTAGTCTCCTAAAGATTTGCCATGAAGATGCAGTTTGCATTGAGTTCCTCGAGGTCTTCCAAATCATCCACAATAGCGAAGAAATCATTTTCCTCAGCACTCAACTGCATCCCTGCTTCTTGCTTTTGTGCTAACAGCATAGCTTTCCGAAGAAACTCAGCATTCTTCTTGTGCGGCTTAGTGGGACAGTTTCATGCCATGTGACCCATTCCTTGACAGTTATAACACTTAATCGATTACCCGATTCACATTTCCATAATTCCCAACGACGGGAGCTGCAACATTCCTATTCGATTACCCACTGCTCTATTCCCAACATTACGACCCATCTGATTTCCAACATTCTGACCTAACTGATTACCCTGATACGGAACCGTCTGATTACCCATGCGAAATCAGTAGCATATCCTGCTTGATTCCCAATAACTCCAACCATTTGACCTTGATTACCCATATTCACGGTATGTGCAATTTGCCTGTTGCGAGTGTTTGATGAAATCCTTTGGTTGTTGTTAGTTGGTGTGGAATAGCGACTGCTGAATGCTTTACCCAATAAAGAAAATACTTGTCGCAAAGCTTCTTCTTGTTCAGTTTCAGGATCAGTGATTCCTTGTTTCTGGTATTGTGGATACGGTTGTTGAATGACTTGTTGTTCTGGTGGATAGAATTGTTGTTGTGGTTGTTGAATGTATTGCTGCAAGTTGTTGTTGGAAGATGATGAAGCTTGTTGTTGTATATTCACTAAAGGTTGAGTCTTTGCAATAGGTGCCAATGGATCATGATTCTTTGCCAATCTTTCTTTCCTGACTTCATTCACTTCAGCTTGGTTTTGTTTGAGAAAATCATTTAGTTGATCAAAGTTCAACTGATGTAAGTCTTTTGTTTGGTTGACAATAGTGACATATCGTCCCCATTCTTATGGAAGATTGTTCAGGAACTTGATGTTTTGAACGATAGTTCTGGGTGCTAGCTTGTTTCTGATTAGCTCATTCATCAAAGTGCAAAACCTTCCATAGTAGGATTCAATGGATTCTCCTGGAGTTGAAGTAAACTTTTCCCATTCAGTTAGCAGCTTGTTCTCCATGTCTTGTTGACCAATTTCTGTTCCATGACAAAGTCGTCTAACACGTTCCCACATATCGAAAGCAGTTTCACAAATATGTCTCTTGGTAAACCCAGTTGGACAATATGAATTGCCATGTCATCTGCATCGACTTGCTTCTGATCCTCTTCAGTGTATTCTGATTCAGTTTGAGTATGATAAGATGGTGGGACGTCAGGAGTTCCAGGGTCTAGGATTTGTCGAGGCTTGAAGGGTCCATTCGTAATGGAGTTAATCATGAGTTTTCCATTAGGTTTGGTCTTGATGTAGCGAAGCATACGACTTTTCCATTGAAGATAACCACCTTTTTCCAACATAGGAGGACGGTTTTCGGCACCGGCTGCATGAATGTCTTGTTGAGTTGCCATTGATGAAGGTATGATCTGATAAAGTTGATGTAGGATCGATTCAACGATAAAGGAGTTGTGTTTAATAAGATATTGTCGTTTGAAGTTTTGGTCACAATCTTACTCGTAAAACTGTTCTTTATGCGTAGAGATGAGTGCTTATGCGTAGGATGCTTATGCGTAGGATGCTTATGCGTAGGAGTCCTTATGCGTAAAGAGTTTAGGCGTAGAAATCCTTATGCGTAGATATCCAAGTTACGCGTAAACTTAAGGTTAAACGTAAGTCTTATGCGTAAACGTTAAGCGTAGAAGTAGAGTACCTTACGCGTAAGAGTTAACTTATGCGTAGAGTCCTTACTCGTAAGCTTTCGCTTATCGCGTAAGAGTTGGTTTAAAACCAAAAATCCTTTACACTGTCACAGTGTAAAAGATATCCGAAAGTCGAAGTGTTCTACACACTTATCCAAGTGAGGGAAGCACTGAGTCACCTTTGTTGCACGAAGATTCGTTACCAAAAAGTTATGCGTAGAAAACTAGGGTTTTGACTTTCTTACGCGTAAGATTAGGGTTTTGACTTACGCGTAAAAAATTTCCAATGATTCAACCGATTTCTTTTGCACATATAGCTTCCAAAACACGCAAATAGCAAGAAAGTATTGAC
The DNA here is from genome assembly GCA_910596185.1 of Chrysanthemum makinoi. Classification (NCBI taxonomy): domain Eukaryota; kingdom Viridiplantae; phylum Streptophyta; class Magnoliopsida; order Asterales; family Asteraceae; genus Chrysanthemum; species Chrysanthemum makinoi. The sequence goes on along the minus strand of OU343219.1, from coordinate 174,842,304 downwards.
CTTAAACACCCAAAATGCTTTTTATGCTTACGCGTAGAAATGAACAACGAAATCAAAACGAGTTTAAAAACGATTTAAAACACGTAAAGCTTCGAACTTTTTGCCAAAACTAGAATCTTTAACACTATATAAACCTTAGACCATAAGAATCTTGAAGATTTAAGTGCAAAAATAAAAGTTTTATGCGTGAATCTTTGAGAACAAACACTACGCGTAACACGTTAAAAAAACTTCAACCAAAACACTCCTAAACCTGGCTTTGATACCAATTGTAGGACCTTAAATCTATCAACCTTATCACAAACCCACTTAACAAACACAAGTATCACCACGTGAAACCACGTTACGCGTAGAACACGTTCAACCTAAATACAAACATAAAGCGTACAAGATGAAGAAGAAAAGATTAAGATGTTGGTGACTTGATGTTTATACAAACCGTGTATGTGGAGAGAAAAGATAAACACAATAAGTTGTATATTCCAAAGGAAAAACACACACACACACTTTCAAGCACACCCCTCAAATGAGACTTTGAGGGGTTTATATAGTACATTACATAAACGCCCTAATGGGCTTTGGCTTGGGCCTCGTGGAATTGGATTAGATAACACATGATGAAAGGCTAGCTTAACTTAACTTATAGCCAATTAGCTTAGCCCAATCCACGAGCCCGTTGACTATTCTAGCACGATATCTAACACACGTTACAAAGTTCCTAAATGTGAATGACCATCACTTCTAATAAAAACTATTAAGGCTAACAACATTCTTTATACCCCATCCGTTTATACATTCCAAAAGTGCCCTACCAATATCCACCCCTCTATGGCTATGAATTGGTCTAAAATTAATAATTCTTTTATGCATTACCCAATCATCATCTTTAAAGTGGGAGGTAATACCATAAAGTTCATTCTTTTACAACTAGAAGTCCACGTATCGATGGTTAACTGAACGGTGGTGGCCTTGTTGCTTAAGAAATTTAATAGGCTCTTCCTCTCGTCAAGAAAAAACTTAGAAACATCCCTAGCAATAGTGAAACGAGAGGGCATATTAAATCTAAGTTGCATGTTATTTCCAAATTTAATGAATGTCGGGTGTTCTACAAACTTAAACGGAAGCTCCGCAAGAACAATCAACTCAATCAACGACTTTTTAATCAATTTATCATCATACTTCCAAGTTTCTAAAGTACCAATGCTACTATCACCCTCAACATTCTCCCCAATCTTTTTCTTAAAAGCTAGTTTTTTTTGTTTCTTAATTTTCTCAACATCGAGGTTGTTATCACAATTTGCATAATGAGTATTCAAGTGTCGCGTACCATGCATTTTTGAATCGGCTTTGAGAACCGCATCACAATATTTGCAATATGCCATCTTAATGACCGAACCATTTTCATCCGGTTCATACTTTGCATCAAAATATTTCCAACACTCGGAAGTCGTTTTCCTTGGTTTGGATGGAGCTTTCCTTTTGCGTTTATTATCATCAGATTCAACATTCTCAACATCAATCGGTTGATCCTAAACAAACACGTAAACACACAATTATTCAATGCTTTTGTATTCTGGTTCATTAACTCATTCACTAGAGTACATAATGCTTTTGTATTCTGATTCATTAACTCATGCTTTTCTATTGGCTAATGATTTGCACACTCTAAAAAGTTATTTGTACACTCAAGGTACAAGCAATTGAAGCAGACTGTTTAAAACTGTACAAGTATTTCATACACAAGTGAAGTGTCCCAATCAATATGCAAAGTGTGCAAATCAATTCCCTTTTCTATTCTGATTCATTAATTCATTAACTCATTCATTTATTATGTCCAATGTCCTATCGTTGGATACTTGGATACATGTTCCATGATGTCCTATCAATAAATGATGCCTAAATGATTCATGTAATAAATACATAATGCCTAAATGATCTTTTTTCCTATCACTCTATCAGTTCACGATTTTTTTTTCATCTAAAGTATAACTATAATCAAATAATCAATTAAACTATAATCAATTACTTATAAAGTTATAAATACAATATTCTAAACTATATAAAACATGTACAAATACTTACTTCCATTATATTGTTTTGTTGAGATGCGAATGATTCGTATGTAGGTAAAGAAGAAGAGATTGATTCACCCCTCGTGTTCTTGAGTTGACATTGATCCATTCAATTCTTCGTATGAGATGAGTTTTGTGTTTGTGAGATGCGTATTTTGGGTAATGGAAAGTGGGAAACTAGTTTGGCAACAGAAAGGGGCGTTCTATTTTGACAAAGACCTAATATTTAGTCGGGCTTCTTTTTTTGGCGGGCTTCATTCGGGTTGGAGTCGGTTTTTAGCCCGACCCGACCCGATACCGATACAATGCATATATAAAAACCGACTCCCGGCCCGTTTAGTGTTCGGTCGGTTTCGAGCCTTGTCGGTTTCGGTCGGTTTTTCGGGCTTTGTCGGTTTTGGTCGGTTTTGCTCAGCCCTACTATGCCCAAGTGGAAGGAACTTTATTAGAAAATTCAAGACCCATGAGACATATCGTGAGCTAACAGGGAAATTTCAAAGCGAGGATATCTTGAAACATGAATATTTTGAGGGGTGAAGAAGAGTAGATCACCGCAATAATAACAAGCACTTGTTTGCTTGTGCTTCATCTTTTGATGAAATTTACTTTTTTGCACTTAGGGATTTCAATTTCATTTTCTTTTTATTTCTTATTATTATTATAAGTTCATTATTAATCAATTCCTTTTTGAGTTTTAGTTTAAGTTTTATGATGATAAGATTTTATGATTTAGTTTGAGTTAGTAGTTTAGATGTTGTTGGAATTTGCAAATGGTTGGATGAATGTTGTGTGCATTTTTAATCGAATTTTTGAGTAAGTAATTTTTTCTTGGAAGGTAAAATGGCCAAGTAAAGATTAAAAGGTAAAATTCTGCAAAAATGCAAACCGAAATGGTTGTATCCATGACTGAAACGGTTGGAAGCAAGTACAAGTGCCAAAAATTCAATTTTTTTCAGAAAAACACACACACATACTAATCCTCCATTTGGGTTTCAAAAATTCGACCACCAAGTAGTTGTTTGAATGTTGTAGGAGAATTGGAAGTTCATCATGGCACCTAAACAAGTAAGCATCTGCAATCAATTAGCTTAATTAAGGTTTAATTTGAGTTTTTGATTCGAATTGCAAATTAGGTCACCAATTGGGGGTTTTTGATGGGATTCGAATTAAGATGTAATATTTTGGAATTAAGTGGGTAATTGATGTAGGAATGCATTGCAAAAAGAATTATATTGATTGATTCAACATTGGATGAGTATTAGATGATTGAATTTTCGGATTCAATTAGGTTGTACCCTTGAATCAAATTAAGTTACAATTGATGATTCCTAGTTGTTAGATGATGCATTTTCAGTGAATTTTAGATGCCACATTGTTGTTAGAACAATTAATGATAGGAGGATGTTTTTGGAAGCGAATTAAGAGCAAATTGAGGTTGTAGAAATCATTAGTGATGTTCAAAGGAAGTTTAGGAGTGAATTAGAATTGGAAAAATCTAGTGGGAAGTTAATTGGAAGGCCGTAGCCTAATGCAGAACAGATGACCGAATCGGTTGCGCAATGCAACCGATCGGTTGGACCAAGGTTAGGGGAGGAGCCGACCGGCTGCCCCTCGACCGAATCGGTTCCAGATACTGTGATGAAAAAATGCGAATTTTGAACTTGACCTTAGGGGATTCTATAAACATTATCGTTGGTTCTAACACTCTTATATTAACTTATATTTATGATTTTTACAGAGAAATGTTGTAGGTTGTTCGAGTTCGACGCGGATTCCAATGAACCCGCTCGTGACCAAATATTGCCAAAGGAATACAAAGAAGAAAGTTACCTATAGCATGCGAGCTGAAGGGAATGCGAACCTGAAGTTTAAAGATCTTACCAATGAGGAAAAACACGCTTTTAGGGAACGTTTGTCGAAGTTGCAAACTAGAACCATTTCGGTTCTGAGGTTGGTAGATTGGGATTTGTTTAACGAATATGAGTGTGAAAATGAGTTGAGGGGTATGATGCGGATGTCTTATGTCTATCCGATTGATGGAGACTCGTTCGAGGATTTTTCTTCGGAGAGAGCTTTTAGCATTCATGAAGATGTTTACCGTGAATGGTGTTTGGAGTTCTTTTCAACAATGTACTTTGAAAGAAAGGTAAACTTGTGAAACATCATGAATGAAATTTGTGTTTGGTTTAGGCTTTGTGGACGGGATCATGCATACACTTTTCCAGGGTTTGCGGTTGCTCTTGGATTGTACGAATCGGATATGGTTAGCCATCGATTATTTGAAGCTCATTTCTTAAGGCTTAAGAGGTTTGAGAAAGATTACCCTAGTGTCCCCGTGTATTGGAATTGTATGGGAGATCCTTCTTGTACTCGTAGGAATTCTTCAACCCTAAAGAATCCATTGTTGAGAATCCTACATAAGTTGCTAGTATGGGGGCCGTTCCATAGAGTAGGAAGCAGGGACAAATGCCAAAAGCCGGACTTGTGGATAATGAAGTTGTTGGAGGAGTCCAAGGATGGGAAAGCGGCTTGGATTATAGCCGAGTATTTGTCTAGGAGAGCCCCGGGTATCAAGGGCAATAGCAACATATGTGGAGGTCATTATGTGACGAGGTTGGCAAAGAATCTAGGATACTTTAATGATGACAACGAGTTGGATAAGTGTGATGATCCAAAAGTTAGTGAGACGTGGGATGCAAAGAGTTTTGGAAAGACTTTGAATAGATCAACTGTAACATATAGGATTTCACAAACACATCAAACCAAAATCATATGGGGCGTATACAAGGTTTAGAGAGAGAAAGTTCTATAGAGAGGAAGGGAAGAGACTTGGGAACTATTTGAAACAAAGAAAAATGGTATTGAAGCTCCAACCGTCTTCCTTGGTAGGAAGAGGGTATTTATAGTGTCTTACATAATACGCCACCTACGGGCTGTGGATCAGGCATACAATGGGTAAAGACCCGTCCGTCCTCTACGGTGTTACTTAACTAAATACAAACTAATATTAAATGACTACGACTACGAGCTTTCTAACGATTACATATACTTGAGGTGACCGACACTTTAACGACTGGATTTTCTAAATCCTAACAATCTCCCCTTAAGGGAGGTCACCTCAAATTACACAGAAAACAAACAGATATTATATTAAGATAGTTCTTGGATTCTTGTTTAAGTTCATTTCTCTGTAGCCCATAGTCTTTGATTCTTCATGTTATGCATGTTTGAATAATTCAAGTGGAGGTCTTTAAATGATCCACGTGATGATGAGTTTTGAGCCAGCTTTGAGATCATCAGCATGCATAAATCTCTGACTCTTCCTTTGTAGTGTTGACATTATATGATGTTGTGACAGTGGACCGACATGCTTACATTATGGATCATGATTTCTTCTCATCAGAGTAGTGGAAGCTTTAGTTGATTCATGATGTTTGCAGCAGCGTAGCAGAAGCATGGAGTGAAAATATCAGAGTCGTTGATGCACTTATCATGATTTCTTTAGAGATGAATGTGTTGTGATTTATCAACTTGTAGATGTCTTTAGGTAGGCCTTGGAGAACAATGTTTGAAGCTCTGATGTTTGCATCGTATCTCTTCTTCTCCTTATCAGTAAGCTCATCATATGTCTTAGGTCTATCCAGTCCTAATATCACAGAACCATCAGCAGCAGTTTCTAGGATGTCTCTGGTAGTATCAACTTGATAAGGCCCTTCATCAATTGACTTAAGGATGTTAACCCCATTTTCCTTTCCTAAGCAGTACAGTCTGATTCTTTGTGACCAAGATTCATAGTCGGTTCTATCAAGCATGGGAGGTCGAGTATTAGAACCTGCAGCTTGCACATCATCAGCAACGGAAGACATGTTTAAATTCTACGGGATTTTACAAATCTTTGATTTAACCGGGAAATAGATTCTTTCACGGGATTTTACAAAATCAAGAGAGAAACCGTAAAACTTATACACTTAGGCGTAGAATACAAGTTTACGCGTAGACAGCAGCTTAGGCGTAGACACTAGCTTATGCGTAGACAGAGTTTAAGCGTAGACAGTAGCTTACGCGTAGACTAAGGCTTATGCGTAGACAAAAGCTTACGCATAGACTTTTAGGAAAAAGCTTAAGTTTAAGCGTAAACCAAAGGCTTAGTAGTAAGTACCTTATGCGTAACATTTCCTTAGGCGTTACAAGCTTATGCGAGGCTTAGGCGTAAAGATTTTACACTCGAAGCTTTTATGCTTATGCGTAAATTTAGGGTTTTAACCAAAAAATCATTTACACTTTTTCCAGTGTAAAAGATATCCAAATTTGAAGTATTTTCGGGCTTATCCAAGCAAGAAAACACTGAGTAAACCAACAGATTTGAAGATCACGTGAAGAACACCTTACGCGTAAGATTAGGGTTTTCTTATGCGTAGGAATGACCAACAATACCAAACGTGATTTTTATGACCAAAAACGTTTAGTAAACCAGATTATAATGATGAAACAACATTAAAAACACCAAAACAACAACAAAGTTTAAGACTTGATGATCCACACCACTTTTCACTCTAACGCGTAGACAAGTACACCCGAAATCAAACACGCTTAAAACCTTATAAAACCACGTAAAGTTTGAAACTTTTTGCAAGAAACTGAAATATTAACACTCAAAAAACCTTAACCCATAAGAATCTTGAATTTTTAAGTGTAAAATTTAGTGCTTTAAGCTTACCAAAAGGTTGTACGCAAAACCCACGTGTATTCAAAAGCTAAGCATAAACACAAACCAAACCTTAACCCAACAATAACTATCAAACCAAGAACATGAGAGATGGATGATCAAACCTTGGCTCTGATACCATTTGTAACATATAGGATTTCACAAACACATCAAACCAAAATCATATGGGGCGTATACAAGGTTTAGAGAGAGAAAGTTCTAGAGAGAGAAAGGGAAGAGAGTTGGGAACTATGTGAAACAAAGAAAAATGGTATTGAAGCTCCAACCCTCTTCCTTGGTAGGAAGATGGTATTTATAGTGTCTTACATAATACGCCACCTACGGGCTGTGGATCAGGCATACAATGGGTAAAGACCCGTCCGTCCTCCACGGTGTTACTTAACTAAATACAAACTAATATTAAATGACTACGACTATGAGCTTTCTAACGATTACATATACTTGAGGTGACCGACACTTTAACGATTGGATTTTCTAAATCCTAACATCAACAAAGACTTTGGGAGCATGGATTGACCCACCACCACCACAGCAGCCGACGGATAATGTGCCAATGGGTACGACTAGTAGCTTTGACTCGGGTTGGGTTGATTGGAACCGGCAATTAAATGATATTGAGCGTAGGGATGTATGGAGAGATTCGATGATGTTGAGGAATAATTATGTTAATGATTATTCGATTCCGTTCTTTCAACACATGGTGCAAGAAGCCAATTATGAGTTGCCTCCCTACAATCCGCCTAATGTTCCACCATATCCTTTCCCGTACACTTCATATCCTGAACCATATCCATACCCGTATCCTCGCTATGCACCATTTTCTGGCCTAGTGCCTGTGTATGGTAGATTACCCGAGGTTGGAGGATCTAGTTATGATGTGGGAGGATCTTCATCTGGAGCTGGCAAAAAGAAGAAGAGGAAAGTTTACACGGTGTTTGACGCGGACGAAAATTATGATACCGAAGATGATGAGGAAGATGATGATGATGATGGTGATGAGATGAGCGAGGACGACGAATGATCGTGGATCATTCTTTGGATTGTGATTTTAAAAACCATGCTTATGTGTGTCGAACAATATTTTCTCTATCTCTCTCTCTAACTATTTCTTTAGGGTTATTATCATACTTTGTTTATTTTTATTTTTAAGTAGCGTTTGGATTGTTTTTGGTTTTGTTTGTTTGTTTTGTGTGTTGTTTATATTTTGCAGTTTTGTTTGCAGGATTGATATGCCGGAAGCTTATTGTTGGTCAATATTTGGTGATGGATAACTCACATGCGTGCCTATGACCAAATATGCGTATTGCGTATTTAATCCCGCGGTATCTTTTTGACTATTTCTTTTTCCCATTTTCTTTACTTTGAAGTTCATTTTATTACATTGAGGATAATGCAAAACTTAAGTATGGGGGAGGGAAGAAAATAGGAAAAAAATGATACAATTTTTAAATTTTTAATTTTTAGTTTTGTTTTGATTGTTAGGTAGAATTTTCGGATTCAAGCAGCTAGTAGAAGTTCGCCCTTGATTGTCTAGTTGTTTTCGCACGTTATATATATATATTTAAAAACAACTTGGTTATTTCAATGGTAAAAAGGGGTTTTTGAAATTTTTTGATTTGGACCAAATTACGAAAGTAATTCATTTTGGATTCGATAACATCTACTAGTACGCATTGAAGCCTTTTTCAACTAAATTGTGAGGATTCTTTTTGTATAAAATACATCTTTATGTTTTATATTTTGCTATGAGTGTGCCGGTGATTATGTCGATTCTAGAACTTGTACTTGTTATGCATTACGGTTAAAATCACTCTCGAGTGATAAAAATATGTTCAAATGATAAGAGGCAATCGTATGATTTAACCCAAATGGCCTTCCATTTTACATCTAGTGTTTTTTTTTTTTTGCTAACCACATTGATTAGTTAACCACTTAATATGGACCCATTTGTTAGTGCTCATTTTTAGCACTAGATACCCTTAGTTACACCCTTCGAGCCAATCTTTTCGTTTGTTGCTAAATCCAAAAAAATACAAAAATATTTTACACCTTAAACCTTAGCCAACCTATGTCAATGTCTATTGGTTTGTTGCTAGTTGTTTGGAGTGTTGGATTGTTTTTGATGATTATGAAGAAGCTACACTTTGTCATTCGTGTGTACCATTTTCGAACAAAGATAAAGGAGACGTCTTTCTCATTTGTATTTTTTGTGGTGTATGCTCATATGACGTGTGGAGGAGATGTGATATAAAAAAAATTATGTGATGATGATTATATCCAATGTGCTATATTAGTATATTGATTAGCCAATGAGCTAAATTGAGTTATATATGTTTGGAGATCGATATGTGAAGAAGAGGAGATTATAATCATTTTCGTGATTGTGGTTTGATTGATGGCTAGCCACATGGGGGTTTAGACTTGATTTTATTTTTCTTTTTAAACCAATTTCATAAATTATCCCATGCCTTATCCATATCATTCTATAAACCCAAAGCCTTAACGTTATAACCCGAATAAAAGCCCTCTTTGATGAATTTATTTTATTTGTCTTGATACTTGTACAAGCTTATGGTAAGAAGCATTAATCATGACTAGGCATTGAGTGATTTACATATACCCACCAATATATGAGTGTTGAGTGAATTCCTAAAATCATTCGTGAGGTGTTTAGTTATGTTATCTAAAGTCGTTTAGTTCATTTTCAGAATTTTCGCATATTAAAAGCAAATTAACAATTATTTCTCTTGAAGTGATTGTTATATTTTTGGAACCAAGGTGTTGAGACCATTGAAATCGATTTTCATAAATGCTAGACCTACTCGAGGGCTAGTAGAACTTAAGCATGGGGGAATTTGATAACGCTCAAAATGAGCATGTTTTTAGTAGCGTTATTGTTAGTTTTGTGTATGATAATCGGTTATATTTACACATAATTGTTGCAAAAGTGCAAAAGAAGCGTATTTGTATGTGAATGTAGCCAGGTATCGTAAAAGGTGAAGAAATGATGATTTCATGCACATTTGGATAATTCCCGAGGAAGAAAGATAGGTGAGGAAGCTCAAGGACTCGATGATTGGAAGCACAAGGATTTCTAAGTATCTACATCAAATAAATATCAAGTTTCATCTTGGAAATCAGCATCGAAAGCAAGGAAAAAGGCACGAATCGAGAAAAGTCAAAGAAAGTCAACATTAGCTGTACGGAAGGCTCCCAGCCGATCGGTCGGAGCCCGCAACCGGATCGGCTAGGGAAATGGTCAAAACGCAACCGGATCGGCTGCGTCGCAACCGATCCGGCTGGAGAACCTGTAGTTACACTTTCTCTCATTTATTGATGCCATAACTTCTATTAATCATGGGAGTCCGATCATTTCCAGTTATTAACTCATTGTGGACATTTTTGGCTTGTTGGTAAAGGGTTCCTAGCTATATAATGCACCTAGACTTAGTATTTTAGTGTGACACATCCAAAAGAGTAATAGGCTTACACCAAAGCTATTACCAACCAATTTTATTCATCCCAAAATTCATATTTCTGCTGTAAAATGTCCAAGAGTGTGGTGATTCTCAACCATTCGGTAGTCATTTGGTATTATACGGGTAGTCTCAAACGATTGGTGGCGTGTGGTTGCTATAGTTCCACAATTTTCTAGTTCTTGTAATCCGAAGTTTAGGTATTCTTATGAACTTTGTCATGAATCTCTATTATATTGAATTATATGAATTACATGGTTACTACTTGTGTTATGTTATGATTTTAATGGAGTAATTTTTGAATATACTTGTGTGTAAGGATGTAGGCAATTGTAGGAGTGTTCTTATATGTGATGCATGTAAATGATCTTGTTTAATGAGTTTGTTGGAAAAACTACTAGTCTTGTTTGATTTGTTGGTAAAACATTTTCAAGATAAAGAAACGAAAGGATTTCTCTTATGTTTTATTCCAAAACGTTAGTGACAAACTAGTATGGGGTTATGGTGATTGACACTCATCATATTTACTTTTTAAAACAAGACTAGAAACGATTTCATCACGAAAAGGTCGAAAGAGTCGTAGGAACAAGTTGAATAAGAATCTTTTACAAACAAATGGATTTTCTAAAGAATAATCATTGGGCTAAGGACCGAAAGGATTACATATGTGTTTTTATTCTTAAAATGATTTTACAAAACATAAACCATGGATTGGAAATCATTTGCTTATGATTTGTGCATTGCATCAAGTTTACACCAAGCTTTCATGAACACTCTTTATAATTGACTATGAACTTCACACAAGTATATGTTTCTTTGATTTGGATTTTTATAAAAGCATCACTTTGAAGGAATCCTTGACAAGCTTTCTTGTCTCAAACATTTTAACAAATTAAACGCAAATCCCTTTGGACGATCTCGACTTACCCACCTTTGCTATCACGAACGAGTATACTTGCTCGTATGTGTTAAAGTAATTACCTGGATAAATCGTGTTTATAAATTTTAAAACTTGCACATGGTAGAACACATCAGCAGCGCATTATAATATAAATTTTAAAGTATAACATGAAAAATATGAAGAAGAAAAAAAACCCCTTCTCATCTAAGACAATCATCCCAAAATGGCGATGAGTTATTGGCATAAACACTTCCCCTGTAACACCATCTCCTTAATACTTTTGCCTGGATAGTGCAAGGAGTTAGTTCTGGTGTTAATTGACTGATAAAAGTCATTGGTGATTTCATCTTAGTTTGTATATGTGAGTATGTAGATATATGAACAAGATTTGAGAATTGGGTTAAGAATTTTGTTCGGCGAGTATATATAGACTCTAAAACGTAATTCAAATATAGAAAAAGTCTCGGTGAAGATAACTATAGTTTTTAAAACCTTCTAGAATGTCTATCTTATATTTAGTAAGATGTTTCTTACTAAGAAAAGATTAGATCGTTGATTTCATCTTAGTTTGTATATGCGAGTATATAGATATATGAATTAAGGTTAAGAATTAAGTTAAGAATTTTGTTCAGTGAGTATATATAAACTCTAAAACGTAATTCAAATATAGCAAAAATCTTGGTGAAGATAACTATAGTTTTTAAAAGATTCTATAATGTCTCTCTTATATTTAGTAAGATGAAATGATGAAAAAAAAACAGTGCAATTGTTTTCCGTATAAGAAATCAAACCCGTCATACACAAAATATCCTTTTTGATAAGCTGTTCTTTCTTATTTTCTTATATTAAACTAATTCTGATCTGATAACGTTTGTGAAACAATTATCATCGTTGATAAATACAATATTATACGATGTGGTACATGACATATTATCATTAGTATAAAACATTAACATAAAACTAAAAAGATAATATCATTAATATAAAACATTAACATAAAAAATTAATTATTATAGAATGTAAATTAATGTCTTGAGCAATTACATTCTTCAGGGATACATTCACATGTTCCTTCACATTTGGGACAGTAACTGTAATCATCTATATATTCATTGTCTAGAGATTCGATAATTTCTCATTCCCATTTATTTCACAATTCTTTTTCTCACATCATATCGAGTATGTAAGCATAAGAGTTTTTGTTTTTTTTTTTGTTTTTTTTTTTCAAATCTCTAACAATGAGCACCTCAACATCAACAATATCATAAATATATCTTTTTTGTATCACAAATTTTCAAATCATAATTTGTAGCATTGACTTCCAAATTCAAGTACTTGTTATTTGGTAAATCAACTTTATCATCTTTGACAAATTCTTTGAGGTCTGTTACTTTATCTTGTTCGGTCTGATTTGTATTTTCCATGCTAAATTCGAATTGCTTAAAAATGTATCTGCATAGAATTATGTAAAACAAATTTCAATAATAATAATAGTCCGGTAACCACACGTAACAACAACAAAAAGCGTAAAATGTAATACTATTTAAAAGATTGTTAGAAAAAACTCTATGAATCAAACCTTTAGGAATTAAAATCACATAAAACGTGTATGCATTAATAAATTAGGGTTTACAACTCCATGTGTTTAAATAGATACTAATTCATTATTTAGGGTAATAAAAAGCCCAACCCATAATACTTATACACTGAGTATAAAGTTAAATTATAATATTCTATTTGCACTTATCTTTATAAAACGTGTTTTTTATGGTTGTATACTTGTATACACGTTTATGATGGATTGAACTAAAATCAACAAAACTAATTATACGATAAATAAGTAAATATTATGTTTATCTCATGAAAGTATCTATGTTTACGTTTATTTTTGGTTACATAAAACTTTTGCATTACCTTTGTGTCATAGATGATTATACACCAATAATAACGAAAAAATTAGGTATTCATATAATGTTTATCCTTGTGACACATGTTTCTTTTTAAGTCACTAATAAATTAAATAGTAAAAAAATTTAGGGCAAATGTTTTTAAAAGATATCATACTTGCATCATTTGCTTGTGTAGGTAGCGAACAAATTTTTTTTTGCTTTTGTGGATACTTTTTTTTTAAATTCATCCTTTTAAGGGTACTTTGTGACATTTTTGTCTTTTTGGAAAGAAAAAAAACCATTCTATTAGCTAAGAGGGCAAAAAATATCTAAATTTTTTGCAAAATACCCAAAAAATGATGAATTTGAAAGAAAAGTATCTACAAAAAAAAATAATTTGTTCGCTACCCATAAAAGCAAATGGTGACAAGTATAATACCATTTAAAAACATTTGCCCAAAAAATTATGACAGTTACCTACAATATTTTCAACTACCATATTTAATGTCATTAATTTCTATTCCATTTCCAATAATTTTTCGTTTTAATTACCTGTAGTATCCAAATTTGAATCAAACATTCACTCTTACTCTTTTAAAGTTACAATGTTAATTAGAGAAAGACATTGTTAAAAAGAAAGAATATAGTATAAAATGGTGTTAGATCTGCTTTTGATTATGAATCTTTCGATCGATTTTAAGTAAAATGCCTCCCACCGATTCAGTTTTTTTTCTTTTTTTCTTTTTTTTTTTGTGTTTTGTAGAACTGTTTGAATTTTTCTTGATAAAAATTTATTTATGAAGTATTTTGTATGTTTTTGTATGAAGGCATCATCAACGACATGAAGGTTCTCAAATTTGGCCCTGAAGATTTTGATGAGAAGTCAACACAAAAAGTTGACATCAGATCGTAAATCACCTTCCTCGACATCCATATCAGTTTCGCTAACCCCATCATACACACTCTCATCATGCTTGAGTTCTGATAAGATAAATATCAAACTTGTTCCCCTTCCTTCCCTTGTGTGTCATGCACAAGGTTTAGAAGACCAATGAATGTTGAGCAACCACATTGGGCGAGTATATATGGGCTCAGGATTAGGGTTTCGCAACCGTGGCCCAACAGATAACATAATTCAAAGATAGAAAAGATATCGAAGAGGATAACCATCGTTTCTAAAACCTTATAGAACGTGCCTCTCATATTTGAAAACACGTCTCTGACACGCCCAAGAGTTCGACGACACCAATGTTTCAGAAAACGCACCCGGTTTCTCAAATGTATTTTTATTCGCGTTTTCGACACGTCTATGTTTGGGAAGCCTTTTAGAAAACAGCTAAAATAGTCCGACTTTTTCTCAATTAAAAACTCAACTAACTAATGAGAGGGATCAATTTCAAAATCGAGCCCTCTCATTAGTTGATCAAATCCCTCAATTTGGCCTAAAGTGAGTTCTCTTATTATATAAAAGATGATACGGTTAGTTAATAAAAGCAAATATTAACAAATTTTAACTAAATATACATATACTTAATTATTTTACAAAATTGGTATTGGAATTTTTTGAATACATAAATTTAAAATTTCTGGAAGTACGGTGATTATTCATTGATATTGTTCTTATATGTAGTGTGTTTACATGTTTGATCAAGGTTATAAATAGCGTGAGGTATGGCGTGGAGACATGACTAAGTTTCACTCTTTAAAACCTATGGTGAATCCATAATGTACTTTAAAGCGTTACTTAAAGCGGCACAAAATATGAAACTATTTATAGATTTATATATTATATCATTTTTCAAATATATCGAGTTTATAAAAGTGCTATATATAAGAATTTTATTCAAGAAACTATCTTTGCATGTAATCTTTTTCATTTTAAAAAAAAAATCATCGGAATTAACTTCAAAAAAAGCATCACGCCTCGCACTTTTTCACGCCTCATCTCACGCCACGTCTAAAGCCCACGATTTGATCTATTGTGTAACGTGAAGGTCACGACTTGTGTCTTAGAGCCTTAGGTGTGGTGACCTTAGGTCAAGGTTTAACCTTTGCCACATCAGCACCACAACAGCTTTAACATTTCACCTTAACTCACCAAAAAACACCCCTTATCATAACATTCCCAAGTTAAAGTTTAACATTTGATATTTTCAAATTCAACCCCTAAACTAAAACAAACACTTCATTTATTAAAAACATATCATTAATTCGAAAACATATTACAATACGAAATTAAAAAAAAAAACGTTACAACGAAATAAAAAAACACACTGCAAATTAAACTACAACATAAAGGAAATGACGAAAATACAATCTAGTGACGAGGTTGAAAGTTATATTTTTTGATGATTTGGTCTTTTTCTTCATTGATCCAAGCCACAGCATTTGGATCTTTGCCATCAGTGTCAATCATCAAAAATTTCATCTCTTCCAACCTTGTTATCGTTTCATCTTTGACTTGGGCGGCCCGATACGCCGCTTGGGTGGTTTCACGTTTGATACGATACTCGTTTGTCATAGTTTCGGTGAATTGGCTTGACGAGCTCGTTCCTCCGGTGCTTGCTCCCCTGGTACTTGTCGTGCTCTCGAATCTTGCTTTCTTGGAAGCACATTTTGTTTTCCCATGGGGCGTGGTTGTTCATCATGACCAAACAAAGCCTCGTTTGTTTGGCTTGGGACATCGCCGGTTAAATCAACCGGATCCGGCGAGTCCCATTTCTTATGCTTACGCAAAACCTCCCAAGCCTCTTCGAGAGCAAACAGAGCGGATTTGTGCTCGTCATGATACATTTGCTTCGCCCGTTTGAGGACATCCATCTCACTTTCTCCACTTCTATGTTCCCGTTGCGCAAGTTTGAAGTACGCGTTTGTGCAATCACGGTTCAACGTTTTCCACTTGCTTGTTATCATATCCTTGGTGCGTCGTTGGAAATTGAGTCTATTGAACTCATTTCTGACCCGATGCCAAAACGTATCATATCCTTGTTCACGCCCGACAATCGGATCCTCCGTAACAGCTACATAACACGTGGCAAGTAATTCTTCCTCTTTTGGTTGCCAACATCCAGCAACGCAGTTGAGATTTTCGTCATCCTCATCGATTTGTTCGGGGTCTTTGGATTTTTTAGACTTTCGTTTACCACGACTTTTGGGCTTTGGAGGAGACGTGGGTGTTTTGGGAATATCATGTGTTTCAGTTTGTGAATGTTGTGAGTGTTGTGAGAATTGTAGATTTTGAAAATTGGTGTTTAGTGTGTTTTGTTGACTTTGTTGCCAAAACATAAATTGTTGATGTTGTAGGAAAAGATCTTGGCTCGACATGCCTAGTGGGTTGGGAAAAAAGACGTTGGGGTTTGAAGATGAACCCGGGTTTGAGGTATTCCACCCACCACCGAGAAGATTCATGAATGTATCATCATTGTTGTTGCCTCCCGACATTATTATTTTTTAGTAATTGGAAGTATAAGATTGAGTGGATTGAGTAGTGGAAGTGTGAAAAAAATGGTGTTTTATTTGGGTATTTATAGTGGTATTAATCCAAGTATTAGAATTATAAGCTCGACTCGTGAAATTAATCAAGCAAAACTTTTGTTTGAACTCGATTCGAGCTCGATAGTTTTCAAGCTCGACTCGAGATAAATGAGCTCGAGCTTAATTAGCTCGTTAAAAGTTTGACTCGTTAACACCCCTAGAGCCATGTGCCATGATAACAAAGTTGATGTTCAATAGTGTGTCTCTTTAATTTCGATGAACTATGCTATAACTATGGATGCTTCTAAACATGAAAGATTCGACATATATATTAATATAAACGTTCATAGTATTCCAAAACGTATTTATAAGACTGATGCTAATTGTGACCACAATTTCCTGTCGTTACCCTGCAACATCAACGCTAACTCATCTTTCTATCTCTAAGACTACACACATACCATAAACAAGTAGTATGACGATCGCAACCACAACCAAAAAGATTCCCCCTAAAAACAAATTAAAAAAACCACACACACAAACCAAATTGAATTGTGGTCGGGTAGCAAACTATAACATTCATTTGGTTGGGTGAGGGGACTCGGTCCCTTGTGGTTGGGCTAGTGGGGGCACGCGGTCACCAACTTGGTCGATTGGGGGGAGGTGTTATAGTTGCAATTAGCATCAGTCTAAGTAGCAAAACGATGTCGAAATCGTGGAGATTTGTGGCACCAATATTATTGGATGACTTTTGATTGTTTTATAAAACATTAAACTGTTAGAGCATAAGATATCATGGTTTGAGAGCATGCGCGATCAAACATGGCATCAAGCCATGGCTAACTCTACCCCGCCCCAAAAAAAATCTCGCGCCATTTCACTTGCCAATTACTTGGCTTGAGCCAAGAGACAAGTTTTTGCAACTTTTTTTTTACCGTTGAGGCGTCCAACGGCTATTTTAAAATTAAAAAAAAAAGAAAAAAAAGAAAAGAACAACTTTTCTTTATTTTTTTCTAAAAAAAAGAAACATTTACCTCTATTTTACACGACCATATATACGTGATATGCAGTCGTTTACGCCATTTTTTTGTATTTTTTTTTCTGCGTTTGTTTTTTTTTTCGTATTATACTTTGTATTTTTATTTTAATTAAAAAAAATAGTTGGTTTGAAAAAATAGAAAATAAAATAAAATGATGGGTGTCAAAATATGGGTATTCGCTCAAGGCATGGGGGGTGGGGGATTTTGGATGTGCGAGTGAAAATGAATGTTTTGCTGTGATGACATGACGTGACACCTTTCTTAGGTTTTAGCTTGAGCCATGGTATCTAAATTTCTTTTATCATTTCAAAAGTATAACATTGGAATTGTCACTTTTATAAGAGGGGGGTTTTTTATTTATTTATTTATTTATTTTTTATTTATTATTATTATTATTATTATTATTATTATTATTATTATTATTTTCATATTTGAGAAATAAAACTAAAAGCTCAGGGCAAATGTGACTTATTTACATATATCTCCAAACACAAGTTTTTAATGCATGATGTACAATGCTCTTAAAGCAGTTTGAAACCTTATGTAATATAGATATAGGGATGTATGAAAATATCCCATATATATATGTACTCTAAATGATGTGCTATTTTCTCTTACATATGTTTACGTTATGTAATAAACGTTTAATGTGATTGTAACCAGTGGATGCTGAATATCATGTTTTCGAGCTTTGTTCTCCGTGTGACTTATGTAATCAACTGATCACAATTCGAAGTTTCATATGTTCTTATCTGCTTATGGACTGGAGTTCTGGATACATAAATGGTAAATCGGCTAACTTTAAACTTTTTGGCCTAAACCGTTAGTTCATGATGTGGCCTGTTGGGCTACCCAAGTATATATACTTTCACTCTTTGCTACTCTTGCAGTCTACTCTCCCTAGTAAGTAGTAACTAATAAACCAAACATGCACTTCGATTTCAGATTTTCAGATCTCTTAGGAAATTCGTTCAAATTGTTTTCTTATAAAAACTAAAAGTTAAGAGCAATTGCATAGATGACTTGACAGGATGGATGCAAAAACGGCATGCAATCATTGAACATAAACATGTTTTTAGTTTCGATTAAATGTCTACTAACGTATAACAACAACTACATTTTCAAAAAGTGCGTAAGAAACAAATCAAGACTAATAAAGTATTGAGATATTTATCTGTCTTGTTTTCTAATCTTTTGACGATCTAAACAAGACCCCTCAGACTGAAGGCTTTTATGCATTTCGACTCTTCGTTGTTACCAAGAGCCCAGTTAATTTTCTTAAATCCATACGTGCATCCGTCGCTTACCTTATAATAGATTATGGAAAACATTCAATACTGAAATATGAAAGCTTACGGATATAATTATGACTTAAATGTTGAATAAGTTGTAACTCAACTTGTTTGGTGTACCAATTGAGGATTGTTGCTTGAGATTTGCACTACCGTTAGGCTTACCGTGGGATTGTCTCGCCACGATTATCCTCCGCGTGAGTAAGTAATCAGTTTTAGGGTTAAAGGAGAGTTAGGGAATGACAAAGATCGTACCTTTAACGAGGGATGGGATTCCTTTATGATACACGGAATCCTTGTTGGTTCCGTGTTCCTCAACCTTCGGCATCCCGCCAAGTCGGTTGGGAATGATTATCTCATAATTAGGATATATCCGATATCGTACGTTACATGTAAATAACATTGGGCACTTTGATGGGCCTAAACACTATGAGATGTCTGGGCTTATAGTATTGGGCTTTGGTCGGGTTCGTGACCGAATATAGAAGCTCTATGCCACGTCATCATGTCCCCCAGTCTAGTATGCGCGGTGAAGGAATTGCTGGGGGATGCTAGACTAATAACGGAACAATCAAAAACTACAAAGTGCGTAGCAAAGAAGCCAAACAGATACTATACATTGTATCAGACATAGTATTTTAAAAGGGCCAAATGAAAATCAACTTGTGCAGCGGCGTCACATCAAGTTTGTTACAATCTGAACCACATGTTTAAAGTGATAGTGGGATCCCATGAGAGACGCGTGTCACTCATCGCGTGGAGGAGGACACTTATATAAGTCGGCTACCTCATTTGATGTGTTTTAGATACCTGAGATAAAACTCAATCCGCATTGTTAAGAAACCTTTCATTTGCAAAAAGAAAACTACCTAATCCAAGGTAACGCGCGTGTGCCTTTGAAACATAATACCATGGTCAAGGTTATCGATTTTTCGATATAACTAAGGGTGAACATATTCTAGAGTTCACCTCGGATTATTATACCACTTGCGTGCATCCGGTTGTTAGGGTGCGCGGCATCTAAATTTCCCGAAGGGAAAATAGGGGTGTAGTTTTTCGAGTTCATGCGAATCAAGCGTGTGCCCATATCTATTTCGTACCACGTATTGAATTATTACCGGTATCCATTTCATTGCATAATATGGTGCAGCGAAGATCACCAATTTCGAGGTTAATTGCCGATTACTGGCGATTAACCCGACGATCCACTTATTCCGTGCGTTCTACCACACAACGTGGTCGCGCGGGTGGGTCTCATTCGCTAAATAGGCGCTACCAAGTGTTATTGGACGCGCTCACGGTGAGAGAGTTTCTTTTGGGTAGATGTAGTGTGCTTCCCACATGGCGTTTTGAATTTTATACCGGGGGACATTGCGGAAGGATGGCGCCCTGGATCATATATGCGTGGAGGATGCGAACGATAACGCCAACCACATCCCTATTAGTTCCTATCTCCCCAAGAGGAATTTACTTGCATAGAAATGGGCATTAGCCGAAATTACTTTGGTATGACGAGATGAGATGCCAATCTTCTTAGCGCTAATGGCGGGGTGGGTAAATGATCATCCCCGATCCCTTTCTTAATTAATGTAAGAGCTTTCTTTTCCTTTTGCACATTATGTAACACTGTGTACTTGTTGTCTCTTATAACGTTGCGAGAGATGGATCTGTTTACAATTGTGCAACTAGCGAAGCCGATTCAAGTGAGTGTAGACGCGGCCGAAAGAAGGAGAAGAGCCCCTACTGGATGCCACCGCAGGCGTACCTACAATGAATTTAGGAGAAACAGGGACCAGCTCTTTCGGTGAAGCGACGCGCTGCAAAGCGTGCTAAACCCCATAGTGCCATCCCATAGCGCAACCACCACCGTAGCAGCCTATGGAAGAAGAAGAGGAGGAGCAAGAATCCGGGCTAAAACGCAAAAGATCGCTCGGAGAGGATGGCGCTAGCTCATCGAGGAAAAAATCCCCGTGGTCGTCCTTGTGGAATCATCCTCCAGTGATGTTGCGTCATCTCACCCTCCGCTAATATCTCGGTCTCGATAAGTAACGTTGTCCATATATTTTGTGCGTGTTTATATGGGAAACGGCTAATTCTCTGTCTGTGTATGCAGGTTTGAACAGGCTGCGGAGTTGCCCTCCAGGGCGGGTCCTGTACATTCCGCGATCCGATCCGCTAGCCAAAGCGATGAGGACTTGTCTGCTGGGGATGCATCGGTGAAGCAATTGGTTGAAGAGTTGGTGCGGGTGTCTGCGCATCAAGCTTCAATAGTTGAAAACTAAAGGTTCAAATTGCCGGGGAAAGCACCGCTCAAAAGGATGAGAGAATTGCCGTTGGAAGCGCAGTTGGCTAGTGCCGTAAGGGCGAGAGAGATTGTGTACGCTCCGAAGCGGTGAGAAAAATGGTGTTAATGGGCCAAATAAACCAAGCGTTACAGAGTCATACAAGGCTTCGTGTCTCTGGGCACTAAAATATCTGGAGAAGAGCAAGGATACGTTGACCACGCAGTTGGATGATTTTGGTACCACTGGCGGTGCTCGAAACACAAGAGATGAAGCTGCGTAAGCTTCGGTTTGTAGTATGATGAGGAATTATATCCGCATCTCATGTATATGCTGGCCAGGTGGCTTATCAGCCATGGCTGCGCCTTCGTTTTTGCTCGACCATGGAGTCAAAGAGGTAGTGGACACATTTGGTGGGGTGGTCCAATGTGCCTTAGAGCCTTGATAAAAGCGTGTGGAGAAGCTTCATGAGGCAGATCTGTTGAAGGTACCTGCGAAAAGGTACCGGCTATAATCTTGCGAGGCTTATGATGAGCTAGTGCGCCATGGAGAAGATGAAGTCTTTGGAGCTTCAATGATTCTGAAATGGAACGCGACCAAGATTATCCCATAACTGTTATTATGGAAGGGTTGACCTTAGCGTGCCATCGTATTGATAATGCGAAGCGCTAGGACTATTTTGAAGCCGATGTCTCAGCTTCAAGTGCCTGTTTTTGCTCGCCCCGGGCACATTCTAAATCCTTTGCTTTAGAAAGAAATGTCATTGAAGGAAGTGTTGGAAGCGCATGCCATGACTTGCTAAAAGAGGGTATTAAAGGTAAAGCGACTATGTGCGGGGTTGGTGCAGCTCATCTTCCAAGGTCTGACGGGGTGCCAATGAGTGTTGCCACTGTGTCTCGCCAAGACTCGGACTTATTGAAGAGGCTAGCGAGAGTGGAACAAACGTGGGAACTTCATCACTGGAGCGGTCTAATAGTATATATATAGGATCCTTTGTTTATGAACATCCTTTGTAATAACTTAGTTATTAATAGAAATCTCTTTTTGTGAAATGTGTGTTCATATTATGGCAACTTGGACTTATCTGTTTGTCTTTGCGTATAAGACATAGTCTACAGGTCAAAGTTGTACACAAGCGCGAATAATATAAGAAATCCATAGTCATGTATGAAGATCATAGTAGTCATAAGAGATAATTTCTAAGTACCTCTTTTTTTTCTTTTTTTTTATCATAATCGTGTATGTTGTGATATACTGACGTCTGAAAATATCATATCAAGGAATCAAGTGTCTTGGTTCCTAATTTGTTAAACGTGCACCATATGCATTGTTTAGCACCCATCGTGAGATGCGCACGAACTTATTCCAACGTCTTGAGAACAAGGTGTTTAACAAGGATACGTGATCCGGTGTTGATGAGTTTGCAACCCTCTTTTCAATGAGTCCTTTAGTAGGTTGACTCATCCTTTTACCGTCGTGGGGTTTTTAAGTACATGCACGCCATGTAGGCAAAAAATAAAAAATTGTTAAGACATACAGTATATGGAAATAACAAAGTGAAATGTTTCGCGGAGTTAGCTAGAAACCGCGACGTTTTATTGATACTTGCAAGTTTTTATGAGAAATAAGTAAGACAATATACTAAGGAAAACAAAAAAGAAATACATAAATATGTATTGGGCACTTCAATAAAGTGCAAAAGTCTGTGGGCCTAGCCATTCTATAGGTAGCACCTCTTAAGGTTGCAGATGTTCCATGTGCGTGGCAGTTCACGACAATCCAAGCCTCGTAGCTTATGCGGCCTTCCTAATGCTTCAGTAACCTCATAGGGTCCTTCCCACTTTGGTCCAAGCTTACCTCTGTCTTCTGCGTGGCTCGCATCATTGGCGCGGTAAACGAAGTCACCTGGTCTGAATGAAACACTTCGCACTTTAGCAGCATAGTATCCTTTCATCCTTGACTTTGATTTTGCTTCCCGTATAGCTGCGCGTTCGCCTTTCTTCGCAGTCTAAGTCGAACGTCGTCATTGGTTGCCACATTGATTTCGGCAGTCGCGAATAGTTGGCATTCAATTTTGGTATGACCGACTTCGTCCCATATACTAGAGAAGGGTGTCCCTGTGCTGGTTTTGATTGAAGTGCGATCGCCCACAGAACATGCGACAGTTCTTCCACCCATCTTCCTTTGTGCTTATCCAAGCGTGCCTTAATTCCTTCTCCCAGGCTTCGATTCGCACGTTCAACTAAGCCGTTAGTTTGTGGGTGTTTAAGCGAGCTTGTGTGATTTTTAGCTTCGCGCGTCCTTGAAAGGGTTGTCGCATAATTGTTTCCCGTTGTCGAGATGATTTCCCAGGTAGACCGGCGGCATACAATATTTTGACAAAGCATTTCACACGGTTGCGGTGATTGTCACCACTTGCCTTTGCCTCGATCTACTTGGTGAAGTAGTCTATGGCGACTATGAGGAACTTTAATCCTCCTGCTGCAACAGGAAAAGGACCGTCGATGTCTATACCCCAATTGTAAAATGGCCATGGTGCCGTAATGGTGTTAGCTCTGTTGTGGTTGGCGTGGCACGGGTGCGTGAACTTGGCGTCGCTGCACTTTCTGATTAAGTCCCGCGCATCGCGGTGCATGGTGGGCCAATAATATCCTGACCGTAAAGCGCACGCCACCACAGACCGTGGTCCTGAATGCATGCTGCATGAACCTTCGTGGATTTCTCGCAGTACATAGTTTGCTTGTAGGGGACCAACACAGCGGAGCCATGGTTGCAAGAAAGAGCGTCGATATAGTATGTTGTCCCGAAGTTCAAACCTTTGTGCTGTGCGCCGGATCCTTCGGGCTTCCTTCTGCTCTTGGGGTAATACTCCCTTGCTTATGAATTCCGCTATTGGTGTCATCCACGTAGGTCCGTCTTCCTCTATTACCGTGGATACTTCCATTTCCGAGATAGATTTGCTTTTCAATGTTTCCACCAACACCTGTTTGGATAGGTGTGCAAAACTTGTGGATGCGATTTTGCTTAGCGCATCCGCCTTTCGGTTTTCCCCTCGAGGAACCTGTTTGATGGTAAACCTGTCAAAGCCTTTGATTAGTGCCTTGGTTTTTTCGAGGTATTGAATCATGTTTTCCTCCTTGGCCACGTACTCACCCAACACCTGGTTGGCTACTAGCCTAGAATCTACATTCGCTTCCAAGTTACGTACACTCATTCGAGCTGCAATGCGTAGTCCGGCTATTAGGGCTTCATATTCTGCCTCATTATTTGTTGTTGTGAATTCGAAACGCAGTGCGTAAGTGAATTCCATTCCTTCTGGGTTTGTGAGGATGAGGCCGCTCCGACCCATCCACGCATGAGGATCCGTCCGTGAACAAGATCCATGGATCTTGTAGTTCCTTCTTGCTTAGTGCAGGTGGATCATCGGTGTCTGGTTTTTCGATGATGAAATCTGCGAGTACCGCCCTTTTACTGATACGTGGTCTATAGGAGATGTTGTGCTCACCTAGCAATACACTCCACTTCTGCAATCGCCGATGCGTCGAGGTTTGGAGATGATTTGCTTGATCGGTTGGTTTGTGATCACGCTATCGGTGCGCCTGGAAGTACCTGCGCAGCCGTTTGGCGGCGAATACTAATGCAAGGACCAACTTTTCCATTGCGCTATAATTCATCTCTGTTTTCTTGAGCGCTTTGCTTACAAAGTACACTGGTGTTTGTACTGAGTTCCTATCCTTTAGTAATATTGCGCTGACTGCTCCATGAGTTGCAGATAAGTACATAATCAACTCTTCCCCTGGTCGGGGTGCTACAAGTGTAGGGAGTGTTGCCAGGTGTTGTTTAAGCTGTGCGAAGGATTCTTCTGCCTCCGTAGTCCAACGAAAATCACCCTTTTTTATACACTTCTTGAGTGTTTTGAAAAGAGGTAGCGATTTGTCTGCTGACTTGGATAGGAATCTATTTAGGACGGCCAGCTTTCCATTAAGAGATTGAACTTCCTTCAACGTGCGCGGTGAAGGAAGGTCGATGACAGCCTTAGTCTTTTCTGGACACGGCTTTATACCATCAGGTTCTATCAAGTACCCCAGGAACATGCCTTACATGCGCCGAAGGTGCATTTTAGGATTGAGCTTCATGTTGATCTCCTTTGGTGTCCTAAATGTATCCTCAATATCGCGCACCAACTCATCCTCCGTATGGCTTTTTATGACCGGGTCATCGGCGTAAACCTCTAGGTTGCGGCCAACCTGTTTTTCGAATGCATTATCGACTAACCACTGATAGGTGGCGCCTGCATTCTTCAAGCCAAAGGGCATTTTTGTGTAGCAGTAGACACCTTGGCTTGTATGAAAGGCCGTTTTTTCCTCGTCCTCCTTTGCCATCTGGATTTGATGGTATCCTTTGTATGCATCGAGGAAGCACTTTAGTGGATATCCACACAAAGATTCCACCTTCCAGTCTATCTCTGGTAGGGGGTAGCAGTCTTGTGGACATGCTTTATTAAGATCGTGAAGTCCCGCACATCCGCCAGCTACCATCACTCTTCTTTACCATAACTGGGTTAGAAAGCCAGTCATGGTAGTAGACTTCCCGCATGATTCCTGCCTCTACTAGCTTGTGTACCTCTGCCAGGATTGCTTGAGCGCGCTCTGGAGCCTGGCCACGCTTCTTCTGGCGTATTGGTGAGTATCCTTGTCGGATTCTCAGCTTATGTTCTGTGATTGAACGTGGTACTCCGGTCATGTGCTTTGGCTCCCATGCAAAAATGTCCAAATTCTTTTGCAAGAGTGCGCAAATAGCTTCTTTGCCGTTGTCCGACAGCGTTCCTCCGATTGAAATTTCTTGTTCGGGATAATCGAGATGAATTGCTACCTTTAGATTTGGAGTTTTGGTTGCGCACTGTTTTATACTGGGTGCAGTTTCGCATGTAACCGCATTACATTCTTTAGGTGGTACGGCAGCATTGTAGAGGGTAACGACACCTCCTTCCACTAGAAATTTGAGCATCCCGTGTGTTGTGGACGGGACTGCGCGTATCGCTGATATTCCCGGTCTTCCGATAATGCCATTGTATGGCGAGGGGGATTTGATTACCATAAAATCCAGCCATGCTGTTGTGGAGTGGTCGTTATTACCGACTTTAACCAGTAGTCGTAATTGCCCTATATGCCATATCTTTTCTCCTGTGAAGCCAGTCAGCGCTGTCGTGACTGGGCTCAGCTGACTGCGTATCTCTGGGCGCAGTTGTTTGAAGCAGTGTTCGTACATTATGTCTGCAGATGCTCCACCATCAACATACATGCGGTGGATGTCGTGACCCCCGCGTTAATTTCGATGATGAGCGGCTCTACCACTGCGTTGTTCGTAGTTAATGTAGGAAAAGTGATTGCACTTCAATGGGAAAACTTCTGGCTAACCTTCTGCCTAGTTACTCTTTGCCATGATTGTATCATGTAAATAGTATCAGCCTTATCTTTGGGCCCCTCCTTCTTATTCCCAGTCTTTTGTCTATCTTTCCCTTCTTTGATGTTTTTGACCAGATGGTCCAGTCTACCTTCCTTGACTAGTTTGTCGATGAGCTGGCGTAGCTGGATACATTCGTTAGTAGTGTGGCCCTTCTGTCCGTGATAGTCGCAGTACCCACTTCCTACGCGCCGATCCTCTGGGGTGCACATTGGTGGAGGTCTTGGGAAGTTTGCTCCTTCTGTTGCAAGTATCTCCTTTGGAGTCTTTGTCAGCGAGGTATACTTGTCATTGTCGCGCCCACTCCCCTGGTTGCGATAATTCCTGTTACGGTTACTACTCCGGTCAGTGGATTGTCTCCCAGGTTGTTCCTGTGACCGGTAGTTCGAGTAGTTTCTCTTGCTATATGCCGCAGCGGCCTCTCCTTGGACGAAGGACCGTGTGCGTTTCATGAGCTCATCAAAGGATTGGGGAATCTTGTTATTCAACCTCTTGATAAGTTCTGGGTTGCTGATCCCATTCATGAACCCTGAGATTTTGAGCACCTCGGGACACGCTTTAACTTGCATGCATTCATCCTTGAAGCGCTCCATAAAAGCGCTTGTGGATTCCCCTTGGCGCTGTTTGACCCTGGCGAGTTCAATGGGGTTTTTTGCACACTTTTTCCGTTGAGTAAAGTTTAGGCGGAACGCCTTTCTCAATTCTTCAAAACCATTAATGCTTCTGCGTGGAAGCTTATTGAACCAGTTCCGCGCATTTCCGACTAGTGTGGAGTTAAACATGTAGCACCATACAGGCTGTGGCCAGTTTTCAATTGTAGCGGCTGATTCAAAAATTTTAGGTGATCATCGGATCACTGTTCCGTCATAGGTTTCACGTTGGCGGGCATGCGCCTCCTTTTGTTCTCGAGAAATCACGATGCGTCGAGTGAACGCATCCACCTTTTGACGGCTCCACGGGAGAGATATATCTTCCTCCTCTTGGTCATTATATTGTTTCTCGGACTTCCAATGTCCTGTATCGCTATCCTCGTTGTCCGAGGAATTATCAGAGGATGAATTTTCCTTTTTTCGGCGCTTGCGCCGCTGTCCTCGAATTGGACTTGAAGGGCTTTCACTTGGGGAGTATCGTCGCCCAAGTCTGTCATGAATTCTCCGGCTACAAAGTCTGGCGTGGACATTGGTACGCTGTTCATCCTCCTCACTTCCTTCCAGATGCAGTGAGTTGGATGTCTCATCGTCATCAATTCTCCTCCCAATTCTGTTAAACACTGGGGGTCGGTAACTATCCCTCCCACGCTTCTCCTTCTGACGGCGCGATGGGGATGTCTCTAACTCCGCGCCAAAATCGAGCCGGGCATGTAGACTCCGACCTGACCTCTTCTTTGCTTCCTTTTGCATGAGAGCAGCCAAGGTTTCGTAGTTTTGCGATACGAACTCGTCTGGCGCTAGTTCTGACACAACACCTTCTAGAGTAGGAGTATCCGTTTCCACCACTATACTCTTATTTTTATCGGGCGCATCAGGTGCTTTTGTGAAGTTTGTCTCCACCACCGTTTGGAATGGAGTGGCAAAAGGAGTGCGCAGTGGGTCTCCTGCGCTAGCGGTGGTTACAGTGGCCTGGGTTGTCCTCGGGCGTGGTTCCACTGAAGGAAAGACCAAATCTTGGCCTGATCCCTGGTTCTTAGCAACACGGGTTGTCCCGAAGTTTGCTTAGAAGCGATCCAGTGCTTTTTTCCCGGTAAGGTCCGCTTGCGATCGCTGATTTCCATGCTTCGTCATTCTAGTTCTTAGTTCTTAGTGAATGGTCCCACGGATGGCGCCACTTGTTGATACAAAAGTTGGGCGTTCCTTGTTTGGGCTCGGGATCTCATACCAATTGAGGATTGTTGCTTGAGACTTGCGCACTAAGAAGACAGAAAACACCGTTAGGCTTACCGTGGGATTGTCTCCCACGATTATCCTCCGGCGTGAGAGTAAGTAATCGTTTTAGGGTTAAAGGAGAGTTAGGGTTTGTAGATCGTACCTTTAACGAGGGATGGGATTCCCTTTATATACACACGGAATCCTTGTTGGTTCCGTGTTCCTCAACCTTCGGTGTATCCCGCCTAAGTCGGTTGGGGAATGATTATCTCCATAATTAGGATATATCCGATATCGTGTTACGTAAATAACATTGGGTTTGGGCCTTCGTGGGCCTAAACACTTATCAGCGTAGCCCAGTTCGTGCTGGGCTTATTAGTATTGGGCTTTGGTCGGGTTCGTGACCCGAATATAGACTATACGTCATCATAAACCCATGGTATTTGTCATCAATTACCCGAGTTTGTAGTTGAGGTTTTACATGGCCACAAAAATCGCCGCTACAGTTTATCACCAATGTATCATTGCTAGCAGTAGCACCGCTATATAGCGCGACTGCTATGCTAGTGGACCTTAAAAACTTCATAATATTGTAGGTTCACATCGTTGGTCAACACCATTGAATAATGAAGGAAGAATTACATATGTACCCACTAAAATTTATAAACTTGCATATTTCCTCAAAATACAAGTTTTCAATGATACAATGCAATTTAAGCATGTTTTGGGTATATATGCAAGTTTTAGTGGGTATATATGCAATTGCCCCAACAATAAAAATACAAGAACCGATAATTGCTCATGCCATAATTGCATAAAACTTTGGTTAGCTTGCTGAGGTACTAATCTATATCCTTTTTTAAAGGATTGAATATACTCCGAATTGTTTTTAGAATATAATTAGGTTTCATTCAAACAACTGAGCACTAAACGAATATTCCAAATATAGTTTAAAAATATTCAAAAGCGTATATGACTATATAAGTATATATAGCTGCTTTATTAAGGGTTTGCTTTTCCGACATTTGATGACAATGGCACCTAACAAAGTGGATTTAAAGTCTTGCTTTGTTGAAATGGATAGTGTATGGTATTTAATTAAAGAATGATATAATTTTTTATGGGGCTTTTTTCTTTTAACAAAACTAACGAGCAAAGACCCATTGGTTCAGCGGTGTGTGAGTAGCTCAACAATCAAAATATTGTGGGTTCAAGTCTCATTGAATACATGTGCGATAGAATTTGTGAGATAAATGGTGCATGTTGTTAAAAAAAAGAAAAAGAAAAAAGATTGGTATTCACATCAAGTGTTTGTGAGTTCAACTGTTCAAGTATCGTTAGAGATAAATATGCATGTGGTGTAGATGTGTATGCGTGCGAATGTATCTAATTGTTTGTGTAGGTTTGCCTCTTGGGAGAAAAAAAGCCACAAAATCTACGCTTTGATTTGATGTCTCTATTACTTTCTTTTAAGGTGTTTCAATCATGTAATGCATGCATATTTCAACATCGTCAAGTAGAGAAGTTGGATATCTATTGCTCCAAGTTCGTAAACATGCAAAAGGAAACAAGAAAGGTTTGAGAAGTTTTTTGTACGTAATCTTGATAAGATATCAATGGATACAGAATGGGTGAAATGAAATAATACGAAACAAAAGGAAATAATAAAGGCAACACCTTTTATTAGTGGGATACACATACACAAAACGTTGAACGTTCCCATAAATCTCACTTTCTTCATCTTTTTTTCGATTAGTCACTTAACAAATATATTGGGTGAATCCATGCATAATTTTAAGCTAGAGGGGTCGTACTTAAGATAATAAATATTGTGTTAAACGTTCAAAAATTGATCTATGGTTCTTTCCGAACCCCATCTTGTAAAGTCTAAGAGGCACGAGCTATTTCTTACATACTCTATTGTCCGATCATAGCCGTCTGAGAGTCTTGCCTGAGCCGGAGGAGCATCCAATCCATACGTAGGTATAAAAATCTCTCATAATCTCTAAATAAACAAACTTATAATTAATCTCTCTCTTTACTAATTAGTCTAGAACTGGAAACCAATCACAGAAGGTCCTCAAAAGAGAGTATACTTGTATCATTGTATGCCACCATACCAAAAAAGCAAATTAAGGTATGTACCAAACCAATAAACATAGAGTGAGTGGGAGTGGGAATGTGGAATGCCTTGTGGAATTGAAGTTACTAATGGGGATACATTATACCAAATAATGCTTCTCTTTTCTGTTGAGTGTATATATAAATGGTAATCTATTCATCTTCACTATCTCCATTTGGTGACCATAAGTTACTATACCAACCATTAACTGAACTCAACTATTGAATAAAACTTATGATGCATATATAGGATGACTAGCTAGCCGAGTGTGCTTGACATCCCCAACACGTTTTCTTTATATTAACCGAATGTAAATAACTTTGTTACAACTTTTTTTTTTTTTTTTGGATAGAAATAGCGACTCAAACATTAAATAATATGTCCATATGCATGACATGATATGATAATTCAATAATTTATTGGTTTTTAAATGATATGAAAGATATGATTGGCTATTACCTATTTGTTCATGCCATGAAAGTAACCATCTCATTAGATAGTAAGTTCGGTTGATATATTTAGTGGCTCTTATCGATTTATTTTAGTCCTTTGTAGATGTGTCACCATAACTAAAATCTCATTTACGATGGACGTAACTTATCTTTTCCAAAAGGCAAACTAACACTCACGTTACTACGCTATAAATAGACCTCACACTTGCTACAGCTGGGACTTGAACACACAACCGCTTCGCTGAGTAGCATTCACACTCTTGTCTGTTTAGTCTTTTAGAATATGTGTCTCTATAACGAATGTCATTTACGTACTCATTTGACAATGTTGTATCTTGGTAAACATATAATCAACTACAAATCATGTCTCACAGAATATGCACTTTAAATGTATGTAGGTTTTCCACTTTTTGAGAAACTTATAGTGGTGTGGGAGACAATGCCGCAAGTGACATCATGCCTCATATGATTTATGATTGTGCAACTATAGGCTTAATTACTTAAAATAATATACCCGGCCCAGTAACTCAGTAATGACTAATGAGTATGATTATCAATGACTTTTCATCATGGTTTTACATGCTTGGATGTTTATGTTGGAATTTAAAACCTATTAACACTTAATATTTAAACAAGTAACGCAACAGAAGACAAGATCAAATATAATGTTATATAATTAACATAGGTTTAAGAATCGTGTATCTTTTAGCAATAAAAGCAAACGAACAATGAATCTTAACTACACGCACATGCATGTTTAAATTAAGAACAAAGCAAAACCCTAATTAGGGTTTATGTAAAATTGTCCCTTGTGGTGATCGATCAACTAAAACCATCAAGAATCAAAGAATGGTCCCTCTATGTTCTCACACACATGTTTATTAAGCAATTCAATTAGAATGCTAGTTCTTGATCGCTAAACAAACCAAACAGTTGTATTCAAGAACCAAAATCAAAACCCTTTTCTACTAGGGGTGGTGTACGATCAGTTATGAAGAGGAGGGAGAAGAAGGAGAAGAGTGGTTTGCTGTTGATCACAAGATTAGTAGATAATGAAGCCTAAAAGTTTCATTATATAGGATAACTTATCTTGGTGAACAAGTAAACAATCCCAATTCCCCTACAAACCCATATGGGCGGGCAATCCAAGAGGATGAGGGTCTAGAACCTTCTTTTCCTTGACTTTACACTTAAGTCTTTATATTTATCGTTTAATGGTCGTTAGTAAATACCGTTAAGTGTTTAATGACCGTTAAGTGGTTTTTCGTGAAATAATAATTAATTGAATCTCAAACGTAACGTGTGCCATCCCATAGGCTCACGTATAATCCGGACATACATTTAATTATATATGTTTATAATCCAACAACTCCCACTTGGAAATGTTTCAATTAAATGCAATGACATTGGTAAGCGTCTAGCAACACGCCAATGTCCCTAGTTATGTCTGAGTGTGATTTCATAAAGTCACAATTAAATGATTTATCATTTTACTATTCTTTTTAATCAGATACCATGTTAAATATGGATATGGATCTAAGTCATTCCATAATTTAACTATCGTGTTTCTCGTTTCATCGATTGATAAAGATTACCAAATTCATCGGTACATGTCCAGATCTCCTTTGGGTGCGACCGCAAAAACATCTGACCAACCCTACGATGGGCCCAGTAGTATCATACTTAAAGGTTAATTGAAGGAACAAATTTTGTCTTGACACAAACGTCATTCGTGTGTTTCACAACACTTCTGAAAATAACCCTTATAACTATCAGTTACGGATAACGTTGGACTAAATTCAAGAAATGGGATCCACCCACGCCATTCAAGCTTGCATCTCAAGTCTAAGGATCAATAATGAAATCATTTACAAGATTCACTTAATGAAAAAATGATCTATAAAGTGAAGTCTTATTAATTGGGATAGTCTAATATGCAAACTATTGAATACCATGTGAGTGTAGAACACCTCTTTAATATTCAAAGAATATTACTAGTCTCTCAGATTTGTCTTAATTCAACCATATTCTCATATAGTTGATTGACAATGGACAATTTAGAATGATATAAATCCCTCATCGATCTAAACATACGAATATTGGATACAACTTATTATAAATGAAAACAAACATTATCAAATACTTTAATTCATTAAAAATAATAATTGTTTTAACATCCCTTATCCAAATACTAAACACAGATTTACATGAAACTATTAGCTAAACGAAGTCTAATTCTCTTAGCATGTTGAGTAAGATTTCCCTTAGGTAAAGCCTTCGTAAAAGGATAATCTAAATTATTATCTGTGTGAACTTTGAGTAGATTGATTTCACCAATTTCTATTTATTCTCAAATACATTGATATCATCTAAGATAGTGTTTCGCGCCCTTCATAACTCCAGGTTCATTGGCAATGATGATTGCTCCAAAATTGTCACAATACATCTCTATAGGTTTTTTGTTTGAGGGAACAACGCCCAACCCTGAAATGAATTTCCTAATCCAAACAACTTCCATCGCAGCTTCTGAAGCAGCTATGTACTCATCTTCTGTTGCAGACCTTGCAGTAGTGGTCTGCTTGGTACTCTTCCAATCTACTGCGCCTCCGTTGATAACGAAGACGTATCATGTCTGACACTTTGTATCGTCCTTATCGGTTTCATATCCAGCGTTGCAGTAACCTTTAACTTTGAGCTCTGCCTTAGGATTTCTACCATAAACAAGGAACATTTCTTTAATAGCTCTTAGATACTTGAGAATATTTTTCACATCAGTTCAGTGATTTTCACCTGGATTTTGTTGAAACCGGCTTGTAAGGTTTTGGGAAAACGCCACATCAGGTCTAGTGCATCTTATCGCATACATAATCGATCATATAACCGAATCATAAGGAACATTACGCATACGCTGTACCTCAGCAGGTGTAGAAGCTCCTTGTGCACTATTTAAGCCAAGTATTTTTTGCATTGGGATAAATCCTTTCTTAGAATTTTCTAACCTAAATCTCTTTAGGATTTTATCAATGTAAGCACTTTGACTTAATCCAATCAACCGCCTTAATGTATCTTTGTAGATCTTGATTCCAAGGATATAAGTTGTCTCACCCATATCTTTCAGAGCAAAGCACTTTCCATGGTAGAATTTTACTCCTTGCAGCATTGGGATGTGATTTCCCATGATCAATATGTCATCAACATATAATATAAGGAAAATAACGTTACTCCCACTAGCTTTCTTATATACACATGGCTCATCAAGATTTTTTGAGAAACAAAATTTCTTGATTTTCTCATCAAATCTCTTATTTCATTGCCTTGATGCTTACTTTAATTCATAAATGAATCGTTTAAGCTTGCATACACACTTTAGATATGTTGGATTGACAAATCCTTCAGGTTGTGCCATAAAGATAACATTTTCAATTTGACCATTCAAGAAGGCAGTTTTGACATCCATTTGCCAAATCTCATAGTCATAACGGCGCTATAGCTATAAGAATCCTGATGGCTCTAATGTCTGCTATAGGAGAGAAGGTTACTTCATAATCAATCCCAAAGATTTTAGTATAACCCTTCGCTACAAGACGATCCTTATAGGTGTATACCTTGCCATCCAGGTAAGTCTTTTTCTTGAAGAGCCATTTGCTACCAACAACTTTAGCGTTAAGAGGTAGGTTTACTTCTTCTCAGACTTCATTATCATTCATGGATTGCATTTTTGCGTTCATAGCAGCTTTCCATTTATTAGATTCAGGATCTGACATAGCAACTTTATAGCTAGCAGGTTCATTAAGATCCCCTGAGCTATACTCCTCAACTTCTACATTTAGACATAATCGTTTCGGAGGGTAAATAGTCCTTTCGGACCTACAAACGGGAATTACTGTGTGGAGCTGTGAGACTTTCTGGCTCCACTTGAGGTAAGCTAATATTTTCATAAGGTGATGTATCATCTTGAATTTCTTCAAGTTCTATTGTCCTCCCACTCGACTCTTGAGATATGAGACTCTTTTCAAAGAACTCAGCATATCTTGCAACAACAATTTTGTTTTCTGGTGGAAAGTAGAAGTAGTAACTCATTGTTTCCTTTAGGTATCCTACAAAGATACACTTTATAGATATTTGTTTAAGTTTTAGGCGTGTCACGTTTCACAAATGCCGCACATATCCCTAGACCTTTAAGTAAGACAGAATTGGGACTTTCCTATACTATAGTTCATATGGAGTCTTATCAACCTCCTTGGTTGGAACCATATTAAGAATGTGAACAACTGTTTCAAGAGCATAATCCTAAAAGGGTAAAGGTAGAGTTGTAAGATTAAACATAGATCGAACCATGTCAAGCAGGGTACGATTCCTCCTCTCAGACACAACATTATGTTATGGTGTATATAAAGGAGTGAGCTATTCGATAATTCCACACTATTTAAGATAATCTTTAAACTCTTGGCTTATGTATTCACCACCTCTATCTGATCGAAGAACTTTGATTGTCTTCCCGAGTTGTTTTTTTACTTCATTCTTAAAAACCTTAAATGCTTCAAAAACCTTATGTTTATGTTTAAGCAAGTAAACATAACCATAATGGCTGAAATCATCGGTGAAGGTTATGAAGTAGCTAGCACCTTATCTTGACACATGTTTAAGTGGACCAGAAACATCAATATGTATAAATCCAAGTAGATTAGAAGCCCTCTCCATTTGATGCGGAAAAGGTTTCCTTGCCATCTTCCCAGATACACAAGATTCATATTTATCAAATGATTCATCATTGATAGATTGCAAAAGCCCATCATGTTGCACCTTTTCAATGTGTTTCTTGCTTATATGAGCAAGGCGACAATGCCAAAGATGAGTAGAGTACAAGTTCTTGGATCTCTTATTGCTAATAGTAAAAATAGAATTAACATTTGGCTCAACATCATTCATATTAATTTCATAAACACATTACGAGGAATAGTATTAAAATAAAAGACATTATTTAAAAAAACTGAAATTCCATAACTTGAAATAGTATGAAAATAACCATTATCAACCAAACGTGAAACACAAACAACACCCCTAATTATAGAAGTTGTATAGTGACAATTGTCTAAAACAATAACTAAGCCCGAAGGCAACACTACGTCAAAACTTCCGATGGCCTCTGCAGTTGCACGTACACCATTGCCCACGTACAGAAATAAAGATCCATGCTTCAGTTTCTTCTCTCCTCTAAGATCCTAAGAAGTGTTACAAATATGAGTACCACATCCAGTGTCATACACCCAGGATTTATTACGAGGAAAAGAGAATAATTCAATTGTGAAGATACCTAAAGTACTGGCACCAGAACCAGCTTTATTCTTCTTCTTATTGTTATACAACTACATAAGATAAGCAGGACAGTTCCTCTTCCAATGTCCCACCTCTTTGCAGTGGTGGTAAGCCTGATCCTTAGCAGGATGATCTTTCTTACCTGGGGGTTTTCTTAGGTTTGGGAGCATATGTTAACACATGTTTATCCTTACCCTTACACTTACCCTTTCCTTTGTTCGCTTGCGTTTTTCTATTGGGTTTCTGGATTCTACTACCTTGAATCGCTTGGACTTGTGGTGTGGCAGCCTTCTTTAGTAAGCCTTTTTCATACTCAATAAGCATGGCATGAAGTTTAGCTATTGTAGTTGCGCACAAATCCTTCAAAGTCCTTAGAAAGGTGATTGAGGATCATGCCAACAGAATTAGCTTGGGGCAAAACATAGTTGAGGTATTCCAATTGATCCAAATAGCTCTTCATCTTAAGAACATATGATCTAACGGATTGCCCTTCCTCCTGTTTGCAGAAATGAAAAGTCTGAATAAGATCAAGGAATTCAACTCTAGCAGCAGATTTCTCAAACATGGATTTAAGCTCATTCGGCATGTCATAAGGGGCATAGTTTTCAAACTGCCTACAAAGCTCTGGAGTCATACTACCAAGCGTTAGACATGCTACTTCATTATGACGATTATATTGAGCATTCCATGCTGTCGATTCCTCATTAGAGGCACTTGGTTAAGGAGCAGGATAAGAGGTTGTTCCAAAACATCAGATTTCTTATCAACTCTTAGGACAATCCTAAGTTGACGAAACCAATCATTGAAGTTTGGTCCATAAAGTTTTTCTCTTTCAAGCATCGACCTGAAAGCCGAAAAGTTCGTGTGAAGGATTCATCTACAAAATAGATTAAAGTTTAAAATTTTAGTACTTTCGATAATATTCTTTTAAAGAAAATTAAATACTCATTTTTAACCAAACAATTAATTTAATTAAGGCTAGGACCGTAATTGACATACCACCATCATATCAGTTGATCTGCTAGCAATGGTGTATTCAAGAAGGTAAGTGTCGAATAATAATTGCAAATATTGTGCAATTCTTAGATCATTATAGGACTCACTAATGACAATAGTGAGAATCATGTAATGTCAAGTAAGCATGTTTCATCCCATCTTATGCTTTAGGCTTAAGGATTTCACCACCGTCTCACGATGAGTGGAATACCATTAACTCGATTAAGTCCACATCTAATAAAAAACTGTAAATATTCCATCAACGTCCCACGAAGAGTGGTAATCTACCTTGGGTTGCAATTTACCTACATCTCACGCAGAGTAAAAGGCAATTGCAAGTGTTTTTACAATTGGATAACAAAGACTTAAATTTCCAAAGGGTATATTTTTATTTGAAAAATAACGTTTATATAAAATATGTACAAAGAAGCATGCATACATCTTCGTATCGTAGGTTTCAATAAAAGACTTTACTCAATTAAGTTACTTTATTATAGTGTATATGTCACTTAAATTTATATGTAAATCTTGTGAATATATAAAAAAAATAAAGACATAACACTTTAAAAAATGACGATTCAACATGATTTCAAAGTTAAAGTAACGTACTTTTATCGCGGGAAAAGATTAGAGAATGACCAAACCCTATATTGTACTGTGCATGAGTCAGAAGACCCAAGTTCTTCCAATAATTCTCTCATTTACCGAAACATGTAGTAGGGCGGGAAAATATTACAAGTCATTCAAATCGTAGACCATGTTTTGATTATAACCAACATACTTGTGTGTTCGTTGCAGGAGAAAATTATAGAGTATGGTTTCGAAACAGGGTAGGGCAAGACCTTAAGCCTTGTCACGAGATACTTCGAACCCAGTGTGTTATAAACACACAAAACTTAGTTTTAGATCAAATACTGGTCATTAATAAAAGTAAGTAATACTTTAATTTAGAAAATACATTATAAAGTAGTTATCTTGCAGTCTCATCACTGAAGCAAATTATAGTTTAAACCTAACCCTTTGTGAGATATAAGACTTCGCAAGACAATAGCTTATAATAAATCAAATTTTATAATTTTTAGTCATGTTTATTTTATTTTCCAAAAACCCTTTGTTTTTACATGAGTCACAACTAATAATAGAAAAAATTAATAAACAACTAAAAAACACCTATAATAATTATCAATATCAATTAGCCATTAATAACATGCAAGTTATAAGCCAATAATGAACAACAAGGTTATGATCTATATATTTAAATAAGGCTCCTAGTCAGTTTTCGAGCTAGGTACCAAGTGGACCACATACACCAATTAGATCGATAACGTAAGCCATACAAAAGTATATAAAACACATAGCATACAAAAGCTGTCAAAATATTTTAATCAACTTCAGGCCCCGAACAGAGAAGGAAGGAATCTTCCCCAACCTTAGCAGTAAACTACAACTCAAAGTTGTAGCCTAGTGGGTCGTGGATCTACTATAAAATTTTCAAATTTTTTCGAGCTACAGAGAATTAATTGTAAATTTTTTAGTAACCGGGTGTCAAACAATCCAAATTTAAAACAATCTAACTAAATCATCTTAATTTGCATGAAATCACTTAACAATTAACCAAGAACTTATATCAAATATCAAGAACCATCATCCATGATAAAAGCATGCACGTTTTCACCATGGATCTCAAATTAAACAATTAATCATGGCAATAATGCATATAATGTCATATAACACTTATTAACCAAACGTCACATATCACGTAAAATTATCCTAGGGTTTTATCTACCAATTTTATATTAAACCTTCAAGAACGAGTCTTTTTACATTAAAAATCTGTTGATCCCAGTTGAGCAAACGATCTAATATAGAAACTGACTTAGAATAACAACTTATTAAGTATTATGCGGAATTTAACACTTAACCTTAAGAAGAAGAACAGTTAACATTCAACACCTCAATATTATTTATTAATACGAATACTCTTACAGTATTAGGGTTTCACAACCTTGAAGTGTATCAACTTTAGATATCAGATTTTCGTACTTCTAATCTAACCTAGAACCTCCTTTTATAAGCTAAGGAGTCCTATACATTATACAATACGTAACCTACAAGATAAATATCTTTTCCATATTTATCTAAAACAATAAACTAACCGACTATACAAAACACTAGCAGTAGTTACAATATATCATCCGTGGTTACACATTACTACTAGCCGCGGTTATCTTCATCCGAGGTTACATTCTTCTGTCCGTGGTTCTATCAAGCCTGTCCGTGGTTCCAGTACTTAAAGTAATTCTTGATGCAAGGAACCTAAAACCCAACAATCCTCCCCTAAACTTGATACATTCCAACAGAATTCTCAAGTTTCCTTTAAGCTCAAAACATCTGAAATGGAGGATGTAGCCAAACACTTACTAGCCTTAAGTATATTCTCATATTTCAGTAACAAATCGTAAGCTTGACCATCATAAGGTACTAACATCTTGATACAACCAGGCTTCAACATCCGAGCAATTATTCCTGGATGCTTATTCAGTTGAGGATAATCACCTTCTACACGCATATGAATAACCTTTCGAAAATCAAAACATGAACTCCACAATTTTGATATAAAAACCATCTAGTAACTTGACCATTGTAGAGTCCTTGCCATTCAGATTCATCATGAGTAGGTTCAAATAGAATCTTCAAATGATGATAAACCAACCTCTCATGATAATCATTTGGATGTACTTCACCAAACTTGTTCTTGTAAAGTATCCAAAGAATCATCAAATCATCTCTATCAAAATATTGAAGCATTTGTGAAAATTTATTATACTCAGAAACTTCATTGTTGAGTCTTTTAATTTTCCAAACACCTTCACTTCCATCATTAAGCTTAAA
The DNA here is from genome assembly GCA_910596185.1 of Chrysanthemum makinoi. Lineage (NCBI taxonomy): Eukaryota > Viridiplantae > Streptophyta > Magnoliopsida > Asterales > Asteraceae > Chrysanthemum > Chrysanthemum makinoi. Next base: position 174,802,049 of record OU343219.1, on the reverse strand, counting down.
CTCATAAGAAATGATTTGATTTTCATTTTCAACAACTTTCAATCTTTTTAAATCGGATGACTCTGAACCTCGATTTTCTCTTCCTTTACTTAGCATCCACTCATCATGCTTCTTTATCCACTCTTCTTCCTTCTCAGAATTCATTGGACAGAAATCATCTACATTAATTCTCATACATCTCTCATAAATTTCCAAAATTCTTTCATATGAACATTTACTAAGATTATCAGAAACATAAATGCCTAAATTCTTAATAATTTTCATCAATATATTCCTCATCTGAGCCATAGTAGGAGGTTTCTTTCTTATAACCTGTTTCTTTGTTTTGCTAACCTTCCTTGCCCATTCATTCATCAATCTAGCTTTCTCCTCATCATCCAGTAATTCCCATTCTTGTGCAAGATAAACTCATCAAGAATTTGTAAAGAAGCTTGAAGATAGTTTTCTGAGTTATACCATATAGCTAACCATATCTCATTAGCTTCCTCCTCTTCTTTCTTTCTTTTATCCAAAGCTGCTTGTTCTTTAGCAACCATATTCTTTACAAACTCATCATCAAAAGCTTCTTGTTCTGCCCTAGTTTTAAACTTCAACTCGTGCTGCAATACCTTTACCCTTTCCAACATCAGATTGAATCACCTTCTTCTTCAGTGGTTCACCAATAACTAAAGTTCTTTCTATGGGTTTGGGTTTAGGTGCGAGTTTGAACAGAATAAAGCATGTGCAATGATGGGTGTAGAAATAGATGATGTTTTGCTCAGATTAACCAATGTACTTGCAGCTTCTTTCTCTACTTCTTTAGGCTTAGATGGTAATATAGAGAGAGTTGTTACAATAGTGGAAGTGGTTATAATAGCAGTGGGTATGATTGCTGAAGGTATAGTTGTAGTTTTTATAGTTGCTATGTCATTCAGCATTAGTGGTTAGAAGTGTACTAACCATGGTTTCGGACATACCATCCGTGTTTGTGTTCAAGATTACTACATCTTCTACAACCTTCTTCACATTTTCAAGAAGCGCCTCATTTCCATCTTTATCAAATACCACAAATGTTTGATCTCCACTATCAACATCTTCATCCATAGATATATTAACATCCTCCCCTGAATTCTTGCCTTCACTCCTCCCCTGTTTGGACACATCCTTCATATTCGAGTGGAAAGGAGTTCGCCTTCTTTTCCTTAGCTTCCTCAGCAAAGAAGCCCGAGCCTTTTTATCTTCTCCAAAACCAAAACCACAAGCTTCGCCGAATATCCTTTTCATGAAACCCCGCCAATTCCTTGAGATTAGAGATCGTCTCCTCCATCTTGGTACATTTGGCCGTCAATTCATTTAAGCGTTCAAGAATATCCTCCCCACTTTGACTTGTGTGAACTGGTCCGAGAGGTGGTTCATTGGAAAAGTCGGTATGTACAAACTCGAATCCGTCAATTCATGTTCGGGTTCCAACCTATCCTCATCACTTCGAGCTGTTAACCGCCCGAGAGGTGAATCTTTGGATATAGAAAACATAGCATCGGACCAGCTCTGAACATCTATGCACCCTGTTATAGCCAAGTGTCTAGGGATTCCTCCACTGTGTTAAGTTCCAAGGAACTCTCCACATTAGGAGTTGCCAATGGTTGGGTCTTAATTATGTTTCCACTATCCCGACGGCATCTAAACATGAATCAGTAGTGGAAGCCCTTCCAATCATGTCACCTTCACCACCGTGCATGCCTCATGAGCAACACCACTAGCACTAGCCAGAGGAAGCTTAGTGCCCTTCTTTCTCCTAGTCCATACAATAGGTGTAGTATCAGTGGTTGGAGGTGTATGTGGATTTGAGTTGTAGTATCGGTGGTTGGAGGTGTCGTGGATTTGAGTTGTAGTATCGTGGTTGGAGGTGTATCGTGACAAGCGTTGAGTGTCAAGAACTTCATCAAAAGCAGGAGCAGTAGGCACAATAAGCATGTGAGGAAATAAAGGAACATCTCTAATTTGTACATTCTGTGGCTGATTCCTCATATGCGCAAAAACCTTAGGAAGCATATGAGGTACTTCATACTCTCGAGTATGTTCAATAGGATTAACAATTTGATGTGCTACAATCAGTTGAACAAACCGAGGATACAAATAGTATTTACCCTTCTTCCTAATGTTTTGTACTAACCCCTTAGCAATCATCCTAGACCAATTAAACTTCCTTCCCTCAGATAAACAAATAATAGCAGTAGCAATTTTTGAAGGAAAGTCATTAAAACCTGTGGTCTTGTTACTCATACACATCAACAAGGTGTGAATCAAAAACTTCCATTGTTGTGAAAAGAAACTCTTAAAGAATTGTACCTTATCACCTCTATGTGTATATCCTAATCTCTCTAAACCAACAACAATCTCAACATCTGAAAGATTTTCAACCCCATCAGCATCATCAAACCGCAAAACTTCTCGAATTATATCTTCAGTAACAGAAATAACATGCTCATCTACTTCAGTACGCAACATCTCCACACCATCAACCGTTGCAAGTGTAGCATTTTTCCAGAATTGATGAATATAGGCTTTAAGAATGGTGGGTTTAACAGTTAAAGCATAATGAAGGTGACTGTGAACTAAGAAATCAATCATTTGATGAAACCCTTTGGATCGAGCATTCTTGGTGAGAATGGCAACTAAGTTATGAGAAGTGGAATACTTTTTAGCCATTTTGATTTAGGAAAATAATGATGTGAGTTGATGAATTATGCAAAGAAAGTGATTAGGTTAAGGTTGAGCGCCAATTGGAAGTGGTTTGAGAATCAAATAAATGATCCGTCCGTGATTTTGGGGAGAGTGATATAGATTTGCCAATGTTATCAAACAGCCCCTGTACTATCCAAAACTAGACTCCATGCTATCCGCGGTTTCATAACTACTATCCGTGGTTACAACAGACCATCAGCAGATACATGAGATCAATTCTTCCAAATAATCAAGAGATATAACAAGTAAATCAGCTCCTTATGCACCCAAAACCTTCATACCAGTAACACAAAAACACAAAACCAACACAGAGTAGAAAGTTGTTGTCAGTGGTTAGGAAGAGCTAAAAGTGGTTCCAAAAGACCTATCCGAGGTTTGAACAGGTAAGTCAATATGGTCAACTTCTAGAACTAATATTAGTCCAACTCCCAAAAATCTCATTAACTCCTCAACCACATTAAACCTGCCCCGTATTAACTTCCATAACCCTAAACCTCACTTATAAAAAGAACCCAATTCTTTCATAACACACACACCAATCAATATCAAAACCCTAATTTCTTCAAAGTCTCCAATCAACTGCAATCACAATGTGGAACCCTAGTTGGAATAAACCAGAAGTAGTCAATCTAACATCCTCCTCATCCTCAGCATCATCTTCATCATCAAGTGAAGAAGATAACCCATGGCAATTCTACCTCCCTCCACAAGAAACAAGACCAGTAAAATCTCCATTTCTTCCATCATCTGAAGATGATAGTGTGGTGAATCCAAGTAATGCATCTGAGGACTCTGATGATTCCTCAAAGAAGAGATCTTCATACTCTCAACCTTCAGCATCTCAACCCCAAACAAGACCACGAGCAAGAAACCCACCACTTCCAAAAGACAGAGAGGTGGTTCTTGGTCTTCAAGTACCAAATTATGGTGCTTCATCACACATCGTAAAGGGGAAGGGAAAAAGGAAAATGGAATGATGCTTTTTGGTGATATGACTATGTCCTTCGTGCTTCATCTAATGTGGTCATCGTCATCATCAACGTTTTCATCAATCCATCCTTTCCATTTTGATCCTTAGCATCCTCGTCATAGTAGTCATGCATCTCCAACCATTGAGATAGAAGGAATGGGTGGTTATGCAAGGCTTCACTAACGCAGATCCAGCATCTAGTGTGAAAGATGTGAGCGATCATGCATATCCAACAGCTAGTTAGATGGTGGAATAGATGAGATGAATTAGATTAGTAGATCATGTATAGCTCTGTTATTTGAGTTGCATTTGATGTTGATTGTACTCAGAAGTCTGTAAGTTTCTCTAATCAATGAATGAACACTTTGCATCACTACTTCTTTTACTTCTATAATGATCATTCTTGTATCTGCAAAATGGTTAGTGAAAACAGGACAACTAGCAGTGGTTTGAACCAAACTATCAGTAGTTAGAAACAAACTATCGCTGGATAGAAACAAAAATAGCAAAACTAAGATTACATAATAATAGTGCAAGTACATATACAAACTGGTACAAAACAATTTGAGAATTTAGAGATTAATCATTCCAATACTAACAACAAGATACTTAAACCTCCCCACATCAAAAGCTTTGGTGAGAAGATCAGCAACATTGAAATCGGTATGGATTTTTACCATTTGAATCAACCTTTTCTCATTACAATCTCTAATAAAATGATGTCTTATCTCAATATGTTTAGTTCTAGAATGTAAAACAGTATTTTTAATGATGCATATTGTCTGTTATTATCAATGTAAATCTTAGTATGCATAAAATTGTACCCAAAGTCCAAAGCAATTGGTTCTCGAATCCATAGAACTTGACCACAAAGAACTAGCAGCACCACATACTCAGTTGTAGAATTTGCCACAATAGTTTGCTTTTACACCTGCCATGAAATAAGTCTGCTTCCCAAAAACTGACATCCTCCAGTTGTAGACTTCCTATCCAAACTAGCACAAGCATAGTCACTATCTGTGTAGGCCACCAAGTCAAAAGGAGAATCCTTTGAGTACCAAAGACCCAATTTAGGATGACCCTTAAGATACCTTAAAATTCTCTTAACAGCATTCATGTGTGATGAATTAGGTGTGACTTGAAATCTTGCACACACACATAATGAGAACATTATATCCGCCTAGATGCATTGAGATACATCAAAGATCCAATCATGGACCTGTACAACTTCTGATCAACTCTAGTACTTCCATCATCAGGTAGTAAGGGTTTCTGAGTCTCCATTGGTGTACTAGCACTTTTCACATCCTGAAACCCAAACTTCTTCAAAACATCTGCTACATACTTGTCTTGACTAATGAAGATACCATCAGTCCTTTGTTGAACCTGTAGCCCCACAAAGAAAGTGAGTTCTCCCATAGAACTCATCTGAAACTTATCATGCATAAGTTTCTCAAAATCTTTGCATAGCTCTTTATTGGTTGAGCCAAAGATGATGTCATCTACATAAACCGAACCATAAAATATCATCTTTGTGCTTTCTTATGAACAAAGTTTTATCAATTAGTCCTCTTTTAAAACCATTGTCCATCAAATAAGTAGACAGGCACTCATACCATGCCCTAGGAGCTTGATGCAAACCATACATAGCTTTCCTAACCCTGTAGACCTTGTCGGGATGATCGGGATCTTCAAAACCAGGAGGTTGACAGACATAAACCTCCTCATCAATTGTGTCATACAAAAATGCACTTTTAACATCCATTTGATACACCACAAAGTTTTTAAATGAAGCATAAGCTAAAAACAATCTAATAGCCTCAATTCTTGCAACTGGAGCAAATACTTCATCATAATCCAAGCCTTCAGTTTGTGTGTATCCTTGAGCAACCAACCTTGACTTGTTTCTCACAACAATACCTCTTTCATCCCTTTTGTTTTTGAACACCCATTTTGTCCCAATGGCCCTCTTACCATTTGGAAGTTCTACCAATGTCCAAACCTCTTGAAGTTTGAACTGAAGAAGCTCCTCTTGCATTGATTCTACCCAACCTTCTTCAAATAATGCTTCTTCAACTCTCTTTGGTTCCTTTTGAGACAGAAAACAAGCAAACAGGCAATTTTGCAGATCTTTATGACTGTTGCTTTTGTGAAGAGATCTTGCAAAGAACCCATGTTCAGGAAAGGGTTCTGTGTTTTTAACCTTGCTTCTTGTTTGAACTGGAGTATTCAAATTTCCAAGTATTTGTTCCTTGGGATGAATCTTGTGTATCCTTGTGGAGGTAACAGGACTTTCATGAATGACATGTTCCAAATTAGTTAAATCGGCATTAAAGAAATCATCCATGTCTTCATCATCAGTAGGAGTATCAATTTCAATCAAAGCAGGCATATCGGGATCATGTGGATACTCCTCTTCACCATGTAATGGCTTTGCATGTGGTCCAAAGAAAGTACTACAATCAGACTTACGGTACCGGGATTTCACTTGTAATGATAGTGGTAGAAGATGTTGGCTTAGCAGTGGTTGTTTTAACTCTATCCGTGCTTATGTTTGGCTTATCCGTGCTTGCAGAATGCTTTTTCTTCTTTTCAATTTCTTCTACCAACACTGAATTATCTTTCAATAACTCATCCTTATCTTGATGATGAGCACTATTGCCTCCAGTATTCAAGACATCATCATCAGTGGGACCTTGCTTATCAATGATGGGTGAGACAGAACTAGCTTTCCACTTTTCAAACAAATAGCACTCTTGAGGAGAATCGCTTCCTTAGAAATTGCTTCTTCACCAGAATTCTTTTGAGTACCTGCATCAACATTAGTGGAAGTTCCTGCAATGATAGGCTCATAATTCATAGATTTGGTTAGGATATCAATGTTAAATGCAGCGGTCAGGTCCTTTGGTCTCAACACTAGGAGTCTTTTCACTTAATTGAACATGTAGATTCTCTTCAACAATTCTAGTCCTCCTATTGTATACTCTAAAGGCTTTACTATTTGATGAATAGCCTAAAAAGTATCCATCATCAACTTTTTCTTGAAACTTGCCTAGGTAGTCTATGGTATTCAAGATAGTAACAGGACACCCAAAGGTTTTAGAAATGCAATCATTGGCTTCCTATCATGTAACAGCTCATAGGGGTCTTGTTATGAGGCTTTACTACCTTACTCTATTCGCACATAACATGCGGGCGCCAGCCAAATTTCAAAAGGTAGTTGGTAACTTAGACTCAGACAACATTGTCCTAGCAGCCTCAATTAGTGTTCTATTTTTCCTTTCAGCCACACCATTTTGTTGTGGTGTTCTAGCAACACTAAACTGTCTTTCTATACCTTTATCTACACAAAACTGATTCATCACAGCATTCTTAAACTCGGTTCCATTATCACATCTGATTATCTTGACTTTATGATTCACTAGATTTTCTATCTTAATAATGAAACTCTTGAGAACTTCATTAGTTTCACTCTTAGCGTACCAAAAGTAAACCCAAGAAAATCTACTATAATCATTAGTGATAACTAGGCAATACTGCTTATGGTTCAAACTCTTGACAAAAGTAGGTCCAAATAAGTCCATATGAAGCATAAATAGTGGTTGTGAAATGGTGTTGACAGTTTTGGACTTACAAGAAGTTCTATGTTGTTTTCCTTTTTGACAAGCCACACACAGTTCCTTACACTCAAAACCTTAGAAGGTAACCCTCTCACTAAGTTCCCTTTAACCAGTTTATTGATTGTTTTGAAATTGAGGTGACCTAATCTTCTATGCCACAATTTAGACTCATCCACAGATGCTTTAGCAAATAAACAAGTTAAGGACCTATTAGGAAGTACATCTTTAAGATCAAAACAATATATATTTTCCTTCCTAGGTACCCTAAGTTGTATAAACTTCTCATCGGCATCTTAAACTCAGGAGACAACACCACACACTCATTTTCACCAAAAAGTACCCAGTTTTTCTTATCACACATTTGAGAAACACTGAATAAATTGTACTTAAGTCCCTGTACCAAGTAGACTTTTTCAAAGTCTAAATTTCCTGTTCTGATTGTGCCTCTTCCAAGTATCTTTCCTCCCTTTGGATCATTGCCAAACGCCACATATCCTCCATCAAAAGCTTCAAAATCTTCCAGATTGCTCCCATCCCAAGTCATGTGCCCAGAGCAACCACCTATAAAAACTCCTTTGTCTTTAGCTCATCTTGTAGATTGCCCTGCACATGAAATTAAACAAGTTAGTTCCTTTTTTGGACCCAAGCCAATCGACTTGGGTGCGCCTGTGCATCAATATAATCAAATTTGGTTAGGTCCATTGATGCACAGTTGACATGATGTAAAACCTTGGTCTTAGACATCCATTGCCAACTAGTGAGGCCTTAACAAGATAAAAATGATTCCCAACCACTCGACGTTATCACCTTTGGAATTTTTAAAACTTCTTGGTTATTTGTGGTGTTTTTGGCTTATCGTGGTTTGATTTTGCTTAGCCGTGTTTACACTTTGCTTAGCAGTGGTTGGAACCCATTTGGGAGAAGCAGTGACAATGGATTTTGTATTCCCATTCCTCATTAACACTGCTTTAGGAATCATGTTTCTGTTAGGATGAGGATTTGTTTTCTTTGAAAAGTTTTGGTGATTTACCCTCCTCCAATGATTCCAAACTTGTGGTCTGTTTTATTACAATTTCTCTGTAAATGCTCAAAACTACCACATATAAAACAAGCCTTTTAACACATTGAAACTCATCACCTAATCTGTTAGAAATTAAACCATTTAAGCTTCTTTGATTACCCCTAGGTTTATATTGTTGCATCTGGTTCCTAGGTATTTCACTGTACTCTACTACTTTCTTGGTAACTTTAGCTCCAAATCTAGGTACAAAATTAGCTTGTCTAGTATCAACTTTTTTGATAGGTTCTAACTTTTCGTGTGGTTGATACTTTACTATCTTCCTCGAATCGATTCCCAATCTTCAATGATGGGAGCATCGAGGACATATCGAACTTATCTTAGGTGTCTCAGTCTTACTTATTCCTTCAACAGGTTTGTTAAAACTGAATTCACTACTAAATGACAGTTCTTTAGCAGGTGGTGCATGTTGCATAAGAGTAGGTGGTGGCATATTGTTGTATCCTATCCCAGAACCCTTTTTCATTAGATGACTCTCTATAGATTTATGAACTAGATCAGAAGCAAATTGTGTTTTAGCTACCCTAACAACATGTTTTTCTTTATCATCTAGGGCCTTTTGTTTGTCATGCTCTGCTAGTTCAAGTTTCTCTTTAAGCATTTTAATCTCTATTTTTAAGATCAATTTCACCACCTAATATATTGATCTTATCTACATACTCAAACTCACATTTAATACAGTATCTAAGCTTCTCTTCTACACTCTCTAGACCAACCCTATAACCTAAGTTATCCATAGTTAGTCTTTCTACTTCTTTCCTCATACTTTCTGTGATAGCTTTTTGAGATTCTAAGTTATCATTACATGATTTAAAAGAGCAAGTAGACTCATTAGATACCTCAGAATCTGAACGAGAAGATGAAGCATAAGCCATAAGAGCAAAGTTATGCTCTTTTGATGCTTCACTAGCAAGAAAAGCTGCATTAGGTCCTTCTTCAATCTGATCACTCCAATCGTAATCACCAAGACCATCTTGAGCCACCAATGCGGAAGAAGGGCGCGACTCTTCGATCTTCTTAACACCTTCAATCCTCTTAGGAGCTCGACATTCCCTTGCAAAGTGACCCTTCTTCTTGCGGTTAAAGCACTCCATCTTGCTTTTGTCGAACCCTGCTCTACTTTGACCATTATACTTAACTTGTCTTCCAGTCCTCCTCAAAAACTTCCTTGCTTGGAGAGTTAACATTGCCATTTGCCATTGAAGATTAATCTCTTCTAGATCATCAGGATCAATTTGATCCAGATCTTGATTCAACACAGTAACACTAGTAGTTAAATCAGCCAGAAAAGCACAAATTGCACCATCACTAACATTATCACTAACAGTGGTATTGTTTGCAATAGCCGTGGATATACCATAGGCAGCAGTGGATACCTCATGTGAGCTCTTGTGGTTAGTGGAGACAAAAGCAATGTTTGGATTAGCAGTAGATGCACTAGCAAAGTTATTCTCAGACTCATAAACCTTCAAGTTGTTGAAGAGATTATCCCGAGTCATCTTAGGAAAGTCCTCCTTATTCCTCCACACAATTGTATGAATAGCCCATTCAGATGATAGACTTCTAATGAACTTCAAATTAATATCTTCTTGAAGAACCTTATAATCTACAGACTTCAGTTGGCTAATAAGTTTTAGAAGTCTATTGTATGTGCCATCAATCTTTTCTCCACGAAGCGGTGAAGGTTTCAAATTGATGCTTGAGCATATTCATCCTGGACTTCTTGGTAGCTTCATTGCCAGCAAACCTTGTCTCAAGAGCATCCAGTAACTCTTTAGCAGATTCATATTGCTCAAAATCCAAAGCATAATCATTGGGTATTCCTATGGAGAGAATCTTGTGAGCCTTGATCTCCAGCTTTCTCTTAGCCTTATCAATTTCACTAACAATGGCAATTTCTTTGCCATCCTCACCCTTCTTAGGAAGAGTGTCTCCCTTTTCAACGACATCCCAGAGAGCATAGTCAATCATGCGAATGTATTGCCTCATTCGCATTCTCCAGATTTGATACTCACCATGCTTGAGCATGGGTACCTTGGAAGCAATCACCATGTGAGTTTCGTCTGACATCTTATCTTCTTTGAACAAAACTTAACTTAACCTCTTCTTGATTACAGTTTCTAGATCACAAGCTCTGATACCACTTGTTGATCCCAGTTGAGCAAACGATCTAATATAGAACCTGACTTAGAATAACAACTTATTAAGTATTATGCGGAATTTAACACTTAACCTTAAGAAGAAGAACAGTTAACATTCAACACCTCAATATTATTTATTAATACGAATACTCTTACAGTATTAGGGTTTCACAACCTTGAAGTGTATCAACTTTAGATATCAGATTTTCGTACTTCTAATCTAACCTAGAACCTTCTTTTATAAGCTAAGGAGTCCTATACATTATACAATACGTAACCTACAAGATAAATATCTTTTCCATATTTATCTAAAACAATAAACTAACCGACTATACAAAACACTAGCAGTAGTTACAATATATCATCCGTGGTTACACATTACTACTAGCCGCGGTTATCTTCATCCGAGGTTACATTCTTCTGTCCGTGGTTCTATCAAGCCTGTCCGTGGTTCCAGTACTTAAAGTAATTCTTGATGCAAGGAACCTAAAACCCAACAAAATCGCTCAAAGGGTTTAACAAAATTAAAGAACATCAAAACCACCAATTAGGTCCAATTTTAACGTTTTTGTGTAATTTACAAACAATATATGGGCTGTCAATCCAAGAGGAGGAGGGTCTAGAACCTTCTTTTCCTTGACTTTACACTTGTGTCTTTGTATTTATCGTCTAACGACCGTTAGTAAATACCGTTAAGTGTTTAACGACCGTTAAGTGGTTTAACGTGAAATAATAATTAATTGAATCTCAAACGTAATGTGTGCGATCTCATAGGCTCACGTATAATCCGGACATACATTTAATTATATATGTTTATAATTCAACAGTTTAGTTAGTTAAAAATTGTTTTAAACTTCAGATAAAACATGATTAGGGCCGTCATTGAGGGTGTGCAAGGTGAGCGACCGCTCAGGGCCCCAGAATTTTTAGGGCCCCAAAATTTGTCCTGTTAATAATTATATGCATGTGTAGACATATTTTTCACGAAGAAAAATTAGATGAGAAAATATCTTAAATGAGTAATATGTTAGAACGTTTAGATAACTAATTGCATTATATCTTATAAACGGTTACACTTTATATATAATATTGCTTCACGAAAGGCCTCATTATATAATTTCGTACAAAGCCTTAAAAAATTTCGCCGATTCATGAGACGACCATGAACATGATATATCATATATATGAAACTCACTAGGTTTATTTTGGCAGATTATGCTCAATAATCTGTACACTTTTTTGGTTATTATTCAACACGATTGTCTCAAGATTTTAAAGTAACAAAGCTAGTTGATATACATATGCATGTTTATTATATGCTACAAAGATTACTTTTGATCAATACTTTAATCGTTAATTTTGGATCAATTATATATCAACTTTAGAATTAAAAGATTACACGTATGTCAACTTTTGAAATGTCTCATATTATATAGAATTGACAATGCATTACAATATCATCTAATCCAATCATCTATATATAAATGAGCCTCATTTCATCTACAAACCAACAATATTTCTCGTAGCAAAAGAAAAAATGAGCAACTCATACAATGTGGAGAAAATGGAGAGCCAAAGCCAGCATGCACAATCACATGAATCACCACCAACAAAAGGCACCACCTTCATAAGAACTTGCTTTAATGGAGTTAACACTTTATCTGGTAACTACCCAATTTAAATTTGTAATAAAGATTTTTGTAAACTTTATGCATGATCTTATATTTTCCAACTAGAAAAGTCATTTTTTATTTACTTTTCAGGTGTTGGGATACTATCAGTCCCATATGCACTCTCAAAAAGTGGTTGGTTAGGTTTATTGGTACTAGTCTGTGTAGCTCTTTTATGTTTCTACACAGGATTACTACTTCGTAGATGTATGGATTCAGACCCACGCATCAAATCTTATCCTGATATAGGTCAAGTGGCGTATGGGGGGAAAGGGAGGGCAATGGTTTCAACATTCTTGTACCTAGAGCTTTTCTTTGTGGCAGTCGAGTTTCTAATTATGGAAGGTGACAATCTACACAAGCTATTTCCAATGGAAGACTTTGACATTTTCGGAATGAAAATTAGAGGGAAACAAGGGTTTATTTTGATGACTGGTCTTGTAGTATTGCCTACAACATGGTTAAAAAGTTTGGGAGTTTTAGCATATGTTTCGGCTGGTGGAGTAATGGCATCAGTAGTTCTAGTGCTGGCTGTGTTATGGGGTGGCACTTTTGATGGAATTGGATTCCATGAAAGAGGTGAACTATGGAATTGGAGTGGGTTGCCAACTGCTATAAGTTTATTCACTTTTTGTTACTGTGGTCATGCTGTTTTTCCGACACTATGCAATTCCATGAAAGACAAGTCCCAATTCCCTAAGGTACGTCATCAAGTCCTTAATGTTATCTCCTTAGATGAATACTTTGATTTGGTAATTGGTATTATAACATGATATAATGATGTTGAGTTTTGTATTCAGGTTTTAGTTGTTTGCTTTATTTTGAGCACGGTTAGCTATGGATCAATGGCGATATTTGGCTACCTGATGTTTGGAGAACACTTAAAATCACAAGTGACATTAAACCTTCCCACAAAAAACATAAGCTCGAAAATAGCCATTTGCACCACACTTATAAACCCGATTACCAAATATGCCTTAATCGTATCACCAATTGCAACAGCGGTAGAAGAAACATTTCCATTCAGAGAAAGCAAGATGATGAGTTGTCTAGTTCGAACATGTCTTGTGATCAGCACAGTCTTTGTGGCACTGGTCGTGCCATATTTTGGCTATGTGATGGCATTTATCGGCGCATTTTTAAGCATTACAGTGTCGATATTGTTTCCATGTTTGTGTTACTGGAAGATTGTCATAGGATTCAAGAAGTTCACGGCAGAAATTATGATACTTTTGATTATACTGTTGATAGGAACTTTAGTTGCGGTTGTAGGTACTTACACTGCTTTAACAGACATTATAAAGGAGGTTCAACCTAAGTGAGTTGAACTTGTAAATTCAAAGTGTATATGTTTCATATTTGATATTAGTTACTCTTGCGATCTAACCATATTTCTAGTGGTAGAGTTAAATACATAGTATATTTATAAGCTGTTCAGATACCGTAATTTACTGCGAAATTAAACTTACCGTGAATGCATGTACATGTATGACTTACAAAATTTCAATTATTTCGGACCACCCACAACCAATATAACACGAAAAGACGACAAAGCAACACGATTAAACCAAAAGACGCACAAAACATTAGTACATACATATCAAATATATAAGGCTGGTGCACTTACAAACCATTCGTTCAACATCCGTATACATATGCATACATAAGGTTGGGTGTTATAGAGGTGGTGCACCACCTGATGATCGCAACCACCACACGTGGTCACCATAACACCAACCCCATCACCGCATGCGGTCCCCCCCTAAAACTCAATGTTTGGTGGTCTCAACCACCGAACCAAATGCACCATCATTTCACTCAAACGCCCCCAAACGGCTATTTTTTGAATTAGTAGAAAAAAAAATTAATTTTATCGTTTTATTTACCTATAAATACCTCTATACCCCATCTCTTTTACAAAAATGGTCTGATCAAAACACTCCAATAAATAAAACCTCAAAACAACATCGACAACCAAATGTCCAAACACCCAACTCAAATTTCCGTCTTGGTTACTCACCACCGGTAACTTTCGAGCCCCATCATTTATCTACGGAACACAAAACCATAAAACCAAAACACACACCCAAACCCACCATTCATACCTCCTCAACAACAACACCAAATTATGTATCAATCACAAATGTACCAACTCGCAAATGTATCAACCACAAATGTTTCACGATCCTACATCACCACAAACGTTTCGCGATTCTTCGTCACCGCCTCCACCTATTTAACCCATTCATCCATTCAATGTTGATGATTTTGAGGTTATGACAAGTTATGAACCTCAATTTTGTCAGTCTATTTCTAACCCCGTTAATGGTGACTCTCTCGTCGAAGAAGTCCTGTCCCCAAAGAAGAAGTTGTCAAAAGACGCCAAAAAAAGACGTCTAAAAAAGACGATGATGAACATCGCAACATTCCATGGACCGTTGAAGAAGAAATTGCATTGTGCAATGTTTTGGTTCGTACATCCGAAGAAAGTAGTAAAGGTAGTACAAAGAAAGCAATTGGGTTATGGGTGGAGGTATCAGGTTACCTTGAGAAATAAATTAAGGTAATCGTCGTTCGAACCTACAATTCATTAAACAAAAAATGGTAGGGTTCGCGTCCTAAAGTGGCTCAATTTTGTGAAACGTATGCTAATGTGGTTTGAAGGACCCAAATTAGAGCCAATGACGAGGATTACATCCAACAAGCACTTGACGAATATCATGCTTAGTATGGAGTACCTTTCACACTTCTTCATGCGTGGAGAATTTTAAAAGTGTTTCTAAAATAGAAGGATGTGGAAATTCCAAGATTTGAAGAAGCAAAAGAGCAAGCTTTTAGGATATGTAAGTCATGGGGGTCTACCTCGAGTCAGCAGAAGGTGGTTTTAGTCCCAATCAAATGGTCGGAGATGGGGAGGAAGAGGAGGTGCAGAAAGTTCCACAAATGGGCAGGGACAAAGCAAAGAAGAAAGCGTCAACATCATGAATTTCGTCCGCATCATCACCAAAGGGCAGTGATGAAGCGTTGGCTAAGTTGTTGGACAGCGAATTTACAAGTCAAACATCATCGTTTATAACAATGAAGTAAACAGACCATAACACCTTTTTGGAGATCAAGAGGCAGGAAATGAAAATGAAATAAAATATGTTCGAACTACAACAATAAATGTTCAACTTTCAAGAACAAAAATAACGAAAAGAAGACGAAGTTTTCTATATGAGTTTCATTGATCACTTGAGTGGAACCCACCGCCAAAAAGTGTTGCAAATGAAGTAGATGATTAAGGAGAAGTATAATTTGAATTATTAGTTTATATTTTTAATTTCGCAAGTTTATTTTTATAATATTATTGAAATGTTTTTTAATTATGAATAAAAGTTTAATTTAGTTTTTAATTAAGTTTGTTAAAAATTTTGATAATGTGTTAAACGCTGATGTAATGTTAATATGGAAATGATGAGTTTAGTGACTATAACAATTAGCTTAAGATTATATATATGCTTCTTCCAGAGCAATAAAATGAACATATCTGTGATTCTCTTTTCTTGTCAAATGTTTGAAGTAAAAAAATAAAAAATATTCTTCGTATAAATCAAGTTAGTTTCAGTTTATTTATAACTATGTAGTTATTGTTTAAAAATGTATACTTGTCACTTTTTGCAGTTATGTGTATCATTGTTCGAATCCGATTATTCGTGCACATTATTTTAAATTTTGATTATTTTGTGTATCAACGGACGTATTTTGGGAATCGAATCACGTATTTTTGGAATCGAATCAAGTATTTTTAGGAATCGATACACAAAATAATTAAAATTTGAAAAGATGTCCACTAAATAATCGGATTTGAACAATGATACACACAATTACAAACGATGACAAGTATGATACATTTTTGAACAATTAGCCATTTTTAAAATGTATTATTATCATAAGTGAATTCTGAAAAATACAAAATGTATTGTATGTATCTTCAAATCTCGTTCGGTATCACACGTTGGATGATATATTGTTGCCTGTTACCGGCTACATAGCTTAAAATACTTATGTGATAATTAATATCCTATTATGTTTCTATTGATGTGTAAAATATGACGTGGCGATATTTATAGTTAAGGGGCTTTGGTTCCATTGAGAAGTTTTAAGATTGAGAAGATTGAGAAGTAATCTAGGCCATTAAAACTAATTGAAAATAATGCATTGTAGAAATTGTTAATTAAAATAGAAAAGGTAAAATAGTAATTGAATCATTGAAAAATTAATTAAAGAATAAATATTTCAAACAGTTATGGCTTTTAAAAGTTCATATTTGATCAAACATGGGCCGATGGTTACGTTATTCATTCTTGTGCATGTTTTTGTGAAGCATTCATTTATGTTATTTATTTATTCCTAGTTACTAGTAAATATATATAAAAATGTGTTTTGATGAATAAAGAGGAAATTTGAAATCCCAAACTACGACAAAAGAAAATCTTTTTTAGATATATATGATTCAAGTTTTTAAATATAACATCTATGAAGCATATGTTTTGGGTTTTGAATCATTGTACTTAGTCGCTTTATAAAAATAGTGAATCTTTAGCAAAACTAACTAGTGTTTAATCTTAACTTGAAAATTTTGAATCCAACACTCAAGTTGTTTTCTTCTTTTATATTTTATCTTGAATCTTTTGTTTTATTTGTTAAATATTAATCAATTTTATGGGTATATAAATAATAATCGAATTGGTGAATCATTAAAGATTTGTTGACGTTTTGTTTTGAATCAATGGGATTAGTGAATCGATAGTTGTTTATAGCTTTTATTGTTTTTAATCACTGGTAAAAACATATGAATCAAGTCAACCATTTTTTATTAGTCTTTACTAATTTATATAATAAAATGAATCAAATCACTAATAAAGTATATTAATATAAAAGGGTTGGTCATTATATGAATCATCTCATAATTAAATAATAGAAAGAGAGCAGTAGTAATCTTAAGGTTTCACAAGTAATATATATTTGGTTGAGAGTGGACGAGCAAAAAGATGAAGCGAATATAAAAATGAATCAATTGGTCATTTTCAAAGTGTTATTTGAATGAGGGAAAATAACGCATGCCTTAAAGATTTATGGGTAGTGAAATATAATACCCATCTTGCCCTTGTGTTGGTTTAATAAAATGAATGATCAAGATTGTTTCTTAATCTTCTTAATTTAAAACTCTTCTTAATCGATTCGGATTCTAGTTAAGGTACTATATAGATACATGTGAAGAAACATGCTGATATTCTTTGGATTAAACATTTTCGGACAAGCAACAATTGAGAAAATGATGTGTGGATGCCAAACTAGTCATTTTTAAGACGCGATTATGCAGTTGGCGAATAACGTGGATTTTGCAAATCTATACTACATATAATATAAAAACAATCAAGCTTGAAAAAGTGAAATATTAAAATGTTAAAATTAATTAAAGGAGAGAGAAAATTATACACAGCTGAAACTAAAAATGACAATACAAACTAAAAATGGCAACACAGTTGTACATTAGCACATTAACAACTAACAAAAACACACACACAAACGCTCTCATCTCTTCCACCACCAAAGCTCCCACCATCGGATCTCACCACCGCCCTATCTAACCCCATTGCTTGTCGTCGTAGAACAGGACCAACAAAGAACACTAGATGAACCACGGTAGAACAAGACCAACATGCTACCACCGTCGGACCTCATCTACCACAAGTTTTGAGGCATCCTTTTTTTTGTGATAAATCTATGACTATTTATGAATTTTTGAAGATCTTTTTTACAGATCTGTGACATATCTATATATATATATATATATATATATATATATATATATATATATATATATATATATATATATATATATATATATATATATATATATTCCAGATGTAAGTTTATATAACAATTTTGACAAAGTAATTTTTTTTAGATTTGTTATTTTTTCCGGAATCTATTGTTGCTGACGTTGGTGTTGCCGCCGCCGCTGTCGTCGTTGTTGTTGCCAGAATCATATTTTGAGGTTTGTTTGTTCTTT
The DNA here is from genome assembly GCA_910596185.1 of Chrysanthemum makinoi. Lineage (NCBI taxonomy): Eukaryota > Viridiplantae > Streptophyta > Magnoliopsida > Asterales > Asteraceae > Chrysanthemum > Chrysanthemum makinoi. The sequence continues at coordinate 174,783,788 of OU343219.1, read as the reverse complement.
TTTTGTTCTTTTCTTTTTTATAATTTAATTCTGTAGTTAGGTATGAATTTTTTTATGGATCTGTATTTATTTTGTAGATTTGAGTTGCTATCACATTTTTTAGTCGCCGTCGTTGTCATTGTGTTGCCAGAATTTGCGTAGCCGCCGCCAGAAGTTGTTGTTGTCACTGTTGCGTCCACCGGAAACATCTTCTATGACCGTAAATTGTTTGGTTACTTCTTAATATTTGTGGGTAAAGTTTGTGTATATTCTTTTAGGCAGGGTAATGTTTTTTCAATGTCGTTATTGACGATTTTACAAGTTTCGGTCAATCGTTATTACTAGAGGCCTATGGCCTATGTTTCTTTTTGATATTGTTCAATTGTTCAACAATTTGAATCCAAATAATTTGGGTAAGGTCACAAGTACGCAAGTATTTTTTTTAGATATGCCATGGATCTTTATATTTTTAGGGTGTAAATCTTTTTATAAAGACCTTAATTAAAGATATAAACTTTATAAACCCATATCGAGGTTTTTGTTATTTTTTTTTTCCAAAAATGCTAGATGTGATATTTATTTTGTGGTTAAAATTTTTTTTGTAAATGTGTTTGTTTTTTCAATGCTGGTGACATTGGATTTTCTTCTTAATGAACACACTTATGTGTGTGGTGATAAATCACGTGACCATCTTAGAAAACACAAACTGCATCTTTGGCGAAAATATACGAGTTGTTCATGTGTCATGACTGATGAGTTGTTATCAACTTTTGGTGGATGATGTTTATTATGGTATTTAATATGTGTTGTTCAAATATAAATCTTATTAGATACAAAGCTTGAGGATCTTCTTTGCATCATTCGCAGTCGAAATTTATAGGTAACAAATGGGGATTTGATTTTTTATACAATTGCAACGGATACATTTTGGGGGGCCCACTTTTTTACACGACAAGCAAGAGATGATGGCCTCACCATTATCCCTTTAGTTTGAAGGCCTCACGCGTGAGGTTTGGGATCGGGTAATATAATGTGGCGCGTGACAAATGGAGTGGGGTGAGGGCCTCAACACTTATATATCATTATTGCAATCTTAATTGACTTCTACAATATGAAACAATACTATCGGAAAAAAACCATTTAGACGGGCACAAGCACATATCAACTCAACCAAATTTTATTAGAAATTATACATTAGCTTCATAATAATTCCCCTCAAAAAATTTGTCAAATACTAGACATTGTTGCCGCTAGACACCGCTGCCGCTAGGCGCGAGTACTCGACTAGTATAGATAAAATTGTGATAATATCGACATAAGAGTTATTAAGCATGTAATTTATGGTGTTACTTTTTGAAAATTTCATGTATGATAACACGAGGTAAAACATTTTATAAATAATGTACTGTTAGATTAAGGAAGTGTTTGATAACAATTTAATGTGTCTTAATTGAAAAATAGGTAAGTGTTATGAATAATATTATGTGGATGCCCATATTAACCCATAAGAAGTCCATGGCCCAATTAGCTATTAGGGTTTTACCCTAATGTTTATCTTGGTTTAAAATTGCGTTTTGCGATCCAATGCGCTCAAGGTCCCAAAGGCCGAGCTGCGGATTGATAGCGCGATTGAATGAAGAATTTAAACGCTGACGCGCTTAAGTATTAAAAACAAAATAAAATTATTTATACATAATATATTTTACCAACTACCAAGTAAATGTAATAAACTTATAAATAAATCATTAACTAATCCATTTAATAAACTACCTAGTCATAATTATGTGACACGTGGTTCTGAAATTATGTCATAGACTCGTGGTTCTCAAATTCTTTTATGTCATAAACTCATGTTCTCTTTCAACTTTCAAGTAAATGTAAACGTAACATCCATATCACAGCTAAATGGAAATGTCACAACTAAATATGTAATTGATGCGTGATTTTTTACACTAAAAAAACTAATTATTGAAAAGAATTTAAGTTTCCAAATGCAATATCATGCAGATGAAAGTGCACAATGTCGCACAATGTCTCAACTAGTACTGAACTATTGAGTAATACAATCATAAGCACTAAAATAGCATAGACATGAACCAAGATCATATACTGGTAATCATGAATTTTATAAATCTAAACATGCACATGTTTTGGTTCTATATTTCATGACTAAACTCTTTTATTTATCAATGAAGTTTTATTAACATGATCTAAATAGCCAAAATTTCAAATTGCGCTAATCATGACTATTGCTAAGCATTACACATGCGATAAATTGGGTCGATGCGAAGCAATTTGGGATGGCCTAGCATTAGCTACCATGATGCGAAATTTCAAATGCAATGCAATGCACGTGCAATTTGCGCAATGATGCGCGCATTTTTAAACCAAGATGTTTATCTTATATATACCCGTTTGTATCTCATACATCACGAAGAATTGAAGAATACTTTTCATTCCCTCAATTCTTGTTCACAACACGTTATCAGCACGCTCTACAAGTGTTTTTCTGTTTCTATACACGTCTCCAATACAAAAGGTACGTAGCTTGGCGATTGACAAAGAGAACAAATTACTTTTAATTTGAAGTCTGCAATTACAGTTACAAAAGGTACGAAGATCATACTCTATTTATGTATTAGATAAATATGTATGTTATTTGTGCTTGTTATTTTAATCGAAGTTCTTTAGCAAAAGATGATAAAATAAAAACAAGGAGCCTTACAGTAAAGCCATCGCCGTAAGCTCTTTTATGATTTTTAAACAAGAACACTAATGATGATAAAATTGGAAAATTATAATACATGTGAATTATATGATGATTGGTTCATGACAAGTCTAATAATTATGGTCTAAATAATTAGATTCAAGTTTGGCATTATTTATTTATTTTTTGAATCGATATTGTTTTGATGACTGTAATTACAATTGAATTGCCTTGTATTATGATCACTATAAAATCTTAACTCGAAGTTATCAGTTATTTGTAAAATTAAGTATTATTGGATCAATGGCTTCTAAAAAGTTCTAGTTATATGTTGATATAAATAGCGGGATTTCAAGAAGACCCACAATAGCCCCACGATATTAGTGATTAATTATATCTACTAGAATAAATCAATGGTTCTCTATTAGGGGCGGAGAAAAGTGTCAAAGATGAAGAATTATCTTTACGTATTATGGAGCTTATAATTATACGAGTACTTGTTAAAAAGGCTAATGGCCAGGCATTTACTTGTTTTAGCTATAACTTACCCATTTAAAAAATAATAATAAAAAATAAAAAATTGTGTCTATGGCTGGTTTTATCGTAACTAGTTTTTTATTGATTTGTTTTTATAACTTCAGCACTTCAAGATAAAGCTCTAGGATATAAATTGATATTGAGGGTTGTATATGAATTGTCGAATATCATGTAATTTTGTTGATATTATTAAGAATGTGACTCATGTGCTTGAAACACTAGTATATAATTTGTCGAGTTTGAAATTTAATCTGTGCTCTGTAATAGCTACTAGTATGTCATATTCCTCAACATGAAAGATTTGCATCCATTCTTGTGTGTTTAACAATACGATAAGAAATATGTGAATGTTAAAGGATTATTAATATTATATATGGACATGACAATGTTCGAAGTTGATATTTATGCTTGTGGGTTATATGTGGTTCAGGTTTGTGTTTATTTTACAAATTGAGGTTTGTGTTTATTTTACAAATTTGAATATTAGTTGGATAATATAAAACTTATATTCACTATTTTTTCCCTCACAATTAGATATACGATTTGCCACCGTAGTAAACTATGATATTAGAACTTGCATAATGTGAATTGGTGATTTAGACACTATTTAAAAATAACGTGGATTTAATTATAATGAGATCGAGATTGGTCCCAGCTGCTGGCCGGGCCGAATTTTTAGCCGAAGTTTTTTCCTCATGCATCAGTAGCAATGTATCGTAGTAGCTCGGTTTAAAACGCAACGCATCAGCAAAACTGTTCTCCCTTATATTTTATGTTTCTTTTTTTTTTTCTCGCTAGCTTTTTTAGCCATTTTATTAACAAAAGAAAACAATTATTTATGATTTTGTGCTCCCATTTTTTATTTTTACTACTTTAACTTGTCAATCTTTATATTTATAAATTTTTTATAAACTTTTTTTTATATACTTTTTATAAACCATTTTTATAAATTTTTTATAAATTTTTTTTAAACCTTTTTTATAAATTTTTTATAAACCTTTTTTATAAATTTTTTATAAACTTTTTTTATAAATTTTTTATAAACGTTATAAACCTTTTTTATAAAAATTTTATAAATTTCTTATAAACCTTTTTTATAAAGATTTTATAAACTTTTTGTTTTTTTTTATGCATCGCTTTTTATATAAATATCTTATAAATTTTTTATAAACTTTTTATAAATCTTTTATAATTTTTTTTTATAAATTTTTTATAAACGTTATAAACCTTTTTTATAAAAATTTTATAAATTTCTTATAAACCTTTTTTATAAACATTTTATAAACTTTTTTTGCATCAGAGTAAAGCGCATCAGAAGCAAAACCGTCCAACATCAGAAAGTACGCATGTCGTGAAGATCAGAAATGCATCAGAAGTAAAGTGGGTAAAACGGCAGCGTTTTATTCGAGTTTTAATATATACTTATAATGATTGATTCCAAAATCTTTGAGAATTATGATGTTGTACTAAGATCTTCATACCTTAGCATGAGTTATTTGCATTGATTATTTTGTATAATGACGGAGATCTATAATTTTTTAGGTTTATTATTTCGATGTTGATTATTTTGTGACTTAAGCTCGATCATAGATAATATCACTTTCACTTATTATTATCTTTACTTGGTGAATGAAATCAGCCATGTAATTACTTCTAAATTGATTTGTGTTGTGTTAAGGTAATCTATGATAAATTGTAAGATAAAGGTTATATGAAACGTGATGTGCCTTGATACATTTTGGACTATTATTTGCATATGACCAGATATAAAAATGAGCTTTTAGTAAAATATTATGAAACTCGTCCAATTGAAAGTGTTTCACTGAGTATGAAAATCTTTGGTTAGAATAAATATTGCAATTATGGACGTTATACATATATATATATATATATATATATATATATATATATATATATATATATATATATGTATATATATATATGTAGATATATCAAATATAAGAATAAGATGTCTTATATGATTCTAATTGTGTTATGTGTGCATTATTTATTATATATGATTTTAGTTGCAAGACATTTTATTGAATGGTTAGTGGTATATATGTGTTTAGAAAATTGTGCAACTTCATAAGTAAAAAAAAAAAAAAAAAAAAAAAAATGTGTTTCTTGTTTGATAATGCTATTGGCTAATGTGCATACTATAGTGAACTAAGTTGAAGCGATAAAAGTACTTATATCAATTTAATTGGAGAAATGTGATGATGCATTAAGTTCTCCGTGTTATGGAGTATTTGATTTTTATATAACAAGATGCAACTAAAACACATGTGGTCATAAACTAGAGTTTATGAGCCATGATTATTTATTGGCATGACCAGTTGAACCATCCCGGATCAATAATGATGCGAACCATATACAAGAACCTTGAGTTCTTCAAAGGTTATTTAATTAGTTTTATTGTTCTCAATGAAAGTGCATTGTTCACTTATTATCACCAAATTAAAGTAAGGACTTTGTCCTATGAAGTTTTGAAAAGAATATAAAGGGGATGTATGTAGGCCTATACATCTGCCATGTGGATCATTTTGAGTTTTAAAATCGATGCATTGTCAAAATGATCATCAACACGCAACTTAAGGTTAGCGTAATTAGTGGCTCGACTTATGCGAGCACGATTTTCCACATTATATTATTGAGAATGGTGGTGAAACTTCTAAGCATCAAGCGCATTATTGGAATAAGTGTTGAACTTTATGTAGCCCAAGTTCACACGCGAATTGCTTTTGTTGAAACGCTCATAAAACGCCTTCTGATTGCAAAGCTAATAACTATGAGAACAAAAATCTTATATTACGTGGGCATGTTATAAAATATGAATTCGCATCATGCCAACAAGATTAATGAATACTCCCCAATACAATGGTTTATGGTCACGAACCATATGTTTCCCAGTAAAGTTTATGTAAATGTGCGAAACCTCTATTGAAAATCCACCACAACGCACAACAATGGGATGTGTAATTGATAATTCATTCAGGGGGGAGAATGAGCAGCAGGGGATATGGAATGAATTATAATATAAATGTTGATCCTCAAACCAATGGATATGAACTTGAAGGGACAATTTACATTCCAGATCTAGTAATTGCCAGACTTGTTTAGTGACATAAAGAAGTGACTAGATCATATATACGCTGCTAGTGCTCCAATTATAATGTATATCCCAAAATGAAAACCAATGATTGGTAGTAAGTCTATTGGCACGTCTAAAACGTGATAGACTAATCGATTCCAAATAAAAGTCCTCGAATGAATAGATAAAATGGATCAAGAAAATTCAGATGGTGTAATCGAGGTAATAAAGACCCCATAATAGTTATCTTATAGAGAAACTAGACATGAAGGTAATTGAAAAACCCCGGGTACTTGAAAAACCATGAGATATCAATAAATGATATATTGCAATGTCTAGTAAAGTGTGGAATCGAAAATATAAATGAATCGACGTCGATGGTGATATTGTATATAATAATACACATTGTAATGATTATGTAAATAAGTAATATAGCGCTATAATTATGGTGAGGATCATGGAAGCATACCTACAAGAAGTGTAGATGTATAAATGAATGGCCAAAAGATGTAAAGACGCAAAGAAGTAATGAAAAGAGTAAAATCTCTTGTGACGAGACATGGTTACTGGGACTTGAAGTATGTACATATGAATATGTAAAATTATTGGATATAGATTGGTCATTATGAGAGAGCAAAATTAAAGTATTGAAACTATTATATTGATTGATGGCACACAAATATTTTCGCAAAAGACTTTGCATATAGAGATGATCGCATGTGGTGGATCCAATAATCTATTTAATATTTATAAGTCTGGCGATATGATAACTAATCGATATGCGTCTAAAAGAAAATGAATATAGCTCATTTGAAGTTGAGATTACATGAGGGATATAAAATGCATGAAGCATGTCTCGTGATTTAACATGTTGAAAGCATATAAGAAAGTTTTCAAGAATAACACTTGATTAAGATGAATATATCATTATATAAGTGAAAGGCAATATGGTATTGGTTAAAAATGAGCCATTGAAATAACAAAATTTACCAATGTTAGTGTTAAAGAGATTTATATTTGAATATGGTATAAGTTACATATTTTTTATATGAGGTAAATATGAATGGAACTCATGAGGAGATTTTCAAGACGGTTGAATACCTTGAAATGAAATGCAAAGTTTTGTCTTGTTTTATGAATTAAACATCTTAAAGATGAAATTATTTTTCATAATGAAAGCTAAATAAAGATGCTATATAACTTTATATGGATAAACGACGCTCATGTTTATGAGGTCAATTGATGAAGAAAGACCCCTTTACTTATAAAGATGATGATCACAATATCGATTTATGGGTGTCATAGTTATAATGTATATAAAACATTGATTGTTCTCACTAGTGGTCATAAATGATATAATGCATCATTTACTTTGCAACTTGTGAAGTACGGGGATGTACTCGTATAATGATAAGTATGACATATGTTTAATCCTTTTTTATATATGAATGTTAAGTGGAGAACACTTGTTTATATGAGAATCAAACATATATTCGATTATGACACTTACTATATTGACATTAAATAAGTTGGTTTATTATATTGGATTGCACCAACTAAGAGATTTAATTTATGTGATCATCAGGGGGGGGGGAGAAGATACGTGTTGCACTCTTTTTCCCTTGACCATGGTTTTGTCCCCATAGGGTTTTCCTCCGCAAGGTTTTTAATGAGGCAACATCCCCGAAAGCTCGAGTTTATAAAGAATTATGTATATATTTTTTTTTCCTTCACTAGATTTTTGTCCCACCGGGTTTTTCTAGTAAGGTTTTAACGAAGCATAATCCTCAAATGGACATCCAAGGGGGAGTGTTATGGATAATTATAACATGGATGTCCATATCTTATAGGATATCGACATGTGTATTTGAGTTATATTAGAAGATTGCATATCTTCTAGAATGTTTGGCCCTCACAATGGTCGCATCACAAATGGATATGTATTTACAAGTGGAGGAACCGTAATTTCATGACGCTTCAGCTAATAAGACGATCATGTCAATGATATCATCCAACCATGCATAAATTCTAGAGATACATGAAGCAAGTCGAGAATGTGTTTGGCTAAGAAGTGTGATACAATACACAATGTAGATCATGTGGAAATTCTTCTAAAGTAGGCACCAAAGCTTTTGCATGAAGATAATGCAACATGTATTGCTCAAATTAAAGAAGGTTATATCAAAGGCTTATAGGATCTAAACATATTTACCAAAATTCTTCTTCACTCATGACTTACGTGGAAGAATGGTGATATTAACAAGTTCGCTCAAGCCACAATTTGATCTGATCTATTTACCAAGGCACTTCCTACATCAACATTTAGGAAACTAAGTTACAACATTGGAATGCGACGACTCAAAAAGCTCAAGTGATATAGTCATCGGGAGACAATACGCTACTACACTCTTTTTGTCCTTAGTCATGGTTTTGTCCCACTGTGTTTTCCCTCGACAAGGTTTTAATGAGGCAAAGATTCTTAAAGCATATTAATAATATGGACATCCAAGAGGGAGTGTTATGAATAATATTATGTGGATGCCCATATTAACCCATAAGAAGTCCATGGCCCAATTAGCTATTAGGGTTTTACCCTAAGAGGAAAGTTCATTACGGAACATAATTTATCTAAAGAACAATGCACAAGATCCCAACCATCCATTCAAGTTTCATCAAACGGCTGAGATGAAATAAAACAATAACAAACAAGGACAAAAACGTCATTTCATCTCCCTCAATAAATGCAAATATCTGCATTCTGATCTCATTAAATATGTCACTCTATCTCTCATCAAAATCACACACATCCCACTTTATCTCTCATAAAAACACATCGAAAATATCCTGCAGCCTCACGCACGGCTTCAATCTCGCCTGGGCCATGATGAAGGTAGATGTGACGCTCCTGATGTTGAATTCAATGTGAGGTCAAAGTGACGGTGGGTTTTTTGCCGGAAGTGATCGAAATTTTTCCGGTGAGGTAGTTGAATCACTTGAAGCTTAGTTGAAGGTTAAGATGTGACTAAAGAAATTGACTTTTGATCGAAATTTGAAGATATGACTTAGTTCGCCTATTAAAGTCCAATATAGGAACAAAGGTTTGTTGAGAAGTGTTTGTTGATTGGAAATTGACTTTTTGTTTGTTGATCGGAAAGGTAAAGAAGTGTTTATATAAATTTTTTTAAGGACCAAGATGTGACTTATTGTTTGTTGAGAAGTGTTTTTATATAGAGGTAGATAGGGTACAAGGGGTATAAGAGTTTGTTATCATGAAATATAGTAAGAGAAAGATGTAATAATACTACTGTAATAAGAAGAAGTTGGTTTGAAGGAGATGTTGATATTTATAGGGATTTTTTTACGAGAATCCCATGGGATTTATACAAAATCCCATGGGATTTATACAAATCACAAGTGAATTTTGTAGAAAACTAGAAGGGGGGTTGAATAGTTTACCGATTAAAATCTTTGTTTTGAAACTTATTGAAAGATCAATTGATATTGATCTTAAGTGTGTTAATGAAATATGCAAGCAATATGTAATAAGTAAATAAGGAAAGAAATGATCAAACCACAACAAGTTGTTTATAGTGGTTCGGCCTACAAGGACTCTTTTTCCTTGCCCTACTCCACTCCCCGAGTCTCACACTCGAGAGTTTAACTTCACTAGTCAACAAGCTCCTTTCACCGCGGAGAAAACCTTTACACTTCGCTACACTATTTCCGCACACTAAGCTAGATGTCAAGTTCTTTCCAAGGGTACAACTACTCCCACACACAATGTATTTTGAGGACTAAAATACTAACCACTCACACTCACAAGATTATGATGGTTTGATACAACAATGAAGTATGGATCAACACTAGATCATACAACACTAAACAAACAAGACTTTCAACTTCTCGTTGAAGCTTGAATATGACTTGATCTTCTTTGCTACAAAAGAGATCACTAATATGATATGAAACAGAGTTAGAAAGGTTAGAGAGAAGATATGTATGAGAGTATGTTAGAAAGGGATGAGAAACTACTTGGCTTGGCATTGCTAGTTATAGCCAAATTGGATGAGCGCCCGACGGACCGCGGACCCCTTAAAAGGGTTCCGCGCGGTACCAAAATGGTACCGCCAGCCCGACAGTAAGATATCAAATCTTGCCTAAAGTCAACTCTATCTAAGTAAGATTGTGCAAGATATGAAGAGTACAAATCTTCACAAAGTATCTAATGGAATCTTCAATGATTCCATGATGTAATACATGATGTCAAATGTTGTATTACTATTAATAGAAATATGCAAATGCTTAAGTAGTGTTTGGTTTTAAGAACCTAACACATTCTACAAACTACTATCATACATAATGATTAGAGTCATATCAAGATGTTACTAATCATAAATGTAAATGCTTGAATGATGAATATATTGTTTGAGAAAGCTTGTTTTAATATCTAATAAACTTGACAAGCTTTAAGCTTTTATAAATTAAATTTACTTTTGTCGTTAACAAAACTAAGGCAAAGATCAAAAATATAAATAACGCTTAATGACGATATTTGTATTAACAATCTCCCCCTTTTTGTTGAGGACAAAATATAAATTTTATTTTTATAAAAGAGACAAAGTTTGTACAAGAGTTATAAAAATATTAGTTTTAGAACTTGAAAAGAAAATGATAATGCAAGTGTATGAAATTTGACTTTTATGAAAGTCAAAGAATTCACTAGTTGATGCATGATGTTGACTTTTTCAGAAAGTCAAAGTATGCATTTGACCTTTTCTAAAAGTCATATAAGAATAATTTCCAAGTTCTATATTTTCTCCCCCTTTTTGTCTCAACAAAAAGAAGAGGCTATGCGGAATGTAATGAGCCCGAGCTATTATCTCCCCCTTGTTCAAAGCTCCCCCTAAATTGGGTGCTTTTATGGGAAGATACATGGATTGTGAAAATAAAGCTAAAAAAAATGTTAGTAATAATGATCATTCACAAGCATTTCCAAGCACTATGTAATGACACCAACAATATGATAAACAACATTCATTAGTTAAAATTTTTCATGAATCAAGATCATGAAAAGAGAACACAATGATGTGTTTTAAGTACAAGAAAATGAAAATTATCCTAAAAAATAAAAAGACTATTCTAAAACCATCCTAAAGTGATGGTGGATGGGAAAAAGCGTTGAGACGCTCAAGAATGTGGTTGAGGATGAACCTCATTTCTTCGCGGGAAGTCAGGACCATAATCCGGTCCGTTCCACTGTTTGACCCTGCTTGCTCACAAGTTGAGCAACCATGCCTTGGAGGGTAGAAATTTTGGGGAGGTTGTGGTGGTGGAATGGTGGATGTGTTGGTGGTGTTGGGGATGTTTGGAGTGGTCATGATGGATGCAAGCAAAGCACTTTGCATTTGCATTGTCTCACTTAAGTGAGAATCCACCATGCCTTTGAATTGGTGGAGGTTGTGGAGTTCCGCTTGAATCTTCTCTCTAGTGGGATTGTCATCCCACATGCTCTCCGGAATGTCCTCAATATGAGGAGACATTGATGATGGAAGTGGATGATCCCCGTATAAAGGACCATGAATGTCCTTGTGAATGGGGTGGAAAAGGAGAGGTCTTGGCCCTAATGGGGTGTTTGGGTCAATTGATGACCGAGGTGATTCATGAGCGATTTGCTCAATGGTGCCAAAGGATGGCAATGGTGGTGGATGACTTGGCCTAGGAGGCAAGTCTTCCAAGTCCTCTAGGAAAGGATTTGGTGATGTTGGTGGAGTTAAAAATAACTCCATGGAGTGAGATGGTGAGACCTTGGTGAAGGTGGTGAGGGTGTTTTGGATGTTTGGATGGGTGCCGGTGGAGGTGAAGTAGGTGTTTTTGTTGGTGGTGGAGTGGTGATCACAATGTGTGATGAAGTGGGTGTAGCTAAGGTAAGATGTGTATCATCTCTAATGGGAGATGAGATGGTAAGTGGTGAAGATTCGGATGATGAGCTAAGATGAACAAAACAACAAGGCCTTACGCCATTCTAGCGTTTTCTTGCAAGGTTTTGGTGATGATTTAGTCATTTTTAACTTGGGTTTTGATTTGCTACATAGTAGTGAGAATGAAGAAAGTGTGAGGATGATCATGGTAAAGCCTTTCAATTTATAGAGATAAGAAATTGTTGAGAAATGGTTTGATTTGATGTTGAACCATTGAAGAGATGAGGTTCCTAATGATTTGGAAGTGGGTTGAATGCTAGTCATATCACCCAAGTCAATCCATACAAAGAAGATGGAGTGAAGAAGAAAAGATATGCAATAAATGTGTTCTAGTGAGTGGAATTTCCTAATATTCAGATTACCCACGGATTTGAAGGTACCAAAATTTTGGTTCCTTCCTTTATGCCAAAGGGCTCCTTGGGTGGATTTTTCAAATTTTTGAATTTTGGTGGGAAATGGATTTCTTATACACCTTAGTCCATAATACTAGTTCTAATAAAGATAAACTAGTTAAGATTGATTTATAAGTGATGGAAGATAATTTGGAAGCACGAAAGAGTCGAAATTGAAAATTACCGGAGGATCCACGGCACCAAAACATATACGGACGGTAAAACCCTAAAAGGGTGCCGCCCCGGTCCTCTGTATGCATGTATGGCGGTACCAAACTACATAAAGGACGGTACCAAAATTATGGTGCCGTCTGATCCGTGGAGTGCCAAAATTGGTCGAGTTCATTTTAGGTGTCGGGCAAATTTCCTAAACCCAAATTTTTCTCAAAAGCTGTTATACTAAACATTTCTAGTTAGGAAAAGTAAATAACACATATGTAAACATAGTGGAGCATAGATTTTGAGCAAGGCTTATTGATTTTCACAATATAGTGAAAATGGGTCAAATTTGATAGCATATTGTGCTATCCCCTCGCATGAGATTGTTAGCATACACCATTGTTCCAAGTTATATTATCATCCTACATAATAAAAGCAACTAAATAGTGTCAAACATTAATGATAATGCATTGTTCCAAACACTCCTTAAAGTACCCTTATTTGTCTAATTTCTTGTAAATCTTGTTCATCATCCTACCAAGGCACTTGAACATTCCCTTAGTTTGCTTGAATTTTGCTGATTCATTCTCAATCTCTGGAAGAGATGCGTAATACTCATGAGGTGGAAGATGAGAGCTTGGAAGACCATCCTCTGAGCTATTTGATGATGATGATGAAGGAGTTGGAGGTTTAGCTCTCTTGCCTTTAGTCTTAGCAACTCGAGCATCACTTAAAGGCACAAAGATGTGAGGGATGAGATCATAGTGAAGGTGCATCCCTTTGGGGTTGGTGGAATTGGAGCGAAGTTTCTATAGAGACGGGTGAGAAGCATCCCGTATGGAAGAGCAACGGATCCTTGAGTTGGAATATCAATCATTCTCCTAGCTATGTAGTAGGCTAAGTTGAATGGTTGTCGGGTGGACAAGTTGTAGAGCATATGGCAAAGACAAGCGTTTATGTGATCCCTATTCCCTATGGTGCTAATGACGGTTGCTCTAAGTAACTCCTCCCATTTCTTAAATTCGTGCTTAAGTTCATTTAGCTCCATTCCATATGGATCTCTATCTACCTCTTTTCCCTTCGGTAATCGGGTTGCATTTGGGTTAAAAGGTGTTCACGGATGACATCCTTATCGGCCAAACGGGTTATGTAGGGAAGAGAGCGGTCATTGATTGTATCAAGAGCCATGAGTGACCACTTATCCGTGTAGACACAAGTTCCTCGGTTGGGAATTCCTAAGACTTGAGCAAAGTTGCTTAAGGTGATGGTGTAGTCATTTTGGTTGATTCTAAAACTAAGACAAAATTCATCATCTCTTCATCACTAAAGCCGGTCACACTAGCATAGAATTCTAACACAAACCTAGGACAAATTGGTTCATCGATGTCAAGAAGACAATCGAATTGAATGGCGGCTAGTTCTTCACGAAGATTGGTATTTTCAAGGAAGGATGAGTGAATGGTTCTACCCTCATGGAAATACCTTGATTCTAGACCTCTAAATATTTCTACTTGTTCCTTGGTAAGTCCTTTGGTTTTGTGGTGTTTGGGAATGTAGTTAAGGGTGTCTTTGTGATCATAGAATCTTGCGGCTACCATGGTTATTCCTAGAGACAAGAATTAATATGTTAAAAATATGAAAATAAATTTTAACATTTTTGATTCTAGTGTGTGCCTATATGAAAACAATTTGGAGTTGCGGTTATCTCGACTCATTTTATGCACAAAATGGTTTTAGTGGGGTGTTTGGCAAATACCATGAGATAACCCAAATGCTCCTAATTCAATGTGGCTACATTTGAATATACCCAGGAGTGCATATTTGTTATGCAATACCTTTAGTATTCAAGAGCATGCAAGTGATGAAAATTTAACGTTTCTATTTGTATTAGCAATGAAAAATGTTTTCCTACAAGTGAGAAGCTTTTCAAAACTTTTGACATGGGGTGTTTGGTTGTTTGAATAAGGCCTTATATTTATTATCTATCAATTAGTGGGAAACATGATTTGTTTATGCAATATGATAATGTAGTACCTAATTTGAATGACTAGTTATGCAATTTGCCAATTGAATTCATATTTGGTATAAAAGCATACATAAAACCCCATGTAATGATTTGTGATAGTTTTGTGCATAAATAAGAATCCTAGACTCCGAATTAAGAGATGAAATGTAGTTAGGATACTTACAATGATGTTATCTTCAGTGATAAGTGAGTGGGAAGATGACAATAATGAGCTTGGTTTAAGTTTTACACGTTTGGGTAAAGTGGGTTGTGAGGAAGAGGATGTTATGTATAAAGCGTTTTGCTTCTCAGAGACATCACGACCGCGTGACGGCACCAAATAATTGGTTCCGTTCCGTCTGTTGTCGCTTGTGCCGTGGGCTACAAAAGCAGATATAAGGCAAAATGTTTTGGTTTGACTATTCCAAAATTTTTAGGCTATGTTTATCCTACATGTTTGGTTCCATTAACCCTAAACCAAGTCTAAGAAGATTAAAAGGTTCTCGCTTAAGAGGTTTAGTTAAGATGTCGGCAATGTTGTCTTCGGAGGATACTTTCTCGATTGAAATGTTTCCTTTTTGAACATTGTCTCGAAGAAAGTGATGACGGATTTCAATGTGCTTTGTACGAGCATGTTGAACGGGATTTTGTGAGATCGATGGCTCCCTTTGTTGTCGCAGTATCACAATGTCGTTGAGATGAATTCCGTCGTCTACGAGAGCTTGCTTCATCCAAAGAGCTTGTTGACATGCTTTTCCTACCGAGACGTATTCGGCTTCAGGAGTAGAGATGGCTAAAGCCGTTTGCTTCTTTGCAAACCATGAGGTGAGACAATGTCCAACAAAAGTGCAAATACCACTTGTACTTTTTCAATCGACATAATCACCGCATGATCCGAAGTCGGCATACACTATGGTTTCAATACCCGTTCCTTTGGGATACCATAATCCTAAACATGTTGTTCCCTTAATATATCTAAAAATCCCTTTTAATGCTTCTAAGTGTGATGCCTTTGGGTTTTCTTGAAAGCGAGCACATAGACAAACACTAAACATAATGTCGGGTCTACTAGCCGTAAGATAGAGTAGGCTACCAATCATTCCTCTATATTTAGTGTTATCTACGGATTCACCTTCTTCGCCCTTGGTGAGTTTAGTGTCCGAGGACATGGGTGTTTTAGTTGGTTTGGAATCTTCAAGACCAAATTTCTTAAGCATGTCTTTTATATATTTAGATTGGTTAAAGAAAATACCATCTTCTAGTTGTTTAATTTGAAGTCCTAGAAAGAAGTTTAACTCACCCATCATACTCATTTCAAACTCGTCATGCATGATTTTAGAAAAATCATTACATAGTTCTTGACAAGTTGATCCGAATATAATGTCATCAACGTATATTTGAACAATAATAATTTGTGATTCCTTTTTCTTAGTAAAAAGAGTATTATCTACTAATCCCATAGTATATTTGTTATCAACAAGAAAAGTCTTAAGACGGTCGTACCAAGCTTTAGGTGCTTGTTTAAGGCCATATAATGCTTTCTTGAGTTTGAAGACATGATGTGGTTTCTCAAAGTCGGTAAAACCGGAGGTTGAGCAACATACACTTCTTCGTTAATAAACCCATTAAGGAAAGCACTTTTAACATCCATTTGAAATAATTTAAAGTCATAATTGCATGCATAAGCAAGTAATATTCTAATAGATTCAAGTCTAGCTACCGGTGCATAAGTTTCATCATAGTCAATTCATTCTTGTTGATTATAACCTTGTGCAACAAGCCTAGCTTTGTTTCTAGATACTACACCATTTTCGTCCATTTTGTTTCGAAAGACCCATTTTGTTCCAATTATAGTTTGATCTTTGGGTTTTGGAACTAGTTTCCAAACATCATTTCTAACTAATTGATTTAATTCTTCTTGCATGGCAATTACCCATGATTCATCTTTTATTGCTTCATTTATGGGTTTTGGTTCAATGGTGGATACAAAACAAAAATGATTACTTTGATTTTGAGCTTGTGACCTTAAGGTTCTTTGATTAAGTTGTCCTATGACCTTTTCTAATGGATGACTTTTAGACTCTTTGATGTTGACAATTTCCTTATTTAATGGTTCATCTTCCTTGTTATTATTAATTTGACTTTCTATTATTTGACTTTCAACTAAGTCATCATCTACCAAAGGTGATGTCTTAGAAGGAGGTGGACTTTCGTCAAATGTTATGTTCAACGATTCCTCGACTATCATTGTTTCTTTATTAAGGACAATGTAAGCTTTACTAGTTTGAGAGTAACCAAGAAATACACCTTCATAAGACTTTGGGTCAAACTTGGTGAGATAATCCTTAGTATTAAGAATAAAACATTTACAACCAAAGACTTTAAAATATCCTAATGTTGGCTTTTTACCTTTATAAAGTTCAGATGGTGTTTTGTTTAGAAAGGACGATTAGGACTCTATTTAAAATATATGTAGAAGTGTCAACGGCGCTACACCAAAACTTTTGAGGAATGTTTTGTTCATTAAGCATTGTTCTACTCATTTCTTGAATTGTTCTATTTTTACGCTCTACTACTCCATTTGATTGAGGTGTTCGTGGAGCCGAAAAGTTATGTGTTATACCATTTGTATCACAAAAGTTTCCAAATTGAGTTTCGTTGTCAAATTCACGACCATGATCCGTTCTGATCGACACAATTTTGACACCTAGAAGATTTTGAATTTTCTTGCTAAGTATTTCAAATTTATCAAAAGCTTCATTTTGGTTTTCAAAAATAACGTCCAAGTAAACCTTGAGTAATCATCTACTATGACCAAAGTGTATAAGTTGCCTCCATAGCTTCTTATAGCGGATGGTCCAAATAAGTCCATATGTAATAATTCTAGACATTTAGATGTGGACACCATATTTTTAGATTTGTGACTACTATGTGTTTGTTTACCAATTTTGCAAGCGTCACAAAAGTGTTGGTCATATTTTAGTTTTGGTAAATTTCTAACCAACTCTTTTGAAGATAGGTTTTGTATAAGTCTCATATTAGCGTGACCTAAGCGCCTATGCCAAAGAGATGAGCTATCGCCTAATGTTGTTAGGCAAAGTTTGTCATTATATGTTTTATCTATTTTCATGACGTATATGTTATTTTTCCTAACTCCTTTAGCTATGGTGATACCATCTTTTAGTATTTTACTACCATTTTCATCAAATAGTACTTTATACTTTTTATCACATAGTTGGCTAATACTAAGTAGATTAAATCCTAACCTATCCACATGAGCAACATTTTCAATAGTTAGAGAGTTATGAGCAATCGTACCTTTGCCAATGATTTTGCTTTTGAGATTGCTACCAAAAGTGACATTACCTCCGTCATACTCTTGGTATGATGAGAAGAGATTTTTGTTGCCCGTCATGTGTCGTGAGCATCCACTATCTTTAATCCATTCATCAGGTTCCAATCCAACTTTCAAGCATACCTAAGAAGCAAATAACTCAAACATTTGGTCCCCAATATCTCATGGGTCCGTTTGGGTTAAACATACCATTTATTTGATTCATGTATGGAAATGATGGGTAAGGGTTCCATGGCATGTAATCTGGAGTTTGATATGGTCTAAGAAAGTTTTGATTCCAACCGTTGTGTTGGTAGTTAGGTTGAACGTTGTGGTTGCTCTTAGGAAAGGGGCCTTTGGCAAAAGAAGTTTTATATCGTTGTTGAGTAGTTTTTGATCTAAATTCATTTTGACAAGTCCTACTCCGATATAATGGCGGTTTTAGTTTAACATTATCATTGGTTTTCTTTGTTACTTTAACAAATTTAGTACGGTCCGATAATGGAACATTCTGTTCTGAAGTACCACGCGGTACCATTTTGCACAACGGACGAACCCTTATTTTGGTTCCGCTCGTCCGTGGCTGCATACAGAGCAATTTTGATGAATGTTCGGCCTTTTCGGCCGCTTTGTTTTGACTCTTTGGAATTAATACTTCATTAAAACCTAGCCCATTCATGTCTCCCGGTGTTTTATGGATTTTAACTATTTCATCGGCAATAGCGATGTTTTTGTTAAACCTTTTAAACTTAGCATTATTTTCTATTAAAATCTTGTGTGAGCTTTAGTTTTTCTATTTCAAGATTAAGCTCTTGACATGATTTACAATCATCGCCATTTGCTTTTCCTTTTTCAAGTCGTTTTGCTTTTTCTTTTAACTCATATACCTCATTTTCCAAAAACTCCCTTTTAGTTTTTAGAAATTTATTTTTAGTTATGATTTTTAGACTTAGCTCACACAATTGATTATATTGTTTTTGCAAGGTGTCATCATCTATAGAAGAATAAGAAGAGTCGGAAAGTACCTCATTTGACTCATGTGCCATTAGAGCGATCTCTTCCTTGCTTGATTCTTCATCGTCTTCACTATCACTCCAAGCACCACTTACAAAAGCTCGTTGAGTTTTGCTTTTAGGTGGCTTGGGACATTCTCCTATGAGATGACTTGCATCACCACATCTAAAACACTTTCTTTCACCTTTACTCTTCTTATCATCCCGATCTTTTCGAATGGCTTCTTTTCTTCTCGAGGTTGTCTTACAAACTTTCCTCTTCTTCTAAAGAACTTCTTGAAATCTCTAACGGCCATGGCATATTCCTCATCTTCACTATCGGAACAAGATTCACCATCATCGCTTGATTCCGTCTTTGCTTTAAGAGCAACGGATTTGATCTTCTCCTTTCTTCCTTTGATGATCTCCTAATCTTTCTCCATTACCATTTCGTGAACTTTGAGGTTGCCAATTAGCTCGTCTAGTGACATTATTGAGAGATCCTTTGATTCTTCAATAGCGGTCACTTTAGCTCTCCATTTTGGATGGAGTGCTCTAAGAAATTTTCTGACAAAGTTCTTACTACTGAAAAGATTCATCAAGTGCTTTAAGTGATGTAATGATAGTGTTAAAACGAGCAAAGCCACAATCAATGGTTTCATCTTCAGGGATAACAAATTGTTCATATTGTTGAACAAGAAGATCAATTTTGTTATCCTTGACTTGTGAATTACCTTGATGTGTAACAATTAAAGATTCCCAAATATCTTTGGCGGTTTTCACACATAAAAATTCTTTCATATTCTTTTCTAGGTAAAGCATTATAAAGCATCATTTTAGCTTCATTATTTTTAGCAACTAATTTCTTTTGTTCATCAACGGAAATATCCTTTGTTGTAGAACTAAAATCTCCTTTAACAATAATTAACCAAAGATCTATATCTTTTGATTTTACATATGTTTCAAAACGGTTTTTCCAATAGATAAATCCATTGGTTTCAAAGAGTGGTGGTCTTTGCATAGATTGCCCTTCTTTAAAGTTTTCGGAATCCATGGATCGTTTCAAGTTTATAAAATACAAGTTATTTTAGAAATTCTTGAGCAACGAGGCTCTGATACCAATTGTAGAAAACTAGAAGGGGGGTTGAATAGTTTACCGATTAAAATCTTTGTTTTGAAACTTATTGAAAGATCAATTGATATTGATCTTAAGTATGTTAATGAAATATGCAAGCAATATGTAATAAGTAAATAAGGAAAGAAATGATCAAACCACAACAAGTTGTTTATAGTGGTTCGGCCTACAAGGACTCTTTTTCCTTGTCCTACTCCACTCCCCGAGTCTCACACTCGAGAGTTTAACTTCACTAGTCAACAAGCTCCTTTCACCGGCGGAGAAAACCTTTACACTTCGCTTACACTATTACCGACACTAAGCTAGATGTCAAGTTCTTTCCAAGGGTACAACTACTCCCACACACAATGTATTTTGAGGACTAAAATACTAACCACTCACACTCACAAGATTATGATGGTTTGATACAACAATGAAGTATGGATCAACACTAGATCATACAACACTAAACAAACAAGACTTCCAACCTCTCGTTGAAGCTTGAATATGACTTGATCTTCTTTGCTACAAAAGAGATCACTAATATGATATGAAACTGAGTTAGAAAGGTTATAGAGAAGATATGTATGAGAGTATGTTAGAAAGGGATGAGAAACTACTTGGCTTGGCTTTTCTATTTATAGCCAAATGGACAGAGCTGCTCACGGACCGCGGACCCTTAAAAGGGTTCCGCCTGCGGTACCAAAATGGTACCGCCAATCGGACAGTAAGATATCAAATCTTGCCTAAAGTCAACTCTATCTAAGTAAGATTGTGCAAGATATGAAGAGTACAAATCTTCACAAAGTATCTAATGGAATCTTCAATGATTCCATGATGTAATACATGATGTCAAATGTTGTATTACTATTAATAGAAATATGCCAATGCTTAAGTAGTGTTTGGTTTTAAGAACCTAACACATTCTACAAACTACTATCATACATAATGATTAGAGTCATATCAAGATGTTACTAATCATAAATGTAAATGCTTGAATGATGAATATATTGTTTGAGAAAGCTTGTTTTAATATCTAATAAACTTGACAAGCTTTAAGCTTTTATAAATTAAATTTACTTTTGTCGTTAACAAAACTTAGGCAAAGATCAAAAATATAAATAACGTTTAATGACGATATTTGTATTAACAATTTTTACTTAATTCCCGTGAGATTATATAGAATCTCATGATTTATACGTAATCCCATGGGATTTACATTTAATCACAAGTGAATTTTTTACTTAACCCCATGGGATTTTTTACAAATCCCGTGGGATTTTTTCTCGACGGAAATTTTGAAAAAAGTTCGCCTCTTTTTACTTAATCCCGTGGGATTTTTACTTAATCCCGTGGGATTTTTTTACAAATCCCGTGGGATTTTTCTGACGGAAATTTGAAAAAAAGTTCGCCTTTTTACTTAATCACGGGATTTTTCTCCGACGAAATTTTGTTTCAAAAAAAGTTCGCTCGAAAGTATATAAAAGTGCATGTCAATAGAAAGATAATTTTTTTCTCGTCACGATGGTGTATTTTTTGTAGCTTGAAGATTTACCGTTTGCAATATATGTTGTTTTTTTAAAAAGGGTGGAAATTGGGTTTTTATAGAATTACATTTCTACCCTTCCTTTGTTAATTTTTTCTTTCATCTCATCCGTTGGATGAAAAGAAGATAAATGGTTGAGATCTTATAATTTGTTCTTTAAATTAGATATGTTTTGTATTGATCTCACCTCTTTACCCTAATGTTTATCTTATATATACCCGTTTGTATCTCATACATCACGATGAATTGAAGAATACTTTTCATTCCCTCAATTCTTGTTCACAACAGTAAGTTAATTAAGTCATCAAATTAATGTTTGTTTAGTGCTTAAAACTAACATATGACTTTTTAGAAAAAGCCAAAGAGATGAGGATCTACAAATTAAGTCCATCCCTTTTATTCTAATTTTACATATTTACCCTCCCACTTCTTAACCTTATTTCAAATAAAAGGGTATAACAGTAATTTTTTCTAATTAAGATACTTTATTCAGCACACAAAATAAACAAGCATTTATTCATCTACAAACAGACAACATATATCTAAACAAATACTTTAATTTAACATGAATTAATAAAAACTAAACAAAGAAGCCCTAGGTGTAATGGTCATCGAGTTCATCACCGCTAACTCAGAGTTACATCAGATTTTCACTTTACCATCAAACATATAAAATAAGACTACCAAATTGACCACTCAGACATACCTCACTTAAACACAAAATACACCTTGCAAATGCTCAACATACAATACAATTTTTTTTCCTTCCATGACGTGGTGGTGCAAACCACCTTTCTTCTCACAAAAGGGGATGATAACTCAGTGGTCGGGAGGTGGTGTTTAAAAGGCACAACGCATTGTGAGTAGGGGGATGAGTTGTCCACCCCAACTACATTGAGTCTTAGATATACTTAACCTGAAATACCCAAAAAGGTAATATTTAACGTATGCTTTTCAAGTTACGAAATTACTGCGCACTAGATAAAACATGTATGTATTACAACTTTGAATTTCACAAAAGGCACAAAATTCACGTCAATAACTCGGACTACATCTTCCAATTCAGTTACGTCAAAGCCCTAACTGGATTTTGCAAACATAGATATGACGATGTATTTATTCAAAGCTTATTTGAATAAATACAATTCAGTCACAAAAAGACACAAAATCCACGTTAAGCTTTGAATTTTGATAAAACACGTATTTATTCAGTTACGATAATAATAATTTTGACAAGACAAGAGTAGTATGGTAAATTTAAACACTTCTAGCAAGTATTTTAGTTCTGTGTTTACTCCAGAAAAATAGTAATTATGCACATATACCTTTATTTCCTATCTGAGTAGTTAAACAAAAAATATGCTTCATTCATTATTGTAAATTTTTAAGTTTTGTCATAAGTTATGATTATCCGCACATAATGGTGATGATGTATGGTAGCATTAACTTGTGTGTGCAATTTTTTTTTTTGTTTTTTGTTTTTTTTTTAATTATAAATGAGAGTAAAAAAAGTTTATAAATTAAACTACAATTTGTATGTTTTAAAGCAAATATGTGTTTCTCCTTATATGCACCATATATATATGCACACTAAAGCTATTTCTACCCAAAAAAGGTTATGATTTATCAATGTAGCCTTGACTACTTTAAGAATCACACATTTTAAAACTTAGGTGTCGTTTGTTTTTTAAGAGCTTTTATTTCTTCATCTGCAAACCATGTCTGCAGAAGAAGAGGCAGATCTAAAGTCTTCATCTGCATGGATGAAGACCGTTTGTTTTTGAGCTATTGAAATACTTCTTTTATTTTTTTTTTCTTTTTTTTGCGCTATAAATCCTTTTGTAATATGGTTCAAATGGGTTAATCGTAAAAAACGTAAGGAAACGTAAAATAACACTCTAAAACGTAAAAAATGAACTAAAAGATAAAAAAAAACTGACGAAAAAATACGAAAACGGTTAAAACGTGAAAAAGACGAAAACGTAAAAAATGGACGAAAACGAAAAATGAGCTTAAAAAGTAAATAAAAAGACCAAAATGTAAAAGATATGTAAGATATTGAGAAATAGATGTAAGGTTTGTGAAAAGAAGAAGTAAGTGAGGAAAGAAGAAGTGTCGAAAAGATAATGTCCTGAAATTTTTAAGGAAGAGAAGTTATGAAAAGAAGCACTTATGTCTGCAAAAAAACAAACAAGAAACCTCTGCCCTCCTGCAGACAAAAGAAGTGAAAAGAGGAAAAAAGTACTTATTGGGAAAAAACAAACGACACCTTAGTTTACAACATTGTTTAGCAAGTAGTGGACACTGAACAGTTAAATTACAATTTATTTAATATTATATTATTGTCGTCTTCTAAATATAGTTGTGAATAATGTAACAAGTTTATCATATTGTATTTGATTTACTAAAAATTACAAATTTTAGTTAACTTTGCAAAAAATAAAAGAGTGAAACATGTTAAAATGTTTGAATAAAAAAAGAAAAAAAGAAAGAAACATGTTAAAATGGTAGGAATAATTCCATATTTACTCAATCTAAACATGAAAATTTCATATATATACCCAAAATATAACTTTTGAATGCATGATATACAATGCATTTAAAGAATGTTTTGAGTAAATATGACATTAACATGTTTAAGTTTGATAATAATACTGAAAATGAGGGTAAACAATCTAAAACCGAAACCCGACCCATATAAGTTAAATATGACCCATAGAGAATCTTAATCGAACCCCGACTCAATTACAACGAAACCCTAACCGGAACTCGGACTACATCTTCCAATTCCAGCGTATTCAATTTCTCATTTCAACTTCTGCTGGTAAATAAATTCATATAAATTATTATTAGGTATTTGCACCTTATTGGTTGTGCAACTTAATTTTAGAGCTTCTTCATTTTTCTAGTTTTAGAATTCTTAAAGAATATATATATTTTTTTTGTTTCTGTTTTTGTACTTTATTTCAAATAGTTGTGGGGTTTATAGTAATGTACATAACTCTTTTGCGTTAAGTGCCAACTGGTTTAGTAACCAATGCTAAGGTTCTCGCGATTAGTTTAACACTTTAACGATACTAGTTATGCACACAATTGTTTCGTGCAAACTACCCATTTGCATTTAACGAAACCAAACCAGTATTGAATTGTAATGTTACGTTGATGAATGGAAAGCGTTTTGACAGTTCTGTGGGAGCAGAGTTGGACGGTGAGTTGCTGATATGAGTAGACTATCATTTAGACCGCGCCCTTTAGACATTCACAAGAAGCTTCCTATTTTGAAATCCATCAAAGATTTTGAAGATGACGACACCCCAACATCTACCCGTACACAGATGCTTCGACTTGTTGCTGAAACTGATAATGATACCCAGGTTCTTTTTAAGCTTTGTTTTTTTCTAAATCGTCTTTATTTTCATTTCATTAGTATTAAAGAAACAGTATATCACTATAGAACGGGTTGTTAGCAGATTATTTCATCTTGTAATGGTTGTATGTTTTTTTATTAATCTAGTGCGACTGTGTACTATGTTTAGTTTAAGTGAATTTGCATCACTTAATATCTTATTCTGAGGTTGCATGATAAGGCGTTGGCCCCAAATAACCATTTCCAAACTTCACCCAATATAGGAAAAGTACTTTGTTTGGTACATTTGATGGTGTCCTGAAGAACAAATTAGAAGGGAACTAGGGATGTGTTGTTTACTATTGGTAGGGGCTGGTTGTCTTTAAGTATCCGTTTTGTATCCAATTCGTTCGTGGTGTAATAATAGATACCTATATGTGCGTCTAATTTTAATGAAAACTAGAAAGATACCTTTGGGGCATTGCCCTAGTGGTATCACTCCCCCACCACATACGTCTAATTGACCGATCAAGGAGGGCTTTGTGGAAAACTAAAAACGTGTCAAACAATGCCAATGATCAATATTAGCTGAAAATTGATTTCTTTTTTTACCAAACCACAATCTATCAGCCTATCCTATTTAAGCTATGCAAGGCTTCATCACCAAAAGCTATGCACTATGCAGTGAAAAGCTTTTTTTTTTTTTCTAAGTTGATTTTATAAGTACGAATATTTGGCTTAGAAAGGATTGACTACAAGTTTATCTGCATTGCTGAAATCTTTCTGAACAATTCTATTAAATTTGATCTTCAGGTACACCAAATTGCTATTAAAAAAACAGTATCTGAAATACCAACTCCCGAATATGTTATCGTAGATACATATGAACGAGATTACTCTCCCACTTTCAATCAACCAGCATCTTATCTACGTGCAAGGGGAGGTTTGTGACCCACTAAACTGTTAACTCCAAATCTCAGTTGATATATTTTGTTAATAGTATCAGCATATTTGCAGCACGAGCCGAAATTGGAGATTTTGTTGAGTATGATCTTGATAACGAGGATGAAGATTGGCTTGAAGAGTTCAACTCGGATAGAACAATTCTTCCATCTGAAAAGTAAGTCCTTTTTCTGTCTTACAAGCGCTTAAAGATTAGATTACTGTTCTGATTCAAGTTTCATAATTGGTACAGATTGGAGACTATTATATTTAAGTTAGAGGTATTTGATCATAAGGCTCGGGAAAGAGCAGGAGTTATGGCTCCTACACTTGGCACACATGTTCCTGTTCTTTTGACATTTGACGCTGCTGTTGAGGTAGGAACTGATATAACCTGTTTACAGTTTTCTACTTATCATTTATTAACTACAGTTAGTTTAGCTGAAAACAATAGCTCTTTGTTGTTGGCTTTCATTTCCACTTATCGAATGACCATGTCGATATAGTGAATTAGTGATATCGCATCAAGTTTATATAGATAATTAGGTTGTTACACGTATTAAGATTGATCACTGAAAGTATTTTAATTGGAATGGGCCAGTACTGTGTTTAAATTAAATCATAAGAAACCTGCTTACACTTGTGTAATATGCGGTCATTTATTTATTTAATCTTGCAGGGGAACATGGATTACTAAGAATATCTTATTTTGCATATTGTTTAGGCCCTTCAAGCTCTTTCTATACAGTATGGAATTTTCCAATCAATTTACAGTTACTGGAGAGAAAAGGTATGTCGTTCTGAGCAACAATAGTTATCCATACTTTAATCGACTATGATCAACTTTTTTATAGTTTCTTGGCCGGAATGTATTTCCTGAAGTATGTGTTAGTATGCACCCCATCTTATACATTTATGATTGAATCTTCATATCTTTCGTAAATAAGACCAGAAGAGTATAAAGCATGGGAAGTGTATTTGTAATGTCTTACATTTGACCTGTGGATTTAGTGAATAATAATCTCGGTTAATAATATACTGTCATCATATGTTTATTGATGTTCTTTCAAATTTCCTCTGTATCAGCGGGAACGATTGCATAAACCTATTTTGCGGCGCTTGCAGGTTAGTCCCTCTCATTCTTTATGTAAATGTTTATATTCAGATAGCATAGCATTAAACCAAGGGCAACTTTTTCAACATGGTGATTTTTTTTGTCAACAGTTACTGAATATATTCAGTATCCCGGGCTCTTCTTTTGTGTGAAAAGCTAATGTTTGTATTGTTCTTGTATTACAGCCGCCTCCTCCGGTTAACGACACAAATCCATACAATGTATTTAGGCCTCGGGAGAAAGCTCATAGACTCCATACAAGAAGGGTAAGTTTGTCTTTTCATTCTGATCACATCTGTGGTAAAAATAAGTTAACATGATATTTTTGTAGTTAATAAAAATATAGGATAACAATTGTTAATGAATGGCTTTTCTACTGCTTACTTGTACAACTAATTCCCTAAGATAAATTAGTACTAAAACACTGATAAAGTATGCCTATATATGACTGCTTTTCAAATATTCAGATGCAAAGACGGGAAAACAGCGTGCAATCATTCGAAAGGCTTCGCCAGGTAAGCTTTTTCCACTCTTTTGGAAAACATGTTTACGCTCGTGCTGTCATATATATTACATTATAATTTAACTTTTATCAGGTGAGGCGAAACCTTGACCAAGCAAAAAGTTTACTAGAGGCTCTCATCAAGGTCTTTGCATCCTATCTTTCTTTATGAACTACTTTTTTTTTTTTCCTCTCGTGTTACTCACTGGATGAAACATGTGTGGTATAGAGAGAAGAGAGAAAGAGAGATGTCGTGGATAATGAAGTTCTCCTCCAGAGGATACAAATGAAATTCAAGGTAAGCTATAGCAGTTCAGGGCAGATAATTTTGTATTCGAGCTTTTTTTTTTCTAACAAGTTAAAAAATCATCAATTAAATCCAGCAGTGTCTAGCTTAAATATGTATTTGGTACTTTCTCGGCCCTTAAATAACTTCCTACTAGACTAAAACACAGAGAGCTCAAGAGAAGTATAAATATTACAACTCCTATCTAGTAGTCACTTGTATCCTTTTACCAAATTTAAATGCTTTATTATAGGTCTGTGATTTTTAATTTAACTAGGGGCAATATTGGAACTTTTACTAATTATATGTATGTTTATACAAGTGGGCAGTTGATTCTGGGACATATCAAAATAAATGGTGCTTAACAGCATGTTTATGGTCTTGTTGGTCAAAGTTGGTGCTACCTTTGTATGCATTTAGTGATTGATAATATATACAATTGTGGATGCAGAATGACACAGGGCTTCTTGAAGATAGTTTAGGTCTGCCTGAAATGCCATCTTTCCAGTCCAAATTTGTTTCAAGCGAGGATGAATATATGGAATCAGATGATTTACCTCCCAACCGAGTACGTTTACGTTTTCAGCCTCATGGTCCTGTGGACTCGAGGGTGATTATGCCTTCTGCGGGAGTCATCAAGCAGGAGATCAGACCCCGACCTGCTCCGCATACTTGGCTCCATAAATTGGTACATCTGATAACTTGTTACTTTTCTTCTTATTTTCCTTTGACATGGCTAATTGATATCTAGGAGTGGGATAACTATTATTATTATGGATCTCATCTCATCTCACACTACATGAAATGAAAATTTGAACTTACTAGATTTAAGTGATTAAACAGGAAAACAGCAATGTGACGCATGTTGTAGATATACATGTTTACGAAAACTATATGATTGCAATTATAATACACTTTGGAGGACTTGCATCCTGAGCGACCTGTTTTCTAATTATCGTTTTTTTATTCAATGACCCTTTACGGATAAAACTTTGCCCAGATAATCCAGTTTTAAGTATATGGGTCAAAATAGCTGCCCATCCATCATCTATGGGTCAACACGTAACTCATATGACCCTTTACGGATATAAAACTTAGCAACATTTTTGTTCTAACATGTGGAACTCTTGCAGGATCCACTCGAACCAATATTACTGTTTACAAAGCCTCTGGTGCCAGAAAAGTTGGCGGCTGCAGGGATAGTACCGCCAGTTGATTCTCCGACACAGTCAGCACGTGGTCATAATTTCCGTGGGAGAATTGGCAGAGGTGGAAGAATAGTATTTGATAGGTGGAACCCTCTTATGCATACTCCAATCGACTGTGGTGATCAACTGTATATGCCTCCCAAACCAAGAATTTCTGCACTTCATTGATATAGTTTTTCTCGAGTCTAGGATTAGCAATGAGATGATTTGATGCACAAGTGGGATAGAGGACAGGTATTTATTCTCTGTCTCGTAGGCAAAGTGGTTAGGCTGTCTTTCGTTGTAGTGAAATATGTGTACGCAGCATGTTATTGTATTATTCTACGTTCAATTTATGTTTTGTAAATGCAAGGAAAAAGTAGCATGAAATGCTCTTTCAAATTGATGCAGTGTGGAAGCGAGAATGCAGTGTCGAACTCAAGTGTTACTAATATCCAAAAGTCATCTATAGATTGAAATGACACATGCATTCTATACCCAAAAGAATGATCTTCAAGCCTTTGTGCCACCAAACTTCGACACAGGCCATATCATTGCTTCTATCGACAGGTCTTTAACGCTGTTACCTGGATAAGTCTTGCTTTCTAAATTTTGATAACGGAAACCGATTGCTTCTTTTTTATGCATGCTTAAACACACAAGTTCTTTGTTAATCCATTTGATGCGTCTATGCAACCACTAGGCGCTGATCCACGATGTCTCACATGTGCTTTAAGTTCATTTCATTTTATGTGCTTCGTTTGTGTACGCTTGTAAGAAAAACAATGAAAGAAGTTATGTCAAAATCAAAATAACTTTGCTTGATAAAACTGACATTTATAATTAGTGTAACACGACAGAGAACAGATGACGTATACTTTCACCAGAGGTTCTAAGCTAATGATTGAAAGATAGAAATGGTCATAAGGTGTGTGATCCGTCCTGGTATTAGAATGTAAAATCACACACAATAACTGTTACAGCAATAATATTACATTTTACACACTCGATTTGTGTTTCAACGACTTGTCACGCACAATAACTGTTGCAACATACAAGAACCGAAAACTCAAAACACACTGGACCTGTGTTTTGACAACATACATCCATAGTTTGTATTTTTCTTTAATCAATATCTTAAATAAAATCTTTACTTCTTTATATAATGCAAACACAACACCTACTCACTGGGGATGATATTAGCACATCCTTTTGTTTTCGCCAACTACACTATAACAAACCATACATGAAAATAGAGGATTCTGCAACACGTTCTTTAATTTTTAGCGAGATTTGTAGGCATTTTGTGTATATCAGTAGGTTCGGTACATTTTTACACAAACAAGTGTCAATTTGTCTATATTGGTGATTTTCCGTAATATTTATTTCCCGCGTGATATCATTAATTTTCCTTGTTTGTGAAAGTTTGTTACTTGTCTTAATAGTTAAAAAGTTGCCCAACAAACTTCCCAAAAGAGAACATGTAACCATCTGAGATCCACATTTTTGAACCACATATACGAACTCATGACTTTGAAATGTACCACTATAGATATTTATCAAGGGTGGCAAATCATAACAAGAATTTGGGGATAGAAAGTCGATACAATGTTGAAATGGCTCAAAAAAGATCGTCTAAAAGTTTAAACTAATTATCTGAACTATTTTTATCGGGTTTGTGTCAAATGGATTGACGTGATGTTGGCGTATCCTTTTAGCACACAGACTCTTAGCGAGCTTCTTGAGGACATTAACAATAAAGTGGTTTTAAGTTCAAGTGAAATTGTAAGAGTTTGAATAAAGTATAGAGTTCAAGTCAATTGAAACTTTAGAATTTAAAATAGAAATTGAAATCTGTAAATCTTCAGTTAAAAATCAAGTAAGTCAATGGTTGTTCAGTGGAATTTAAACATCCTTCTCCTATGCCCATTTTGAAGAATTTCATTCCATTCCATTTAGGGTAGGTTTCAACCAAAACTGGAATTGCAATCCTTAGTCAGGTTAGTGTATGATCATGAATTGGTTACATATAAGGATTGTGTTGTTAAAAAATAGAAAGTAAAAGATTTTGATTCCTTTTATATCCTGTTTGGTTAGTAAGTATGGGAAGTGGGTGATATCCAAAACAATATAAATAGGTGTATTCACACCCTATTCAAAACACTCAAATCATTTTCTCATGTCCTCTTATTCTCCTATTATTTCTTTCTAGAGGCATGGATTCAGACCTCCACAGAAAATCCTACCATGATACACGCCAAGCGGCGTTTGGGGAAAAAGGGAAGAGTGATGGTTTCAATGTTCTTGTATCTCGAGTATTTCTTGGTGGCAGTAGAGTTTCTAATAATATAAGGTGAGCTGTGCTGTTTATGGAATGGTCACAATTTTTTGAATCTTGTTTATTGCTCACTTAGTCTCCTTTATTTACCTTTATAATTCGTATATAAAACTACACGTAATGGTCTAATGGTTTAAATTCACTATATATAATCCTTTATTTCATTTTTATTTAGGTTCAGAATGGAGAGACAAAACCAATACACAGAACCACAGAAAACCGAAGGCACAACATTCCTAAGGACTTGCTACAATACAATAAATACATTATGTGGTAAATCCCTAGTAACCGAATATTATTTTAGTACTCTTTTTCAAGCTTATTAGTATTAGACTATTAGGGGAAATGACAAAAATAACCAATTTTTCCAATTTTTATCACTGTAGTTGTCAAACGGAAAGATTGTGTAAGAGCGCTAAGAGCAGTGCATTCAAGATTTTATCTTTCAAAAACATCAATAGCAGTGGGCATCATTGGGCCTGGGCTGATTGGTGCCACTTTACTTAACCAGCTAAGGGATCAGGTATATCTTACATTCTATATCAAATTTTACGTGCTTACTTTCTGTGCTTGGGAGTATTCTGTTCTTGGGTACGTTAAGATTTACGAAAAAGTTTTAGCTAATAGCTTGAACAAAGTTTCAAATACTGCTAATTTCTGAAAGCTAAGCAAATTAATATACTTTCAGCATCTGGTCAGTAGGACAGCAATACTGAGATAAGTCAATGATACGTGTGTATTATATGGGTATCTACTATCAATCGCGACAATGCTGCTGAATAGCACGTAAGTTTCATGTTAATTACAGTAATATACTTTCAAGCAGCATCTGGTCTTAAGGAAGTGTAATTTATAATATACATGACATTACATGATAATGTTGTCATCGATATACTAAGTATAAGCCTAATAGTAGTATATTTTTGGTCTCTATTCATCGAAATTTATTACGATGATTGAACTGTTCTAGATAAGTAAGCCACTGATGATGCACTTTAAAAGTTTAAAAGTAAAGAAAGTTTAAGTTATAAGCCTTGCAAAGTATGTAAAACAGTTTTCCCTTCTCGAAATGGGGAACAAATAAAAAAAATGAAAATGGTTAAGAGCTACTACCAAGCAAGTAATTTGTTCTGGTGCATCATAATGGGTTTAGTTCAGGACCTTGTGATATATTGATACAAAGTATGATACAAAATCTAAGATGAATAGAACAGACTGATTCTTGTTGTTTAGCATTATAGATACTTATTGGACGCTCAATCTCAATATCTAAAAAGTTCTTTATTGTCTCTACTACTCTCAATGCTCTCTTTCATGTGGCATGGTGCAAGTAACACACTATTTCAGAATATGAGCCATAGCGCATGTGGCAACATATGCCACTTCTTAAACGACAAGGCTATACTTAATTACTCCGTATAAGTCTATTAATGTCATAAGTGAAAAATTGATACAAATGTAACAGTAACAGAAATATGCCTTTTTATTTATCATAGTTAAATGGAATACAATGAGGATAACGGCTTTTTTGATAGAAATTGGGTATTTGCTGAAGCATGTTCGTAAAATTGGTTATTTTTGTCATTTTCCCTTAAGATTATCCTAGAAGTCTTGGGTATTCTATATATATTGTTGTATTTGCTTGATAAAATCATCATGGGAAACTGATCCCTTTTCAATATCATGCTGTGGAGAATGTTCTACAAATTGCTCATGGTGTCTACTATTTAAAATCCTTCATGGATTCCATGAATTTGAGGAATTCATAGCAGAGGAAGTGGGGATTTGCCGAGATCGGGTTGAACTCAAAGGCACTGGCGTGCACCAATGAGATGAGATTTTAATTCTAATAAACGAACATGTGTATATGGAAGAAAAAGGAGTCAAATAAAGACATAACACCTCAACTACATGTAACCGAGGGCACAACATTCCTAAGGATCTGCTTTAACACAACCAATACCTACCAAAAATTTGCAAAATATATGCATGCTCTTATGTTTTCAAACTAAGTTTTTCTTCTTATCTCTTTTTAAGGCGTGGGGATAGTTGAGTTTCTTACGCCGTTTCTAGAGGAGGTTGGTTGGTCCTATCCAGCTGTTTTATGCGTCTACTATACACGAGAATAATTCTTCACATATGTATGCATATGACTTCATATCCGAACATAAAATCATACCCAGTGGCAAGGAGCTTTACCAATCCACGAGCTCTCTGTGCCTAAAAACGAGCTTTGCCCTCAAGGCTCATGGCTTTGTACCTCGTGTCATGTGGTTTCCAAGGTGGTTCCGGTTCGGTTTGGAGCCTGCTCCTGCATGACAGCGTTTGTCACCTACTCCGCCATCTGATGCTTTGATGGTGATGACCTTGTGACAGCGTTTGTCACCATCAAAGCATCAGATGACGGAGTAGGTGACAAACACTATGATGCAGAAGCAGGATCCAAAACGAACCGGAACCACATGACACTATTAGATGAATAATAAATAGGCCCAAGCCCGATGTGTGGGTTTATGGCTTCTAGGGTTTTATGTACTAGCACTATAAATATATGATTAATGAAAGATAATAACCCACGGGTTTTCATTATTCAACATGGTATCACAAAATCTAGGTCTGATCCTTTGGACGGGTTGGCCACCTTAGCCGCCTCAATATCACCCGTCAAAGCCTAGCCACCGCCGCTTATTCGGTAAAAAAAACAAAACAAAACTGCGTAAGTGTTTGACGAGATCACCGCGGCCATGGCTTCGTAAATAAATTCAAGAAAAGCATACCGAATCGCAATCGTAGTCATAAGGACGCATCGCCACGCGAACCGCAAGCAAGCCATTCATAAACCAAATCATTTTTTACGGATTACGCGATTGGCTACCTATCATAGTCTTGATTATTCATCAAGATAACTATCTTTAGTTTTATTTTTGTTTTTTAATAATTTATGTTTCTCGTTTGTATTCCAACCGAAGCCACGATTTCGCTGGATTGAGTGGGTATTAGATGAATAATAAATAGGCCCAAGCCCGATGTGTGGGTTTATGGCTTCTAGGGTTTTATGTACTAGCACTATAAATATATGATTAATGAAAGATAATAACCCACGGGTTTCATTATTCAACAAACACGAGGTAAAAAGCCATGAGCCTTGGCCCTTTTTTAGGCACAAAGAGCTGGTGGATTGGTAAAGCTCCTTTCCACTGAATTGGCAGAGGTGGAAAAATAATATTCGATAGGGGTAACCCTCTTATGCATACTCCAATCGACTGTGGTGATCAACTGTATATGCATCCCAACCCAAGAATTTCCGCACTTCATTGATATAGGTTTTATCGAGTCTAGGATTAGCAATGAGGTGATTTGATGAACAAGTAAGATAGAGGGCATGTATTTATTGTTGGGATAATTCCATATTTACCCAATCTAAACATGAAAATGTCGTATATATATCCAAAATACAACTTTTGAATGCACATCCTCTATCCTACTTCAACTGAATGATGCTGCTGCACCACAAACATACCAGCTGCCTCATTCCTCTATTGCCTACCCTACCTCTATCCTACTTCAACAACTGACAGAAACCAGTCCTAACTATTAAACCTAGGCAATCATATACTTTTTATAACCGAAGGATTCAACGAAAATAGTCATACACCCGTTATTGTTCCGACCATTAGCAATATCATAGGCATATGGACCCATTCTGTGCACCCATTAATGCTTTAACATGGGTTGAAAGTAACGTATCTGCATCATGGGTATTTTACAATGGGTTTGAAGGGTTTAACCGTGGGTATGCCACCAAGCGTAATAACACCCGCATGGGTACAAATACCCGCATACGACCTACTGAGCCCCCTGATAAAACTTACAAATGGCATATCTTGTTATGCTTGTAGGTGCAAATCAAAGCGTCGGTTATGACCGCATATAGATTTATTCTGCGTTTGTGGATGATTGTGGGTCGGTGTTTTTATGTTGGCCTCGTATTTGCGGGTGAAAGAGGGGATCGTGCGGATATGGAATAGGTGGATGCACGATTACTAGGATTTACAATAAGCTTGTTTACCTAAATAGATTTGACCAATAGGTCTTATGCTATTGTTTCCGACAAAATGCATGGCAAAGTTTTATTCAATGGAAAAGAAGACCACTTCAACCAAGGCAAAGTCCCATCCTAGTAGACTGTCAAGAAACCTAGGTCCACCTTCAAGTTAGTATGCGATGTAGCATATATCTAGCATCATATTTATACATTCATCTTTCACGTGCTTCATATGTGTATGCTATAAGAACTACGATGAAAAAGTTTATCAAACTCAAAAATCAAAATAGTTTTGCTTGATTAGAAGTTGACATGTACACATATTTAGCTTAGCACTAACAGAGTACACATAACGTGTAATTTAACCAAAGGTCTCGAGTTAATGAATAAATTATAGCAATGGTTATAAGGTTTGTGATCCGTCCTGGTTGGTATTAGGATGCGAAATCACTCATAATAAATGTTACTACAAGCTTACAAAAGCTGAAACATGCATTATACACATTGCATTTGTATTTCAACAACTTGTCACACACAAATATTACAACTTAAAAGAGCCGAAAAATCAAACACGCTGGACCCATGTCGTAACTACTTTTATAGATCCACAATTAGGTTCCTCCTTTATTATATCTCGTAATACTTACATTAGTGTATAAAGCGTATACAAAGATTTCTTAAAGTAATAATAAAAAAATGTGGAAATCAAAACAGTTGTAGTCCTCTTAAAAAGTTTGAACATGAGAAGCTTTGATAATAAAATTAATTGATA
This sequence comes from Chrysanthemum makinoi, assembly GCA_910596185.1. NCBI lineage: Eukaryota > Viridiplantae > Streptophyta > Magnoliopsida > Asterales > Asteraceae > Chrysanthemum > Chrysanthemum makinoi. Next base: position 174,747,419 of record OU343219.1, on the reverse strand, counting down.
CTTCAATTCTTAATATATTGCGAACAGAATACCATGCTACTTTTTTTTTTTTTTTTTTTTTTTTGGGATGACACTTTTGCACCTTATATTAGTGTGTATAGCAACAATGAAGCCATGCAAATATGTGTATGGATCTTCACGTGCAAGCCCTCGGTAAGCAGAGAGGATCACGATGAGCATTGGCTCTTGCTGGAAACATGCATGATAGGGGAAGGATATGATTTTTGAAGTATCCATTCATGGTGGTGATGGTGCCTCTTATCCCATATATCCAAAATTTAGAGATGATGATGTACTAGAGCTGTAAACTATTTCTAGGATCGAACAAAAAAGTCTAAAACCTAGAGATGGAGTGAAATATCAAGTGATGAAGCTAATTACAGTTGTGGAAGGTGTCCTGGTTGTCTATGACTGCTTTTTGCTGTTTTTTTCATCTCCATATTATTTGCAACCTTTGAGAAGTTCCAGATGAACGTCGTTATGCATGTACTATTCAGAATTTGCAAAGCAAAATCTCGCCAAACATACAAATGAACAAACAATAATAATGAAAAGTGATTTTTTTTTTAATCTTCGTATTTGTGTGTATTTATAAAGCAAAAAGATAATATAATACAAAAACATTAAGCAAAACTGTGTGAACTGTGTGGATCGCAGCCATTGTGTTCATACCACTGTGTTCATACGACTTATTAATTTGTAATTTTCTAAAGTTTGATTGGTCAGGTGGTCCTTAATATTAGTCATTACCATGTTGACGCATGTTAGGTCTTGCCGTTTTTGGGACGATATTGCCAAATGCTTTTGTTTTCCCCAAGCACACTATAACAAACCATACAAGAGGATTCACAAATCCTGAGATTCATAGGCATTTTGTCCATCTTAGAAGTTTTGGTACATTATAAGGCAAACAAGTGTAAATTTATCGATACTGGTCATTTTCCTTAATATCTATGCCCACATGATATCTCAGATTTATATGACTTAAGATTCCCAGGCCATGAAAGAAATCATAGAGCTCCAAAAGGTGAAGAATGGTGGGATCACCCTGGTCCCATGCATCCTAAGGATGTCAACCGGACCCTCCCCAAGCGACCCTACTGCGAAGGAAGACACGTCTTCAAACCGACAGACTTATCAAGAGTTGGGCTTTGAACCTGGGCCATTTTCTCCAATAGCCCCCTCACTAACGGTCGATCAGCATATTCATGGCGATAGGTACCAATTGAAAGTTTTGGCCATGGAGATTCGAACCCCGGTCTATTGACACAAGGTTGGAAGCTCTTACCATTGGACTAAAGAAATCATAGAGCTGGCAGCCCCTCCACATCAACCAAATGTCATTGAGTTTCTTGTTTGTGAAAGTTTGTTTCTTGTCTCAATATTTATGATATAAAGTAGCCCAACAAACTTCCTAAAAGAGAATATGTAGCTATCTGAAATCCACATCTATCTTTGGACCACAAAAATATACGGAGTAACTAATAAGTTTGTATATACCATAATAGAGTTTTTATTAAGCGTGCCAATTTTTTATATCAAGCGCGCCTAACAAGAATCAGTGTGCAATCAAGAATTGGTTACATAAAAAGATTATGTTGTTACAAAAAAGAAAGTTAAAGATGATGATTCTTTTTATATCATGTTTGGTATTTAAGTAAAGGAAGTGAGTGAGATCCAAAACAATATAAATAGGGGTGTTGACACCCTATTCTAACACACTCAAAACACTTTCTCATGTCCACTTCTATTCCTACAGCTTAGAGACTGCATGGCTCTTTAAAAGTGCTTGCTTTATAAGCTCAATGCTACTAGAGTTGGTACTCCTTTATATGTCTGCACAAAATCAATTACTTCTTCCCGATGCATGATACAAGCCAAATGGCGTGTGGGGGGAAGGGAAGAGTGATGATTTCAACGTTCTTGTGTCCCGAGCTTTTCTTGGTGGCAGTCGAGCTTCTAATTATAAAAGGTGACCATTTACACAAGCTGTGCCATTTGTGAAACGATTACAGCTTTTCAATCTTGTTTATACCGTGCACTCTTTGTTTCCTTTCTTTCACGTTAATCGAATTCCAGAATAAATGATATGCTTTAATTACAATATATGAATTCCTTAATCTCATTTTTAATTAGGTTCAGAATGGGGAAACAAGAACGATATAACCACATCAAATCGAAGGGACCACATTCCTGAGGACTTGCTTTAACACTGCGAATACACTATGTGGTAATTACCTACCAAAATCGCAAACTTTACGTGCTTGCTCGATCTCAAAATTCGAACTAACTTCCTCTTTCTTCTTCCTCTTCTTTGTTTTTTAGGCGTAGGGATAATAAGAGTTCCTTACGCCCACTCTACCAGGTTCGTTGGTCCTATCTTTTTGGTAGCTATTATTTGTTTCTACATGGGATTAATCCTTTACAGCAGATGGATGATTCAGATCCAGATATATATAGACCAGGCGGCATTTGGGAGAATGGGGATGTGACCATTTCAGCGTTCTTGTGCCTCAAGGTTCTCTTGGTGGAGTTGAGTTTCTAATTGATAAAAGTTGACAATGTGCACAAGCTATTTCATGTAAAGAATATGTTACTAGTGTAAAAAGGAGTATCGTGAAAAAGCTTGTGCAAATTGGTAAATTCCAGAATTAGAAACTCAACTGCTACCACGATAAGTTCGAGTTACAAGAACGTTGAAATGGCTATCCTCCTTATTCTCCTGAATGACACTCCGCTATGGGTATGATTTTATGTTGAGATATGAATTCATGCATTTGAGAAGAATTAACCCTGTGTACAAACATAAACTAGCCACCAACGATGAAAATTGGAGTTGCCTCAAAAATCTGAACTGGTGTCTCGTCTCGTGGTATTACCAACACTTTAAAACAAAATATGGTATTCCGCATGCAAATTGTCATGACCAACACGACTAAAGTGTGACCATGTCAGGATTTGTAACGACGTCAGAGAAGGTGGTCTCCACACACTGAGCGGTCACAAAACTTCATTTTCTAGGCATATTTAGTGACCACGTCACATATGCGGGTTATGAAGCTGAATATTGTCTTTTTCTTCTCTTCATTCAATCGAGCCCAAAACGCGTAAATATCCAACAATTACATTTCCAAGTACCTAAACTCAAAAACAAAGCATTTATGGCAATAAATGATTCAAAGTGTATCAATTTAGGAGCTAAATGACCTCTAAAAAGTGTACAAAATTACACCTCATCATTTAACCCGACAAACTTAAACAAGTGTTGGAAAATTTGATTTCATTACAATCATGACGGAGGAAAGTAACACATTAAAAATAATCAAACTACTCCCCAAAGGAAGCTTAGCATTTGAAAATTGCTTCTCCTGTGTGGGTATTTAACAATAACAAAACTCTGATGCTTCACATGTAGCACTTTCGTAGGTTACAAGAATGCCATAGGTATCTCTTGTCCATTCATATCACTTAGTTTATAGGTTCCACTCTCAAATGCTTGGATGATCCTATAAGGCCCCTCCCACTTTGGCCCGAGCTTACCAGTGTTCTTTGCTCGTGAGGCTTCATTATTCTTGAGGACAAACTCTCTCACCTTGAATTGTACTGGTCTGACCCTTTTATTGTAATACTTTTCTACCTTCTGCTTGTATTTGGCTTCTCTTATCGTCGTAATTTCTCTTCTTTCTTCCAGCAGGTTTAAGCTGTAAGTCAAGCTGAAAGGAGTTTCCCCATTGCTGATTTTCTTCATCATCCGGTGTGCCCACAACACATTCGCGAGGCACTAACCGTACCATTCCCGGCTAATTGAGTTCAACCCAATATCCTTAATGTACGAAAAAATGGCCAACTTTTTGTTGGCAATGCTACGTGACAAGTTACAAACATGACACCTTCTTTCCTCTGATTTCAATTCGAAAAATTTCATAAAGTTGCTTCGAAAAAGCTTGTGCACATTACGGATACCCATTGTTAGAAATGAAACTACCACCCAAAAATATTCACATTTCCTATTCTCCTAAATGCGGCTTGTAGGAATTGGAAGACTATTCTCCATCGTTATTTTTTATAGCCGGTTATTTATGTTGGTCCCTAACGTGTGAATGAGTCGATATGAAAATGCAAACAAATAATAACCTGAATAACTAAATCGTCTAATCTTTGTAACGTTACATTTCACGTCTATATAAACTAAACGAATGGGTGTGATCCCAAACGATGCAACGGTTCAGTGGTAACCGTTTTCTAACCGTTTTGGCGGTTGCTTAACCGTTTCTAACTAACTAACTACCATAACCGTTTTATGGTGCTTTAACCGCTATTCGGTTATTATGTTTCTGACGAGCAACTTTGGTCCTTCGAGTTTGAAGCAATGTCGAGATTATAGTTTACAATCTCCTCCTTAATCTTGATCGTTGCTATGTCCTAAGTCTTGAACTCCGAGCATTTGTCGCATAGTCACGAACTTGAGTCTTGGTAAAGCTTTCGTTAAGATATCTGCTCTTTGTAGTTATCCACTTACGTGTTCCACTTTGATATGACCATTCTCTACGCATTCACGAATGAAATGATAGCGAATGTCTATGTGCTTACTCCTTCCATGAAAAATGGGTTCTTTGAGTGTTATAGCGATATGTTGTCAACTCTAAGCGTTATCTTTGTTTCTTCCAATCCAGGTAATTCACTAAGTAAACGTTTTAACCATAAGGCTTGACATGCTGCTGTAGTAGCCGCCATGAATTCTGATTCACATAATGAGAGTGCTCTTGTTGGTTTCTACGAGTACACCAAGTGATAGGTGACTCTCCAAAGTAAAATACTATTCCAGTAGTTCCTTTTTCTTGATCTGTATTGATTCCATAACTACATCGTTGTATCATGTAATCTTACCTTCTTTCTTTTATATTATTCCATGTTCCTTTGTTCCTTTGATGTATCGGATTACTTGTTTCACTGCCTTCAGGTGATGATCCTTGGTCTTGCATAAATCTGTGAGTAGTCCGTGAGTAACTAAGATCCGTCTTGTATGTAGTAAGTATCTGAGACTTCCAATTAAGCTTCGGTAGTAAGTTGCGTCAACTGGGTTTCCATCTTCCGCCTTGACCAACTTAGTGCTGGGATCCATCGGTGTCTTTGTATCATTACTGTCCGTCATGCTTGTTTCTTTTAAGATCTTGTTAATGTATCATGTTTGCTTGATCGTAATCTCTCCTCCTGTCTGTGTAACTTCTATCCCAAGGTAATATGCTAGCAACCCTAAGTCGCTCATTTCAAATTTATCTTCTATCTGGGATTTGAACAAGTCTATTTCCTTCTTTGGAGTGCCCGTGATTATCAAATCATCTACATAAACTCCAACGATAAGTGTAGAAGTCTTGCTTCTCTTTGTATAAACTGCTTGTTCGAGATTACATTTCTTAAAGTCTAAGGACTTCAAGGTTTGGTCAAGCTTCACGTTCCAAGCTCTAGGTGCTTGTCTTAAGCCATATAATGCTTTAGTTAGCTTGTAGACTTTTCCTAGGTTTCCTTGCTGAATGAAACCTTCAGGTTGTGTAACATAGACTTCTTCCTTCAGTTTTCCATGTAAAAATGTTGATTTTACATCTAAGTGGTGTACTTGCCATCTATGATACGCTGCTAGTGCTAATATCAATCGAACTGTCTCTATCCTAGCAACTAGTGCAAACACCTCATCGAAGTCTATTCCTTGTTCTTGTACATAACCTTTTGCTACTAATCTTGCTTTATACTTTATGATCCTTCCTTGTGCATCTCTCTTGGTTTTATAAACCAATTTGAGTCCTATTGCCTTGATTTTGGGCAATGTGGTGAGGGTCCATGTGTTGTTTTTGTTAATTGAATCTAATTCAATTTCCATGGCCTCAATCCACTTCTCATCTTTTGATGCTTCCTTGTAATTACGGGGTTCTTCTTCTGTGAAAAATAAGCTTGGTGCTTCTACTTCACGTGCAGTTTGGTAGATTTCCGTAATATCCTTTAAACCTTGTATTGGTCTATGATCAAATCTAGGATCTGAGCTTTCTAATGAGCTTATAGTAGCTCCTTATTCATCTTCTGAGTTAGGGTTGTAAGTGTATGATGGTGGTGTGATTGGTGAGGGTGGATCTGGTATAGGTTCTTGTTCATGATACGTGTTATCGGTGTTTTCTGTGTGGTGTAGGATTATCATAGTCAACTCCATCTATTACAAAGCTAGTCCAAAACGTATCCTCTGTACTTGTATCCTCTTCATTGTTATTCCAATCCCACAGTTTCGTTTCCATAAACTTTACATCCCTACTAACATGTTTCTTCTTTCCTACTGGATCATATAGCCTACATGCTTTTGATCCTTCTTCAACTCCTAAGTAAATCATTGGAATGCTTCTATCATCCAGCTTCTTCAAGTGAGGTATCGTTATCTTAGCATAAGCTGTGCATCCAAATATTCTTAGGTATTCTAGGTTTGGTTTTCTGTTGTAGAGGGCTTCATATGGTGTTTTATCTTCCAGGGCTTTCGTAGGTACCCTGTTGAGTATGTAAATGGCGTGCCTTGCTTCCGCAAAAAGTTAAGGGTAACTTCATCGCTTTCATCATACCCCTAGTAGTCGATAACACTGTCCTATTTCTCCTCTCTACTACACGATTCTCCTGCGGTGAGTATGGTCTTTCAATTGTCTTTCTATTCCATTCTCCTTACAGTATTTGGTGAATTCATGTGATGTAAATTCACCTTCTCTATCCGTTCTTAGCATCTTTAACTTCAACTTTGATTCAATCATTGTCTAAATTCCTTGAATGTCTTTGAATGCTTGATCTTTCGAGTTTAGAAAGTAAGCCCACATGAAGCGTGTCAGATCATCTACTAATAAGAAGATGAGCTTCTTTCCAGAGTGTGTTGCCGACTTATGGGACCACAAAGATCTCCATATACTAAGTCCAACGGGTTCTTTGATCTGAATTTAGCTTGGTTTGGAAAGGTGTTACGATGTGTTTTCCTAATAATCATGCATCACGATTTGTCTGCATGATTTATTCTTGGTATTCCATCCCTAGACCTTTTCTTGTCATCTTGTCTAGCGTCAAAGTTAGGGTGACCTAATCTAGCATGCCATAACCATGCTTGGTCATCTACGTTTGCTAAGAGACATATAGGTGCTACTATATGTAATCTAATATTGTAAAGTCGATTCTTAGATCGTTCTACTTTCATCAACAACTTCTTGTTTTTATCATACAAAGTCGAGAATTTCCTCCATGATGATCTTGCAACCTATTTCGTAAGTTGTCCTAGACTAAGTATGTTGCTCTTGAGGTTTGGAATGTAGTAAACGTCCGAAATCATCTTCTTTTGTAGGTTTCTACATCCTAATAATATTGAACCTCTACCCTTTATCTCCACATACGATACATCTCCAAAACGAAGCGTCCTGATGTTTTCGTCAATATCCTTAAAATGGCCTTTGGTGCCCGTCATATGGTTACTTGCACCATTATCTAAATACCATATGCTAGCATCTGTTGTAGCATATTTTTGGGGGTATATTTGTTCTTCATTTAGCAAGACTTCTTCAGTTTCGTGTGTTGCCATTAATAATGATGGTTCATAGTCTTCTAAGATAAGGTTTGATTGTTCCTGAGTTGTCGGTGGACTTCTACAATTTCTCTTGAAATGTCCAATTTCCCGCAATTGAAACATTTCAAGCTCTTTTTATCCCACTCACCTTTATTCTTATTGTGAGTTGAGTTTCCTCCATTCGAGTTATCTCTGTTTCCCTTATTTTGCCAATTTCCTCGTGAATAGTTTGATTTACCTCTATATTTGGTGAATCGTTTCTTATTTCTAGAGTGTTGTGCGTAAATAGGTTATCTTGGCTTTTTTTCTAGTTGTCCTCTTTGGAGTTTTATTCTCTCCTCGAATGCCTTAAGTTTTCCAACGATCTCATCTAACGTAATGTCATCGAGATCATTCATCACGTTCTATGGATGCTACTATTTGAATGAACCTATATCTTGTGGAATCTAATAGTTTTCATACTAAAAGTGATTCATCCAATGCTTTTCCTAATTCTTTAGCCTTGCGTAGGCGTAGCCGTTTAGTTTGGTACTGAAATGCATCCATCGTTTCATCCTCCTTCATCTGAAGTCCAAATCCAATCATCAATGATTGTAACCGTGCTTGTTGCACTTTCTCTTCTCAACGTGTCTTTTTCTTAATGAATCCCATAATTCTTTTGCCGTTATCTGACTTGCTACTTGTAAGATCACATCTTCGGTCAATGCTTGATATAGGAAGATTGTTTCCTTTTATCCATCTACTTGTGTGTTTTCTTTAGGTTCTATCGCTTCCCATAAACCTTGTGCTTCTAGTATCACCTTAATTTGTATAGTCCAAACTGTATAGTTTGTGGTTTTGAGTTTAGGGCATTGATATTGTGCCATTGGGGTTACGGGTTTCGGTGTGTATTGTACTTCTTCATCGATCACCGGCATTTTGATGGTGCTTGATCTTGACTCATATGGGAATTCTAACTAAGTATGGTATTCTTAATACTACGGAGGAAAAGTTTTCCGGGAATCTAATAGTACGGGATCAATATATAGTTCTCGGGATTTCCTAATAATGTAAAATAACGATCTATACTATCTAAAGTATAAAAGAAATCCAAAGTTTGAATTTGTTACCTCGTTGTTGTGTTAAACACAGTCGTATTCGCACTTGTGTGTCGGTACTTGAGTTTAATACCAACCACGTTCTTTCTTTCCCACATATACTAAACCAATTCGCGTACACCTTCTTTGATGTTGTCGAATTGCTTTCAATATACCACTCTTCCACCACGTTGTCTCTTCTCTTTTCTTTTGTGTCGACTTGAAAACAAACTTGCCCTAGATCTCTTGGTCTCGGCTTTCTTCTCGGTAAAACAACACAATTTATTTGTTGTTTTTGTTTTCAACGTCTTCGTGAACACAAGTATCCCACAATACCTTTCGGTATTTATTCAAAAAAAACAAGTCGATTGCTTGTATCCTTCTTTACCTCTACGATGGTAGTATCCTTAAACAAGGGGAGCGTTATGCTTAAAACCTTGTTTCCTTCGTTGCTTGTCCGCGTTCCACAATACCTCTTTTCTTTTTGTTCCACACCGAATGTGCCACAACAGAAAAATACCTTTCGGTATTTCCAAAATACAATTGATCAAGTTTTATTTTTCTTTCGTTGTTATCCTTGTATTGCTAGCGTTTTTCTTCCAAAAAACAATCCTAGATTGTTTTTCTAACCGGTATCTCTTTTATTCTCCAAGCAACTTCCTTTTTCTCTTCTTGTATATGTCGTGTATATACAAGGTATCCTTTTGACATCTTCTTCTCTTCTTCTTGTCACGTTACGAATTGTAACTAGGTATCCTCTTTTCTTCTTGTTGTCGTGTGCAAGACACCAACAAGGTATTTCTTCTTCTTTCTCTTCTGTTGCTGCGTACAAAGACTTGCAACAGGAATCCGACACCACTGAGATTTGATGTCCTCTGGTTTGCAGTTTCGACACAAAGGTAAGTCGTATACTACTTATCTTGCGTCCTAGTTATCCAAACAACGTCCCTTGATATTGAACGTCGAGTCTTCTTCTCCTGAAACAAGAGTTCCAGCGTCTTTCTTCTTCCTGAACCAAAAAACCCAGCGCTTCTGTTTTCTGTTTTGGTTCATTCTTTTCTCATTGAGATTTTTGTTTTTGTCCGTCTCGTTAACAAGGATTCTGGTGATGTTTGATGATGTAACGAGCGTGTAAGTAAGGCTCTTGATGCCAAATGTTGGTCCCTAACGTGTGAATGAGTCGATATGAAAATGCAAACAAATAATAACTTGAATAACTAAATCGTCTAATCTTTGTAACGTTACATTTCACGTCTATATAAACTAAACGAATGGGTGTGATCCCAAACGATGCAACGGTTCAGTGGTAACCGTTTTCGCGGTTGCTTAACCGTTTCTAACTAACTAACTACCATAACCGTTTTATGGTTATTTAACCGCTATTCGGTTATTATGTTTCTGACGAGTAACTTTGGTCCTTCTATTTTGAAGCAATGTCGAGGTTATAGTTTACAATTTAGTTAAATTCGCTAGCTGAGATTAAGAATGGTTAGCTACATTAATTAGTTTATACTCAGTTAGTTCCATTAGTTCTTCTATATGTATCCCCAAATGTAATCAAGTCTATTGACATTAATGAATATGAATATAATGTTTTTAACATTCTTCTTTTCTTTTCGGAATGAATATCGGACTCAATGGATACTCAAATTAATTCAGTTTCTCTTGAGTTCACAGATCACACATGATTTAATTCATGTCCTAGTCCCTTTTATTTATTTCAATATCACATGTCATATGATTGGTTCATGGCGTTTATTGGTGCACTTTTGGGCATTACATTGTCAATGTTGTTTCCATGCATGCCATTGTTATTGTTAGAGCTGTAAATAGGGAATTTCATTGCTTCAACAAACATCAGAGAGAAGGTTTAAGCTAAATGAGTTCAAATTAAAATTCTTTTTTGTAGTTCCACGTTGTGTAGCTATAGACAGTACGGTAGACGTAGACTCGATACTGTAGTTTTTGTTGATATCCTTATGCCCTTATTGCAAATCGCATACATTCTTAAGTCATTAATAATCATTAAACTAGATGCTATAGAATTTTATGAACAACGGATTGTATAAAAGCAAAATCAGCTATATGGAGAAGCTAGAAACAAAGCAACACAACAAATTGGAAGTCGTATATTATTATGGGAGAACTAACAAACATGTAAATGATTATAGATAAGCATGTGACGAAACATAAAAACATGGTTTGTTATTGCAATCGTAAAAAAATTTCATTTACGTGCTTCGTATGTGTATGCTATAAGAACTTCACAATGAAAAAGTTTATCAAACTCAAAAATCTAAATAGTTTTGCTTGATTAGCTAACGAGAAGATTGAAACGAGGAACAGAACAAAACAAAGTTGAAGCAACGTATTACTATGATAGGAACACTAACAAGCCCTAATGTATACACAATGTATCGGTTAGGGAAAAAAAATGTGTCATATAAATCCAATTCTAAGTAAATTGGTCAAAATTTCTACCAATATCCAAAACCTAGTGGTCTGCACTGCCCTCAAGATGGATGTTTGGAACTGGAAAATATATAGCAACATTCTCATTTGGTAACATGTGTAATTTATGCAGGATTCACTTGAGCCATTATTACAATTCACTAAACCAATGGTGCCAGAAAAGTTAAGCTGCAGAGAATATAATGTACCACCATACACTCATCAGGGGATAATAACTTCGTTGAAGGATTGGCAGTGTTGGTTTTATGGATATAAATTAGTAGACGTGAGTTAGGATCGAACTCGAGACCACGGGATTGCACACTTTACGTATGAGAATTAAAGTTAATAATTAAATGTAATAGTTATATTTATTTATTAATTAAACGAAATAACTAACGGACGTTAAGTAATTAGTTGTAATGGACTAACGGTCGTTAAATGTATTTGGAAAAGGACTAGATTGCAAAAGTTGGGAAGGTTCCGGAATCCCTTGGGGATGCTTAGAACCGATCGGCCAAAGGGAACCCAAACCCAACCCAACTCAAACTCAAACTTGTTCACCAAGTTTAATTTAGTATATATATACAAGGCTAGGGGTCTTGTGGTTTACATCTCTTGTACTCATAAGCTAAACCTAAAATTGTTTGTGTGTGTTTTGCTCTCAAAACCGGTCGACACCCTCTCCAAGGGATCGATCACCTTACTTTTTCCAAATCAAGTTATTTGTTTGATTAAAACTAGCATTGCTTTAATTTGGTATAGTAAGTGTGTACAAGAAAGTGGTACTAACACTATATTGTTAGTATTCTTTGATTGAATTACAAAACGGTAAGGGGTAATTTACATAATCCTAATTAAATCAAATTAGGGTTCTTCCTAATTGCTAGTTTGTGGATTTGATTCTTGTTAGGCTAGAATCAAGTAAGGTACGCATATTCTTGTTTATGTTAATTATTATTCGTTAATAAATCCTATACGCTTCCGCATGTATACTTTGATGTTTTGTGATTATTTATTGATTTGCATGTTATATAATTCTAACAGTGGCATCATGAGTCATTGGTTTTAATGAGTAATTAATTACTAAACACGTAAAAAAAAGAATAATTGTATGTTGTTTGATATGGTTAATCTAGGGTTTTGGATTTTTTTTTTGTGTCGATTTTATTTTTTTATGGGGCGTACCCCTTAATTTTTTTTAGTGGACATGCTTAAAAAGTTTTTAGGGTTTGAAAATTATTTGCTAACCTTATCGAAACCTAGAATTAATATATATGTTACGTGATTAATTCATGAATAATTTGTTATGTGACATGGGATTATTGATATGCGATCTTGTGACTATTTGTATAATTGTTATGATATATCCATGGTGATACATGCATGTTTGTCATGGATAGTTGCTTTGATATTTGTTTAATTGTTAAGATATATTTTTATCACATGTTTATTTAAGATAAATCTTGTATTGGGGAAGACTCCAATAATATACATTAATGAATCAATTATATGCAATTTGGTATATTATTAATTATGGGTTTACGCAATCGATTCATCGATGTATGTGGCTCACTTTCAATTGAGAGAGTGAAAGCCCTAATTAATATATATATTAATTTAACGTAGATGTTGATTATTAATTGGGTTTTATCGAATAAGTTGCATGTGGCTACTTGTTTACACGTATTAAATTGTTGAGTAAACTACACCATTCGTCCTTGTGGTATACGTTGACCATCAAGTTTCGTCCTTTAACCAAAAAAATTGCATTTGTCCTTAAGCTGCGGCATTGCTGGTCCTCACCTAAGCTGGTGGCGTTAAGCCTTTTAAGTGGAGGGTATATTTGTCATTTCACACTTCATCACCTCTCCTTCTTCTCTCTTGATAAACTTCTTCTCTCTTGATAAACTTCTCCATTCACCTCCTCCCTCCTCCTTCTTCATTCACCTCCTCCCTCCTCCTTCTTCTCTCTTGATAAACTTCTGCCACCGCCTCTCGTCTCTCTAATTTTTTTTCCAACAACATGAAATCCATCTACCATTTATACAACTACACACATTTATACTACAGAAATTGATGCACCAACACTTTAAAACTCTGGATTCTTTCATTTATCCAAACCTTAACTATACCAACACCACCCCACACCCACTAGTCCACAGCCGCTAGTCAACTACCATGATATATCTATAATAAGAAACAGATCTGAAAAAAGAAGAGCTTGTAGTGGTCACACATTTGGAAAAAGAAGTCTTGGTGGTGGCTGATGTACATGTTTATGGGATTCAAGAAGATGAAGAGTGTTTGTGTTTTGGTCTAGTCATTTTGAGTTATGGTGCCGTAGCAGCGGCCTGAGCCCGGTGAGAAATGGCCTGAGCCAAGAGGTGGCGGGTTTGTGGTGTTTAGTAGTGGCGGCGGAGCAGCGGCGGCGTTAATGTCCGGTGAACAGTGGCGTGATCCCAAATGTGGTGGTGGACGACGGTTGTGATTTTAAAGAGGGGGATAGGGTTTTTGTGATTTGTGTTGAAATTCTAGAGTTAGAGTTTTTGATATTTGTAGAATTTGGGGATTTTTTGTTTAAACTAAAGAATAAACTCACATAAGTATAGTGAGACGACGGTGGTTCTTTTGTGGTGGTGATTTTTGGCGATGGTGGTTTGATGGTAGGTGTGGCGGTTGGGTGATGGTGGTTTTGGTGGATGATGATAATGAGATAAGAACATAAAGAAAAGAAAGAAAAGTGATAGTGTTTGGTTTAAATGAGAAAAAAAATGGTGGTGATTTGGTGGTGATTTTTTGGCACGGGTTGTTTGTGGTGATGGTTTGGTGAGTCGATAGTGGTGGTAGGAAGTGTGTGTAGCCGTGGTGGGTCATGGAAGGTAGTGTGGTGGTAGGTGAATGCAGAAGTTTATCAAGAGAGAAGAAGTTTATCAAGAGAGAAGAAGGAGAGGTGATGAAGTGTGAAATGACAAATATACCCTCCACTTAAAAGGCTTAGCAGCTTAGTCACACCCAGTTAGGGTGAGGACCAGCAGTGAGTAGCGTTCAGATTAAGGACCAACGGTGCAATTTTTTTGGTCAAATGACGAAACTTGATGGTCAACGTATACCACAAGGACGAATGGTGTAGTTTACTCTAAATTGTTTATTATGTGCACATTGTTTTTTAGTTGTTTATTTTTTATTTGTTTACTTGTTTGTTTATTATGTGCGACAGTTTTAAGCAAAGGGTAATTTTGAATAGAAAAATAATATGGACTAAACAATGGTGAAATTTGATTTGTTTTTTAAGAGTTAAGTTTTCAATAGTTTAATTGATTGATGATATTTTGGTACAAATGGTGCAGCGACTCACCCATTTGGCCGATTTGTGTGGGAAGTATTAGGAGGGGAGCGCATTAATATTGTGATCCTAAAGAGGGAGGTTATTGCTTCAGTGACGCCAAACTCTCCGCTTGCTTTAAATGTACAAACTTCCTTGGGCGGAAATTAGTTTTAATTCCATGCACCACCGGTGGTAATTACCGAAACACTAAGTGTTTACACTTATGCAAAAGTACGGTATAATGGGCGATAATTGACGCTAAATTCCTTGATTGGTGAACCCAATATCTCAATCAAAACTTTGATAATTTGATCTTTATGAATTGGTAATAAAAAAAATTTATTAAAAATATGCTACAAGATGAATGCATGACATCTTTGTACATATTTGATTTGACCACATAAAATCAAAACTAGTACCCTTTTAAAATTAAGTAATGTGCCATCTAATTAAAAGGAACACTTGAAGTTGCAATTTACGTCATGACAGTATTTGGCTAGATTGTGATGGAAAGGTAAATCTCTATGTAAAGTCAGACCTTACATGGACATATTTGCAGTTCTTTAAGTTAGACACTTAAGTTGGGTAGGAAGTGAGAATTGGACTCATGGCATAAGATGGGATGAAACATGTTTATATATGCAATAGCGTTGGAAAATATAAATCCCATAATGATCTAGGAGTTGGAAATTTTTTGCCAATTAATGTTAATGATTACCTTATTATATGCTTTTTTACTTTACTAGGATCAACTGATGTAATGAACCTATGATAATTTGGATCCTAGTTTTTTTGAGAAAATTATATGGTTATATGTTTATATTACCGTTGGGTATATTTTATTTTCTTAAAAAGTTGTATTATCAAAAATACTAATACTTGAACTTTTTCTGTAGAAATGGCTCAAAATAACGATAACACTAACACTGCACTAAGTTTTGCGTTCAAAAGTTTTTTTACGAGAAAAGTTGGTGGATCTAAGAATTTCAATGATTGGCACGCTCTTTGAGAATTGTCACGTAGAGTTGTCTTGACCGGTTGAACAATGCAGCCGCGCCTTGTCTCTTTGTTGAAAAATCAGTTGAGAAGGAGCTTGGAAAATTGGTATAAAATGTAGCGATGTAGCTTGTCTTACGTTGGAACGATGGAACGCTCTCCAGGTTGAAAATTACTTCCCATCTAACATGCTCGATGAACTTGAACTATGTTCGAGAAACCATTGCTGTCGAGATTTATGACTTGATCGGCGCATTACACGCTAAGCGAGGAGAGGGTAAACCGAAAGTGCTCATGTATCTTTGAAATGAAAGGTTACATGGACCAATTAAGGGCACTGGCAAAACTTATGAAGATGATGGTAGAACTTGATCAACGGATCTCTTAACAAGGATTATAATGGTTTTGTTCGAAACTTCAATATGCCGCTGCGTGGGAAGACGATTCTTGACCTACATTGTGATGAAGAGGTTACCTCAAAAGGCTCCAACTCCCCGTGGTGGGGTGGGCCGGATAAATAAGCAAAAAAACCGCGTGTAAACAACAAGCAAGAAGGTGAAAGGGAAAAGTTGATAAAGGTAAAAAGGTTATGGCCTATCAACCAGAACCCAAGAAGTACCCTACTCCTAGGAAGGAAAATCCTAAAAAAGATCAAGCATGCCACCACTGCAAGGCTATTGGGCATTGGAAGAGAAACTGTGCTCTCTATCTTAATGAATTGCGGGCAAATAAAATGAAGTCTGAAGGGTCCTCGTTCTTGGTAATTTATTTGTCATTGAATTATTTACTCTAAATCATAAAATTCCACGGGTATATGATCTGATGTGGTATTTACATTTGTAATACACTTGGAAAGGAAGCTAGCCTATGGGGAGCAATATCTCTTGCGTGAAATGGCATCATTTGTTGAAGCCATATGAACGTTTAGTTTAGTATTGCCTTGGACTTATAATGTTATTGAACAATTGTCATTGCCTTCTATAATTAGAGGTGTTGTTTCCTTTCTTTTGTTGGATGATGGTTTTACTCATACTATTTCACGTAATGGAATTTCTGTTTCTTTAAATGGTGTAATTTATTTTAATGCGATTCTTTATGAATGGTGTGTTTGAAATTGATGTGATTGGAAATGAATCTAACAAATATAATAATTCGATGTTTAGCATCAATAGGAAAATAAAGTTGGACTTGAATTCTTCTTATCTTTGGCATTGTAGACTTACTCATATAGGCAAGGCATCAAAATTTTTAACAATAAGGGCTTTTGCAAAATATCAATGATGAATCATTTGATAAATGTGAGTCATGCATATCTGAGAAGATGACGAAGAAACCTTTTCATAGCAATATGGAGAGGGCTTCTGATCTACTTGGTCTTATTCATACTGACAGGGTCGTCCCGTGGAATTTGGGGGCCCTGTCCCGTAATTCTAAAATGGGCCCTTTAATTCCGAAAATTTAAATACCCGCAAAATTAGCAAACAATAGTTTCATTATGCATTGCTCTTTTATATCGATCAGATAAAAACTTCTTAATCTTATTTTAGTAGAATATTTATAATTTTATTTCGGGTAATCATAGAGCTTTAAACGCATTACGACAATTCAAAAGATCCAACTTATTTCAACATTTTTATGATGTAAGATGCCTCCTAATAATAGTTTGAAAAGTATATATCGTGTCTAAAATATGTATCTCAATCTAAAAAAAAAGGTATTTTATAGAATATGAGTTTGATTTTAACTTTCTCATAAAAATAATGAGCATGCAATATAAAATAAAGATGGAGACTAAAATGAAAAATGTCAATGATAGAAGTTGAAATGAAACTTGTAAAATATAGTTATAAAAAAAATAAACTAAATATTGGCCCCACAAACATCTGTCACACAGCTTTGGGGTTATCTTCCCCAACAAATTTCACATCCCATTTTTCCTCCATTAATACGCAGGTTCATATCTTTTTTCTTAAGTCGAAAAAATTCCAATATTTTCCATTTAAAATCATCTATTATAACAGGATTAAACGCTCCATATATTTTTTTACTCATACCCTTTGTTATGAAAATTTGGGCCCCTAAAAATTGGAGGCCCTATGCCGTTGCACATCCTGCACCTGCCGAGATCCAGGCTTGCATACTGATGTGTGTGGACCACTTAGACATGTGTCAAAGAGAGGTGCTAGCTTCTTAACCTCTTGCGATGATTTTTGCATTTATGGTTTATTTATTTAAGCATAAACATGAGGTGTTTGAAACATTTAAGGTTTTCAAAGAAATAGAAGCAATTGGGAAAGAAGATTAAAGCTCTTCGATCCGATAGAGGAAGCTGATATCTAAGCCAAGAGTTTAAAGATTACTTAGTGAGAATGGAATTGTCAAAATCTCACTTCTCCATATACTCCACAACAAAATGGTGTATCCGAGAGAAGAAATCGTACATTGTTGGACATGATACGATCTATGTTTAATCTTACTACTCTACCTTTATCCTTTTGGTATTATGCTTTAGAATCCGTGTTCGTATTCTAAATATGGTTCCCACAAAGAAGGTTGATAAGACACAATATAAAATATGGCATGGTAAAGCCCTAACTTCTTATTTAAAGGTTTTGAAGGTATGTTAGGCGTGTCACAGATAAACTCAAACAAAGATGCGTAAAGTGTATCTTAGTAGGGATACCCTAAGGAAACTATGGGTTACTACTTCTATTATCCAACTGAAAATAAAGTAATTGTTGCTAGGTATGGAGATTTTCTTGAAAGGGATCTCGTATCTCAATAATTGATGGGAGAGTTTATGATCCGGAAGATGATCATGAAGATGCATTACCTCGAAAACACTAATGTACTTAGAACCTGCGATGGCTGGTCCTCCACCAAAAAGTTGAAGTGATTCGGTTTAGTAGAATAAAGTCTACACGTCTATGTCTTAACGTTCTTAGAGGTTGAGGAAACTATGTTAGGAGATCTTGGAGAGCCTACTAGTTATAAAGCTGCCGTGACAAGTCACGAAAAGGATAAATGGCAAGTTGATGAATGGAGAAATGCAATCCATGAGAAAATGAAGTCTGGAAGAGGTTGACTTACCTCCAAACGCCAAGGTGGTTGGAAGTAAGTGGCTCTATAAAATTAAGGCCCGACATGGATGGCAATATACACGTCTATAAAGCTTGTCTAGTTAGCAGGTTTTACTTAAACTTATGGCATAGATTACGAGGAGACCTTTCTCCGTAGCGGACATTAGAGCTATTAGAATTCTCATAGCTATAGCAGCATACTATGACTATGAGATATGGCAGATGGATGTCAAAATCGCCTTCTTGAATGGTGGCTTAGATGAATACATCTATATGAATCAACTGAGGGTTCGTGAAATCCACAATTTCCAAACCGCGTGTATGCAAACTTCAAAGGTCCATTTATGGATTGAAGCAAGCATCAAGGCAATGGAATAAGAGATTTGATGAAGAAATCAAAAGGTATGGATTTATTCAAAATCTTGATGAGCCATGTGTATATCACAAAGTTAGTGGGAGTGATGTAATTTTTCTTATTCTTTATGCCGATGACATATTAATTATGGGAAAAGACATTCCAAGTTTGCAAAATGTTAAGGCATATCTTGGTAAGTGTTTTTCCATGAAGGATTTAGGGAAGCATACATTAAGAATTAAGATCTACCGAGATAGGTCAAAGCGGTTAATTGGTTTAAGTCAAAGCGCTTACATTGATAAAATATTGAAGAAATTCAATATGCAAAATTCCAAGAAAGTATATTTGCCGATGGAAGTAAAGCATGGCTTATGTAGCGATATGTGTGCTTCAACACTGCCGAGGTGGCACGCATGCAGAAAGTTCCTTATGCTTCGGCGATAGTATCTATTATGTATATTGTGAGATGCAAGGCCGGATGTGGCGTTAAGCTCAAAACATGACCGATCGATATCAGCGGAATTGGGTGAACTTCAACGATTTCTTTGTTAAACATATTCTAAAGTATCTTAGGAATCGAAGATATGTTTTTAGTGTATGGTGGAAATCAGGACCTGAGCTTGTTGTTAAAGGTTCTTGTGATGCGTCTGCGGTGTGATAAAGATGATACAGTCTCGAGCGGGTTATGTCTTTGTCATCAATGGAGGAGCGATTGATTTGGAAGAGCAAGAAGCGAGTACGATTGCATGATATCTGCAGCGAAGCCAAATACATAACTGCCGGAAGTTGCAATGGAAATTTTTTTGGATTAGGAAATTCATTTCGAGGCTTGGTGTTATGCCTTCAATTGATAAGCCTATTGATATGTATTGTGACAATTCACGCAATCATATTTTCCAATGAACCCGGAGTCATGAAGGGCACGGACATTTTCTCTTGAAGTATCACTATGTTCGGGAACAAGTCCGTGAAGGTGAAATTAATCTATTGAAAGTTCACACGGATGATAACTTAGTTGATCCTTTCACTAAGGCTTTAGCTAAAGACAAGCTTATTGGACTTGCCAATGGAATTGGACTTCGTTTAGCTAATAGTTTCATGCATAACTGTAATTAGTATTTGGATAAAGGATATTGTAAAACATTTATTATTTTAATGAAATAAAGTTTGGATTATGTTTATTTTCATTTATAATATTGTTGTCCTATATTTGCATGTTTAATCCATGAGTAACTAAGTTATTCTAAATGTCCGTTGTCAATTAATGATATGGGAGTATCATTAAACTAAGACAAATCTGAGAGATGTGGTAGAATATACTTGAAAGTATATTGATGAGAATGCATACCAATTTCATATGATATTCAATGAATTGAATATAGGACTTATCCCAACTACATAATTTACTTTGTGGATATTGTTATAAGTAAATTATGAATAGTTATCCTCAGACTTGAGATACAAGATAAGTGTCATAAATGTAGTGCATTTCGTGGAGCAACTTAGCGCTATAATGTGGCGGTCATAAGGGTTGTTTTCAGAAATGTTACAAAGTTTGTGGGTTAGTCTTGTTGTCAAGATAGAATTTGTTCCTTCAAATTTATTTGGAGTTTAATCTCTTTAGGCCTCGTAGGGTGGACAAATGTTTGTCTTGGCCGCACCAAAATCTCCCTAAATATGTTTAGAAGATTTGGTAATCTTGGTCAATCACTTATAACGAAAAGCAGAATAGTTTAATAAAGAATGACTTAATTGCATATCTTTATTTAACGTGGTATTAGAAACAAGAGGATAATAATAATGAGAAATCATTAAAAGGTTTTCAGGGGCCTTACCGAGTTGCTAGAAGGCATCGAAGTGTTGCTAGGCGCATCGAAGTGTTGCTAGGCGCTAACCGATGTGATCACTCTATAAGATATATCCAAGTGGGGCTGTTGGTTTTATGGATATAAATTAGTAGGCGTGAGTTAGGATCGAACTCGAGACTATGGGATTGCACACTTTATTATGAGAATAAAGTTAATAATTAAATGTAATAGTTATATTTATTTATTAATTAAACGAAATAACTAACGGACGTTAAGTAATTAGTTGTAATGGACTAACGGTCATTAAATGTATTTGGAAAAGGACTAGATTGCAAAAGTTGGGAAGGTTCCGGAATCCCTTGGGGATGATTAGAACTGATCGACCAAAGGGAACCCAAACCCAACCCAACTCAAACTCAAACTTGTTCACCAAGTTTAGTTTAGTATATATACAAGGCTAGGGGTCTTGTGGTTTGCATCTCTTGTACTCATAAGCTAAACCTAAAATTGTTTGTGTGTGTTTTGCTTTCAAAACCGGTCGACACCCTCTCCAAGGGATCGATCACCTTACTTTTTCCAAACCAAGTTATTTGTTTGATTAAAACTAGCATTGTTTTAATTTGGTATATGCGTGTACAAGAAAGTGAGTGTAACACAATTTGTTATTATTCTTTGATTGAATTACAAAACGGTAAGGGGTAATTCACATAATCCTAATTAAATCAAATTAAGGTTTTTCCTAATTGCTAGTTTGTGGATTTGATTCTTGTTCGGCTAGAATCAAGTAAGGTACGCATATTCTTGTTTATGTTAATTATTATTCGTTAATAAATCCTATACGCTTCCGCATGTATACTTTGATGTTTTGTGATTATTTATTTATTGTCATGTTATATAATTCCAACAGGCAGTGGGTAGGAATAATATTTAATAAGTGGAAGAAGCCACTTATGCATAATTGCATGTCGTCCAAATGAGCCATTCAATATAGAAGATGTTAGCTAGTTAGAGTGTTATGTTTTGGTACTACTATTCTTACGTTCAGCATTGACGTATTGTTTGTATTACACAGAGAAAGTAGAACAAGATAAAGCTCTTTTGCTGTGATGCAATGTGGAAGTGAGAAAACCGTGTATAACTAGAGTGCTATCAATATTCAAAAGTAA
Organism: Chrysanthemum makinoi; assembly: GCA_910596185.1. Taxonomy (NCBI): domain Eukaryota; kingdom Viridiplantae; phylum Streptophyta; class Magnoliopsida; order Asterales; family Asteraceae; genus Chrysanthemum; species Chrysanthemum makinoi. Next base: position 174,725,586 of record OU343219.1, on the reverse strand, counting down.
GCTATAGATCAGATTGAGACGAGTATTCTATACTAAGTGTTACTATCTTTAAATTATACAATAACAACTATCGTGGCACGCCAAACCATGACAAAGGCCATACCACTCCCACTATGCCACTTTTTTTTTTTTTGTTCTTTTCATTTGGAAATAAAACTTACAAATACACAGAGTCTTGCGAATCAAAACACTGAAATAAGAATACCTGGTTGAACTCATTTAGCTCGAACCTCCTTTACAATGTTCATTAAAGCAGTGCAAGTACCTACAACTCCAACACAAGCTCCACTCAACACGATCATCAAAATCATTAACCACTCTCCCCCAAAATTCCTAAATCCTATGACAATCTTCCAGTAACACAAACATGGAAGCAATATCGACATAATAACTCCCACGAAGGCACCGATAAATGCCATCACGTGGCCGAAGAAAGGGACCACCAATGCTACTACGAGTGTGCTAATCACAAGACATGTTCGAATTAGACAACACTTTATCATGCTGTTTTGAAAAGAAAACATTTCCTCTACCGTCGTTGCAATAGGAGCCACAAATAAGGCGTATTTTGTGATGGGGATAAGGAGCGTCGTGAAAATCGCAATTTTTGAGCTTACATTTTTTGTGGGCATGTTTAATGTCACTTGCGAGGCTAGGTCTTTTCCGAACATTAAGTAGCCCATGACTGACATCGATCCATAGCTCATGGTGCTTAGAATAAAAGAAATTAGGAGAACCTGCAAAGATAGATCGATAACCAAACAACTTGAGTTTCATAAGTTTATACTACATGTGGATATTATGCCATAACATGAAAAGAGTATAAATGTAAAATATTAACTTTCCAAAAACAAAACTCTATATTGATATTTGTCATAGTTTAAACATCACATTAACTACCTATGATAGTCAGCATACCATTAAAGTATGTTAAATAATGTCAAAACAATTTTTTTGACAAATATGATTATTGAGAGTGCCTAGGTTTTGAATGACTTTGCCTTGGGGAAGTGGGACTTCTTTTCCATTGAATTGCATTTTGTCGGAAAGATAGCATGGCCAAGGAAACAAAAGGTAAACAAGCTTATTGTAGTTAGTAATTCACTCCAATTCCATAAATCCCCTCTTTCGTGGAACCCGATTCCATCAAAAACACCACCCCACAATACGAACAACAGAAGGATAACCGATGATATTGCACCACAAGCAGAAAAATATGCCAAAAACCCCAAGTTTTTTATCCAAGTGGTAGGCAATATGACAAGAGCAGCCAATATGATAAATTCTTGTTTCCCTCCAATTTTCTTTCCGAAAATATCAAAATTCGGAAATAGCTTGTGTAAATTGTCACCTTCCATAATTAGAAACTCAACTACCGTCAAGAAAATCTCGAGGTACAAGAAGGTTGAAATCACCACCCTCCCTTTCCTCCCAAACGCCACTTGGCCTATATCGGGGTAGGTTTTGATCAGGGGGTCTGACTTCATGCATCTCTGAAGAAGTAGTCCGGTGTAATAACACAAAAGTGCTACAAAAATTAATAAAAGTAGGCTTAACCAACCTCCTTTTGAGAGTGCATACGGTGCTGTTAGTATTCCTACACCTGAAAAGCATCATTTTTTAGTTAACAAATATGAGATTAATTGTATAAAGTTTAGAACTTTAGGCAGAAAATAATTGTACGTAGGTAATTACCACATAAAGTATTGAATCCATTGAAGCAAGTTTTTAGGAAGGAGGTGCCTTTGGTTTGTGGTGGTTCATACAGTTGTGGCTGCTGGCTTTGGATCTCCATTCTGTAATCACCGGCCCTCAGCTAAAAATGAAATAAAAATTTGAAAGAAAAATCTGACTGTAAATTGTGAAACATAAAAGAAAATAAATGAAGCAACACGCTCTCACACCCAAAATCCGAGGCACGTGAACTACTAACAACTACCGTAATAGCTAATTAAATAACTCGAGTCTGAATATTTATACTATTACATTATTAACTCTAAAGGCAACAAAACAAAAATGTTCAAAACACTACTTTCCTACTCTTAAGGCGACATTTCAAAGTGTCATTCGCCAATCATGTCACACTTCACATTCTTTTATGAACAGGTGTACTTAAATGACAATCTACTCGGAACATGCAAATCAGCTAAAGCTTGTGACCGACGGTTTTCCTATGCCGGAATCCCATAAATAAATAGAAAATTTTAAACACAATACATCCTTCATTCAAAGGCTTTAAAACACATGTCAAATACTTTTGAAACAATATGAATATTCAATATAGAGTGACTTGCTGAGTTGCTGGCATATCTAACAATTTATCAATCTATTAGCTTGCTAAATGCAGAAATCTATCAGCTTGCTATAAATAAACCACAATACATGAGCAATTTGTATAATCGACACTATTAACAATATATGTTTTTCACTTCAAAATCCAAGCATGCACGCAACTTAATATATAGCTCTTTAACATATATAAAACAACTGATCACATTAAACAGTCAAAGCGCATTTGCACACTACATAGGCATGTATATATAATATATCCCGTTTTATGAAGCATGCTCTGACTACGTTTTCCTTCTTGCTCAAAATAAATTGAGAGCTATAAGAATCACTGAAATAGCGAAATAAGGCCAACTAGCAATCATTTAACAAGAGGTGATGTGAGTGAATCGAGAGTTACACAAGCTAATTAAGAAAGGAAATCAAGCATCAAAATAACAAAAACAAAGCCAAAGCTGAGATACTTCGAGATTTAGGGTAAACTGAATTCTGTTCATCTCTTTCACATGCATACAAAGTGCACCGAACTCCATTGTATTTAAATCTCAAGCTCTAACCATAACATGTTTTATATGAAAAAACGACTCATCATAATATCATATTGGTTTGCTATCATTATGTAATCAATCATACTATAATTTCACCAAACAATATTCACCAAGAAAGTCTTTGATCGAATTCATTATAAACTCCAAGATCCGATCGACATGTAAACAATAATCACTCGAAAACCACTACATATATAATTATGACTTCAACAAGTGAACAAACACAATTTTTACATTCGAAATTTGATCGAGAATGTTACCTTAACTGAACCAGCCACTCAAACACGATACCCTCCTTCTAGGGTTTAGGTTTGACTGGTTAGTTCCTCAGATATGGGAGCCAGGTAGCCAATATATATCTTTAAAGTTTTGTATCATGTTATACTATTGAACCTCATACTTCTATATATATATATATATATATATATATATATATATACACACACATATATATATATATATATATATATATATGTCTCCGGCATAATAGAGTTAGGATCAAATAAGAAGATTACTTAAAATAAGAAGGAATAAGAAGAACTATAACGCGATCAAAGATGCACCAACCTAAATTAGATGCATCCCAATAATCTTAGATGCATTATAACGCACCATAGTGTGTTTTTTAGCTTCTAATCAAATGCATATACGTATATTAGATGCATTTCATGATTTCTCTTGTTTTTTGTTCCTCTGCGCGTGCCAAAATCATGAAAATCAATTTGCACCATCTATACATCAAATTAACTTTCGAAACTCAAGATGTTGCATCTATATAAATAGAAATGCATATAATGCAAGTCGTTGCATCTCAAATGCGTGGTTTTGGTCACTTCTCACCACTTCTTATTTTAATTTACTTCTCACTGGATCCCTACTCCGGCATAATATACCTTTTTACGTTTTATATCATTATTATAAGAGGAGAGTTATTTTACATATCAAACTTTTCTCACATACTAAGGGACTCATCTCCACCATCCATACAAAAATCATGGTGAGATTAAAAACATTTTATTATTTCACCCATTTTTATAATTTAAATATCTCTTAAACCGTTAATCGTTAAGCGAAAATATTTACACCGTCGCGACGAGTATTTAATTATCTTTCTATGACGCGGGCACTTTGATATACTGAAAAGAAAAATGAATTTTTTTCGCGTTTTTCGTATTTTTCTTTATTTTACGTTCTATCAAATTTGCATGAAAAATCATATATGATAAAACAATAAATTGAATATCACATGTGATATTAGTGTTAAATCATATATGATATGTAATATCACATGTGATATCATATGTGATTTTACACTAATATCACATGTGATATTACATATCATATATGATTTAACAATAATATCACATGTAATATTCAAATTATTGTTTTATCATATATGATTTTTCTAATGCAAATTTGATAATAAGCGGAAAACGTGAAAAATCGCGAAAAATTTTGTCGAAAGTATAAAAGTTCCGTCTATAGAAATAATTAAATCTTCGTCACTTGATATATTTTTTTTGGCTCAACGATTAACGGTTTGAAAGATATTAATATTTGAAAAAAAATGATGAAAATGAGTTTTTTAAATTGTTGGGATTAATCTCATAAATGGTGGAGATTGATCCCTTGGTATGTAAATAATCTTTTGTCCTCAAATGATCTTATATCTTATATTATAAGGCAAGTTATCTCAAAACTACATGTTTTAGAATAATGACACCTTATATTTGACACATCAGGACTATTTACTAAAAAACAATTACATTCGGAGGAATTTTCAAATGCTTACTCTTATTTTGATGCTTACCAAGAGACTAATCCCCACCATCTATTTAGTTTGATCTAATGGTGGGATTAACCTAAGATTTAATATGTCTAAACCTGAGTCCATGTTGTTTTTTTTAATATTCAAGTTTTTTTTGTTTTAATTTTTTTTAATAAACGTTTTTTGTTAATATTCACGTTTAATTTTTTCAAAATTCGCATTTTTTAATATTCACGTTTTCTTTTGTTTGTTTGTTTTTTTTAATTCACGTTATTTACGTTTTTTTAATTCGCTTTTTTTTCCCTTTCATACGTTTTCGTCCGTTTCAATACGTTTTCATCTGTTTTCATTCGTTTTCATCGTTTCGTACCGATTTCGTGCGTTTTGTCCGTTTCATACATTTTTATACGGTTTCATACGCTCGCGTTTTCTTACGCTTTTCTTCCATTATTCATACGTTTTCGTCCGTTTTCATACATGTTTTTACGTTTTCATACATATTCGTCCGTTTTCGTCCGTTATTAAATGTTTTCGGTCGTTTTTAAACGTTTTCATACATTTCAGAATATCACAAGTGATATTCTGAATATCACAAGTGATATTCTGAATATCACAAATGATCTTTAATGAATATCGCAAGTGATGTTATGTGATTTTCTGAATATCACAAGTGATATTCTGTGATATTCAGAATATCACTAGTGATATTCATATCACTTGTGATATTCTGAATACCACAAGTGATTTTTTGAATATAACAAGTGATTTTCAACTAATGTTTTGTAATATGAAAATCATACGTGATATTCAAAATATCACACAGTGATATCAAGAAAATCACAAGTGATATTCATACTATCGAAATATCACACAGTGATATCAAGAAAATCACAAGTGATATTCATACTATCGCAAAGTGATATTCAGAATATCGTAAACTCATATTCAGAATATCACAAAATGATATTCATAATATCACAGAGTGATATTCACAAAATCACAAGTGATATTCAGAATATCACAACGTGATATTCAGAAAATCACAACGTGATATTCAGAAAATCACAAAGTGATATTAACAAAATATCACTTGTGTTTTTCAGAATATCAGAGAGTGATATTCAAAATATCACAGAGTGATATTCAGATAATCACAAGTGATATTCTGAATATCACAGAAATCACTTGTGATAGTCGAAGCGTGATGAAAACGAACGAAAACTTAAGAAAATGGACGAAAACGTAAGAATACGGACGAATTCGTATGAAAACAGGCGAAAACGCATGAAAGAGTAAAAACACGTATGAAAACGTATGAAAAATGGACGAAAATGAAAGAAAAATGATGAAAACGAGGCGAAAACGCGTGAAAACGGATAAGAACGTATAAAAACAGATGAAAACGTATGAAATCGAAGAAAAAAAAACACGAATGAAAAAAACGAGAAAAAAAACTAAAAACTTTAATTAAGAAAAAACGTGAATAAGAAAAAAAAAAACAAAAAAAAAATGAATAAAAAAGAAAGACAAAAAGACAAGAAAAAAAACATAGACTTAGGTTTATCTACTAAATCTTATGTTAATCCCCACCATTATATCAAACTAGATGGATGGTGGGGATTTGTCCTTTGGTAAACATGAATTTATGGTTAAGCAAAATAAAGTGTCTCTACATTCATAAATAATCTTGTCCTGAACTTGTTATTGAATCTATTTAGTTTATAAGAGTTAAATATCTTTAAATAACTTTGTAAATTTGTCTATAAAACAAACATAGTGTGTATAACATTATTAAAACTAAAAGAAAGTATGATTAGTAAGCAAAAGTTAAAACTTACTCTTATTTTCAAACTAAAAAACTGATTTTTATTTCATAAATGGCAAACTTTTAGATTGTTTAAGAAGTATGCATACGTTGCATTATCTCCCATCTACTCATTTACAATTTAATAGCATTAAGTAACAAGTATATATCTTACTATTTTCTATCGTCATTTTTTTTTTTTTTTGGGTTGTCAAGTGCTTCCAATATCTCATCCATGTCGTTAGACAATAACGTCCTTGCTTGTATTGTAAATGGTATAATTTGAATTTCTTTTAGTACATTGATAAAATATTTATTCTATTATAAATTTCTATCACCAATCTATATTTTTACAAATGTACACTTGGATGGTTGAAAAACACTTTATCATAACAATAATAGTTTACTTATATAAAAGGTTTGTGTCTTAATAGTACATTTAGTTAGTTGTGTGACAAGCTCCTTAACCAAAATGGTTATGGATTCAAGTCCTACTTATGATGACATGTGAGATAATTTATGGTTTGTATATTGTGCGAAATTGTTAGTTGTCGTCCTAAAAAAATTGTAAATGCGATCATATTTCAACGTGTATTTGATAATTTTGGTGTAAGATTTGGAACATAAATTGTCTTAGGGGTTACTTAGAATATTTTGTAAACTCCATAATACGCCATGCATACTCCAAGCATGTGAATGACGTGTGCTTCCCTTTGGCCCACACTCCTTTTATAAATGTTTTATCTAATATGATCCTTAAATATACTGTAATTACATACTAATGATGCTGAAATATGGATAGTCGGTCGGTCGAACTTTTAGCTTTTTATCCATTTAGGCGAGATTAATCGGATTAGCATTTTCAGCAAGTTTTGAGTATTTTCTGTAAGGTTTCGGTTTTCAAGCAAAATTTACCTTAAAAAACTTGTAATAAATATAAATTAACAGCGATCATAAGTGATTAGCATTTCCAGCAAGTTTTGAGTATTTTTTGTAAGGTTTCAGTTTTTTTAGCAAAATTTGCCTTAAAAAACAGCTTGTAATAGATATAAATTATATAAATTAACAGCGATTTTAAGTGATTAGAACAAGTTTCCGCCTGAGTTTATGGTAATTTGGGCGCGATTTGCATGTTTCCGGCAAGTTTGATCACCATTGTCTATGGTTGACCGATTTGCACAAATCAAAAAGGATGATGGCCGATTAGCACCTAGGCGGCGATTAATTAGAGTTGTAAGGCTTTTTTTCAGCACTCCTAATGATAATAATCTAACTTTTACATAGACAAACCACTACTTACAATTAAGGTTTCGAACCGTTGTAGTCATTAAGTTACACATATATTTGTTACTATAAATCATGAACAATAAGCAAGAAATTAAGCAGACAAACATCCGATCCCATATCGAGTATTCGGAAATACTAAGAACAAACCACTACACACAATCCCAACCATCAACGGAAAACTCTGCATAACCTCATCCATTTCTTTCGTGTGCCTCGGAAACAAACAATTTGTAACCCGATGATCAGAAAACGCAATGGATAAGAAAACCATGGATGACATCATCGCGTGAACAAAGTCACTAAACCCAAGTTTATACCTTTCATCTTTAGGCACTTCGATACCTGCCGGGGCTGTTTTAAAGACTATAAGCCCCCAAGGGCTAGCAAAACCATAATAAGTCTTCCCATCAGCCCCACGAAAGCTATCAGTAAAATGAAAGAAAAAACAAGAGGTTGTGCAAATCCCGAGTAGAATATTTATCATGAGGGTTGTGACCATCGTGCATTCGCCTTTTCCATAGACAGAAGGAAGCACCAATTCAAAGGTTAGTAGGGTTCCGGTTGGGAGGAAGTTTACGAGCATTGACGTCTTGGAGAGTGTTTTTTGGACCCCGTTTGATATTGCTCGCCTTCTTCGAGCCCCACTGGAGGCGCTAAAGCCTGGTGGCGGCATAGGAGGCGGTTGTGGTGGGTATTGGTTAAAACTGGCTTGTGGGGATGGGGTGTAGATTCTGACACCAACTTCATTTGGCTGTTCCATTTTTTATTTTGGAGTAGATTGGATTTTGCTGTATGTCTTATGCAGAATGTTGTGGTAACTGGTAACTGTAAATATTAACTTTGGGACGGTTATTAGTGGCCTGTCTTTAACTGTCTTACATTTGTATGTTTTTCAAAGATTTGAAATTTGTATCCTGATTTTATAATGTTTAGTCATTTTACCTTCAAAAGTTGTTACATTTGCACCTTACAGAAGAAATCAGACATTTGTGAGAACTGAAATGTAGAGAGAAAAAAATGTATAATAAAAGTATGATCAATAGAAGCGTTCAATAACTTCAAACTAGAATAATAAATTATAAGATTTTCTCGCCGGCAAGAAATAAGTACATCTAATTTGCGAATTAAGCATTTTTGGTTATATAGTGTTGTTTGCAACAGAATAGCAAACACACATCCTACAGGAGATTGACTACCAAAAGTCAACAGCTACATAGAATATTTTACATACCCATTACAATATAAGGAAAATTGCACCCAATATGAGCAATTTGGGGCTCTTGCTATAAGTTAATCATAAAAAGCTGCCAGTTTCACACAACCAATTTCGCGCTTACTGTATATACATACAAGTTACCACTTCAAGACTTCTTTCTTGAACTTGATGCTGACTTTGAACACCCAACACCATCAGAACCACCAGATTGTGATGAACAAGAGCCACTTTTCTTCAAGGACAGACTCTTTTTTATCCGGTTTCGGTTAAGCAGCAACATAGCATTACGAGGTGGTGCACTCAGTGCCCCTTCAACACAATTTCCCGCCTGAACACATCCCCATGGTCTAGACGATGGTCCATCCTCGCGAACAGCTCTGACCCGTGGGAACCCATTTTTTACCTTTGATGAAACCCGTTGATCAGGAGAGCTTTTAGCTTCAGATTTAGCGCAACAAACGGGACACGGAGGGTCCCCATTTTGTGCTTTTGGTGTTGTTTGGTCCAAGCAATCAGCATGAAAGACATGACGACATGAAAGAACTCCTGTGACTGGCATATCTCCATTTCTGGAACTCCAAGGGGATCTCTGTGAAAGAAACCGCTCACACAGGCTGCATTTGTGACCACTGGATCTGTTAACAGAACCACGCTCCATTGGTTCAGAAGCATCTGAAAACTCAAAATCATCGAGATCATGAAATTTTGGGGTGTTTGTTTGAACTGGAAGTGCCAAAGGGTGGACAGGTTTGGACATGAAGCAACCACGAGCAGCGAAATTATGGTGGGAGGATAGCGATTTTGTTATTGGATCGTAATCGCTGCTGTCTGAATTGGAAGAAATGGAAGCTCTGCCATCATGGGGAGCGGAAAGTCCCTACAAAAGAACTTGCTTCATCAGAAAGTTTGATATTTTGGTTAGGACGGCCAGATGCCAGATGGTTCCGTCATGTAACAGGTCAAAATAGTTTTGATGAAAGTTGTAACAGGTAATTTGTTAAGGCAGGGTAAAGTGGACCGGGCAGAGGTGAGTCACCCTCAAACAATTTGGTGTTCATTTTTTTATTATTCTAGACAGCCTAAATCTTTGCATAAAAATGAATTAAGAGGTGTGCATTATATAAAGACTACTTTGAGCAATTTTCAAACCGTTTGACCTTTTTAACTACATTTCATATTTGAACTAATTGAAAACGCAGCCCAAATCGAGCCATTAGTAAGCAAAACGGTCCAAATTATCACCTCCAATACTGAGAATGATAACTATACAATGAGTCATGGTTATGAAAATACAATACCTCAGAATTCGGCGAAAATGACGATGGCCCCAAAACTGCAAAATGAATTGCAGAGCAAACATATCAGCATACAGCTTAATGATAACATCTATCATGAAAATACGAAACAAATTCTATACATGCCATGAGCTATGCATATCCTTAAATAAGGGTTCAATGTGAATGATATGTTCTCAAATCTTACTAGGCACCAATGTGGGAAAAGTGAAGTTGCTAACCAAATACTAATTTGACACTCTAGAAAACTGAACTCACAGCAAGAAATTGAAAGGTCACATTATAGCAAGATCCCCCAATCCAAAGTCACCAATTTACAACTGGCAATCATTTGTCGGTGACACTGAATTTGGTCCACATGTAATTTTGATTTATTGAGAGATATTTTAGATGTTTTAATATTAGTCAAATATGTGCCAAAGTCAAATATTGCAATTCTTTCTGAATAACAGATCCTATTTTAATCATTTAATGATCAACCACAAAGGTTTATGGCAATCATTTAATCAATTTAAACAACCATCCTTAACGAATGATATAAATACACAGAAGTATGAATGCAGATTTGTTTTGTTACCCGACAATCAACTTAAACAGCCATCTTTAAATCATTACAAACAAATGATCAACTACAGAGGCCTCTCTCATTTGTTTTGTTATCCGACAATCCAGATTCAAATATGAGAAGTTACTCGAAACCACTTCATAACTAACGAATGATCTATATGCGTGAGAATGAATGCATAATATAGAGTTGCAAACAATATCTTCTCCAAAGCAAGACAAAGAATACTCCATATGCTCAACGACTAGCATCAAACAAAAATTCTATGTAGCTAACTTGCTTAAGCTTCAGGAAATAGTGGCCAAACTCATCAAATTATAGATACCAAAATAGAGGTCAAAACGGGATGGGCAGCCACGACCAGTTCACTGACCATTTTCTAAATTTAAATAATAATCAATGCATCTCATATAACTAAACTATACTATGAAAATTGTGAACTTGTAACCATGTGAATAAACTTTGGTGACTTTCTACACGCTTGACACATTTAACCCATTCCTTTATTAAATAAATTTTACCCATTTAACCACAAGATATAAATATAAGTATAGAACTCAAGCAAACTTATTTTCGGAGACCTGGTCAATATTAGCAACTAGATAGAGAGAAGTAAATTGAGTTATAAATAGACAACGATAGTTGCTGTTGTCATGTTAAAGAATATATCCATTGTTCCACAACCCATTTGCCAATACAAACACAAGTGTCACTAAATTCAACAAGATACAAACACAGCCTAAGTACACGCATACCACAAGGTAACATAGATATAGCAGATGTAAATATCAATGGAAGTTTATAAGGTATGAAAATTACCTCTTTTTGATGAATTAGCATTATACTCGTCAAAGCTGATTTCTTGTATTATAGGAGCGCTCCACTGCTGAGCTGGCGACAAATCAGAAGGACTACTAAAAAACGCCCCATATCCATCAGAAGCCGAATGCCGATGATTGGGTACATAATTCCCTCTTAACCAGCTCCTACTTTCTCTACTATTTGAAGACGTTGAAGAACCATATAAACGACTTCCCTCTTGAGAACCAAATGACTGCCCTTCGTTTTGGAACCGGAAATCCCATCTTGGTGGCGGAGGCGAGAAACTGGTGTTGGTTCTCCAGTAAGGGTCATGTGGGCCCATGGACCAATCCTGACTGACTGCATTAGACCCATGTGGCCTAGCAGCCACACAACAAAGCGAACCCGTCTTAGCTATCTTTTGTAACACTAGTACGTTATTCTTTTGCCTGCTATCTCGAATCCCCAACAATCCACCCAACTCAACTTCACGCCAAATTTGAAAGTTCACTTTTTTCAATACAATATATCTAACTGTATAGTAAAAGCCCTGTCCTGTGAAATGACAAGGAATAAGGTCATCGCCCCGCAAATAGTGATGTCATTTCATAACATCATGTATAAACAAAAACGACATAAGTTTACTAACTAGTTGCGCTAAACATAAACAAAGACCCGATAATTCAGTTACCAAAGTCAAGGCAAAGAATCAAATTTGACTTCTAAAATTAGAAAATTAAAATCGCCGAAAAATAAAGTTTGTATAACAAAATAAGACCCATCTCTCAAAATACTAAAACAGAATTAAATTCATTTCATTTCATTCCAAATATGAACACATTGACCATAAAACTAATTATTATTATTTTTCCAAATACAACTTAGTAATTTATATCTTAACTTAACAACTGTTGCAAATTTATTATCAAGGAAACAATTCATAGATAATAAAACAATTTAAACAGAAAAGGATGTATGACACATAATAATTATAACATAAGTATATGAAAATCTAAGGATAAATTAATATGGGAAAACAACATAAGCACATAGAGAGTGTGTTTGTGTACTTACTGAAGTTATGATGATTAATGTTGCTGTTGTTCTTGTATATGAAAATGAAAATGAAAATTACTCCGTAATAAATAAGAACCCTAATAAAACGGAGACTAGTGCCCCCATTTTTTTACTTATTTCTTTTTGTTTTTTTATTTTTCTTTTGCCTTTCAATCTTTTTCTTTACTTTTTCTTTTCCAAAAGAAAATGAAAATGACTTTCTCTAAATTTATATCTAGAGTTAAAAGAGTGACTTTAAATTAAGTGATTTTGGAGTTATGTCTAGTTTAACCATTTATTTGAGAGAGGGATGTTTTTAAAGACTTCTCGATAAGAGGAAATAAATATTTTTGGTAGACTTATTAAAAGGTGTCGTTTGTTTTTTTTCTAATAAGTACTATTATTTTTTTTTTATTATTTTTTTTTGTGCATGGGGGGCTTTGTTTGTTTTTAGTAAGTTATTTTCACTTTTTTCCTTTCAAATTCCGCATTATCTTCACTTACATCATACTTAACAAAACTACTACATATCTTTCTCAATATCTTACATCTCTTTTACGTTTCGTCCGTTTTGTTACGTTTTCATCCCGTTTTTTCCATTTTCGTCTGTTTTTTTACGTTTTCGTCTGTTTTTTTACGTTTTCGTCCATTTTCTTACATTTTCGCCCTTTTTCTAGAGTTTTCCTCCGTTTTATTACGCTTACGTTCGGTTTTTTTATGTTTTTTTCCCTTTTTTTACGTTTTCGTCTGTTTTTTACGTATTCATCCGTTTTTTACGTTTTCATCCGTTTTTTACGTTCTCGTCCGTTTTCTTACGTTTTTTACCGTTTTGTTTGTTTTTTACGTTTTCATCCGTTTTTTTTCGTTTTCGTTTTTGCGTTTTGTCCCTTTTCGTTTCGTTCGTTTTTACGTTTGCTTTTTTTTCTTTTTCGTCCGTTTTTTATGTTTTCGTCGGTTTTTTCATCCGTTCTTTACGTTTTCGTCCGTTTTTTTACGTTTTCGTCAGTTTTCTTATGTTTTCGTCTGTTTCCTTATTTTTTCACAGGTTTTTTTTTTCCTTTTTCGTCTTTTTTATGTTTTCGTCCCTTTTTTACGTTTTTAGGTTTACGTTTTCGCCTTTTTTTTATGTTTTCCTCCGTTTTCTTACGTTTTTTACCGTTGTGTTTGTTTTTTTACGTTTTCATCCGTTTTTTTTCTTTTTCGTCCGTTTTCTTACGTTTTCACCGGTTTTTTACGTTTTCGCCAATTTTTTACGCTTTCGTCCGTTTTTTATTTTTTCGTTGGTTTTTTCATCCGTTCTTTACGTTTTCGTCCATTTTTTTACGTTTTCGTTAGTTTTCTTAGGTTTTCGTCCGTTTCCTTACGTTTTCGCAGTTTTTTTTCCTTTTTCGTCTTTTTATGTTTTCGTCCCTTTTTTACGTTTTCGTCAGTTTTTTTACATTTCCGTATGTTTTTTTACGTTTTTACGTTTGCGTTTTTGCCCGCTTTTTTACGTTTTCGTTTGTTTTTTACGTTTTCTTCCGTTTTTAATGTTTTAGTCCATTTTTTATATTTTCATCTGTTTATTTTACGTTTTCATCCGTTTTCATATGATTTTATAATTTTTTTGTACGTTATTGTACGTTTTATTATGTTATCTTACGTAAAAAGCGTGTAAGATAATGTAAAACGGAAAACGAAACAGCAACGTAAAAAAAACGTAAAACAACTCGACAACGTAAACGTCAAAAATAAAAGGTGAAACGTAAAACATATAAAAACGTGGTCGAAAACTTAAAAAACAAACAGCGTAACGTGAAAAACATAAAATAATAAGATGAAAAACGTAAACGGCGTAAACGGGCAGCACTCGCGTAAAGCCAACGGCGTAAAAAGACATCGTAAAAAACAAAAACAAAAATGGTCGAAAACAAAAACGAATACGTGTAAAACATACAAATAAACGATCGAAAACGTAAAAAAACCATTGGTCCATTTGACTCATATGACAAAAGGATTTATAGCACAAAAAAAAAGAAAATACTTTAATAACACAAAAAACAAACAGTTTTCTTGCATGAAGATGAAGACTTTAGATGTGACTCTTCTTCTGCAAACATGGTTTGCAGATGAAGAGATAAAAGCTCTGAAAAAACAAACGACATTTATGAGAAAAAAAACACATTGAAATAGACTTTATCCGATATAAGATCAAAATTCAAGAATTAGTCGGCCAAAATTCCAAAAGAATAGTTACCCGAAAAAATATATAACTAGTTATTAATTCGTGCTCACACAAGGTTATTTATAAATTTTAAAATATACAAAAGTTGATGCCAATGATTGGGTGCTTATTGGTTTATTAGGATGCTGATTAGGGGGGAGGGAGTGGAAGTTTTGAACCCTAATATCCTAAGGGTGCCACGTCACCTCTATCCAATAAAAACCTTCCAAAACTACCCAATACTACCCTAACACTACCCTAACAAGTGGGAGTGGTACCCTATACAATTCCTTTTTTTTTTTAAATACATAAAATCACATACAATATTTAAAATAAAACATACCATTTCATTAAAAATAAAAACATTACATAATACTTAAAAAAAACTACAATTTAAAATTGCAAGCCCATCCGTGTTTGGCGCCAGTTCGTTTCGGGTAAGAACAAATTCCAACATAGCGGGATCGCGAATGTGATCATGCGGCTCCAAAAAAAACTTCAACTCCAGTTGTGCATTCTTGAACCGCCCCTCGAGTTTGTGCCAACAATTGTTTCGCCATCTCGCGTTTTTCTTCCAAATATTGTGTCTTCTTTTTGTGTAGCTGCGTTGATTTCATCCTAGCAGCTTGAGATAGACGAGGAGGATGCAACTTGCTTCTTCTTCATTTTTCTTGATTCAATTGGAGGGGTGGGGTCTTCATTCATGTCAGGAATGGTGTTGCTTGCCGCGTCATACTCCCCCGACCTCCTTTTTGAAGAATTGCTTGCAGCATAGGCAATATCTTGAAAACATTCTTGCTCCGTCCATTTCTCATGTACTCGACAACCTCCCAGCCACGGTATGAAGAAATTGTTTTCTTCGCGTGTAGAAATCCATTTCACTTGCCTCACCGTCCAAGTCGTTGCACCCACTAGCCTTAGCACGTTTCTACATTATATACAAAATAATTTAATTGTAAATAAAAACTGCGGATTACGCAAAATAAAAAAGTATAGCTAAAAACAAAATAATGTAATTGTAAAAAATAAAGTATAGATTATGTACCGCTTGGAGGTAGTAGCCGTTGAAAATACCCATGGTCGTGTTCATTGTTCTCCACTTGGTATTCAACGCATGAAATGTTCGTGAACTCGAACCCACAGTTGCCTCGTAATGCTCGAGAATCCATTTCCAAAAACCGTCGGACTTTTGTTCATTACCGACAACACCACAAGTGGAGATTTGAACCCATGCTTTCGCCAACGCCTCCTCTTGTGCGGCGTCCAAACTTCACGGGGCCTCCTCCGTGAAAGCTTTTTCTTCCCTCTAGGATCGACTTCTTGAACTTCCTCATCTTCGTCTTCTTCATTTGGTAGTTTGTGTTTGGGTACGTACTCTGCGTCACTAAGGTTTTCGAACGGGGAAAACTCGCTTGTAGCAGTGATGTTGTAGTGGTGTGGATTCAATTGAGGAGGACCCATATTATATGGGAAAAATTGTGGAGATTGGGGTTGTGGAACATAAAATTGATTCGGGGATGGTTGAGAATAAAATTAGCTAAATCCTAACGGAGTTTGTTTTGGTTGATCGAGGATGGTTGAACCGACCTTGCGAGGTGAAAGTTTTTTAGCTCTCCTTGGATCCATAGTTTAGTGTTTTTGAAAGATTATGTGTGTTGTGGGTTTTATTTTGAAAATAGAGGTGAAATATTAGTTTAAATAGGAGTGATTTTTTTTTTTTTTTTTTATTTGGGTTTATAGCCGTTGTAAAACGGCTCTTGCTAACAAACGGTCCAATTTTTCCAACGGTCTCACGCGGCTTCCGAGCTCGCAAAAACAACCGCGGCAACCCGAATTTGGCGGGCGGTGTTTACGCTTCGGTTCACGAACCCGATGCCCTACCCGATGCCCACTCCGTCATACCTTAGGGATTGCAATGCTCTATGGGCTTATCAAATTTGATCACTAAATTTTTGCACTAAAATAACGCAAATGAATCATCTTTCCACTTGCACTAAATATTTTTTTCTCCAAATGTTTTACACTAAACCTATTTTATTAGTAAGCTTAAAATGCATAATGTTGCAACAAATAGTAGATATATTTAAACGAATATATACCAATGGATGAATTTCATATATCTTCCATTTCATGATTAATTTCATATATACAAAAGTACAATCACTGAAAGAATAATGTACAATGTTTTAAAGCATTTTTTGGTAAATTTTAAATTTAAAGAGAGATGTAAATTGCTCCTATATTAATATTCGGCTCATTTTGACAATAGTAGCGTGAAGATTAACATTATTATTTTTATAGAACTTATTTATTAATTATATTGTAAAATATATCAAATGTTAAATGAAAATGTTGAGTTTTAATTACATTGAATAATGTCTAGTATGGTGAATAGTATTGTATTATATCTAGTGGATTTTGACCATTATTATTCATCATACAGTGCTAACATTAGAGAGTAATTTTTCACTTTTGCACTAATCCAGTGCAAAAATGTACTCTTTTTTCCATCAACGATTGCCACGTGAAAGCTCTAAGTCACGAAGCCAAGCCTTTTAAATGAAACTATCGATCATTGTTGATCCTAGATTGTGAGACTTTGATTCTTAGGAGAAATGTTAGATAAAAGAAAAAATAGGATGAAGTTTTAGATCCATAGAACATTAGAACGTGATAATGGTGATATGATTTAAATTAGTAATTATTAGATAAAAACAAATGATATGATTGGGTACTTTATCTTCTCACAATCATGGATTTGCTCCTTTGAAATGGACAAATATATCAACGTTTACATGCTTAATTATTGTAAACATAAAACTTTGCGAAATATAAACAAAAATATAATAATACCAAACGATGTCAAATGTGTAAAAAGTGGTCCAGTATTATATATCTATACGTACATAGATGGTAGTATTATTCTACTTGAGAGCAATGCCATATGCATGAGGATTTATGAGTGATGCAGAAGAAAGGAAAGTTGTTTTGATGTCAACACTCGAGAACCCTGCTGCAGAAATACTGTCTCCTGTTTCCCTCGTAAGATGGCATCCATCAGCAACTGTCTGCTGCAATGGATCTAAAACACGCTGTATAACTTTAAGAAACGTACCATCTGCTCCAAGAATGACACCAGAAAATGAAGTCAAAGATCTGCGTGGTGATACTTTTTACTGAGTGAACTTAGATGGTCAGAATCACTTGTTTTAGCACACTTTAGTGACTTTTACAGTTTTGGCAAATAAAACGACTAGTTTGCAACAAAACCACAAGTCGGACGCTTATTGGGTAGTCTAATGTAGATTCATTTTAGTACCTTTGGCAGCTACATGTTCCACAAATATGTAAATCCCACCTGGTTTAAGCACCCTCTTGACCTCTGCACACAATCAAGATGATAATTTACTTCTTTTTTTCTTCCAAGATAGGGACTTAAAAGTGTCAAAATGAAGGTCTCAGAAGCTAAAATGTATTTACGTTCTCTTGATTATTGATATATCATTACCTGCCTTATGCAATTTATAGTTCAATGCATATCTAATGACAATGTTAGTGAACAAGGAAAAACAGGATAGTTCGCGAAAGTATAACTCATCTGTTTTCCCCTCTAAAAGAAAGAAAATAAAAGAACAGTGAACTTATATTTCAGAATCAAAAATTGACATAAATGTTTTAACGTTTTAGATTCAAAATGTTTTAACGTTTTAGATTCAAAATGTTTAACAAATGCTGTAACTTATTATCATCACGCGTCACAACCAAAACAATTCTTGCTGATTCCTGAAGTGGAAAAGGTAAGTCACTAACAATGAGACGTCAAAATTAACTAAAATGTGGACCTTGTTTGCGAATAGAGGGAATATCAACAGAAAGGGAAACTTTAGATGGAGTGATTAACATCTATCACTATCGTACATGGCTTTAGCTTTTATATAACCCATAGTATTTGCGAACCGTAGCTGGAGATATTGAAGATATTCATACGGCATACGCTATACAGTTTAAAGGTGGGGATGTGGACTGATTTAATGGTGAATGGATTCTTT
This sequence comes from Chrysanthemum makinoi, assembly GCA_910596185.1. Lineage (NCBI taxonomy): Eukaryota > Viridiplantae > Streptophyta > Magnoliopsida > Asterales > Asteraceae > Chrysanthemum > Chrysanthemum makinoi. Next base: position 174,706,705 of record OU343219.1, on the reverse strand, counting down.
TAGTTAAGTTATATCCCTAACGGGCCAAATGGGCAGAAACTAGCCCAAAGTGTTTGATAAAAACATACAACTTCCTAAACTGCTAACTCAAAAATTAGATCATTATTGTAATTATACAGCTTTGTTAATCGTTATAATGCAGACTGGTTTTGACCTGTACAAATTATCTGTTTTGACCCGTACAAATTATCTGTTTTGACCCGTAACCCAAACAGCCTAGTACCCACTGTACTTAACTTCTGCATATTAAAATTATAGTTTCCAACTCAAGCTTTGGACTGTGATACTTCTTGACAGATACTAAAAAGCTTTCTTTAAAAGCTCCAAATCAAATACAGCGATTTTGGTCACTCCTTTAAGATGTCAGTATCACGCTCTCAACTGAAGTTTAATCAATCGTACTGATACAGCTTAGAAAAAGTTTAATTTGACAAGATAATCATATACCTTGAAGAGTCTTGTTAACATCCTCAACAGAACATAGCACCAACGTACCCACCACTGCATCCATGGAACCATCATTTACAGGCAATGATTCTCCAACCTGCATAAATTTGGTGTTATCAAAAAAGTTGTTATACATATTAAGACAGCTTATTAATCATTCAGGGATAGAAGCAAGATCATGAAAAAAAACGTACAGCCTGTATAAACTTGAAATTTGTCTGATGCAAACCAGAAGCTTCTGCTGCAGCTTGAGCATACTTCTCCATCTTTCTATTCGGATCTACACCAACTACACTTACACCAGAAGCCGCACCGCCATAATATTTCAGATTAGGACCTGTCCCTATCCCAACCTCCAATATTTTTTCAGCCTTTTTTCCTGTCAAATTTGCAAATAGCTGTGACTTTAAACCTGCAATCTTATCAAATATCAAGTGTCATTTACTGATTTAGACCAACAAATCTGGTTCACAATTAAAATAATCGACTTGATTACTAACCTCGGCCTCATAAGTTTTCATTGTTCTATCCATGGCTCCAGCATAGAACTCCTCATACCAATCCGGTCTTGAAGGGTGAACCCTGTTCAGCACAGCCTTCATAAAACATCAAATCACATTTTCGTTCAGTATACTAAATATAAGAAAGCCATGGCTACTGGCTAGTATAGTTAAGTAAAACCATGAAATGGAGGTCTTGTAATTGATTTAAAACACAGGTCAATTTAGCAGATTATGCAGCAAGTTACTTGTCCCTTAAAATGAAACAGAATTGTAAGAGCTCTGATTTTTGCCAACTGACTCTAATTGTGGCTACAAAAGAGCCGAGTTCAGCTCAAGCTAATAGCTCAAGTCAACGTGATGCAGACTCAAAATTTGTCTAGAAATATTATTGCCGGGGTAACCGACTTTGTGGCAGCCCCCAACCGACCAACATAGGAGAGGTAAATTGAGTTATACCATGATTAAACTGACACGGGAGCTTAAGTAGCTCAAACCAATAAACATAAGTCGAGTTAAACTACATCTGGGGTATTTGCAAATTATAAAGTACTACCATAGGGAACTCTTGATTATGTCAATAAAAAGCTCTAACGTGTCTAATAAGCTCTATCAGTTATACAAAAAGATTTATGTTATCTTAGTTGTTATTAACATTTCAGAATTATTCGACAAAAGTGCTCAAATTTCCAACAACAGACATAATTATATAGAAGTAACAGAATCCAAAACTATCATTCTCAAGGCAATTATTATACAATATATGAAAATTGGGTACAATTGGATCATCAGGTAGTGAATCTGAGGCACTGGATTTGTTAATCTGGATAAGAGATGTGGATAATGTGGCTAAAAATGGTCTTCTACCGCATAATAAGCAAATCTTGCTACTGTTACTACTACATGATGGTGATTTAGAAATGTTTTGGATTGATTTGTTGCCCTTATTCAGTTGCAGTTTGATATTCAAGTTGTGGAAGGTGATATGAGTGGGTGGAGTAGTAAGGGGGGTGAAACCAACAAACATGGCCACTAGAGATAGTTTAGGATTGGTGCTTCACTAGTTGTATGTTCTTGTTACAGTACTGTATTTCTTTAGTACAGAAAAACATTTTTTTAGTGTTTAAATATTTATTTGACAAAATGGGTTGATATTTGCCTATTTGGTTAGTTTCATTTCCATGGTCAAATGAAAGCTGTACACACCAGAAGTCCAATAAATGGGCATCCAAATGCATAAAAATCTGTCAAATCATCTTGTTATAACAGCTTAGATTATTTTTATTTATAATAGAGAATTTGTTGTATATTTGGGCATTCGTCACAGAAAATATCAGTAAAAAAAATGCCTATGTTGAACGTAATCCATCTTGTCGGTCAGCTTCTTTCAAATCTAACTGTGGTGACATAAATGATCCTCGTTTCGGGAGAATGAGTTAGACTAGTAGTAGACCAAACAGCTCCGCTAACTCAGCTAGATCAAATGCTTGACCAAATGCTCGTAGTAAGGCGACCGCAGTCACAACAAAAGACATACCTCAAAAAAAAAAAACTCGATTCTTTCGGTCGGCCAGGCGACCAAATCTTTCAATTTTTGGAGGTGGGGCGCGTATCCTAAATGGGGAGACTGACCAAACTCGTTTGGACTTGCTACGAGTGGTCCTAGCAACTCCTCATTCTGTGTTTCTGAGTGGAAATGCTATAATCAACCTCAAGGCCATAACTTGAACTAAAACTGAACCATTTTGTCGTATAACATATACAAAATATAAGAAAACAAGCATAAGGATTTTATTTTGCCCATAATATGATGTAGGCCACACACAAAGATGGTAAAACTCTCAGCGTACAACATGGGTATAGTTTCATCAGACATGTATGTGTTTCTTGATTCTGAAACAATTGGTGCAAAATTCATGCAAATGTTATAAATGCCATTCACAAAACACTCAGTTTGGATGGCTTTGATCTTCAGAATTAGTTTTTTCATCATTAGCCATGTCTAATTCAGTCCCTTGATCCTCTGAAGCAGTGACATTTGGGCTACCACCATCTACTGTGACAAAAAAAGAAAGGCAAGAAAAAAAGAAACTTTTAGATATTTAATATTTGCAGCACAAAACTATATTATAGTGTTGTTGTAGACAGTACCTTCTCCTTCATCTGCAGGAGCATAAGATGACCTTCTTGAACGAGCTTGATGGTGTGGTGTTGGCTAATGGAAATCATCAAGCGAAATACAAGTGAGAATTATGTTTAAGACAATCCATTCAGAACACTATTAGAAAATCATTTGTCAACGCCAAAGCCTTTAAGACACTCGATTATGCAGAATCTTAAATTTAAACCAATAAGAGAAGATACTTAAAATACATATATGTACCTGTAACTTTGGGCGCAGCGCCTCTAACGGTCCTTTACTCTTCTGTGATCCCTGATATTTGCACAATAGACAACTATAATGAAGCATTAAACCTTCAAAATGGATTAAGATTCAAGAAAAATTTCATTTTATACCTTTCCTAGTGCCCAATCGGCTGAATCAAAGAAAGCGCGATCATGGTCCTGTATATGATCAGGCAAGAAAGATGTTCACACTAGAACTATAAATCCCTAAATCTATCCTTATTAAACAAATACACATGAAAGATTCCAGTGACCTTCGAGATTAACGGGGTCTTCCTTGGTAGTAATCCTCCATACTTTTTCTTGATGACTGCCTCCTGCACATAATGATTAAAAAGAGCTAATGTTAATGCACACAAGCTATAGTTCTTGAGAAAATACAGACAAGACACTAATTTTGCAAGAACAAGCAATTTCAGGAAAAAGTCGAGTGGGATTCATTTTTCTTTTCTTTTTTTATTTGCATATACACTTTCACATCTTGTCCAAAGTCGTTCATTCTGACCAGCTAAAGTGTTTTCTATTTTCACACAGTTTGTAAGAAAAAAACCAAGTAAAGCGATTCAAATAGTTTCACTTGCAAAGTTTAGTTGACCACGCTAAAGATGAACTATGCCTTTACTCCATTTGTCTATCTAAATTCTAATGTTGAAACTAAGCACATAGTTAAAGGGGGAAACCGACTATTAGCTGAATGTCTTACACAGCCTTCATTATGGACCCAAACCAATATCATAAATGAATAAGAATGAAGAAAGTGCACCTCTTGGGCTGGTGAGGGCATGGGATTCTCCTCCGCTTTTTGTTGATGACTTAGGACTTCTTCAGTAGAAGGGTCATCGTTTACTTCAACTTTTGGATCGTTATCAACAACATTAAGGTCTTTGGATACCTCGTTTGCCTCAGACATTTTGTGTATAGAGTTCAACAAAGTTCAACAAAGACCTGATGGTAACTAATTCAATATCATTTCAAGATTTTCATAATGAATAAGAAACATACGAAGCTATAGTCCAAACTCTCTTACCCCACATCTTGCCCCCAAAAAAGTGCCTAATAAAACTAACTTCCGTGGGGTATTATTATCACTTAAGACTAATGATGTTTTTCTTCACATAATTCGTAAGGGGGTGTTTGGATACGCATTTTCATAGTGACTAGTGCATAGTTCTATAACTAGATATTAGCAAACGCAACAAATAAATGATTTAGGCATAGTTAGATGATTCTATATCTACCCTGAAATATTAGTTCAGTTGCAGCAACTTATCTTATAAAACGTAATTATTTTGGCCGTAAAAATTACAAGATGAGGCTCAAACACAAAAAACAGTCCAAAAATGTGGATTTGAATACGATAATCGAGCATGTCCCATATGAATAAAAATGCATCTCATGTTCATCAAAATCATGAAAAAGAACCAATCTAACCTTACAACTTATCTATTATAACACACAAATTTATCAATAAAACCAGTGAGTTCTCTGCTGAGACTTGATAATCAAACACATTTACTAATGACAACCTTTATTCAAATTATAAGTAACAGATGTTTATATGATCAAACACCCACATCATAAAAATTACAAATTCATAAAGTACTTAAGTAAATTCCAACCTCAAGATTCTAATAATCAAGAAACAACAACAAACAGCAAAAGGTGACAAAAGTATGGATTCCAAAAGAAACATGCATGAAACTAATGAAACCAATTTCAGATAATAAAATCTTGTACCTGAAGAAGAAGAAGAAGAGATGGTTGTTATGACTAATGAAATGTTATATGAAGATGAGTTTAGTTGGTGAGAAAAAAAAAAGAGAGAATCCCGGGTGAGTGTTTTTCTCAGTCAGTTTGCGTAATTCAGAGGCTGTGCTTCTTCAACCGTTTTATTTCCAACCTCCCATATTACTACTTTTTTAAGGGTCCTTGATAAATACACATCTTTGACTTGATTCATATACACTTATAGGTTAAAAGTGTCTATTAATGATTAACTTTTATCATTAACTTATCATTATCATTAAATAACTCGAAAATGCAAAATTACATATATATATCCAAAGCATGCATAAAAACCATTGTAAAATGTGCATAAAAAACTTGTACAAATGATATATATGCAATTATTCACTTTGGTAAGGATATATATGCATTTTTGCCATTAAAGGGGCTTTTGCATATAATTAATTAATACTTTTTTTTCTCTCTAGTTTTGTAATTAATACCTCTTATAGTTTATTTTGTCTTTACTTTTAGTTTAATTTTTTTTCAATGTATTATCAGAACACAAATTGTTAACGAGAAACTAAATTGTCTATTAAAAAATGAAAACATGTAACAATTGTAATAACTTTATAAAATAAAAAGTCATGAATACATTCGTCTATCATTCTAAATAATTTGAGGATACATGTGTTGTCGACTTAAATACATAGTTTCTCATGCGGATGCGACATCAGTTTTGTACCTCCTCCATTGATGGTGATTTGGCGGGATTGGACAACTTTCATCTAGCGTTACATGAATGTAATGAGCATCCCTCACATGCGCAATCACAATGGGGCCACTTTCTTGTGATGGGTTTGGACTAGACCAAAGCGGCAAACATAGATAATTTTGTGTCAGGGATATAAATATAACTGGCCGGTTATAAAGTGAAGCAATAACCAACCCCGTGGCTGGCATGATCATCCATTTGTTTCGCGGTGCAAATCTATTTGCAAATCTGTTACAAACATTACATCTAAAATGTTACATATCTGTATTACTTTTAAGCTAGTTTTAGCCCAGCCCAAACTAAATTAACCCTAAAAATAATTACTCTTATACTTCAAGCCACCACACTTTTATTTTCCCTAAACCTAAGTTTCACTCAAGCAAACAAAATGCAGTCACTCAAGCAAACAAAACGCAGTCACACTTTTATTTTGTGTTGTTTCTGTTAAACCTAAATTTCAAGCACAATAAACCTCATGCAAACCAGATATTTTATTTCAAACGGCTTCAAGATCCTATACGTGGGTCTCGGGTAAGGTTTGTTGTGTTTATGTTTTTTTTTCTTCCTTAGATCTATGATGGGTTACGTTCAAACACTCAAGATCTATTAAGATTGATGAACGAATCTGAGATCTATGTTGTTGTGTTTTGTGTTGCTACTTTTTTTTTTAAACGATACATAATAGATATTTGTTTGGGGTTGTTTAATCGAAACGATACATAATAGATATGTGAAACGATACATAATAGATCTGTGAAATGACTGTTTAAATCGTTTTGTTTGGGGTTGTTTCGAAACGAATCGTTTTGTGTTGCTGCTTTTTTTCGGATTCATTTTGTGCTTAATAGATCTATTTTTGGTTGTTTAATCGGATTCATAGATCTATTAAGGTTTTTTTTTTTCGAAACGAATCTTAGATCTAGGTTGTTTGGAAAAAAAACGTGTATTTATGTCATATACAAATAGCCTAAGCCTAAGTTTCAGTTACTAAACTAAAAAGTTAAGGCATTATGTCATATACGAATCTGTAAGTGTAGGCAATAATGCAATATTTTTCAAGTTTCAGTTACTAAAGTGCTACTGTAATATTTGTCATATACAAATGGCCGAAAAGTTTTGTTAGGCAATTACACACTGGCATTTTTATTGCTTTTATACAACGTCATATGAAGGCTATTGGTATCTAACCTGGTTTGCAAATCTTTTTTCGACCTAGGCAAAAAGCATGGTTCGCAAATCTTTTCGGACCTGGATAGTAACAACCTGCAAAAAACAAATATACGAAATGAAGAAGTGTGTTAACAAAGAAACTCATTGATAAGCTTTTCTTTATTTCCTTTCTTCAAAAACTAACTCAAGTGTAAGAAAAATATAACACTATTTATCAATTACCTTATAATTATCTTGTAATTTTGAATGAGTTACTCAAGATTTGTGTTGTTACTGGAGAAATTTTTGTAAATGTAAAATTGATATAGTATTTTATAAGTTGGTATATTTAAAGATCAAAATTAGGCAATTTATATACATGATTATTTTTTAGTTTTAACTGTAATTAATTGTAAATTTGTAATTTTCAAAATACTGTAATTAAGTATATTAGTTAGGAAGTTGTTAGTTAAAATACTGCAATTAATTAAGAATGACAGCAATACTAGTCAACTAAAACAGAAAAAAATTGTTTCATTCCCCATGTATGCATTAGTTATCATTTTATATTTGACCTATTATAGGTATTAAAGTAGTCAAAGTGTGTATTTTGAAGTCAAAGTGTGTATAAAACTAATGACCCCTTTTTAATACTACACTAAACCCGTCCCAAATTTATTATCATCATTTCCTTTTCAGGTTCTACTAAATTAATTATTCACTTTCAAAATTTGATAGTAGTAAATTTATATTCAATTTATCATATTACTCTCGTTTGAAGTTATTATTACAAACTTTAAAAAAGTTATAAATTAATTACTTAAAGGTAAAACTATCATTATGCGAAAAGTAATAAATAAAAAAATGTAATTATGATGTATTTCTTAAATTGTGTGTTTTTTGTCGGTGGACAATAACTTTGGGATGAATGGAGTATATATTTACTTATTTAGTGCAAGTGCGGTTTTTTTTCTGAAAAATGGGCCAAAATGAATCGGGCTTGAAAACCGAGTTTGACTCACCGAGTTTCATGTGACCCGCGGTTCACCAAAATCGGTCGTGTTTGATATTTTTCTTTTAACTTTATTTTATAAAATATATATGATAAGTTTGTATTGATCGCGGTGATTGATTATGTTGATTTTAAGTTTACAACTTGTATTCTTATTGAATTGTATGTGTTTAGTATTCTATAAAACTAGACGAGTACCCGAGCATAGCAATTGGATTTTATAGCGATAGATCGTTTAGTGATAAACAAAATTTTACGGGTTATAAATGAAAAATAATAAAAGTTTGAAGATTTGGGGATTAAACATAATGTTTTGAAACCCGGTTCGACTCGGGTGGTTCAACCAGTTGAACCGTTCCGGTAAAAAAACGGGTCGATTTAAAACGGGTCAACCTGACGGGTTGGGTTGAAAATGGGTCAAATTAAACCGGGTCAACCCGTCGTGCTTGAAGCGTCCCGGGTCAACCCGGTTTTTGATGTGTATTAATAGTTTCTTTTTGAAATATATTTTTTCTACATTTTCTTTTTTAGTTTCAACTTTTCACTTTCCACTTTTTGATTTTCCCTTTATATATAGTATAGCAGGGTACCTGCGTGTTGAGGCGGCGGGTACCCTGTGGCGATTAACCGGGGAAATGGATCTCGATGAGGCCTGACTTACCAGTTTGTATCGGTTTTAACGGGTCTTCTCTGATTCGTTTTCGGATGGCTTTTATTGGTTAGCCGAACTGGTGGCGACACTGGTTCCCATTTGAGCCAGTTGGTTCGGTCCGATTTTCAAAACTATATGTACCATCAACTTGTTAACTTGTATGAAGCTTTGTGTGTTTTATTAATGTGTATAATATGTATAATAATATGTACTTTTCATTTTAGGGTATTTTAAAAATTACATTAATTAGTGTGTTTAATTATTTTGTATTTTTAATTATGTTGTAGCTTGTTTAAATTATACATGTGAAAATTTAATTGTACTTTTTAGTAGGAGTTTTTAATCGGTTGTATTTAATTTGATATATATGCTTTTAATTGGTTATGCAATGTGAATAAATCATTGTACTTTTAAGTATTATGGTGTTTTAATAAGAGTATCAATTACACTATACATTTTTCTCACCTTTGACCATTTTCAATTTTCAACTTTGAACTTTCAACATTTGATCATTTTCATTTTATATGTAGTATAGATATGTTTTATGAACCTATATGTGATTGGTATTTAATTTATTAGCATTTACGTATGTTTAGTATTTAAGGTTTGATACGAGACCCGGTTCTTAAAACATTGTTTAGTGTCTTCAAGAATTACGTTTTCATCTATTCTATTTTGTTTGTGTTAGAATAAGTGTTTATTTTAATTTTTTATTAATTAAATAACTTTTAAAGACTAATATAATATTTTATTAGTGACCAATTTAATTATCTCATGCTCACACTTTTTTAAGGGTTTAAGGCATTAAATAGCCACGTACTTTCTCAAATTTACTCATATGATACGTGTACTAAAAAAATTACTCATATACTACCTCAACTTTCACTTTCGTGCTAATATGGTCACTTTTTTACCGACTACCGGCTAGACTGGCTAAATTTGTTCCAAAAGGCTGATGTGCCATTTTTTTTCTTTTGAGTTAATTTTAAATGGTTTATTAATAAAGGGTTTAAGGCACTAGCCATATACTTTTTCAAATGTCTTGATATGATACGTGTACTTTCTTAAATAAATGTGTGTAGTAAACACACATTGATCACTTTACCAAACCAAAAACATTGTCAATCCAATTTTCCCCAAATCATCAAAACCCTAGATTATGAACTTTCATAATTGACCCAAATCATTTAAAGATATTGAAGAATACGAGCACCCTTTATACCATTCATTCTCAAGACCTTTCTAACAAATATTCTCCACATTATATCGTCTTTTTTCTTTTGTCTCCTATTCTTTTCCTTAAAGCTCTTGTCATAACAAAACTTCTTAGATTTAGTATACTGATTTACATATAAGTAAGGATGTATAGCGATTACAGATTGACGTGTTTTATCATATGTAATTAAATTTGTTCCTTATATTAGAGTGTAACACTATTGGATATTGTTTAGATTAGAGGTGTTCAGTGTTTGGTTTGACACCGAAAAATAAACCAGGCCGGAATCATATAAAACCGAACCAAAATTTTTAATTGGTGTATGGTTTGGTTTAAAACCGAATCGAAGTATTTAATTGGTGTTTGATTTGGTTTATAGTTTAGCAAAAATATAACCAAACCGAACCGAAGAAACCGAATATCTCAATCTACATTAAAACTAATAGTTTAAATATACATAGTTTTCATCTTATCATTCTAAATAACAATCCTAATATTAAACTCGGTTTGGATGCTTGAAGATTGAATATTTAATTTAATAAGAATTCGTAAGAGTTTTGTTGAAGAAAAATTTATCTTGTTTCGCTTTTATTTACTTTTTTTAAGTTGTGAAATCTTTTAATTTCTAAAACTTCTATTTTGTTGGTTTACTTGAACACTTTGTGATACCTTTTGATTTGTTAATTTTATCTAAACTTTTAGGTTTTTATTTATGATTTCTAGATTATATTTTTATATTTACTCGAATTTGGTTTTCTTGGTTTAAACCGAATTCTAACGTGGTGTATGGTTTGGTTTTCTATAATTGATTTGGTTTGGTTTTGGTTTTAACTTCAAAAATTTCAAAATGATAACTGAACCGATGAACACCCTTAGTAACTAAGATATTGTTTAGGACTATCACGCGTATAAAAATAAAAAACGTAAACGTAAGAAAACATATAATAACGTACATAAATGTAAAAAAATATATAATTATGTACAAACATGTACAAATGAGTTTTTTACGTAAGAAAATATACAAAACGCACAAAACATACAAAAATGGTTAAAGATGGATAACAACGGATAAAAACGTACGAAAACATATGAAAACGTACAGAAACATTTGAAATGAAGTATGCATACCATATTAGCAGGTAAAACAAGTTATCATGTATCATATTAGCCGGTTTATGGAAGTTCACGTACTATATAGGTAGTTTTTTCAGTACGTACCATATGAGTAAATTTGAAAAAGGGAATTGATACCTACACCACATCTTTTGATGCATGCACCACAATTTGTGCATTACAGTTTATACCATACAATACTGTAATGCACAAATTGTTGTGTATGCATCAAAAAATGTGGTGTGAGTATCACCCGCCTTTGAAAAAATACATGACTATTTAATGCCTTAAACCTTTTTTTTAACTGCATGCAATATGAAAATAACATATAATTTATAACGAAAGAAAGAAATGATAAAAGTATAATAAATCACACACATGGTTATGTGTAATTGGTTATACCAAAACTTCATCCATATCTGCTAGATGTTTGAGACTATCTAAAATCTCAAGTTCATGTGTTAATTTTGTGTATAAACATATGTCAATAGTTAACTAGTTATAACAAAATGACCCGCTACTTGACAATATTGGATTTATTCTGAGGTAAGGGTTATGATCTGTTTATATTTTATTTTTTTCATATCCTGTTTTAACAGGATTGGGTATGTTATTGTTGTTGTATTTTTGATACAATAAAAGATTTGTGTGTATTAAGAGAATGTAGCTAAGGCATACATTAAAGCGAAGTAGATTAGACATAAATACGATTCGTACAAAGGTTTGGAGTAGATTTAGATGCAAAGCAAATTTTAGTTGGATAGATAGGTTAAAAAACCCTTTGCTTATTTTTTTGTAATCGTTTTTTTTTTTTTTTTTTAACTTCTTGCTAGTGTTTCAATAATATCCGTCATTAAAAAAAAAACATACCGTCAGATGGATAATGCCACTCCCTCTTTTTTTTATATATATATAATTTAGTTTTTATTATAAAACAACAAAGCAAAAGTACGGAACATAAAATATAAAATTTGATAAGTCAAAAGTATTAAAAGACATTAAACACGGAACATGAAACGGTATAAAACTGTCTTCTCCTGTTCACAGACTGATAAAATAGTTTACGCGGGTGCCACTAACCTATAAGGATGTACCCCTAACAACACCCCTTCATACAATTAATAACCCGTAGGTTCTTAGTGATGATGATAAAATATTATGTGGGTATTTGTTTACGCTTTTATAAGGGGCAAATAAACTTATTAGCTTATCTTTACCACCTTATAATGCATTTAGGACATTCCTTAAATAACAAGGCTTAAAATTCAGACTTTGTAACTTACTTATTATGAAAATATAATGTCTCTTGCTAAATTAATACATACACATGCTAGCTTGAAAGTTAAGCCAGTACTTGTAACATTAGTAGTCATTGAATACAAAATTTAAGTCACTCCAATATTTTTAAAGCCCACTTTTATAACTTTAAAAGCCATGTATTGTAACAGCCCCATTCTTGCAGCCTACTTCAACAACCCATTAAATGTATTGATTAGTACAAAACAGGTATAAAAACCCACAAATAAACACACACAAAAGACCAATCATATCTCACACTCTCTCTCAAAAACGTAAATTGCCACTCTTGTGCTAAATAGCAACCGGCACCACCAACTAAATCTGCCACCATCGCTAACAACATGTGTAGGCATCACCACCCCTTAACATGGTCTAGGTGGCTTTCGCTAGCCAAAACTTTTAGTATAATCGAAAAACATTGCACGCCAAAAAGTTTAGTTTCAGAGTACCCGCCGCCGCAACACACGGGTACCCTGCTAGTATAACTAAAATGACTCCTCATAAATAGTGACAAAGCCATAGTTTTAATTAAGACTAATGCTAGTGGTGACCACTTTTTCACCCAAGCAACCACGACATATCAACGTCACATCAGTTTTCTCTCTCCACAACTCCACCCCAACCATAACTAGCTAGTGGTGACCACAAAGGCGACCCTAAAAGGTTAGTTTTTCAAATTAAAAAAAAATGTTTTTTTTTTTTTTTTTTTCAAAACGGCTAGTTTTTCAAACTACCCTATAAATACCCACTTTCACATATTATTTTTACACACTTTCCATACATTTAACCCAATTCACAATTTCAATACACTTTTTCTTTTCAAACCATTGCTTGTAATCTCCCACACACCGTCGAAGAAGTCAAGGATGACGTTCAAAAAACTGATTGACGGTGATAACTTTCGCAAGGAAAAAGTTTACTAGGTATCTGAGATGTTTATAGATGCAAGTAGCTTGAAAGGTGATCTGAGGAAACAATATGCGAATTGCACTGGCATTTCGCCTGAAAGACATGTTGTCATTCAGGAATCTTTGCGAGAGGAAAGTTGGAAAGATTCCGACATCAAGAAAATGTTGTGGAAATGTGTGTCACAATAGGCGATAACATAAGTCACAAAATCCGTTGGATGCATAAGGAAAACACTATGAGTGATTCGCATTACAACAAGCAACGCATGAACCAATGTCTCCCATTTCTTCATTTCCACCAGCAGAGGAACCAATTGATGAGCACGGATTAACTGAGACACAACTATATAATCTTATGAGAGATGAAGAAGCATTAAGAGAAGTAGAGAAAGAGCATGCAAGGGTTGATGCAGAAATGCAAGGCGTCAACAAGAGTTCTATGTTGATTATCCTGCATATGTCCTGAATATGATTTTCTTCCACGCAGGGAGTCTCCTGAATATGATTCTTCATACAAGGAGCATTCAGATTTATCGTATTTTATTTTAGTTCCTATGTTTTTTTTAAGTATCGTATCGTATGTTAAATAAAATGTGTATGTTCAATAAAATGTGCTTCAGCAAAAGTTTTTTTTTTTTTGTTTGAAATAGGCAAAAAGGCCTCCATCGTTCAAAAGTACATTACAGATGATCAAAAAATGGAGTGATATGTTGCAATTGTTTTGGTCGGCCAACCAACCAAAACTTTGAAAAAATTGTCATACGACGCGTCGCATATGGCTTGGCTAGGGGGAACGCGTTGCTTTTTTGGGGTTGTGGTTGGGGGGCGACTCCATTAGCATCAGTCTAAGGGTGGACAAAAAAGCAATTTAGTGTTTAGCCTACAAATTAATATCGCTAACACGATAGCTTATTCTTAAAGACGTAGCCATTTTTTAGAACACGTAAAAAAAAATATTAAACTGTTACTCAAGATAAAAAGAAAAAAAAATCATTTTTTAACTAATTTTAATTGATGAACAATACATAATACAACATATTGACCAATGTAGTACAAATCTAATGAATATATGGGCTTCAATTCAAAGATTTTAGGTTGGCCTAGGGGTGTTCATGGTTTGGGTAATATTTAAATAAATCGAAAATCGAAACTGAACCGAACTGAAAATAATCGAGCCGAACTTGTAACTGATCCGAATTGTCAAAATTGAACCAAATCGAATTAAATATTCGGTTCTCGATTCGGTTATGGTTCTAGCAATCTGAACCGAAAACTGAATTTAAATAAATATAAATAATTTTTTTTATATTTGTATATAAAAAAATAAATTAAAACTCTTTTATATTATGAATATAATATTTTTTAAGCTTAAAAATCTATATAAATAAATAATTAATTAATTAAAATTATGTAATTCGGGTTATTCGATTCGGTTTTTGGTTATGAGAGTTGGATTTTTCAGTTATTCGGTTCGGTTTAATCAATTATAATTCGGTTCGGTTCGGTTTTTGGTTATACCAAAAAAAAATTTTAACCGAACTAACCAAACCTAATAAACCGAACAACCCGATAACCGAACCGAATAAACACCCCTAGGTTGGCCTACCCAACTCAACTCATAACGTAACTTCTGCACATAAATGTTTGGTTGGTTAAGTTTATAAAAGTGATTTTTTTAAACCCTAAAATTGTGGCTTATATAAGGATGAGTGGACGTATATAAAGAGTGTCATAGCAAAAGACTTTTATATAGTACAATTTTTAATACACATGCATTTCTTGGTCATTTTACCTCTTTAGCTATAAGCTAACTCAAACATAAAAAATGGGCTTATAAATTTATTATTTATAAGCCAAGAACTGCTTATAAAACGTAAGTCTAAACTCAAAATTTACACAAACACCGTTCTCAAATTGAGCAAGATTGTATATTAATATCTTTGTTATGAAAGCTCATTTGTTAATCATATAAATTATGAAATCATTAAAAGAAAATCACATGTTAAATTTTAAAATGCACTTCTTTAATCCAAAAAGTTAACAGCATAATGTGGGTTTTCAATCTCAAAAGAAACTAGTCTCAATTAGCTTATCTATTGACTTTTTCGCCTTAAATATTTTTGCTTAAGTATACAATAGTGAAAAATATACTAACGAAAATTACATTTAAAACACAATCCATTCATATAATTTGCATCAAGTATTATCTAACACAAATGAAAATATTTAAGGTCAAAGTTGTAAAAGAAAGAATCAAAAGAACAACTACCAAATAGACCATTTAGTGGATTTGGAAGTTGACCATTACCTTTGAAATGCCTAAGTTGAGTGGGTATGACTTTTATCTTGAGAAAAGAACCCTATTTTTTAAGAAATATTAATGAATACATACACAATCTTTGACTACCAAAACCTAATATACAATACTAACTCAACTATATCTATCACTTGTATAAATTCCCCTTCCTTGTACAAGAACTTCAATACAAGTTTAGAGCATTTGCAGCTTCTAATCCAAAGCACATTTGCAAAGAAAATACTCAATCGAATAGAAGATGATGAAATCTGAGCGACTTGAAACAGGAGGATCTACATCTAGGGTCTCAGCTCGTGTAGGGTCAAACAGAGGGATTTCACTAATGGACCTTATTTTACGCATTGTTGGCGTTGTGGGCACTTTAGGTAGCTCCATTGCTATGGGAACCACGGAACAAACTCTACCCTTTTTCACTCGTTTTGTACGTTTCAATGCTCAATATGATGATTTTCCATCTTTCAGGTAAGTTGGTTTATACCAACACTTAATAATCATACACATTTCATTTCAGTTACCTACAAGTAATTTTACTTGAACAAGTAACGACTTTAAGATTACTGAAAGTACTACGCTAACTAGTAATCTTTACAAAACAGATTGTTTGTGATTGTGAATGCAATAGTATGCGCCTATTTTGTCCTCACAATCCCGTTGTCCATTGTACACATCATGAGGAGTGCAGCAAGAGGCAGCAGAATTCTCTTAGTTATTCTTGACACGGTAAATAATACTAAAAACATAAGTTGAATTGTTGTATATATTTTTGGTTTCATAAAATGTTATGGCTGTTTTTGAAGGTGATGTTGGGTCTATTAACGGCTGGAGCATCTGCTGCAACATCAATTGTGTATTTGGCTCACAATGGTAACAACTCTGCAAACTGGTTAGCAGTGTGCCAACAATACAACAACTTCTGTCAACGTGCATCAGGATCTCTAATTGGTTCATATGGCGGGATTGTCGTGTTTATACTAGTGATCTTGCTTGCTGCCATTGCATTATCACGACAAAGGCAACACATTTTGGTTTGAGAACACATTTTGGTTTGAGTTTTGAAAATGATTTGTGACTTTTTGTGTTTTTCTTGACTCACTTGTGTGAAATATTGAATTTGAGATTTTACATTTGATTTTAATACAATGAAAGAAGGTTGTTACAAACAAAATTAGTTAAGACTCGTGCAAAACGCGAACCCACAAACAATTTCTTTAAAACCAATTTACCTTGTCGCACACGAATCATTTATGAGAAACTAACATACTATATGCAACCATTAACTGTATAATTACAAACAGATAATTAAGTATAACGGATTTACAAACCAACACCCAAAAGCTAGAATCCGTATAAAGTTTAAAGATGAAAACCAGTCCATCTCCGAAAATTCTTGACATCGTTTCCTTCGGAAACTGCCATTCCAATTCCTGAATGACCATTTTGCCCGATCCCTTTATAATACAATCTCCATTCATCTTTCTCGCCTTCCATATGAACAAGACAAGGTGACCCGACCCCTCCAACATCCCAACATCCATTTTCTTCGCCTTGCTTCAATATGGGCTCACCCTCGACCCTACGCCACTCTTTCAGCCCATCCAAAGACTGAGCTAACCCGATTGACCTCGTCCCATCCACACTCACCCCTTCATAAACCATTACATAACCCCCATCAGTCTTGTTCTTTACAACACAAGGATTCATCACGCCATACTCATCAAAACTACCACTTCGCCCTCCACCCATGATCTTCCCAAGCTTCACCCACCTCATACCATCGCGTGATCGCGCCATACCAATTCCAAAATGACCTTTTTCCATATCAAAAGAATGGTAATACATCCTAAGATCACCACTACTATGAAAAACAACTTGTGGGGAAGAAATAAACATGGAATCCCATTCACCTTCTCCCCCTAAATCAAACAATGCCCCACTATGATGCTCACCTTCAATTCTCGCCCAATGCCTACCATCTTGACTCATAGCTAAACCCGGTAACGACCTACAAATCTTCCCAAATCCACCCATTTTACCACCATTTTCAGGATTCTCTAAACTAAACTCGAACGAATCATTTAAAGACTCAATCTTCTCATTACTAAAACCAGTATAATACATCCAATAAACCGCATTACTCGCCCTAATCTTAGAACTAGACATGATCACAACTGCACCAGGCATAACACCATTAGTATCAAAAGCCCACCAATCATTACTCGATTTCAAAACTAAACCGGCATCACTACCCGAAGAAACAACGCCTTTCCCCCTCTCCCAATGCACCCCATTACTCGAAAACGCCAAACCAATACACCCCGAACCCGAATTCCCCTCTGATCTCCCATAATACCACATATACCACCTCTCTTCTTCATCACTTAAAAACCTTTTAATCACAGGTGACCCAATATAACCATTATCCCAAGCACCTTCTGACCCCAAATCAAGCACTAAACCCCTCGAAAACGACGAATTCGACACGGGTTTTTCGATATTTGAATTGGGTATTTTTTGGTTTTCAATATCATGGCTTGAGTTGGGAGAAAAAGATGAATCTTGATCCTGGATTACATTATCTTTATCATCTGAAATTAAGGGATTTGTGGAACATTTGGTTATAAAGATTGGTTTTTTATAAAGATTAGATGATTTTATAAAATGGGTATTGTAAAAATTTGATCTTTTAAATGGAGTGATTATTTGGTTGTTTCTTGATCTTGATGATATTTTGGTGGGAAATATGGTTATTGTGGCAGTGAGTTCCATGATGAGATGTTTGTGTTTTTGACAGAAATTAAGAAAACATCAGAATGAATGAGTTGTTGGCATGTTGTGAACTAATGAGATGATGACACGTGTGTGGTTGTGATATTTTGGGTTTTTTTTTATCCTCAAGAATTATGAGGTTGGCATTTATAGAAGACAAAAGTGATACCAGTACTAATCAATGGAAAAAGATGAATGTTTGTGAAATAAAGTTAAAGTTACATTCGAAAATTAAGGCTAATCATAAGGTTCTATAAACATTTTGGGTAATTTTTATTATAAATTTATTTATTTTGATTGCAACATATAAAAGATTTCAATTTCAATTATTTTACATGTCCTAGATATTTATTCAGTAATTTTGTTGGGATGTATCTCAAACCTTTCATTTTAACAAACAAAGAATTTTAGATTTGAAGTGTTTATTGCAATGAATAAAGTTTTCTATTTCTTTAACTTCTAGAGTATCTATTATCAGGGATGGTATGTATGTCAAGATGTGGCACGAGCTACATCTAATTTTGAATCGTGAAGTATAATATTTTTCAAAAAGCATCGCTTTTTTATATGTGCAATCTCCGATATTCGTATTATTTTCTTTATAGTACAATTTTATCTTAGCTAAAGAATATTTTATGGTGTGAATTTTAGCATCTATCAAAGGAAAGAGTTTGTGCAACACTCTTCCTAAAATCATAGGTACCTGTTTGTTGTTTATTATGACGGTTTATGAAAAAATCTATAAAAAAATAGAGGTCTAACAATGTTTAAACTATAATGATCACTCATTTCAAGCTTATTTGGAATGAATAGGTTTTGAAAAAAGCCAAAAAATAGTTATTTATTATTATTATTATTATTATTATTATTATTATTATTTAATTATTTTTTGTTTGATAAAAGAAACTTATCTCATTTGAAAGCATTAATTGTGATTTATGATATGAAAAGGTTTACCAACATTTTTATCTTTAGTAGAAATAGGTTTATAAGATGAACAGATTTGTAAATTGACGATGTTATAATGATGTAAACATTTCGAAGGATTTGTCATTTGTGTGTTTTTGAAGGTATGAATAATGTGTGAATTAGTGTGAGGAAGGTGTGTGATTTTATATAGGGAAGGATGATAAGGGTAAAATTGGTATGAAATGGTGTAAATATATTTTGGTTACAAAGAAGGGAGGTGATTATGACTTGCTTTTGAACTTTTCTTACATTTTTACCCTTTTTTGTTGTTCGTTTCTGTGGTGAAATGACACGTATTTGGTGAGGGGAGGAGGGGAGTGTCATAGGGGGTAACGTGGTGACTCAATGACACGGTTTATAATTATTTATTTTTTTTTTATTTATTATTTTTTTTAAGACTAAAAACTAAGATCATTTGAAAGTATTAATTGTGATTTATGATATGAAAAGGTTTACCAACAATTTTATTTATAGTGTGAACAAGTTTATAATAGGGTTTTGGCCGTACAATAGCAGCGTACTTTTTCAAATGTACCGATCTAGTACGCGTACTATTTTTTTGTCCCGTAATGTAACGTACTTTCATTTTTTGTTCCAATCTACCCCACCAAACTTGTTTAACCGGCACCAAAATTTTGTTTGCCCATTTTCGCACGATTTTGTTCGTTTTGCACGTTTTGTCCGTTTTTACATGTTTTCGTCCGTTTTTACATGTTTTTGCACGTTTTCTCACGTTTTCATCCGTTTTTTCATATTTTTGCACGCTGCGTTCGTTTTTACGCGTTTTCGCTGCTTTCGCATGTTTTTGAACATTTTTGCCCGTTTTGCATGTTTCATCCGTTTTTGCCCGTTTTCGTCCGTTTTTGCATGATTTCATCCGTTCTTGCACGTTTTTTCCATTTTTGCACATTTTCGTGCGTTTTTACACATTTTGCGTTTTGCCCTTTTGCATGTTTTACACATTTTCGCCATCTTTGCACGCTTTTGGCTATTTTGCATATTTTCAGATGCGTCTATTTTTGTATGTTTTCGCACGTTTTCATCCATTTTGCACGTTTTCGTCCGTTTTTACACGTTTTGTCTATTTTTGCATGTTTTCGTCCGTTTTTGCACATTTTCGCACGTTTTTGCACAAACGGACAAACATGTGCAAAAACAGGCGAAAACATGTAAAAACGAATAACGTAAAAATGAACAAAAGCGTGTAAAAAGGGGCAACAACGGACCAACGCGCAAAATGGACGATAACGCAGCGCTCAAACTTATGTAAAACATATGAAAATGTGCGAAAACATGCAAAAATAACGGATGAAAACATGCAAAGAGCGGGCAAAAAGCGTTCAAAACGTGACGAAAAGCGACAAAAGCGGATGCGTGCAAAATGGACGAAAAATGTGCTAAAACGAAAACATGTAAAACGAATGAAAATGTAAAACGAACAAAATGAGAACGGATGAAAAATGTGCAAAACGGTCAAAATGTGCAAAACGGGGAAAAAGCGTGTGAAAATGAAATACGTTATATTAAGTGGGACAAAAATAGATGCAGCGTCTAGATCCGTACATTTGAAAAGACGTTGCTATTGTATAGCCAAAACACTTAATAAAAATGTCGGGTATGATCCATAGCCGGTTTCCAAACTTTTTTCCCGGTAGCCGGTCATCTTATGGGTAGAATGGAACAAAAGTTGAAAGTTCGTTACATTAAGTGGAACAAAAAATAGTACGCGTACTAGATCGGTACATTTGAAAAAGTACGTTGCTATTGTACGGCCAAAACCCTTTATAATATGAAAAGATTTGAAAATTGATGATGTTATAGTTATATAAACATTTCAAAAGATGAGTCATTTGTGTTTTTTTGAAGGTGTGAATATTGTGTGAAGACGTGTGAGGAAGGTGTGATTTATATAGGGAGGAATGGTGAGGGTAAAATTGATAAGAAATGGTATATATATATATGTTTTGGTTACAGACGAGAGGTGATTATGACTTGCTTTTGAATTTTTCTTACCTTTTTTACCTTTTTTTTTGTTGTTGTTTGCCTCTTTCTTTGTTGTCTGTTTCTGTGGTGAAACGCGAAATTACACGCATTTTGGTGAAGGGAGGAAGGGATGGAGGGAGGGAGGGGAAGAGAGTGTCATGGAGGTAACAACATGGTGACTCAATTACACAGTAATAATCCGCTTCTAACAAACACTATAGGAAATGCTCTTAGGTTTTTTAAACGAAACCTAAAACCTACAAGTGTACCCAACTTCAATAATGGTGTCATAAACAAGTTAATATATATATATATATATATATATATATATTTATCTACTATACCTAAAAGTTGAGCCCCTTAATTTAATGTGTAAGAGAGTTTGTGCACAAAATCATGTACGGTACAAACATGCTAAAGCTTCACAAAAGTTCTCAATTGAATGTCCATAATCATGTGCAACTCCAAAGAATACAAACAATCTTGGAGTTACACGAATCATAAATCTATGTATACACAGTTGGTTGATTTGCTTTTGTGATTAAGTACATTGATTATAATTACAATAACATTTAAAGTGTCTCTTGGTATCTCTAAGATAGTTACATATAGTGCCTTTATAAATAGCTATTTTTTTTCACATAACAACGTATAATACTGAAAATGCAGTTTTGTCTAACTTGAATAGTCATGTGGTCTTTCGGTAAATGGTATCTAACTTTTGTATTTGGTGTATGCTTTTTAGGTACTTTACTGTGCAGTGATGAGAATTTCATAGCAAAATCCGGGTGCTCAGCGAGTTGCTTCAACTGAAGGCATAGCTTTGATTGTTCCAAATACATCTCCACGTAAGTCTGCCTTTTATAGTGTTAGAAACCTTCTTCATATGTGTGGTTATCAGTGCTCCAAAAGCGTAGTTATTTCTATATATGCAACACTCGAGTTCGCACAAAATATTCAGTTATTGCGCTTGATTAAACCAAGTCAGTAACCAACTGTTTTTTTGCAGAATATAGAAGGCCTGAATGTGGAGGGGTAATCAGACAGTTGCCAAAACTCCAGAAGCAGCCGTATCTATAGTAGTTAAAAAAAAGTGTCAAGAGTTTTAAGAGGTCGCTATATAAAGTAGTATCATTTTATGTCTTATAAATGCATAAACCTAAGACATTTTCTTTCTCATGTTGATAAGAGATGTAAAGTGAAAGGGTTGTTTTTTATATCTGTTTTGTTTTGTGGTTACAATCCATTGTTTCTTATACTTGCTATTGCTTTTAAATTTCATGTGGTAAAGTATTATGATGTTGCTAATAAATAGGGTTACTCAATGTTACTGATGTGGTTACCGACAAGAATGTTACTGATGGGGTTATTGATAAGAGTTGCCGAGTCGTTTTATTATTGTTACTTTTGTATTAATTGTTGCAGTTATTTGGTATCTAGAACTTGCATTTCATTGCTTTATCATGTACATACCACTAACATTTTACTAGATTAATACCAGTAACATTTTGCTTTTGGTTTCATCAATCATGGGTGAAAAGCATGCTAGACCAAGACCAGGCCATTGAGTTGGCTTCGTGGGATTATCTACCACAGTTTCTGACTTAAGCACCACCTTCAAGAAGAGTGGGAAATGGATGACGTACTCAATACCATCTTTAAGAGATGGAAGAAAGCGAAGCATAACATACCAGGTTTACTTGGCAAAATGATAGGATATCTGATCATCGTTACTTTAATTATATCATAATCAAGATGTTTTGTATGTTGTCTAATTAATAAATACAGATTACTATGTTTTTATTTGCAAATGATCGATACGATCTACTAATGAGTAGCATATGTCTATCACTTATCGACAATACATGACATTTTGTGAAATATTTTTAGTGAAACAACAATTGAAACTATATGGTTTTAGTGACTCTAATTAGAAAAAGTGTAGGTAAATGATCATATCTGCATGTATATTGATATTTTCTTATGGGGTCACATTCATTTCTCAAAGATCTTTTTGAATAAGGGGTAATTCCCAAAAGGGGACAAAAAGTTGGATATTAATCACTTTGAGGTACAAAAATAAAGCCTCTTCCCAATTTGGTCATGTGCGAATGTGCGAATGTGCGACTCCACCAAAATATTGACACGTGTCCAACAATATGTTAGACAATAAGTACTATTTCAATTATTAGTTTCCCACTAACCGGACCACAGATACAATATTCAATGCAGCAGATGTGCGAACGACGGTGTGAGATTTCCGGCGATTGTGAGATTGAAAAAGTGGATCTAAAAAAAGGTACCATTGGGAACTATCAAAATCTTTTTTCTGTTAATCAAATCCTTTTTGTTTTTTTGTTTTTTTAATTTAGTTTTAATTGATCAATTCAAATTTGTGCATTGGTAAATTAAATTTACACACACAAAATCACACACACATTATCCAAACAGTAATTCTTTCAATTTTTTGATACAAAAGGTATGTTTATCCCTTAATTTATGTTTAATCTCAGATTTTGTTTTAATTAAATATATTTTTTGATAACCCCTGTTTTGGGGATAGGTTAATTTCTTTCATAGTATCTTTTTTGTGGGTTTTTGGATTAGGTTAATTTTTAGGTTCTTGATGATAACCCCTGTTTGATAACCTCTTAATGATAATCCCTTTAATCCCTTTAATTTGGTCACGCCTGTTAGATTTGGTTACTTTCATGGGTTAATTTTGTGGGTTTCTGGATTAGCTAATAATGCACATTATCAACATTGATTGTTTAGTTTAAGTTAAGAATGTTAGCCGTTTTGTAACCCCTGTTTTTGTGGGTTTTTGGTTAGACATTATGCGCAAGCATCTTACAACGGTCTATAATGTCCCGACATTTGGTTAAGTTATGAATGTTAGCCATTTGGGAATATGAATGTTGCTGAAAGATTCTGTTTGGTTACTAGGGTGGTTTTTAACAATGAATGAATGGATGAGTGTGTATGTGAGCAATTATGTGTATAATTAGGATGAAGAATGAATTGATGAGTGTGTTATACAACCAATTTTTAAGATCTTGTTTAGAGAATTGTATGTACTTCTAGTTGCAGAAAAGTAGTGAGTTTTATCACGACAATCACACAAATTGTCATAAGCTGTGTTTTAGTATGAGTCTTTTAATAAAATCAACTGGGGGCAAAAGACGTTTTCTTAAGCTCACCACTAGCTGTCATAAGCTCCTATATATAAGCTGGAATTAGGGGCAAAAGGAAAATGGTTAGGTTAACTATAAGATTTCATAAGCTCAGGCAAAGTATCACCCATAGTACTTATTTGCTTGGTGTACCTTATTTGCTTATTTTGCTTCGTTACTCTCATTACTGTCAGCCTCCATATGACTTCATGTTATCACTTCATGTTCATAAGATTTACAAATTGCTTTGTATGTATAGTAATCTGATGTGAAGCTTCACGTTCGAAGTAAACTGCGTTACTTTCAATTGATTAAAGACAGACTAAATGAAAACCGTCGAGATCTGTTTTGTCAACATGCTTTGGTGCATGGTTGGATTTGAATTCTTTTGAGAACGATGAGAGTCTTATACATTATATGCTTCAAAAGCAAATTAAGTCTGATGATGACCACTTTGATTTGCCACTACTTTATAATGTTAATGGACATGATCTTCATTTTGGACGGCGTCAATTTCACCTCATTACTGCTTTTAAATTTGGAATGCCTAGTTTCCGCAAGTTTAGAATTGGTGATATCATATTTCGTGACCGGTATTTCCATAAGGTAGGTGAGAACTTAAAAGCATAGATCTTCTATGTTTGATTGAGGATGAAGTGCTTTTACCAAAGTATCGATGAAGACGCATCCGAAGTTTGCCTTTTGTTATCTCTTGAGGTCATATTTATGGGGCGTGACTTGTTATCTGTGGTCGATGATACATATCTTAGGATGGTTAAGAATTTTGAAGACTGGAATAAATTTCCTTGGGGGGAACTCATTTGGAGACGGTTATGCGATGCCATTCGAAATATCAAGTCAACTCAGAAGATGGAATATTCGTTGACTGGATTTGTTTTATGTTTCAAAGTTAGAATTGTTTCATGAAATTGTTTTTAACTATAATTATATGTTTTAAGTATTGCTAAAAATCTGTTTTTAACTAAAATCTGATATTATGTATATATATATGTTTTTTTTTCCAGATATGGATCTTAGAGTCTTCTACACAGAGATGGCTTTGGTGGAGTAAGGAAACAGGTGTTATCCCAAGAGCACTTTCATGGTCTAAGAATGTTTCATTTCAAAAATTGGAGAATTTCGGGCAGCTTTTTCCTGAGGCAAGTGTTTATACCATCTTTCCAAATGTACTAGTTGACTATCATTATGGTTAATGCTTATCTTACTTCATGTTAGGACAAAGAAACAAACAATGATCTATATCCGACGAGAGCTGAGGCTGATTCAGAGTGGTACACATGAGGCATTAGGTTTTTAACCGGTATGCACCTAGACCCCCCTTTGTTGTCCATGGAGACCTTTTGAGGATTATCTGCGTAGACGAGCGAAGCTCGTTCGAAAATGCATAGTATGTCGAAAGCGAAGCCTCGTGTTACTCTTTAGGATAGTGTTAAGACATTGCAGGATATTTGCAATGGTTTGTTGATTTTACCTGCAGAGGTCAATAGTTTGAGAGCATGGGTTTGGAAACTTGAAACCATTATTCAGGTATTTTTATAACGATAACCATAACTTTATGTTTTGATTAGGTGTTTGTACTAGCTTAATTGGTAATCCAAAAACACCACGTACATATTTAAGAGTTTACTAAGTGATTCATGTTCTTGATCTTCTGTATATACTACAGTGTTTTATAAGAAAAAAATATGATGGATATACTCAGCAGTACAAATCACTGGTTAGTATTATTTTTTCTTCACATGTATGTAACAAGAGGCGGAGATAGTTATCTGAATTTCTTTTTAATATATTTTACAGCATAGTGATGATAAGGTTACTGATCTTGGTGATGAGTATTGCTCAAACTTAAATGATAACTTCCTAAATTTGTTTGATTCGTCAATCAAATCATCACGGGACAAAAGTATTGATGATTTCCAAGAGGTTTTTACAACTTTTATTTTGAATACATATTACCTTTTCTTTTTTTTTTGGTTTTTTTTTAATTTGAGTACTGACCACGCACTTTACTAAATGCAGAATGAGTGTGTCGAAGATGAGAAATATGTCGAAGAGGTTTGTACAGCCTGAGGTACATTACATTTAAATGGTCTTGTAATGTAAATACTAATTTTGTTGTTATTTCCATGCACACAGAATGATTGTGCGTTTTGGCTACCCAAGATCGTGTAGCAAAAAAACAAAAGGTGAGGTTCGACGGTTGCAAAGAGTCAAGGAAGAGAGACTACGGTCTTGATGGAAGAAGAAAAACTGAACAGTAGAAACCATATGTTGAAAGCCCCTCACATGAAGCTTGCTTTGCAAAATTGTGTATCAAAGAAGAGGCATCATCAACTAGTACCTAGGCCAGAATTTACGGAAGTAGATGCTCCTGTGAAAGTCCCTCCTCTGGAGCAACTGAAAAAGAAAAATGATATCTGCAGTCCTTATATGATTAAGCTGTGTAGTGATCTCAAACCTTGGCAAGAGGTATGTCATACAATAGCTGAATAGCATATGTAGATGTTGTACTCAATGTCATTTATGTATCAGCATCCGTGACGTTGCTGTTTACTCATGCTTATTTACTTAAATTTTGTATACCATGTAGGATCTAAAAAGGCCATCCAAAAGGATTGATAAAGTTTTTGTCCATCGTGAGTTGGATGATTTTATACAAAATTCTTGGTGTCCTCGTTGCAAGTTTCCTTGGTGCAATGATATTGTTGTTGATCGTCTTTTCTGGGACTGTTTTGTTGGGCTTGACGCTAATCGTGAAGGCTGGTTCCGTGACGAGGTAATTAAAATAAGCTTTTTTAGTATATGGTTTTCTTTTATGCGATTTCGTTTAGGAGTAAAAGGAAGTTTTCTTTTATTGCATTTAATGTGAGGCTGTCTAAGTAATCTGAGTCTAAGCTTAATGTAGGCAGTCTTTATTGCATTCCAGTTGTTAAAAAATATTGTTGATGATTATGATTCTGTCTATGCTGTCTTGCCTCCATTATGCACGCGTATGAACGCTTTACCTCTTTTGTTTGTGGATAACTGTTTGTAGTGGTGCACACAGTGTTGTCAGTCTTCCAATTAGCCGTTCATTTGTGCACGCCTCTGTGGATATAAACTTTTGTATGTTCCTTTTTTATGTATGGGTTTTTAGTGGGTTTTATACTGTTGGTAGTGGCCTATGTATTGTTCATTTTATTTTGTATAAATGTTAGTTATGTCTTGCCTTCAGTCCTGTGTAGTTTTGGTCTGGTTGCACAGTTGCTTTGGTACCTATGTCGCGACCTGGTTGTCTAGGTGAGCTTGGTTTTGCATGCGATAGTGATTCTTTTCAGGAACAGATGTGTCTTTTTTTTTAGAGGGAAGTCATTCGCTGTCGTGGAGTGGGAAAGTCCGGTTCGCGTCGCTGTTTTGATATTGCTGCACGTATTAGGTATTTGGATGACTTAATCCAAGAGGTTCTTCAAGAGCGGCGTGATCCGGTATCGGCTAATTCCGTTACTTTTCTCAGAGAGGTGCGGGCACATCAGCGTTCTAAGCAGGTCACGTTACAGGGAATGTTACGCGAGGCACATACCGCTCTACGTGCTGCATCGGGGTATAGAATTAGTATTCGTGCGTTGTAATTGTTGACTGTTTGTTATTGAAATGTGATGTATCCGGAAACACCATCTAAAGTTAGAGTCTAGCTATAGTTAGTGTTTGTGTGATTGGTTACATTTTAACTCTTTCGCATAGGTTTTTGAGTTAGTGGGTGTAGTTCAGTTTTGTTTTGGTTTTTGTGGTGTTTGATTTCCGTGTGGTGTGTGCTGGTTTGTATTTGAATTATGTTTGTAAAAGTTATGTTTAATATAAAGTGCGGTGTTGCATTTGTTTCGATTTGTTTCTTTGTATTTCTGTATATAGCTGATGGTATTGTGTGGATATTTGGCGGTGCAATGTCTCAAAAGTTGTCAATCAGCCTTACATATGTTTTTCTTACATGTCTACAGCATATTGAGCTTTGGGTGATGTATTTGTGGCACTTCAAACCATCTTTTGCAGATTGGTCCATCGTTAGCGCTATTTCTTGACACTTCTACTTCAAGATTCGGCCCACTATTTTATGCTAATAACGAAGTTTACCGGTTGGCGTAATGATGTTGATCGGGTATTTATTTCCAACACATCTTATATCACTTTACTTTTTTCATTTGGAATTGATGTTATTTTTATTTATATTGCTTGCAGGTGTTCATTCCGATAAATGAACCTAAGAAGCATTGGTCGCTTGCCCAGTTTCACATACAATCCGGAAATGTTATATTTTATGACAGTGCTTATCGTTGTGAAGATGAAGGTCGTGATTGGTATCTCAATATGAGGAATTGTTTGGAGGTCAATCTTCCCTTGATTTTACGGGAGACAGGTGTGTTTGACAAAAAACGAATCGACCCGAAAACCTATCAGATCAAGTTTCATCTTGCACAGAATGTTCCAAAACAAGGAGGTTTATTTGGTGATTGGAGTCTTTGTGCATGTTTCTTTAGTTAGTAAACCACCCGATTCTATTTGCTATTACTAGTTTTGCCACCATAGCCTTAGTTGCCTTACCACAAGTGTTTTGATTAAGATAGCCATGACACAGACCACTAAGCTTAAGATAAACATAAAATTTCATGAAACATACGATTACAGAACAACAACTTAAGTTACAAACTAGGACACAAACACTCGTGTT
The DNA here is from genome assembly GCA_910596185.1 of Chrysanthemum makinoi. Lineage (NCBI taxonomy): Eukaryota > Viridiplantae > Streptophyta > Magnoliopsida > Asterales > Asteraceae > Chrysanthemum > Chrysanthemum makinoi. The sequence continues at coordinate 174,677,572 of OU343219.1, read as the reverse complement.
AGGCATCCTCATCCCACAACACTTTTATTGGAAAACACACTAGCCAACACTGACATACACCATTGCATCATCGACCCTACCATGGAAACAAACCCTTAATCTTATATGTGAAAAGGTCAATCTCCCGACCCCTTAGTTCGAACTCGCTAGCCAGAGTCCTCAGCTTCATCAGTTTGATGTAATCCTTCCTTTGAAGTTCATTTGAAAACTCTGCCATTTTCTTAGGTAGAAACTGCAATGCAAGTCTGTAACTCCTCAACAAAATAACCCCTCTCACGATTCATCAGATCCACCTTCATACAAACCCTATTAATATCCGTCGCCAGCTGCCAATACTCGACCGATGCCCTCCGACATTACAACATGAACATATCCTCCCATTGATAAGATTCTGTCACCTCACGTAACTCATTCAACCTAAATTGTCCTGCCATAAATTTTGTTACTTTGATCCAAGTATTAACCAAAACTTGAAGCATGAATAGTCAGATACCCATCCTTAAATAGCATGACAAAAGATACATAATCCAAAAAAATAATCACATGCAATTTAATGTAAGGCTGGGAATTAACCAAGGTAGAAAACAAAATTAGGAGCATATTTCAGGTTGACCAACTTTATGAGGTCTGGTTCAGTCCTGTGTCATTGTTTTTATCTTTTTCTTACAGCTTCATTTGATTAGGTCTGTTTAGTTTTTAAACCATTTTTGACTAAATGTCATTCATTTTACTACCCTTATTAAAACCACCTTATATAGGCATCATAAAATGTTAGGTCACTAGATTTACAACACAAGCTTAATAGAAAGAGATAAAGACGATTGAACAATGAACCAAACACACACACACGTTATGCTATGACCGGTTATGCGTAGATGTGAGTGAAAGGAATAAATTGAACAACCAACCCTCAAGTGAGGGTTATACAAGAGTATTTATAGGAGGGAAGCTAGGGCAACACTCCTAGTTCCCTTCCTTTTCCTTATTGGGCTAGGCCTAAGCTTATGGGCCTTCTACATAAGCCTAAGGCTAATAACAAACATAAAGGCCATAATTAAGCTAACTAATACATGTAAATTACTAACACTTGATTAAGGTTTAGGAGTGATTCCAACAATCTCCCCCTAAGTGTTAGTGATGAATAAACGGTGAAGGTGCAGTAGTAATAGTAGCTTTGACGTCTTCTGACATTCTTCTTTCTTGAGAGAAGAATTGTCTTGATTCAACAATCTCCCGGTGTAGAGATAGTTTTTCTTTGAGCAGTTCAGCTTTGACGTCATCTTTATCTTTGTTCTTTTGTTCTTTGTTCTTTGTGGTTAAAGTGATAGTATGTTGTTGTTCCGCATCTAGTTCGCTTCAGTGCGCTTCGCCGCTTCAGTGTCTCCACGTCTTTCTCCAACATGCTCACACACTCTTTTAACGTTGGATTACGGATCGATGAAGTTCTTTAAGTCTTTAACTTTGTAGATTCTTTGATTTGACGAAGAATCATTCTGACTTTTGTGTTGATTTAAGATAGAACTTCTTTGATGATGTTGTTGGTGTGAACAAGTGGAGAATCGCGACGCATCATTCCGCCCGAGCTTCCATAAGAAGTAAACATTAAAACGGTTAGTAATAAGCGGATTCCGGCACTTACAAGTTTGAACTTCGAGAGTGTTAACAAAATAGTGTGAAAACACAACTCTAATTCTTACAAAGGCCGTTCTGAATCGAGTCCCACAAGTGAGATAACACGATGTACCGAAGTACACCTACGATTCAGATGAGTCGCCGAGGTACACCGGCATCACCTCACGCATCGTAGACCGCTTTGAGACCACTAAGCGTAATCCACGGGGAGTTATCGGCGACTGTCGGTCGCTTTGATGTTGACCACGGCAGAGTTTCCATTCAATCACCGAGGATCACAATTGTGAACCTCTCATAAATGTTCTCGACAGATTGCTAAGATCTGTGAAGGACTCGATAACGTACCACCGATGTTCTTATTGTTGAACACCAAGTGATGAAATGTCAAGTGTACCTAAGAGATCTTTAGATGAATCTCGTGGCTCTAGACTCAATAGTGCGTTTTGGTTTTCCTGAGCGGAGACTAGGGAGAGGGTCTCCTTCTTCAATACTAGCAATCTCTAAGAGAAAGCCGATAGTTTACGTAGGGTTCCCTGTGAGAATGAAACAAGCTTCTGATGAGAGAAACTTGAGTGGCTAAGAAGGTTTAGTGCATGCGTCACTGGGTCCATGACGACTTTTAATCTTCAATACCGGTGTCATCTAGTGACAACCAATAGTATATGAATTGAACCCGTATGCGCCCTAAGTTGAATAATCTGGAGGGTTATTTCTTTTCACCCTATTCTTTGCATTTCTTTTTAATTCTTCAACTCCTTCTTTCTCCGATTCTCATTTTCTCCTTTTTATAATCATACCTAAGGACTTCTAAATTCTAACTATTGGTAGTGTCCTTGGCTAGATCCCTCCGGCTCTGGCGGATCATAGGACGGTTATTCCTAACCTTAATCACCTTATAACTCCATTGCCATAAAACCATTTTCAAGAAAATCTCTCAACGGGTTTGTAAATGAAAACATGTTTGAACCAATGTGAGAGTTTTATCTTTTAGCATAAATACTCCCCCTCCACATGTGCTTTAGAGTTTTGACGGAAATCTGCACAGTGAGGAAAGAGTGCGCACTTTTGAACTGATCGACTCAAGATAGACATTCCCCCGCGAGACACGGTTACGTGGCATAGTTAAAGGGTTGCATTGTCACTTTTAGGTGACAACTAGCTCTAATAACTATCTTGAAGGTGTGGACAACCCCGAAAGGTTGTCAAACCCGTCAAGGTTCATATCTACCAAGAGTTTCTCGAATGGTACATTCTACTCTGACAAGTCCTTTGCGAGACACGTTTACATCACTAGCGAACTAGCTTGAAATTATTACCCGTCCCGGACAAGTCTTTTCGAGTTACTAACAGTTAAGATCTTGTCAATTCGTGGGTTAAAGTCTTTTTACACGAGAGTTCATATAGCAAAAGCACAACATATTTCTTATCACGTATTTTCTCCCCCTAAAAAATGGCATATAAAATGTAATTTTTGAAAAGTTGAGAATAAATATGACCATTTCGAGTGTTGCGGGAAGAATGACCACGGTGAACAATTTGTGAACAAAGATTTGAGTCAAGTAGTCCCCCTCAACGAGTGATATAAACGGTTGAGGTTTTGAAAATCATAAGGGAAAGTACTTGTTCTTTTGAGCTAAACCTTGAAAAAGTGAAAGGTTTGATAGGTTTTACTCAAAAGTAAGAAGCTTTCGCTCCTTCTATAAGGATTGTGGCACTGAAGCTTACCACAGGGTCCTTTCTTGACAAGAACGGGTTGTACACTGTAATGTGTGCACAAGCCATAGATATAGTAAATCATACATCCAAAGTTATAATGAAAGAAGCAGTTCAAGGGGTACCAGGTAGTCCAGTGATGTTCCTAGGAATGCGCACAAGGCGTTGATAGCCGGTGATGTTGATTCTGGGTCGACCACCAACAAAGCTTTCCAATGTTCTGATCCCTTCGATACAACCGTTCATCAATCATGGTGATGATCCTCTTCACGTCCCTTCTTTCCTGAGAATTCCATCGCTTTGGAGACCCAATGCCTTCATGTATAGCCTTCAACCGATAAGCCAATCCGTCCCTGACTAACTTCAAAGTGTGATCTCCAAACTTGTGAAGATCTTTACACGCCATTAAGCAATTTCGTTGTAGTTCATCTGCGGTAAACGCCGAATGGTTTGTCGATGAGTGTATATTGTGAGAGCTGGTTGATGTCGGTAAGATCAAGTTGAGGTGGAGTGAAGTTGACACGGGTTTGATATGATTCAACCGCAAGTGGAGATCTTCTACACGCTCTTTGATGACTATGCTTCCCGATGAAGATGAGCAATGACTTGATGAATTCACGTTGTACTTCAGTGGAGAATTGTCTCATACGACCCAGTACTTTGGCAAGGTACATGTCTTCGATGTCGTTGATAGACAAATTCTCAAAGTCAGCTTCAGAGAATGGATAATCCCTTTCGTCTTGCCTTTTGACCACAATCTTTTTGAGAAAAGTGTAGTCCCATTTGGACGAAAGATCAATGTGTTTGATGGCAACGATACTCTTAGTATCTTGAACACCGCATGTTGAGACTTCAACTCGGCAGTAGTAGATTCATCGGCGTTCCGGCCAATGGTGAATCCCGTACATTGCATCTCGATCGTATGCTTCCACTTTGTTGGAGAACAAGTGATTAGCTCGTTCCTCGATGGCTATGCAGTTTGAGTATTCGGCTACCGGGAATGGAAGTGTCAAAGATGTAGCATATTTCCTTGAACCATCGCCACCGTGTGGAAGAAATTCCAAGTCTTTGTTGAAGAAATGTCTGAATGGAATCCTAGGCTGATCAGGTTGGCCAATTGTAGGGAGAGGTTTAGACCAGTCCGTGTAATATGGAGGATTGTCCCGTTGAGTGAAGTCGATGTTTGCTTCTGGGTTGAGCCAATCCATGTTGTTAGACATGGCTCGTGCAATATTATCAAGGTGATATTCGACCTCGATGGCACTTTCCGAGCTGTCTTTTAGAAGTTGAAATGCTTCATTCTTGATTCGCTTCAACTCGGATTTCGTCATCTTCTTCACACGGAATTTTTCTTGTAGAAATTTCGCATGCTCCAATGTACTACATTCAATAACCTCTTGACCTTCACTGGTAGGGAGTGGAATTAACAAGTGTAGAAAACCATTCAAATTCATCTGTGTTATCTTCATCTAGCCAGATAGGACGCCGCCTTGGGCCTTCTTCTTCTTTTTCTTAGGCCTAGATGAGGATTCGGTTTTGTACTTTGTCGAGAGGCGGGTTGTTGTTGGGGCTCATGGTATTCCTCATCGTCACCCCCCGTATACTCAAAATGATCACCGGTTTTCTCGAGTGGGGTGGTGTCTCGGAATCGAGGTTTATCGGTAAGAGCGAGGAGGAGATCTTTGTTGAGCAAGAGTCCTTTGTGGTGGAGGTTGCATCGAGTACTGAATGGAGGATGTTTCACCAGACTTCTTTGTGCGTTTGGGCTCTTTATCCTTATCCTGATCTTTGTCTTCATCTTCTCTTGAACGCTTAGGCCTTGCAGCTTCTTCTCTGAATGAGGACTTGAGTTGGTATTCTAGCAATGCTTCAAACAACTTAGCTTCGTGGGAGGCAAACGTTGCAGAGCGTTTCGACATTTGGGCTACTAGCCGGTTCACCAATTCATCATCTGAGAAGATTGTAGTTTCAACTGGATTGATGCTCAAATTCATTGGAGTTGACTTCATGGCTTGCTTGGCTAAATGTAAGAGATTCAGATAAAGTTGTCTGGTATACATCTCCTTTGTCAGTTTCAGAACGACCTCTATTAAGAACTTGTGAGTGTATCCTTTTATCATCTTGTCCATGCTCCCTGAAGATCATCCTTCATAAGCTTCTGTACATACTCCCTTTCAACTTGCATCTTGTCATTCTCATTATGAAGGTACGTTAAGCGTCAGCAATAAAATTTAGCTTTTGTAAAGCATGTCTTTCTTTCTAACCTGTTTGACGCATTCACAATTCTTTTATGAGTATGAGAAATCCAAGATCGAGGTGGCTTCTTTTCTGATTTGGATGTTGATTTGGTTGATCTTTTTGATGGTGGTGGTGAAGAATGAGAAGACGAATCTGATGATGAAGAGACATGAGGAGACTCGGATCCTTTGGAGGTGCAGAGGTTTTCTCCTCTGGCGAGCAGGACTGTCTAGCGAAACTTATCATAATCGATCATCTCGGACTTTTCTTTCTCTTCGTCTTTTCGTCTCGATCTTTTCTTTGTCACCCTCATCTTTCTTGGACTTATCTTTATCAGGTTCCTCAAAGTCATGCTCAAGAGTGTCCTCCACACGTGTTTGTTGTTGTACCAAAGTGGTGGCACCAGATCCCTTATCGGGTTGATTAACCGCATCAGGACCTGGTGAAGGTTGAGCTCCACCACTCGACCCTCCGGGGCCACCCATTTGTTCTTGAGCAAATTTTTGTGCCACGTGTTGAAGTCTAACAAATTTGAACTTCTTCCTGTATGATTTATCCAGTTGCTCTTCATCTGAGCTTGAGCTTTCTTCATAAGGCACAAGTACTAGAGTCTTCCCTTTTCCTTGATCAGCTGGAGGACTAGGAGGTTTAGATACAGTTGTAGTGTCATCTTTAGCAGCTTTGAGTATAAAGTCTCTTCATCGATGCAGTACCCTCGAGTCCTCGTCATTAGCTTTCTTTGCGGTTCAGGCTTAGATACGGGAATAGGAACAACTTCCTTGGTGGGAATTGTCCCCTTTCGTGGAGGATTCCTCCGGGAAACATCCTCGACTCTCGCTTTTGCAACACTTCCTCTTCGGTTTTCCTTATAGGTGTTCCGAAGACTTCTCATCGAGATGACCAACTTTGCCTTTTTATCAAGCTACCCGATACCTTTTGTATGTCTCGAGCTTTTTGATTTCAAGAGTCGAGGTGATCGGTAACCACACCCTGCTTATTTGTTGACGATTCCTTGATTGTGATAGGATGGGTTCATCAACATGTCGTGATTGTCAGGGTCATTGAGCCTCTTGGGAACATCAGGATTAAGTCCAAGTGCTCTCGGATCAACGCTTTGTGTATCGACATAGGGAATCTTTGAGCCAAGCTTTTTGAGAAATGACATCATGTTATCCCATATTAGAGCTTCAATTTCGATGTCCTTCTTGTTGATTAATGACCAAAATATTTGCGGCTCCATGAGCTTGGGATGCTCATAGCCACTGTCACGACCGAGACCTGACTTGGTGATGATGATGTAGAGGGTTCTCCACGGTTGAGGAATGTTCTTAAGCTCCACATGAGAATGCTTAGTGATTATTCGTGAAGCTTCATCATACCAATATCCATCAGGAATTGCAAAACTTCAAGAGGTGTGGCATAGAAGTCGGTTGGCTCGATATCGTGAATAAGAAGAATGTACCGGTAGATCTGCATGTGTGATGGTGATTTGTTTGTGATTGAGTGTTACAGTCACCGCACTTTGACCTTTGATCCTTTGCATTGAATTCCAGAATTGTTGAATGTAGATCTCTGGAATAGTAGCAGAGTGTGAGAGCATGTTCTGGTATGGATGATTCTTAAGAATGTCCACAACAATCAGGCAAGAAGATTCTGAGCATGTGAGGGTTTCAAAGTCAACTCTGAGATTGTTCTTAACAATCTTTCTTGGATAGCCATTAGGGAATATATCAGCAATTGTGAGAACTTCTGGTGCATCCACATTCATTTGAGCGACCATGTCGTGATCCGAAATAACATTAGCCAAAAGAACCAACATATCGAAAGAAATAATGTTAGTCAACAGAAGGTTTTAATGTCTAATTATTGAACGTATAATGTCAATGGTTGTTACGAGTCCAAAGTCACTTGTATGTCTAATAGTCCAATGACGTAGTGAAGAGTTTCGTGAGTTAGTTAACTTTAAATTTTAAAGTTTATGTTATCACTTATTAATCACAACATATTGAACGTTTTAAGCTTATTAGTGACATTATTGGTTTCGTGACGTTATGATTCATTTATATACAAGTTTGCACGCGTAACAATTCATGATGAAGGTCAATCAAGGCTTAGGCGTAGATATGGCAAAGTTACGCGTAAACATGAGTGGTATATGCGTAGGCGCAAGCTTATGCGTAGGATCCTTACTTACGCGTAAGAAATGTTACGCGTAGGAAAAAGGGGACCTTAAGCGTAGAGCTTACGCGTAGGCGTATATAAGACCTTACGCGTAAGGCTTACTCGTAAGAGTAGACCTTATGCGTAGAGTCACTGTTTACGCATATCCTTCACAGGATACGCGTAGTCCCATTGTAGAATCTTATGCGTAATAGTTACGTAAGATTTCTTTACGCGATAACTTTCTACGCCGTAAGGTGATCCTTATGCGTAGAGTAACAAGGACCTTGATTCTAAGTTTTATGCGTAGCAAGCCTGAAATAAAATCATCATATCATCAATCTTAACATGTATAGTCATTTTAAAACAGATCATGGCATGAAACTCATTTCTTAGTTTACGTAGAGTCATACGCGTAAGTCAAAACCCTAGAGTTTAAGAATTACGCATATGATTTCTAGCCATAGGAATTGCACCAAACGTTTTCTTGTAGGTCTTAGGTGTTGTGAGAGTCTAATAACCAAGTTTTAACATCCAAAAGTCAGTGAATCAAAAATACCCAAACCTAAGAACATTAAACCCTAAATTCCAATTTTTAATCAATTAGTGTTTCTGGGTTGTTATAAGGCCTGGAAATCATTAATTCAACATGATATTAACATCACACAACAATCTTTTTGACCAAATACAATCACATTTGAAAATACCCAAAACCACGCATAAACCCTAATTTTGCAAATCATTCAATTCGTGATTCTGGGTGAGTTTTGATGATTAAAAGGGTATCATTGATGTATTAGAAACGTTTTGACACTGACCTTTTAACCATAAACACACAATCTTGATCATGTGTTCATACGCATACGCGTAGAACACAAAAACAAGATTATACAACGTTTTGACCATTGTATTCATGTAAAAATCAAAACCAATGTTTAAAAACACGTTAAGATTATGAAACAACTTACAAAATGATGATCCAAAACACAGATTTGATGAACGATTCTTAGGCGTAGGATGTTTTTAGGTGTTAGTAATAAATGTGAAGGATAAGTTAGGTGGAGATGTTTTTATTAAAATGACTTTGAGATTTTGGCAGTTTTGGTCCCTCCACCTTTTCCTTTTTCATCCAAGGCCATTTAACTTCCATTTTGGTTTCCAAACGAAAGATTTTAAGAAATAAACTTGACGACACTCCCCCTTGACTTAAGAAAATAATGAAAGGTTATAAATTTTAGTCCGAAGAGTGTCAGTTAAACCAGAAAATTTACCACCATTGATAAAAGAAACAACCAGAATATGATAACATGCAAGTACACGGATGTTATGAAACAGTTAAGTAGATATTTTCTCCCCCTCAACACTTGATCGGAAAAATACTGAATTTTGAAAGATTATAGTGTTGACGGAAGAAATGTACTTGCCATGTTGAAAGAAAAAAATAGATAGAAGAGTATTTTTGTTGTTTTATCAGGTTTTATATTTTTGTATTTTGTTTTTGAAAAAAATTATTTACAAGAGATGTTTTGGTGTTTGACAGGTTTTTAAGAATGTTTTAGGAGGTCATCCAATTCCTCTTGAGTCAAACACCTCATACCAATCCGGTGGACCAACTCATTAAACCTAGCGGGAGGCAAGGCTTTTGTGAGAAGATCTGCCAATTGGTATTCTGTACCCACGAAGTATAATTCAACAGCACTGCTCCACGTGGTCCTTGATGAAATGATATCAAGATCGATGTTCTTTGATTTCAATGCGAATCGAAGTTGCACGAGATCGCAATAGCACTCCGATTGTCGCAGTACATCGGGATTCTATCAAATACGTAACCATAATCTTTGAGTTGTGTTCTCATCCAAATGACTTGAGCACAACACGTCGACATGGCTACATATTACGCTTCGTTGAGGACAACGACGCATACCCCGCTTCTTCGATTGCCATGACACCGGTTTATCACCAAGAAATTGTAAAGCTCCTGAAGTACTTTTCCATGAATCTAAGCATCCCTGCGGGTCCGAAAAGGAGATTAGTTCAAAACCGAATCCTTCGGATACCGGATCCCCAAATTAATGGTTCCCTTGATGTATCGGAGGATTCTTTTAGCCTCATAGAGGTGGGTTTCAGCTTGGTCGCACCGATAACGGAGCAAAGATATACAACAAAGACAATATCGTCCCTGTTAGATACATGAGAGACCCACTAATACTACGATATTTTGTAGGGTCCACCAATTTGCCATGTAAATCAGCGTCTAGCTTCTTGGTATGAGCCATTGGAGTGGCATAGGTGTCACAGGTATTCATTCCAAATTTGTTTAACAATTCAAGGGAATATTTGGACTGACTCAAGAAAATACCACAGGGTGATTGATGAACTTGTAATCCTAGAAGGAATGTAAGTTCACCCATCATGGACATTTCAAAAATTTTCTTCATTAGTTTTGTAAAAGCGATTGAGTACTTTTTATGTGTAGACCCAAAAATGATGTCATCCGCGTAAATTTGAACAATTAAGATATGTGCCCCGTGATATTGTATAAAAAGAGTAGGGTCAACCAAACATTTGGTGAAATTATTGGCAATGAGGAAAGATGATAGCTTATCGTACCATGCCCGAGGAGATTGTTTGAGACCATACGAGCTTTGTTCGTTTGTAGACATGGTTCGGGAACGGGATCAACGAATCCTTCGGTTGGTGACATAAACCGTTTCTTTTAGTTGTCCATTTAGAAACGCCGTTTTGACATCCATCTGAAAGACCGTCATATTCATGTGAGCCGCGAACGCCAGAAATATCCGACCTTAAGACGAGCAACCGAGCAAAAGATTCATCAAAGTCAATACCCTCTTCCCGACGATAACCCTTAGCCACCGGACGTGACTTATTTCGATAACGCTTCCTTCAAAGATCCAATTTGTTTTTCCAAATCCATTTGAGACCAATGACGTAGACTCATGTTGATCTTTCAACCAGTTCCCATACTTCAAGACGTTTGAATTGGTTGAGTTCTTCTTGCATGGATTCGATCCAGTTGTCTTTTGTCATTGCGTCTTTGATGTTTTTAGGTTCAGATTGGCAGACAGTGAGTGCATAAATGCAATGTTCACCATTTGAGTGAAGACGTTGTCTCGTAACGACCGATTGATTTGGGTTGCCTATAATATTTTCCAGAGGATGGTCTTTTGTCCATCTATGTGTGGAGGGTTGATGTTGGTATACATTGTGCAGATTTTGAGGATTCAAATGGCTTGTTGAAGATTCGCGACATCAGTGCAGCAGCCTCATTAGCAAACGGGTTAAAGAACGCATTTGGATCAAAATCTGCAGGTGGGGGGTACATCATTCGAACATCATCACCGATTCATCATTGTTGGAAGCGGTTTGTTCAACTGTTGTGTTGGAGTCAACCGGTGGTGCTTCTTCAATCGTAGTTGTTGTAGCAGTGTATCGGTATAAGAGTATTATCGTTGAGCGGAAACGGATACACCGAGCACGCTCATCAATATCGTCACCGAAAAGAGGAGCAAATAGTCGTTCCATTTGTTGACGAGTGAGTGGGGCTTGTTTCAGTGATGATGGGGTTTGGGGTAGTTTAAGCGGTTGCGACCGGGTTCCAAGTCGTTATACTCGAAGTCATTTCCGTAAGTTCATCAAAATGAGCATGAATCGTTTCCATAACCTCCTTTGTTGGACGATTCCAGATTCGGAAACCTTTAGAATTATCACAATATCCAATAAAGACTCCAATGTCCGCTTTGGCTTTGAGCTTTCCAAAGTCATCACGATCATTATTCGGATAGCAAAGAGATCCAATTACATGAAAGTGTTTGAGATTTGGTTTTCTGTTGTGGACAAGCTCGAAAGATGTTTTGTTGTGGCGTTTTGTAATCATAGAACGGTTTTGAGTATAGCATGCAGAGATACTTCGCCCATAAGTAATCTGGAAGTTTAGCATTGATTAACATTGTTCTTGCAGCTTCCACTAACGTTCGGTTTCGTCTTTCAACAACTCCGTTTTGTTCTGGTGTACGTGCAATAGATGTCCGATGTCAATTCCCACTTTCTCATAAAATTCACGAAGAGTTTGATTAACAAATTCTGCCTCTGCGTTCGATATGTTGAATGATGTTTCGTAACTGAACTTGTATTTTCGTGAGAAAGGTGATGATCATCTGTGGAGCTTGATCTTAGCTTCAAGAAAGTAGACCCAAGTCCAGCGTGAATAGTCATCAACAATTACTAAGATGTAGCATTTGCCGTTGATCGTTTGCATGCGCATCGGGCCACACAAATCCATGTGAAGAAGATGAAGCACATGCTGAGAGCTGTGCTCCACCTTTGAAGGAAAATGAGCACGAGTGCTTTTGCCTTGTTCACAAGCTGAGCAAAGGTGATCTTTAGAATACCGAAATCGTGGGAGTCCTTCAACTAGTTTGTGTCGAGCAAGATTGGTGATGGTTTGAAAGTTTAGATGTGAGAGACGACGGTGCCATAGCCATGATTTTGTTGATGTTGCCTTTGAAAGTAAGCAAATGGGAGATGAAGCAACCATGTCTTGCATAGAGATAGTGTAAAGACTGGAATTACGCGAGCCGGACATAAGGTCGTTTCCTTGTAGATCACTTAATGAAACAAGATTTCTCCCGAAAGCAACCTCCAAATCTCCATCACGAATTGACCTCATCGAAAACAGATTGTGACCGAGGCCTTCCACATAATAAACTCGCTAATTTCGATGTTCCCATTGATATAGTCTCCGTAGCCCATGATAGCTGCGAAGTGATCATTCCCGAATCCGACAGTGCCAATGAACTTTGCAATAAAGTTTGATAACAGTTTAAGGTTGCCTGTCATGTGTCGGGAACATCCGCTATCAATAATCCAGAGAATGATCGTATCACCGCATTACACACGACACGGATGGAATAGAAGTAGATGTGGAACCCGAAATGTTAGAGGGTTCCGGAGCACTTATAGTAGACATACACACATCAATAGCTTTAGGTATCCATTTAAATCCTAGTGTGTTATATATCCATTTCCGCCATCTCCAACTAGTATTTGCTTTAGTCTTAGTGAATGCACTAGGTGGTACTACATTCCTAGGAGGTGATACTGGAGCTACAGGGACAAAGAATGCGCTTTTTAGAATCTAAAGAGGCGGTCTACCAAGCACAGACTTAGAAAGATTAGTGGGCCTAGAGGTATTCCGGTTCTTAGGATTCCTTAAACGAGAGATGATAGCTTTAGCAACACATTTATCATGACAATCAGAATTCATACTTTTACGACAAATAACACAAGGTGCATCAGACTGAATATCAAAAGTGCTTAAAGGTTTAGCATTCGTTACATCACTATTTCTATTACATTTGCCAAACGCAATATCTATAGTGGAAGCAACATGAGTCTTATTCATAGTCTTAGGGTGTTCTTCTACTTTAGCATTCCTTATTGATCTTTTCTTAGGTCGCAACTTCCTATTCTTCGATGTAGTGCTCCTTGGCTGTGAAGTGCGGACGTTTGGAAAAGACGCAACTATTCCTGTTTCAGTAGAAGCAAGCACGTTAGCAACTTGTGATTTGGCAGTAGGGATTCTAGGTTCACGATTACTAAGTGTTATTGGGGCTATTCTCTTAATCACGGTAGGCGGAAGTTGTTCATACTTTCCTAACATTTCTCGTAACTTGAAGATAGTGTGAATCGATCTTGATTTTCGATCAATATTTCAAAGAAAATGCATAACTTCTTTAGTGTGTGCAAGATAATGATCAAGTTCATTTGATGCTTCATCACGAGTCTTTTGAGTAAATCAAATATGACACCATATTCCTTTTAACTTTTACAAGTTCTTGTTCATATTTTGAGATTTGACACTTAAAAGACACGTTTTGATCATCCAGTTGCTCAATTTTAGGATCAGAAGATTTTGCACGAAACTGGGCGATTTTGTGTTGAAAATCAAGTTGTTGATCGTGAATATCTTTTTGACACCAATTAAGACAACGTATTGCATTTGAAAGTTCGTTTGACAATCGTTTATTTTCGACTTTTAAGGACTCGATCCAAGCACATTATCGGTGTTCTCAACATTTACCACGTAATCAACAAGATCGCAGAGATATAATCAAATGCATATGACAAAGAATTCAATAACACAACATTATGGACATCAGCACCGATGACATCTTCCAAGAGTCGATCAACATCTTTTCTCAACATTTTCTTTTTACGTTTAGTATTAGAAATAGATGTTTCTATTTTCTCAAAAATGACCTTCATCAATCCAAGTTCCTTATGAAAGTCCCTTTCCCAAGACAATGCACAACTTTTCAAATTTTTAACATTTGGTAAAAGATTTTTCTGAAAAATATCTCTTTGTTCTCTCGCTAGAGGCGATTGAAAGTGTTGAACTTTGATTTCAGAATGATATTCTATCTCATGTTGTAAAGTTTTGAGGTCAGCCATGAAAAGGTCAAAATATCTAAGAATTTTGCGATTTTCAGGTTTTGAGTTTACTTCACCGATGGAAAGTAAAGGACCATAAGTTTGTGCATAATCTGGTTTGGGTTTAACATTAGAAGACTCAAACGTTTTTATGATAATCCTTGGTGTGTTAGAAGAATCCGTTGGTGTGACGAAAGTGACCGCTTTTGAATAGTTAAAAGGTTTGTTGTAAACAACATTTTCAAATTTTGATCGACTCTCGCTTCGCATCTAATTCCTCTTGACGATGATATTCAACAATACTCATAACTGAATTATCAATTTTATATTCGCCTTTGGAAACTTCAGGATTTGGTTTGAATGCTTTGGTTGAAAGCGTAGGTTTGTAATCAGCAAGATTTGGTCCATAGCCATTTAGATTTGGTTTTAAAGTAAACTTTTCAATAGCTGTGACCGACTCACCATGTTTGTAAACAACAGTTTTAAACTCTTTAAGTTTGTTTTGCAAGCCGATGATTTCTTCAAGATGATCATCTATTCGTTTCGTTGAATGCTTTTTGTATGCAGAGAACTGTTTTTGACAAGTTAACAACTCAGCCTTAGCTTTTTGATTTTCCAAGGTGAGAGCGTTAATTTGATTTTTATGTTCATGTTTCAGTTGTTCTATTTCAGACAACAAAGCATTCTTCGAAGCGGCTAGATCACGCATTTGTCTCTCTAAATATTTTTCATTTTGATGAGATTTAGCAAAGGTCGCTTCAAAACCTTTTCACGCTTTTTCTTGAGTTTTGAAAAAGTTGAGTTGCTTTTGTAAACATTCAAAATCCTTGGTTAACAGTGCATTTTTACTTTTCAAATCCTGATTAATTGCACGGCATTCTTCCACTATGGTTTGTTGGTCTTGTATTAAACGAGCAAAATCTGGATGAGGCAAAAGTTCGGCGTGTTCAACGTGAGTCACCACATGATCATTACTGAGATCCTCAAGTATAACCACGGAGTCAATTTGATTATCAAGGGAAACCGTTTGGTCATCTTGATCGTCAAATATAACTACGAGGTCTAGTTGAAAATCGTCGAATGAGATGTGGATGACTCATTTTGAACATTCTGAGCCTTGCCGGATGCAGATGTTGGTGGAGATATTAGATCAGAGATGAATATGGTTTGTTCGGTACGAGACAAGCCATCGTGTCATACACTGGGCCTGTGTCACTCATGTGTAACTCATGCATATTAGCCATCAACATAATAACTGCATTGGCCGCAAATCCTCCATATCATCATCCGAGTGCATTTGCCATAAAGCTCGTTTTTCTCGTGAGAGTTCCACCAGCTTCATCCTTAAGAGCCAAGAGAAGAGCCTCTTTGTGATAAGCACTGTCCCTTGTCCTCGGCTTTGGGCATGCATTAGCCAGTGTCCCTTCTCATTGCAGTTGTAGCATCGAAGACCATTCAACCCATTCGAGCATTTCCCGGTCCACCACTTGAGCTCTGTTGTTATTCCTACCCACAACATTAAACCCTTGACCACCGCCCATCCGACGACCATAACCACGATTCTAAACTTCAACTCGTCCATTGTTCACAAAAGCTTGATTCCTTGTGTTAGATGAGGAACGAATACGATTGTTGGATTTGTTGGTATAACGGCTAAAAGCATTAGCAATCATAGCAAATTCTTGTTGCAATGCTTCAATGGATCGATTCCTCAGTAGCTTCACCGACAAGTGCTTGAGCATTGTTGTTGTTGTATGGAACCAATTGAGTTTGTTGAGATTGAGGCTGTGAAGGATCATATGGTGTGATTGTAGCAGTTGGTTGAGTTCTGGTTGAGGAGAATAACTGTTTTGAGCATATAAAGATGGTTGTTGATTTTCCGGTTGTGAAGGTGAAGCAATTTGAGCACGGATAATCCTTTCTCTATCAACTTCCTTTTCATGAGGCTTCAAGTAATCATACAACTATCCGTATGTGGAATGATGCATGTTCTTCGCTTGACGGAGAAAAATGACATACTTCTCCCATTCAGGACCAAGACTACTCGGGAACTTAGTATTAACGGCAATTCTTGGCATGATGATGTTGTGTTTATCCAAATCATTTATGATGTCTGAGAATCGATGATGATAAGACTCGAGTGTCTTTCCAGGTTCAATCAGGAAGTGTTCATAAGCCAAGTAAATTTTGGATTCCATATCCTCTGATTGAGTGCGATCCTTCCATAAGAAGATGAATATGTTCCCACATCGCCTTTGCAGTCTTTTGAGCATCAACACTTTGAAGAATTGGGTTAGGTAATCCTAAGAGGATATATTGCATTGCAAGTTCATCAGCTTCAAAGTGTAGAAGTTCTTCGCATTCTGCAAAGTAGCAATGTTTGATTGTTCATCTCTTGGTGGATTAGCATTGGATCGATGGGTACAATGACAGAGGCATCTGAAATGGACCTTCCAAGATAACCTTCTTTAAGAACTTTCCATGTGGCTTCTTCGGATCACAAAACCTAAAGAACCTTATCACCCATTGATCGTAGTTTCCTGGAGTGAGCATTGGAGGTCTATCAAGTGATCCAACCTCATGAATTGATTGTTGGTTGCTTAAAGCTTCACACATCTTTGCAAACCAAGTAGGTTCCTTCATAGTGTTCCTTGATGGATGTTGATTAAATTCTTTTGTGTAGGGTTGAACTTGAAGACTTGGTGGTGTTTGAACCATTTGTGGTTGTGGGATTGCAGCAAGTTGTGGAGTATGTTGTTGATTAAATTGTTGTTGATAAATTGCTTGTTGTTGATTCCATTGTTGATGTTGTGGAGTTAGTTGTTGTTGACGTTGAGAATAAGTGTAAGGGAAATAGTTAGAGTATGGTGGTTGTGACATGTTGAAAACTTGTGTTGGTAAAAATGGATCTTTGTAGTCGAATGAACCTTTGTTGATGAAGTGTCCTTAGGCGTAGAAATCACAAGAAACCAAGTAGGACTTATGCGTAAAAACACCAAAGTTACGCGTAACAATCACTAGTTACGCGTAGATTTAGCTTACGCGTAAGTAGGGTAAAGGCACTAAAGTTATGCGTAGACACAAAGTTAGGCATAGGATTACCTTATGCGTAAGATGAATGTAACACCCCAACCCGACAAGGGTAAAGATATCACAAATACGGTTTCATATCAGAACCTTAAGTACCATACAATAGCGAAAGCCTTTACAAAACTTACAAAGAAAATATAAATAACTTAATAATCAAAATAAATCTAAGATCCCTATTTTCAAATCTTGCTCTCATCTCTACTCTCAACCCAGATCAGCTATCCCATAAGCTCATCTTGAATGCTTAATACCTGCCGCAGGAAAAGAAAAGGCGGCTGAGCTTACAAAGCCCAGTGAACAGATATAACAAAACAAAAACAGAAATACGAAATTAAATAAAGAAACGGATGACGAAGTCACAACGGAATGAGGATTCTGCGGAAGCACAGACACACAGAAATCCGGAAGAACAAACAACAAATAAGAACAAACACATAGCATATTGATGACACAAACTGAAGCACATCATAATCAACAGGCAATTAATGAATCAGGCAATTTAAGTACATATAAGTCAAACGAAATACCGAAAGCTAGCAGAAACAACTACTAGAAGTAAACATGTCCTTTACACAAGTCAATTAATCTACATTTAATACACTTATCCAATATCGTAGCAGCGGAACAATAGCAGTCAAACGTGGCAGTCACACATACAAATAGAAAACACAGTAGGAAAGCTATAACTAAATAAACAAAAGACATAGCATAGCAATTAGCAAGTTATCAAGTCAAATATCATAAGTTAAACCATTTCCCAGATCAAACTTTAGTATAGACAGAATTTAAACATGACAGATCAAACATAAGCAAATACGAACACCAACGGATAATCAAAGTTCACGAATTATCTGAACAATTATAAATAATGACTTACAGAACAATCAATTATACACTAACATAATTATCATACAGATCAACAATTCACATAACGATAAACTAACATAACATCTGATGACAACATACGAATCATATTTAAACATATTAATCATATCCTAGCATGGCATACGGTAGTTACATAAACATGTCAAAGCATAAACACATTCAATAAACATATAATAATTCAGTATGTAAATGGAAACATTGACAAATACGGAATCATAAACAGAATATCTAACACAGAAATAACAGATACATATTTAGTTATCTACCACGAGCCCAGAACATATCATATCAGAAGTAACTTTCTTATTCGGAGGTGTGACCTCGGAATACCTTATATAATATGAGGGGAGACCTCAATAACAAATGGAGTAACTAGCTCTCAGAATTTTGTGAAGACGCGTATTGCACACGACATCATTCACCAGACAAATCATATCGATAACAGATCAGATCTAGGATGCATCCATACGCCCCAACAGACGGATAGTGGCCATACTATCAATAAAAAGATAACGGAAAGGGACGTGGCGAACATCACTCTATCGCCCTAGAGTCATGTCGAGGTGCATCACGACACGGACATGGAACCCCATGACTAGTGAAATATTTGGCTCGGGTGTCAAACTATCTTAGGTCAAACAGATTGTCATAAATGACACAGATCATAATTCATCATAAAGGTCAAACAGATTTACAAATCGGAGTTTTCATATCATAAGTTCAAATCAGATGTTTCATGGTTCAATAAACAGAGATTTCAGATAAGCAACGGATCAAACAAATCAGAAATGGTTCATATCAAATGTTCAGAAATCATAGGTTCATATCACAGTCACATATCATACGTTCATTATCGAGGTTCATAATCGATGTTCATAATCAGAAGTTCATAATCAGAAATTCATACTCAAGCATAGCAAGGTTCAACAAACAGAAGTTCAGACAAACAGAGATTCACATAAACAGAAGGGAATCATAGCAATGGCATAGGGAACCCTAATAAGCATAAGAGAAAGACAAAAGAAAGAAAATCATGAGAAACCTTTACTGAAAAGGTCAGAATATCTGTACCTTAACGCAAATGAGAGAAAAGCAAACGAATGTAAGAACACGAAGATACAACGTCGCGTCTCCTCCAACGAATCTACACGCATTATGATTTATTTAATACTTATTAGCATCATTAAAGTTATAACGGATTAATCGCATTTACCTTCTTATAGTTGTAAGTATATTCTCATTTTTAGTGACGGACAGAATTACAACATTTTAGAGTCTTAATCATTAATTAGCCAAACTCATGGTTTACACATGATAAATGGTAAACTTAAGGGTTTAATATGACAAATATCTTATTTGAGGGCTTATATGATCATTATTCAAAGTATAGGGTTCATATTGCATATATATTAAAAGTAGGATTTAAATTGTAATTAAACCTTTCAGGTCTTATTTTACGTCCCAAACTTTCATGCACGTTTAAATGAAAGAACATATGTTCACATGAATAACGAACCAACACACACAGCTTTTAACCCTAGTCAACTACTATTTATGACCTAGGGTTTTTCCCAAACTTTTAGTACCATGATAACGAGCATTTGATTCACACGTTACGGATTTTAATGACTAATCTTGTTGAGCTAGATACATGAGAGAAACCGAACAGACAAGAACCAAAACCCATGCATGCATTTACATAAATAACTCACACCACATTGACTTATTTAAATTGTTTTAACGAGACTAAAACTTACCCGTTTCCCGACTCACAAACCATTCGACACACAACATTAACCCTTAACCGTTCTCCAAAGTCGACCTAATGCTTCCCTAGATTCTAACCAAGTATATGTCGACTTCCAAAACTGTTGTTAACAAGGTTTTTGACAATGCAAACCATGCATGCAAATCGACACACAAGCAATCTGCAACAAAAGTTTAAAGTGTGGCATACTCTATTTGTCCTACAGCTTCTTAACGCGAACAAAGTTTCATGATCCATGTTCATTTACGTTTAACTTATAACGACACAACATATGTCCTAACAACTCATGCGTTATCTTATATACATATAGCATACATGTTTATGATTTTATGTGACACAACATATATGTTCTTGCTATCCAGTTTTGTACACAATTCGATACATATATATATAAGCTTTCCGAATTCGAACGCAATAACAAATACGATGTATACCCATATATATATGGTGCGGCTACAACTCACACAACCTTTTTAACGCCAAACCTCGATTTATTTGTTCGTTTCGTTAATATGCTTCACGGGTATAAAGTGCTCATAATTTGTATGCAAAAGTTGAGACGACAAGGGAGTCGCTTACCTTAGCGAGACTCGGAGTAAAACACCAAGCACCACCACGTCCCACGCTGCAGTCGAACGGAAGAAAAGAAAGAAAAGGAGGTCGAAGCTTTTTGGTGCCGAGACTCTTTAAAACTAGGGTTTCAATTATGAGATATGTGTGGTATATATATAGTCGACCCATGGTGGGTTTTGTGTGAGAATCGGTTTACAAGAACCGACTTACATTGGGTTATGGTGTCCATCGGTCCAAACGAAAAAGAAACACAGCCGGCCCATGGCTTATGGGTTCCGATCGGCTCCAACAAGAAAAATCAAACGAAACTCATAATGGGCTTAAGTGTGTACTCGGCTTGCAAAAGAAAAACGAGACCCAAAGTCTATACGCGTGACTTTATTTTCGTCGTACCAATGTCGATACTTTTATATACACGTTAGGTTTTCCAAACAAATATAAGTTAGGTTTTAATTTCCATTGATGAACGTTAATTATATTTTACGTATTTTATAATCTGGACTATTTTAAGGGTAAAATAGTCTTTTAACGCGTTTTATATTTTTAGGGTTTTACAATTAATCTTATGCGTAGGATTTCTACGCGTAAGCTTTATGCTTATAAGTAAGTTTAGGGTTTTATCCCAAGTGATCTTTTACACTATCACAGTGCAAAAGATATCCAAAGTCGACGTATTTTCAGGCTTATCCAAGCAAGAAAACACAGAGTAAACCACGAAACTGAAGATCAATCCACGGATAAAGTTACGCGTAAGATTAGGGTTTTGATACGCGTAATCTTACTCGTAAAAATGATTTTACCCAAAGATGTTTCTAAACCAATTTTTGTATGATGAAATAGCTTCAATAACACCAAAATGACACAAAAGTGTGAAACTTGATGATCCAAAGCTCTCAAAACGGTTACGCGTAGGTTTACACCCTCGTTCAAAAACTAGTCGAAAAATAATGATTCACGCATAAAGTTCAAAACCTTTTGCCAAAAACAGTAAGTTTAACACCTTATAACATTGAAAGTACAAGAATCTTGGATTAAAAAGTGTAAAAAACGTGTTTTGAAGCGAACCAAAGAACTCGTTAACTTTACGCGTAAGATCAAAAACTTTCTTCAAAAGCAATAACGATTCACCCAACTAGTTGGCGATTGATACACTGTTAGGTCACTAGATTTACAACACAAGCTTAATAGAAAGAGATAAAGACGATTGAATAATGAACCAAATACACACACACGTTATGCTATGACCGGTTATGCGTAGATGTGAGTGAAAGGAATAAATTGAACAACCAACCCTCAAGTGAGGGTTATACAAGAGTATTTATAGGAGGGAAGCTAGGGCAACACTCCTAGTTCCCTTCCTTTTCCTTATTGGGCTAGGCCTAGGCTTATGGGCCTTCTACATAAGCCTAAGGCTAATAACAAACATAAAGGCCATAATTAAGCTAACTATTACATGTGAATTACTAACACTTGATTAAGGTTTAGGAGTGATTCCAACATAAAATTGTTTGAGTCACTATTTTAGTCAAAAATCAGCTTTGGTAGTGATTCTGTCATCATGACTGCATTTTTGTAGTGATTCTGTCAGCTTTAGCACAAATAATTGAGCTGTTTTAATATTGGTAATATAAAAATTCGAAATTGGTGGTACAAAGATTACTTGGATAAGGATTTTGGCATATATTTAGAGTGGAAGGAAAAGTAGTAGTTGGGTAAGATGTGGTTCATTTGCATAAGTATGATGTAAATGTCAAAACATGGATGGGTTGTGTAACGGGTCAAATGGGTAAAACAATTTTCAGGTCAAAGGTCGAAAAACCAACTTAGGAAACAATGTATAGAACTGGCTTAAGAAACTGTAAAGGTGAAAACGTTGATGGGTTGTGTAACAGTTGGCTTATGGAAACAGATTCGGTCACTCAATGTATAGAAATGTCAATTTATGTATTGCACATTTTATAGAAAGTTAATTTTGCTGTATTGTTCTGTATACAGATTGGCTTATGGAATTCCTTTGCATGTTGATAATCTAACACAAGCAGCACTTGCATATCGAGAGTCATTGATCCGTTATTATTTCCAGAACAGGATATACCGTGGTTGAATTATTTGTGAATTGTTTTTTAGGCCACAATTTGTATTTTTTGAACATTCTCATCCAGAATTGGTTTAGTTAAGTTTGTAGGTCGAAACGGCAATGTTTATGATCTTGGTATGATGATGATGTATGTACCTGTTAAGTTCCGAGTATGATGTTGATGTAAGTATGTACCAGGTAATTGTCGAGTATGATGATGATGTAGGTACCTGGTAAGTGTCGGGTATGATGATGATGTATGTACCGAGTAAGTTTCGGGTATAATGATGATGTAATTACCGGATGAACATCGGGTATGAACATGACATTAGGATCGAGTATTAGCCGGGTATGAAAGTGGAATGAGCACCTTAGATGAATGGCTACACTGAGTGATAGAAATTACCAAGAACGGATGCTATAGTGGTCGCAATGTGACTTATCATTTTTAGTTTACCTTTTTGTAGGTTTATGATGTAGTTTGGGGCAGTAGATGATGAAAGGGTATTTGGAGGTAATAGTAAATTGTCGCGAACTAGGCGACGAGCATTCTCATACTCACCTTGATAACATCTTTTTAAACGACCCAAATGTTGTATTGATATTTTTTGAATCCAGAATTGGTTTAGTTAAGTTTGTAGGTCGAATCCACAATTTGTATTTTTTGAACATTGTTGTGGCTTGTAGCAGGCTGACTTGTGTGTATGGTTGTCATGTTTCTTGAATGAAAAACATAGTCCATTAAGAACTTATGCATTACTTGGTCTACAATACTTGTCCAAAATGTGTGCCATTGGCACTTTGACCTTATCAGTTATACATAAAGAGAGGTCTCATACTTTAAACAACATTCTTGCAAGTACAACAACTTCATTCTAAACAAACAAACTCATAGCCTTGTGACATTTATTGTCTCTTGTTTTCTGGACTTCACTTCAATTATGGGTCAGCCAAGTTAACATGCTCGTAGCCTTGTGACATTGATGGTTGTAATCCTTGTGAGCTTCCGGGTGTGTTTTGTGATCGTCCGTGATTGCTTTGGGAATCGCCTCCTGTAGATTTCTTTTCCTGTAATTTATAAAACAATACATTGTTCAATAAACCAATGACAAATAATAATAATCAGGTTAGAACGTATTAGTTACCTTTTTTTTAGGCAATGGCGCATTACAAACTCCTCGGGTGTGACCACGTGCACCGCACCGTCCGCATGCATTTTCTTCTAGTACCTCACCTTGAGATCGAATCCGATCTCTGTTCTTTGGTCTTCCCGCTTGGCGCTTATCCATATTTGGTGGCTTTACAACCTGCAAACCCGTTGGAAGCTTCCAACTCGGAATTTCTCCAACGGGATATACCAACCCTTGGTATGTAGCTTTTAGAGTGGTTGTTCTAAACCAACCTTTAGCCAAATGATTACAACTTGTCAATCCTTGAGCTCTACAAACAGCTATTGCATGACCACATGGCAAACCAGAAAGTTGCCATTTCCGACATGTGGATGTATCATAATCTAGCCTTACAATATGTTTTCTTCTACGATCATCTACCTCGTATATCCTTTTATGCTCAATGGGATTCACTGTCCAATTAGCACTCTTAAACATTATGTCCTTCACTTTTGCACTAGCCCAGTCGCTAAGGTCACCCGGAGTTGCATCTAACGTTTGACATAATTAATTAATTAACAATAACTATAATAATTAGACATATATAAAATAAAAAAGATATAGTTTAATAATATATAAAATCATTTAAGTATATACCTTGATACTTTTGTCGTTTCTCACAAAACCATCTTTGTAGAAGCCCTATATAATATTCAATTAGCATTGAAATCGGAACTCTTCGAACATCTTTTGTTAAACTGTTGACTGATTCTACACTGTTCGAAGTCATATAATTGTAATGTTGTCCTGTGCAATGTGCCCTTGACCAATTAGTAATGCTAGCGTCCACCAGTTTGTTGTAAGCTTCCTGATTTCTTCGTTCAATTTGTGAGAATGCTTCTGCAAACTCGTCGGTTGTGTAACATTTGCAAGTCTTCCAATATAAGGCCTTAATCTTCCTCCCTTGTCCGAAATTGCAATTTAACATCAAATGCCTACAACAAAAACCATGAAATGCATCGGGGAAAACCGTTTGACAAGCTTGTTGTATTCCTAAATGTCTATCAGATATTATAGCCAAATTTGTAACTTCACCGATGCATCCCTTCAAGTGGGTCAAAAACCATGTCCACGATCTCCCAATCTCACCCTGAGATACACCGGTCGCGAGAGGAACAATTTGATTATTTCCATCCATTCCAACGGCGAGCATATTTGTACCTAGGTATGTACCTTTAAGATGAGCCGCATCAATTACTATTAGTGGTCGCAAATGGTCCAAGAAACTCCGAATCTAGTTTAGGTAAAGAAAGTATTAGTTTCACAAATAATAATAGAACGAATATAAATTTTTTATTAAAATAAAATAGACAGTAATAAATTATTACCGCAACACCAAAGCCTATAAAAACCATCTCAAAACGGTCTTCATCATCTGTCTCAATGTGTGTTACCCAACCGGGGTTTTTCAACTTTAAATTATAACAATAATACGGTAATTGCGAAAAGGAATTTTTCGGGTCACCGAACAACGTCTCCAATGCTATATTTCTTCCTCCCCATGCCTTTTTGTAAGAAATGTCGATGTTGTACTTAAGGTTGATGTCGTTTACTAAGTCCTTTGGCTTATATATTCGACTGTGATCTCCCATCTTTGGTATCAACAAATGACCCAACAATTTTGCAGTTGCATTTCGGTGATTAGGATAGAATTGTGTTCTCGGACAAGTGTGAATGTCATTTACTTTTCCTAATTTCCATCTTATACTGTCATCTATCTTTGATGAAATTATCTTCCAATTGCAATTGTTATGTATACAAATTACATCATACCTATATGAATCAGATTTTCGTGTTTTAAACTGAAAACCTTCTAAAAGAGCTTTTTCACCGATTGCATACATGCATAATTCTTTATTATCAAATTCAACACCCTCTTTTAGAAAACGTGAGCAATTTTGTGCGACCCCTACTTTTGGTGTTTTAATATTTGGTGTTGGATGATCGGGGGGAGTAGGCATATAGGTGAATGTGTTATTTTTCCGTGCATGATTTGGGGGAGTAGACAAAATAGGTTCGTCATTTTTTGGTTCATTATATGTGTTGTAAATTTCATCACCAAATTCATCGTATGCGTCAGGAAGTGCATTAAGATCAAATTCAAAAGTGTTAGATGAAGAAGGGTTTACCTTTAAGCCTTTTTTACTCTTCTTAATATACAAATTATGCAACACGGTCGACTTCCCTTTCAAAACTTGATGTACAAAAAAGGCCATATCATCATCTTCGACTATTTGGACACAATTATTTCCAACATGGTAAGAAATCCCAATATCATACTCTTCACCGATGTTGAACTTTTTCTTGGCTAGAGCAACAAGTTGTGTGTACGTAATATTTTTTGGAAGTGATACACCAAAGGTTAAATCTTGGCAAAACAAAAAAACACTTAATTTACCATTCATGTTTTTTTTAGGCCACACGATTTTTTTCTAAGGCAATGTGATTGTATATGTCCAAATTTTTTGCATATTGGAATGGTTATAATATAATTATTTAGTTCGCACGTTTGTTCAAATCGCACATTCGCACATTATTTAACATAAATGCCCATGTACTTTCACATGCACCACATTAATTTACATAGTTAGGGGCAATAAATTTCAAAGCCTACCAAATATAATTATTTAGTTCGCACGTGTTCAAATCGCACATTCGCACATTTTTTAACTTAAATGCCCAATGTACTCTCACCTGCACCACATTTAATTTGCATAGTTAGGGGCAATTGTACATTATTTGTGTATTTTAATTACAGTTAAAAAACATACAAGAGGTTTTATTCAAATTGGTACCGGGTACAAGTGTTTTAATTGAAGTGGTTTATCGTTATGTCCAAATATTATACCGTCCAATTTTTTTTAAGGCACCGTGATTTTATATGTCCAAATTTTATGCATATGGGCACGACTTAATTAATATTAGAATGTCCAAATTTTATAATAAATTTCAAAACCTACCCAAATATACTTAAATCTTGGCAAACGAAAAAAACACTTAATTTACCATTCATGTTTTTTTTTAGGCCACACGTTTTTTTTTTCTAAGGCAATGTGATTGTATATGTCCAAATTTTTTGCATATTAGAATGGGTATAATATATAATTATTTAGTTCGCACGTTTGTTCAAATCGCACATTCGCACATTTTTGTGCTTAAATGCCCAATGTACTCACCTGCACCACTTTTTTTTAACTTAAATACCCATGTACTTTCACCTGCACCACATTAATTTACATAGTTAGGGGCAATAAATTTCAAAGCCTACCAAATATAATTATTTAGTTCAAGACGTGTTCAAATCGCACATTCGCACATTTTTTAACTTAAATGCCCAATTTACTCTCACCTGCACCACATTTAATTTGCATAGTTAGGGGCAATTGTACCTTATTTGTGTATTTTAATTTCAATTAAAAAACATACAAGAGGTTTTATTCAAATTGGTACCGGGTACAAGTGTTTTAATTGAAGTGGTTTATCGTTATGTCCAAATATTATACCGTCCGATTTTTTTTAAGGCACCGTGATTTTATATGTCCAAATTTTATGCATATGGGCACGAATTAATTAATATTATAATGTCCAAATTTTATAATAAATTTCAAAACCTACCCAAATATACTTAAATCTTGGCAAACGAAAAAAACACTTAATTTACCATTCATGTTTTTTTTTTTTAGGCCACACGTTTTTTTTTCTAAGGCAATGTGATTGTATATGTCCAAATTTTTTGCATATTATAATGGGTATAATATATAATTATTTACTTCGCACGTTTGTTCAAATCGCACATTCGCACATTTTTGTGCTTAAATGCCCAATGTACTCTCACCTGCACCACTTTTTTTTTAACTTAAATGCCCATGTACTTTCACCTGCACCACATTAATTTGCATAGTTAGGGGCAATAAATTTCAAAGCCTACCAAATATAATTATTTAGTTCAAGACGTGTTCAAATCGCACATTCGCACATTTTTTAACTTAAATGCCCAATGTACTCTCACGTGCACCACATTTAATTTGCATAGTTAGGGGCAATTGTACCTTATTTGTGTATTTTAATTTCTGTTAAAAAACATACAAGAGGTTTTATTCAAATTGGTATCGGGTACAAGTGTTTTAATTGAAGTGGTTTATCGTTATGTCCAAATATTATACCGTCCGATTTTTTTTAAGGCACCGTGATTTTATATGTCCAAATTTTATGCATATGGGCACGACTTAATTAATATTAGAATGTCCAAATTTTATAATAAATTTCAAAACCTACCCAAATATACTTAAATCTTGGCAAACGAAAAAAACACTTAATTTACCATTCATGTTTTTTTTTTTTAGGCCACACTTTTTTTTCTAAGGCAATGTGATTGTATATGTCCAAATTTTTTGCATATTAGAATGGGTATAATATATAATTATTTAGTTCGCACGTTTGTTCAAATCGCACATTCGCACATTTTTGTGCTTAAATGCCCAATGTACTCTCACCTGCACCACTTTTTTTAAACTTAAATGCCCATGTACTTTCACCTGCACCACATTAATTTGCATAGTTAGGGGCAATAAATTTCAAAGCCTACCAAATATAATTATTTAGTTCAAGACGTGTTCAAATCGCACATTCGCACATTTTTTAACTTAAATGCCCAATGTACTCTCACTTGCACCACATTTAATTTGCATAGTTAGGGGCAATTGTACCTTATTTGTGTATTTTAATTTCAGTTAAAAAACATACAAGAGGTTTTATTCAAATTGGTACCGGGTACAAGTGTTTTAATTGAAGTGGTTTATCGTTATGTCTAAATATTATACCGTCCGATTTTTTTTAAGGCACCGTGATTTTATATGTCCAAATTTTATGCATATGGGCACGACTTAATTAATATTAGAATGTCCAAATTTTATAATAAATTTCAAAACCTACCCAAATATACTTAAATCTTGGCAAACGAAAAAAACACTTAATTTACCATTCATGTTTTTTTTTTAGGCCACACGTTTTTTTTAAGGCAATGTGATTGTATATGTCCAATTTTTTTGCATATTAGAATGGGTATAATATATAATTATTTAGTTCAAGACGTTTGTTCAAATCGCACATTCGCACATTTTTGTGCTTAAATGCCCAATGTACTCTCACCTGCACCACATTAATGTAAATAGTTAGGGGCAATAAATTTCAAAACCTACCCAATTTATTTGTGTATTTTAATTTCAGTTAAAAAAATATACAAGAGGTTTTATTGAAAATGGTACACATGTTCCGAAATCCCCTATAAATATTGCATGCACACTAACAAGTAACACACAAAGAAACTTTTGTCACAAAATTTTCTCAAAAATGCCTAAAAAAGACTTCAGCCAACAATTTCCGGAACAAAAAGACTTCGGCCAACAAGTTGACGAAGATGAAATTTTAAGAGAAATGGGGATAGCAGAAAAAGAAAGTGCTCTTAAGGAGGAAGCAGAAAAGGAGATAGCAGAAAAAGAATATGCTCTTAAGGAGGAAGCCGAAAGGGAGCGAATTATGCTCCAAGATGAAGAAGTGTTATTAGAGGTGGAGGAAGTTGCTCGAAGGGAGCAAGCTGAAAGGGAGGAACAAGAACGTTGGGACAGAGAATTCGATGCTTTGTACAAAGAGTGGGATGAGAGCAGATTTGAAGGTTGTCGTGACTATCTTTACGACGATGGTTACGACTCTAACAACTCTCAAACATGGGATCACCCAGATTATAACTAAGTTTAGTTGTGTTTTTATTTGTATTATTTGTTTGTTTCGTTTGTTGTTTGTATTAATTTGTTTGTTTTCTTAAGAAAGTAGTTGTTTATTTGTTTATATACTGTTTCTAGCATTCTGTCTAAAACGTTCCCGATTTTAATATTCAAAAATGTGTAGGGGGATCATTATCACAGTATAGGGGCCTGTGAATTAAATTTGTATTGTTGTTTTAGTTCATAGTGTTAGAACTCTCTATTGTATTTCCTCTTAATTTTTTGCATACATACGTTTTCAGTTATGTTTTGTAATCATTCTTTTCGATCTGGGTTTTACCCTTTAAATGATTTTTGGATATGTATAAGGGTACCATTACCCACGCTCTTAATTATATTACGCACAACTAATCTCACCTAATTTCTAGATCGCTTTTTCAACAATAATGGCCACACCCAATCTAGATGAACTGAATGGATCCGAAAACATTGCGACATGTTTCAAGCTACTTTTCAGCAGCGAGTTGGTGGAGCGGCAATATTCTCATGAGGTTGGAGGTACTGGTTGGTCACTTAGGGAGAAAATCCGAAGCCGATCGCATTACACCGAGGTGGTCCATTTGGGACCGTTTCATGAACAGGGGTGGATGCACTAGGTTGTCTTGGCAAGATGCAAATCGTGGAGCGTGATATCTTGCAATATCTTGAAGGAACATTGGGCTTGATACGTGATGGGATCGAACAACAGGAAGAACATGTTACCTTGATGGAGATCAATGAAGATCTGTCAGACGGTTAGTTTCTTTGGGTAGATGTGTTTTGTGTTTTGGGTTTATGTATATGGTAAGTTGGATTAGGGTTTATGAACAATCGCCTTCCTGTTTATTCACTATTTGTTTAAGGAAGCAGTAATTATAGTTGCTGTGTGGATTTATAATTGTCGGGTTACAGTTTTGTGTACTCGAGATCGCTAATATATAGTGGCGGCGTTCATGTAATCGACAATTAATCTATGAACAAATGTGGTGCTTAGTTTATCATATCTTGTTGTAGCTCGATTTTATTTTCGTTATTCGTCATATTTCTTTTGCATTTATTGTTTTGGGGATATACTTTTAGTTGTTGTATAGCAGCGAAAAGTGGTTCGGTATCCAGGTGCCAATGTAAACGTAAATGATGCTATTTGTTCCAGTTGTTGGTTAGCTTGATTGATATAAGTAGAGTGCGTTGTCGTTTGATAGTGGGATACACTAATCTAGGTATAAGTGGTCATTAATCTTGTTGTGTTATTTGAGTTCTGAAATGTGCACTAATGATCTACTAAATGGGAAATCCTATTCTAAATACACTAAAAGCATCTAAAGGATTCTGAATAAGCTAAATTAAACCTAAATAAGCACATGAAACAAAAAAAACACTTAGATGCTGATGAAGTTCAAAAAACAGTACAAGGGCTTACTTAGGAGCTTATTTGAGATAAGCTAGAGAGGGATTTAGAACCTGGGCTTTTGGCTAATTAGTGTCCACCAACCTAGCTCACTTTTGCCCCCAAATGAACACCCTTAATAAGCTATCTACAGCTTATAAATAAGTTGCAAATAGGGCTGTTGAGACAGAGAGTATGCACAGAACATAAATTCACCCAATATACCCACTTTAACCCATCAACAGACCTGGTAAACCACTTTTTGAATTTTTTCCTCTTGACAGTGATTAAACAAGCTAGCTAACTCACAATTTTTATTTTTTAAAAATTTTTATCACTACAAAATCTTAACTAAATTGCTAATGAAAAACTGACAGCATACAACTTTTTGAAACTAAAAATAAAACTTAAAACTTGTGAAAACTTTTAAAACCTTGTTTCAGAATAGGGTTGACTTCAGCGGTCAAAGTGGGTAAAAAGAAGAAAACTGCTTTTTAGCTTATTAACCAGCTATCTTAATTTAGACTTCTGATATCCTAAGATTGAGAATAAGCAAATAAGCATTAACTGCTTATTAGCACATAAACATTATACTGAACCGACAAGTAGAAAAAAAAAGTGTTTTTCATTAAAAAGAAACCATTTTCTAAATTAAAAGACATAAGCTCAATTGCTCACTCCCACTGTAGCTTATTATTAACAATAAGATCAAAAGTAAGCAAACAAAAATAGAGAAACTGGTCCCAAACGTTGTCGAGCCAGTTACATAGAATTTACAAGAGAGAATCCATACCACGAAAAAGACTTTGAAAGCAACCAGCTGATATAACAGATGGCAATGCATAGTACTTTAGAGTTGGAAATTTCGAGCCGAGCCAGTTACATAGAAATGGGTCAATTTGGGTTATGTTAACGGATTTAACTAAAAGGTGGCTCAAGTTGGTAAAATAGCAATGTGCTTCAAGTCAACTAGGAGAAAACATGATGCTACCAAGTTCACCCAACCACTTATTTGTCATCTAGGAGAAAACATGATGCTACCAAGTTCAACTAGAGTGTGGATTTATCATTCAAAAGAAACTGATGCTACCAAGTTCACCTAACCACTTATTTGTTTATAAATGACCCTTTTTTGGTATGCTACCAAGTGCCCAATGCCCCAACACACTATTTGTAATATCAATATTTTTTGTAACAACTTAATGATATGCTAAAGATAAGCAACAAAGGGGCACAAACAGTAGACATACAAACCATAAATGTTTACAAAAGATCTAAACTACTACAACACCTAAACTGTTACAGCACCTAATAGTTTTTCACATACAACACCTAAATTCGATGTAAACCATCTGTTGGTTTGACTGGTTCTATTGATTCTACCTTCTTGTATTTCCAATAGAAAGATATCAATTGATCACGATATGCTAGAGCAAAGTCAACAGGATCATCGACCATCAATGGAAGACCGTTTGTCAAACGGTACAAAAAAATGCATAGCCAAATACCACAATCTCCATAATAGCCACCTTGTAATGGCACATCTTTTGCATACTGAAAGGTTATTGAATAAGTATGTTGATCAATGTTTTTATTGGCCATCACCTAACTATCTTCAACATAAACGGGAATATCCCTTGAAAAAGTCTGCCTCCAAGTATCCCACCATGGACGGCCTTCTTCATCGGGACCACCAAGGCTGTCATATATGGTAACAACACCTGGTCGAATGTCTAGCACCGCCAAAGCCCAGTGAATATCTGGCTCATTCACGGGAATGTAAACCTACAATATGAAAGGTGTATTAAAAGCAAACTCGTTCTAAAAAACAATGACAAACTGAAGACATATATGAATTTACTTTCAAAAAACTGAACACTTTTGGTATCTAATCAATCAAACAGACGGAAAAACCTAAATAAAAAAATGCCCATCTAACTACCAGATTTGACCCGTTAGACAACCCTGCTACAAGGTATTGCTAAACAAGCTATTACAAGGTTTATAGTTGGGTTGATTTCTAAAAACTCCCCTGTGCATCTAGCAAGCTCATAACATGTAAATCAGCATACCAATCAATCATAAGGGCTACCAAAAGCATCTATGTAAAAACCATGTAGTCAATATGTAGTCATTATAAGATGCTAATTGACCGTAATGAATAAGTTGAAAACTGAAAACCAAAAGACTACTTCGTACCTTTTCAACATTTGGGGCTACCCAAGGCACACCATAGGTAATACCATTTGCATAATACATTGGTATATCTCTATTAAGAAGCTGTCTGCTGAAATATGGTCCGACCATCACCCAATCAGCATCTTCAGGTCTAAATTGCCACTTATACAATACCCATACATGAATGTGCTGCAATATCACAAGTATACAGAAGAAAACTACATTAGCGAAATGAGAGATGGAATTTAAACGGTTTTAGGGATAATAAGTAGGTAATAATTACATACCAAATCAGACAACCAGCCTTTCCTGTTGCCGTCCTTGCACACTAAAGCACCCCAAAATGTATTGCATAGCTCCGCATTTGACCAAGGTAAACAAAATTCCATGTCCTTCTTTGAACGTAATAACATGTTAATGTCTGAATGACAATTGATTCTGGTGGAGCAGGAACCTTCAGGACGATTCAGTTCCTGTGAAATGATGAAAAAACTCCTATTTTACATCCACTCACAAGATTAATACTACACATACTGTTAAAAGGTTTCAATTTGCATGTCCGTATATGCCTAACCAAAATAAAGAAACATACGACCTACTGAAGTTGTGGTTTCATGTTCTAAGTTTGTCACTATGGAGTATAGCTGGAAACCACCTAGGTGAAGTAAGTGGAAGGTATTTGGGCATAATGATTGCACCTGTGATAGAAATGAAGAGACTAATAAAGTTGGGACTAGTGCAGGTGCAGGTGTGCAAGGTAATAACAATAATACTAAGCCTAAAGTCATAGGAATTAAGGGTCAATTCCATAAGAATCTTAAGATTAGGCTTGAATTCAGACCTGTCACTAGGAAAACCACAAACTTAAACCAAAAAGTCCCAAATAATCATACTTTGAACAGTTGAATAAGGATACTGTTAACAAAGAATGTAATATTGAGTCTGAACCAACATGTTCTAAAGGAAATTAGAAGGAGTGCTAATAAGTATGCTATCTTGGTAAGAGGGATATTGTTGATAAGTATTTCAAAGAGAAGTGGGAAGCAAAATGGGAAAGTGATTGGGATATGTGTTTGATGAGGATAATCGGATAGCAAAAAGTATAACAGCTAATGAATTAACAGATAAGAATGGTGGAGTCCTGAATATGGGATCATATAAAAAAAGCCTTCTATGTCAATAATTAATCTTGATTGTAAAGTGGTACCAGCCGAAATAAAAAAAGCCTTCTTTTGTCCTGAAAATTGTTTTATCCATTTTGACCCGTTACATAAATCAATTGAAACAAGAGAATGAATCTTAGATTTATAGATCCTAGATCTAGCACGACACTTCTGGCCCTTGAAAATTCAATACTAAAGGCTACCAGCCAAAATTCTACATATTAAGTATATGACTTCTAATAACTACCATAAGCTTAAACAAACATGAATTGAATACTAATTAAGTATAAGTACCTCTCTCCATGGTTCAACTTTTATCTCACTTCCATCAGGACCAACAAGGGACTGTATCTTAGATTTATAGATCCTAGATCTAGGACGACACTTTCTGGCCCTTCTTGGTGTGGTAGGTGGTGGAGCTGTGTATGGAAAAGACACGTTGCGGCTCTTCTTTCTCTCTCGTTCAAACGGAACCCTTACAGTTACAACATCATCATCCATCTCCTCATCAAACAAAGAGTTCAAATCCTGAAAATGAGATGCAAAACTGTTTAATCCAGTTAATGATGAAATTTAAGAAATATAAATTGAACTAGGTACTAAAACTTGCATACCACAACTCCTGAGTTATCCGTGAAATCACCATCCATCTGCTCATCGATCAAACCATTCAAATCCTAAAAATGATATAAAAAACAGTTTTATCCAGTTAATCATGAAACTTAATAAATAGAAATTGCATACCACATTAATTCCCGAGTTATCTGTGCCTCCAACATCCATCTGCTGATCGATCAAACCATTCAAATCCTGAAAACCATTTTCATGGTAAGTGTTATACAATTAATAATCAAACTTAAGACATAATTCATAACATTTCCATACCAAATTTTGTTCCGCATCAACATGTGTTACACCAACATCAACATGCGGATCTAAACCATTGACATCCTGAAACTTAGATACAAAATTATACATATCAGCATACATTATTAACTAGTTATAATGATATTAAATAATATTATCCGGAAGAGAAATGTGCATACCATATTATCCGGAAGAGAAGAAAAATCAATCAAATCTTCCAAATCCTTTGTTGAATCCTGAAACAATAAATAAATTTAATTATATATATGATGGTCTAAACTTATGAAAATGGTACAAAAATGATTCAATAGTTACCTGTCCAGTGGTCGTAACAAATATGTCTTTAAATACCAAATCTTCCTTCTGCTTTGCTTCCTGCTCAACATCAACTTTATTGTTATCTTCGGAAAACTCTTCCATAGGCTGCTTTGCTTCCTACTCCACATCGAATTTGTTGTTATCTTCAGAAACCTCTTTCATAGGCTGCTTTGTTTCCTGCTCAACACACACCTTTGAATGTTGAACATTTTCCGCCACATTGTTTGGCTCAGGGAGATCACCAAATAGTTCAATGACAATATTGGCTTCCTGCTCAACTGCCTCTTTGACTGGAAGGTTAACATGTGAATCATCAACAACATTAGCTGGACGGTCAATTCCTTCATTAGCTGGAAGGTTAACATCAACTCCTTCATCAACAACACCAACTCCTTCATCAACAACACTAACTCCTTCATTAGCCGGATGCTTATTTTGCTCTAATGCAGCTATACGAGTATTAAACGAAGCTTCCATAGCAATCATCCTCTCGTAAAGTTGTCTTTTGGTCACGTGTTTGAGGCAATCATCACTATCGCTTTCTTCAACAACATGCTCCTCCACAACCTGAGTACGAATCTCAGTGCGGACGTGAACCTCCGTGCGAACCTCT
Source organism: Chrysanthemum makinoi (assembly GCA_910596185.1). NCBI lineage: Eukaryota > Viridiplantae > Streptophyta > Magnoliopsida > Asterales > Asteraceae > Chrysanthemum > Chrysanthemum makinoi. The sequence goes on along the minus strand of OU343219.1, from coordinate 174,641,532 downwards.
TCACGAAAATATTTTCGGGAAACCCTTGACTTAATCTTATCCCGTTTAACGGGATTATAGGGTCTTGCACATGAGGCGTGTGGACTGTTGAAATACTCTAAGCTGCTCATCCACCAAGTTGAACCTTGTTCCGCAGCAGTTGGAACCATTTTTTGTGGTGGTGGTTTGGTAACAAAAAGCTTGTCATAATCACTTTTGTGAAAAGCTGTGACATTACCCCAAGCAACACCCCGAGGAACATCAGTATCATCTTTGTCCCACCACAACTTTGAGTTGGGAAAGCTTTCAAGAACAAAAATCTGTAATATAAACAAACATTATGTTAGATGGCAACACATTTTAAAATATGACTTTTGACTTAGGAAATTTGATAATAACTTAAAAAAACCATGGAATGATAACAACTACAGTGGGTAAAAACAGGTAATTTTCCCTACATAAATTCAGGTGGCTGTTGCTACTACCCAATGTACTTTTGGGTCATAGCCTGGTACTTTGACTTATGGCTTTCACTTTCACTTAAACAAACAAAACTAGTCCAACAACTCAACCAAAATCAACTAACTAGAAACAAGGTTTTATAATGCAATTTGTTTAAGAACAAAAGATAATTGCAAACTTTAAACAATACAAAATAACAAATCCTTTCCACACAAACCATACAAGAGTGATGAATCAAAGTCTCACACAAACCACTTACTTTCATTAAAAAATAGTTGTTCTTCTTGTAAATGGTAATTGATATAATTCTTGTTCAAGACATGAATTGACATAATTTTATTTATGTGAGATTTTGGAATAAACCAACTAGTAACGTGAGATCTAGTTGGTAGGGAAAAGCAAAATATAAAACATGTTAATAAAGGACAGTTTGGTCATTTCAATTAATTGAATCATTCCCTTCCAAAACAACCCAAATATGGGCGCGTGATTTGTGGACCAAAATCCTATTAAATCCCCCATCACTTTTCATAGCTTCTTTTCCTCTTCTTTCCTCAAAATTTCTTAAGAACACAAAACAGCCCTAGAGATCTTAAGAACACAAACAAGCTACAACTAACCACTATTCTAAACTCAGATAAAAACAGCAAAAGCACAAGCCTAGCAAAGAGAACTCAATGTATGCTGAGTTCTTTGAAACATGGCACTTTTTGTAAAAACAGCAAAAGCTACAACTAGCCACTGATGAAAGGAATTTTAACTGTTTCAAAAACAGAGCATTCTAAATCACTAAATCAAATGGGTTGTAAAGTGGGTCAAAACGATTGTATTTGACTAACAGTTTACATATGAAAAAAAGTATACTAACAAACGCATTCACTTATATATAAACATTATTGACTTATATATAATTTGAAACCAAAGTATACTAACCTTCAGAGCAAAAGCAAATCCAAACAAGTTATAGACTGCTTGGAAGGCCGCTCCCTTTCTTGCATAGCCTTCCATGTACTTATTTATGTTCTTAGAAACAAGATTATAGATCCGCTCATGAAACTCAAACCACATATGCTGCCCCCAAGGAAAAGAGTTCCATGCATCAAAATTGTCAGCTAAAACAACAATTTCTGAGGTCATCACATGCCTTAGCTCTTGACCCATGAAAACATAGTCCGCTTGATGACGTATAGTCTATATTCGGGTCACGAACCCGACCAAAGCCCAATACTAATAAGCTCAGCATGAATTGGGCTACGCTGATAAGTGTTTAGGCCCACGAAGGCCCAAACCCAATGTTATTTACGTAACACGATATCAGATATATCCTAATTATGGAGATAATCATTCCCCAACCGACTTAGGCGGGATACGCCGAATATTGGGGAACACGGAACCAACAAGGTTTCGTGTGTATATAAAGGGAATCCCATCCCTCGTTAAAGGTACGATCTACAAACCCTAACTCTCCTTTAACCCTAAAACGATTACTTACTCTCACGCCGGAGGATAATTGTGGGAGACAATCCCACGGTAAGCCCAACGGTGTTTTCTGTCTTCTTAGTGCGCAGGTCTCAAGCAACAATCCTCAATTGGTACGAGAGTCGGAGCTCAAACAAGGAACGCCGAACTTTTGTATCAACAAGTGGCGCCATCCGTGGGACCATTCACTAAGAACTAAGAACTAGAATGACGAAGCATGGAAATCAGCGATCGCAAGCAGACCTTACCGGAAAAAAGCTGCACACTGGATCATCTTCTAAGCAAACTTCGGGACAACCGGTGTTGCTAAAACCGAGGATCGGCCAAGATTTGGTCTTCCCTCAGGTGGAACCACGCCGGGGACAACCCAGCCACGGCAACCACCGCTAGAGTAGGAGATCCATCTGCGACTCCTTTTGCCACTCCATTCCAAACAATGGTGGAGACAAACTTCACAAAAGCACCTGATGCGCCCGATAAAAATAAGAGTATAATGGTGGAAACTGATACTCCTACTCTAGAAGGGTTGTGTCGAACTAGCGTCGACGAGTTCGTATCGCAAAACTACGAAACCTTGGCTGCTCTCATGCAAAAGGAAGCAAAGAAGAGGCCAGTCGAGTCTGCATGCCCGGCTCGATTTTGGCCCGGAGTTAGAGACATCCCCATCGCGCCGTCAGAAGGAGAAGCGCGGGAGGGATAGTCACCGACCCCCAGTGTTTAATAGAATTGGGAGGAGAGTTGATGACGATGAGACATCCAACTCACAGCATCTGGAAGGGAGTGAGGAGGATGAACAACGTACCAATGTCCACGCCAGACTTGGTAGCCGGAGAATTCATGACAGAATTGGGCGACGATACTCCCCAAGCGAAAGCCCTTCAAGTCCAGATTCGAGGACAGTCGCGCAACGAAAGGAAAATTCATCCTCTGATAATTCCTCGGACAACGAGGATAGCGATACAGGACATTGGAAGTCCATAAACAGATATAATGGCCAAGAGGAGGAAGATATATCTCTCCCGTGGCGTCGTCAAAAGGTGGATGCGTTTACTTGACGCATCAGTGATTTCTCAGAGAACAAAAGGAGGCGCATGCCTGCCAACGTGAAAACCTATGACAAAACAGGTGATCCTGATGATCACCTAAAAAATTTTGAATCAGCCGCTCCAATTGAAAACTGGCCACAACCTGTATGGTGCCACATGTTCAACTCCACACTAGTAGGAAACGCGCGGAACTGGTTCAATAAGCTTTCACGCAAAAGCATTAATGGTTTTGAAGAATTGAGAAAGGCGTTCCGCCTAAACTTTACTCAACGGAAAAAGTGTGCAAAAAACCCCATTGAACTCGCCAGGGTCAAACAATGCCAAGGGGAATCCACAAGCGCTTTTATGGAGCGCTTCAAGGATGAATGCATGCAGGTTAAAGCGTGTCCCGAGGTGCTCAAAATCTCAGGGTTCATGAATGGGATCAGCAACCCAGAACTTATCAAGAGGTTGAATGACAAGATTCCCCAATCCTTTGATGAGGTAATGAAACGCACACGGTCCTTCGTCCAAGGAGAGGCCGTTGCGGCAGATAGCAAGAGAAACTACTCGAACTACAGGTCACAGGAACAACCTGGGAGACAGTCCACTGACCGGAGTAGTAACCGTAATAGGAATTACCGCAACCAGGGGAGTGGGCGCGACAATGACAAGTATGTCCCGCTGACAAAGACTCCAAAGGAGATACTTGCAACAGAAGGAGCAAACTTCCCAAGACCTCCACCAATGCGCACCCTAGAGGATCCGCGCGTAGGAAGTGGTATCTGCGACTATCACGGACAGAAGGGCCACACTACTAACGAATGTGTACAGCTACGCCAGCTCATCGACAAACTCGTCAAGGAAGGTAGACAAGACCATTTGGTCAAAAACATTAAAGAAGGGAAAGATAGACAAAAGACTGGGAATAAGAAGGAGGGGCCCAAAGATAAGCCTGATACTATTTACATGATACAATCATGGAAAAGAGTAACTAGGCAGAAGATTAACCAGAAGTTTTCCTATGGAAGTGCAATCACTTTCCCTACATTAACTGCGAACAACGCAGTGGTAGAGCCGCTCATCATCGAAATTAACGCGGGGGGTCACGACATCCACCGCATGTATATTGATGGTGGTGCATCTGCAGACATAATGTACGAACACTGCTTCAAACAACTGCGCCCGGAGATACAGTCTAGCCACCGAGTCACAAACTGGCTTCACAGGAGAAAAGATATAGCCTATGGGGCAATTACGACTACTGGTTAGAGTAGGTAATAACGACCACTCCACAACGGCATGGCTGGACTTTATGGTAATCAAATCCCCCTCGCCATACAATGGCATTATCGGAAGACCGGGAATATCAGCCATACGCGCAGTCCCTTCTACAAAGACACGGGATGCTCAAATTTCCAGTGGAAGGAGGTGTCGTTACCCTCTACAATGCTTTCGTACCTCCTAAAGAATGTAACACGGTCACATGCGAAACGGCACACACTACAGAACAGTGCGCAACCAAAACTCCAAACCTAAAGGTAGCAATTCATCCCGATTACCCCGAACAGGAAATATCGATAGGAGGATCACTGTCGAACAACGGCAAAGCAGCGATGTGCGCACTCTTGTAAAAGAACCTGGACATCTTTGCATGGGAGCCAAAACACATGACTGGGGTACCACGTTCAATCACAGAACATAAGCTAAAAATCTGACAAGGATATTCACCAATACGCCAGAAGAAGCGCGGCCAAGCTCCAGAGCGCGCGCAAGCAATCCTGGCAGAGGTACACAAGTTAGTAGAGGCAGGAATCATGCGGGAAGTCTACTACCATGACTGGCTTTCTAACCTAGTTATGGTAAAGAAGAGTGATGGTAGCTGGCGGATGTGCGTGGACTTCACTGATCTTAATAAATCATGTCTACAAGACTGCTACCCCCTACCAGAGATAGACTGGAAGGTGGAATCTTTGTGTGGATATCCACTAAAGTGCTTCCTCGATGCATACAAAGGATACCATAAAATCCAGATGGCAAAGGAGGACGAGGAAAAAACGGCCTTTCACAAAAATGCCCTTTGGCTTGAAGAATGCAGGCGCCACCTATCAGCGGTTAGTCGATAACGCATTCGAAAAACAGGTTGGCCGCAACCTAGAGGTTTACGTCGATGACCTGGTCATAAAAATCCATACGGAGGATGAGTTGGTGCGCGATATTGAGGAAACATTTAGAACACTCAAGGAGATCAACATGAAGCTCAATCCTAAAAAATGCACCTTCGGCGCTACAGAAGGCATGTTCCTTGGGTACTTGATAGATCCTGATGGTATAAAGCCGTGTCCGTAAAAGACTAAGGTGTCATCGACCTTCCTTCACCGCGCATTGAAGGAAGTTCAATCTCTCAATGGAAAGTCGGCCGGCCTAAATAGATTCCTATCCAAGTCAGCAGACAAATCGCTACCTCTTTTCAAAACACTCAAGAAGTGTATAAACAAGGGTGATTTTCGTTGGACTACTGGAGGCGAAGAAGCCTTCGCACAGCTTAAACAACACCGGCAACACTTCCTACACTTGTAGCACCCCACCGGGGAAGAGTTGATTATGTACTTATCTCGCAACTCATGGAGCAGTCAGTATTGCTAATGGATAGGAACTCAGTACAAACACCAGTGTACTTTATAAGCAAAGCACTCAAGAAAACAGAGATGAATTATAGCGCAATGGAAAAGTTGGTCCTTGCATTAGTATTCACCGCCAAACGGTTGCGCAGGTACTTCCAGGTGCACCCGATAGCAGTGATCACAGACCAACCGATCAAGAAAATCATCTCCAAACGACACATCAGGCGATTGCGTAGTGGAGTGTATTGCTAGGTGCACACAACATCTCCTATAGACCACGTACTGCAATAAAAGGGCAGGTGCTAGCATATTTCATAATCGAAAAACCAAAAACCGATGATCCACCCGCACTAAGCAAGAAGGAACTACAAGATCAATGGATCTTGTTCACGGACGGATCCTCATGCGTGGATGGGTCAGGATCAGGCCTCATCCTCACAAACCCGGAAGGAATGGAATTCACTTACGCACTGCGTTTCAAATTCACAGCAACAAATAATGAGGCAGAATATGAAGCCCTAATAGCCGGACTACGCATTGCAGCTCGAATGAGTGTACGTAACTTGGAAGAAAATGTAGATTCCAGGCTAGTAGCCAACCACGTGTTGGGTGAGTACGTGGCCAAGGAGGAAAACATGATTCAATACCTCGAAAAAACCAAGGCACTAATCAAAGGCTTTGACATGTTTACCATCAAACAGGTTCCTCGAGGGTAAAACCGAAAGGCGGATGCGCTAAGCAAAATCGCATCCACAAGTTTTGCACACCTATCCAAACAGGTGTTGGTGGAAACATTGAAAACCAAATCCATCTCGGAAATGGAAGTATCCACGGTAATAGAGGAAGACGGACCTACGTGGATGACACCAATAGCGGAATTCATAAGCAAGGGAGTCTTACCCCAAGAGCAGAAGGAAGCCCGAAGGATCCGACGCACAACACAAAGGTTTGAACTTCGGGACAACATATTGTATCGACGCTCTTTCTTGCAACCATGGCTCCGTGTGTTGGTCCCTACAAGCAAACTATGTATTGCGAGAAATCCACGAAGGTTCATGCAGCATGCATTCAGGACCACGGTCAGTGATGGCGCGCGCTTTACTGGTCGGATATTAATGGCCCACCATGCACCGCGATGCGCGGGACTTAATCAGAAAGTGCAGCGACTGCCAAGTTCACAGACCCGTGCCACGCCAACCACAACAGGAGCTAACACCAATTACGGCACCATGGCCATTTTACAAGTGGGGTATAGACATCGCCGGTCCTTTTCCTGTTGCAGCAAGAGGATTAAAGTTCCTCATAGTCGCCATAGACTACTTCACCAAGTGGATCGAGGCAAAGGCAGTGGTGACAATCACTGGCAACCAGGTGATACGCTTTGTCTGGGAAAATATTGTATGCCACTTCGGTCTACCTGGGGAAATCATCTCGGACAACGGGAAACAATTCTGCGACAACCCTTTCAAGGACTGGTGCGAGAAGCTAAAAATCACACATCACTTCGCGTCAGTTAAACACCCACAAACCAACGGCTTAGTTGAACGTGCGAATCGAAGCCTGGGAGAAGGAATTAAGGCACGCTTGGATAAGCACAAAGGAAGATGGGTGGAAGAACTATCGCATGTTCTGTGGGCGCACCGCACTTCAATCAAAACCAGCACAGGGGACACCCCTTCTCTAGTCTATGGGACTGAAGCCGTCATACCAGCCGAAATCGGAATGCCAACTATTCGCACTGCTGAAATCAATGTGGCAACAAATGACGACGAGCAACGTATCGACTTAGACCTGCTAGAAGAAAGGCGCGAACGCGCAGCTATACGGGAAGCAAAATCAAAGTCAAGGATGAAAGGATACTATGATGCTAAAGTGCGAAGTGTTTCATTCGACCGGTGACTTCGTTTACCGCGCCAATGATGCGAGCCACGCAGAAGACACAGGTAAGCTTGGACCGAAGTGGGAAGGACCCTATGAGGTTACTGAAGCATTAGGAACAGGCGCGTACAAGCTACGAGGCTTGGATGGCCGTGAACTGCCACGCACATGGAACATATGCAACCTTAAGAGGTGCTACCTATAGGAATGGCTAGGGCCCAGCGCACAGACGCTCTTGCACTTTATTGAAGTGCCCAATACGCATTTATGTATTTCTTTTTTGTTTTCCTTAGTATACTCTCTTACTTATTTTCTCATAAAAACTTGCAAGTATCAATAAAACGTCGCGGTTTCTAGCTAACTCCGCGACACATAACACTTTGTTATTTCCATATACTGTATGTCTTAACAATTTTTTATTTTTGCCTACATGGCGTGCATGTACTTAAAAAACCCACGACGGTAAAAGGATGAGTCAACCTACTAAAGGACTCGTTAAGTAAGAGGGTTGCAAACCCATCAACACTGGATCACGTATCCTTGTTAAACACCTTGTTCTCAAGACGTTAGAATAAGTTTGTGCGCATCTCACGATGGGTGCGCAACAATGCATATGGTGCACGTTTAACAACTTAGGAACCAAGACACTTGATTCCTTTATATGATATTTTCAGTACGCTGTATATCACAACATACACGATTATGATTAAAAAAAAAAGGTACTTAGAAATTATCTCTTATGAATACTATGATCTTCATACATGACTATGGATTTCGGATATAATTCGCGCTTGTGTACAACTTTGACCTGTAAACTATGTCTTATACGCAAAGACAAACAGATAAGTCCAAGTTGCCATAATATAAACACACATTTCACAAAAAGAGATTTCTATTAATAACTAAGTTATTACAAAGGATGTTCATAAACAAAAGATCCTATCTATATACTATTAGACAACTCCAGTGATGAAGTTCCCACGCGGCCTGCAGCATCTCCACTCTCGCTTAGCCTCTTCAATAAGTCCGAGTCTTGGCGAGACACAGTGGCAACACTCACTGGCACCCCGTCAGACCTTGGAAGATGAGCTGCACCAACCCCGCACATAGTCGCTTTACCTTTAATACCCTCTTTTTTAGCAAGTCTGGTGGCATGCGCTTCCAACACTTCCTTCAATGACATTTCTTTCTCTAAAGCAAAAGGATTTAGAATGTCCCTGGGGTGAGCAAAAACAGGAACTTGAAGCTGCGAGACATCGGGATTCGAAAATAGTCCTGCGCTTCGCATTATCAATACGATGGCGCGCTAAGGTCAACCCTTCCATAATAACAGTTATGGGATAATCTTGGTCGCGTTCCATTTTAGCAATCATTGGAAGCTCTAAAGACTTCATCTTCTCCATGGCAGACACTAGCTCATCATAAGCCTGCGCATTATAGCCGGGTACCTTTTCAGCAGGTACCTTCAACAGATCTGCCTCATGAAGCCTCTCCACAGCTTTTGCTTTACCGCACTCTAAGGCACATTGGACCACCCACCAAATGCGTCCACTACCTCTTTGGACTCCAGTGTGGTCAGAGCAGCAAGGCGCAGGCCATGGCTAATAAGCCACCTGCGCTCAGCAATAACAGACATGAGATGAGGATATAATTCCTCATCATACTCCAAACTGAGCTTACGCAGCTTCATCTCTTGTGTTTCCAGAGCACTGCTCATAGTGGTACCAAAATCTTCCAACTGCGTGGTCAACGTATCCTTGCTCTTCTCTAGATATTTTAGTGCCCAGAGACACGAAGTCTTGTACCCTGATGACTCTGCGCGCTCTTGGTTTATTTGGCCCATTAGCGCCATTTTTCCTCAGCCGCTTCGAGCGTACACACTCGGACTCTCGCCTCGGCCTTGGCACTAGCCAACTGCGCTTCAAATAAGCAATTTTCTCATCCTTTTGAGCGCCTTGGCTGCTTTCCCCGGCAATTTGAACCTTTAGTTTCTCAACTATTGAAGCTTGATGCGCAGACACCTGCACCAACTCTTCAACCAATTGCTCCACTGATGCATCCCCAGCAGACAAGTCCTCATCGTTTTGGCTATGCGGCTCGGACTGCGCTGAATGTACAGGACTCGCCCTGGGAGGCGACTCCGCAGCCTGTTCAAACCTGCATACACAGACAGAGAATTATCCATTTCCCATATAAACAGTTGGTGCGCACAAAATATATGGACAACGTTACTTACTGAGGACCAGAGACATTAGCGGAGGGGTGAGATGACGCAACATCACTGGAGGATGATTCCACAGTGACGACCACAGGGCGCTTTTTCCTCGATGAGCTAGCGCCATCCTCTCCGAGCGATCTTTTGCGTTTTAGCCCGGATTCTGGCTCCTCCCATTCTTCTTCTTCCATAGGCCGCGCCACTGCTACGGGTGGTGGTTGCGCTACTGGGGATGGCACTATGGGGTTTGGCATGCTTTGCAGCGGCGTCGCTTCCACTGCGACTGAAGAGCTGGTCCATGTTTCTCCTAAATTCATTGCCAGTACGCCTGCGGTGGCATCCAGTAGGGGCTCTTCTCCTTCTTTCAGCGGCTGCGTCCCTACACTCACTTGAATCGGCTTCGCTAGTTGCACAATCAGTAAACAGATCCATCTCTGCGCAAATGAAGACAACAAATACACAGGTTACATAATGTGCAAAAAGGAAAAGAAAGCTCTTACATTAATTAAGACAGGGGATGCGAAGGGATGAACACCCACCCTGGCCATTAGCGCCTAAGAAGATTGGCATCTCATCTGTCATACCAAAGTAATTTCGGCTAATGCCCATATGCACTAGAAATTCCTCAGGATAGGAACTAATAGGGATGCGGTTGGCGCTTATCGTTCCGCATCCTCCAAGACATATGATCCGGTAGGGCGCTCATCCTTTGGCAATGTCCCCTGGGTATAAAACTCAAAACGCGGTGGGAAGCACACGTCGTCTACCCAGTAGAAACTCTCTCTCCAGTTCCGGAGCGCATCCAGTTTCTCTGTATAACACTGGTAGCGCCCAGCGCGTTTAGCGAATGAGACCCACCCGTGCGACCACGTTGTGTGGTAGAACGCACGGAATAAATGGATCGTCGGGTTAATCACTAGTAATCGGCAATTAACCTCGAAATTGGTGATCTTCGCTGCACCGATGCGCAAAGGTGGGATAGGTGCAGCGGGTAATAATTCAATACGTCGTACAGAAATAGGGATATAGGCACACGTTGATTCGCGAACTCGAAAAAACGTGTGTACACCCTTATTTTCCCTTCGGGGAACAACCGGATGCACGTCAAGTGGTATAAAATAATCCGAGGTGAACTCTAGAAGTTCACCCTCAGTTATATCGGAGGTAAAATCAGATAACTGCTTGACCATGGTATTATGTTTCTTCTTTAAAGGCGCACGCGCGGTTACCTTTGGATTAGGTAGTTTTCTGTTTTTTGCAAATGAAGTTTCTTAACAATGGCGGATTGAGTTTTTACTGTGAAAAACACAGTCAAATGAGGTAGCCGGTTATATAAGTGTCCTCCTCCACGCGATGAGTGACACGTGGATCCCACTATCACCAACATGTGGTTCAGATCACTTGATGTGACGCTGCTGCAGTTACTTTCCCCCGATTTACGAGGCGTCCATTTTAAAATACTATGTCTAGATACAATGTATAGGTGGGTATCTTTTTTGGCTTCTTTGCTACGCTTTGTAGTTTTTTATTGTCTGCCGTTATTAGTCTAGCATCCGCAGTCCTTCACTGCGCATACTAGACTGGGGGGACATGATGACGTATAGTCTATATTCGGGTCACGAACCCGACCAAAGCCCAATACTAATAAGCCCAGCATGAATTGGGCTACGCTGATAAGTGTTTAGGCCCACGAAGGTCCAAACCCAATGTTATTTACGTAACACGATATCGGATATATCCTAATTATGGAGATAATCATTCCCCAACCGACTTAGGCGGGATACGCCGAATATTGGGGAACACGGAACCAACAAGGTTTCGTGTGTATATAAAGGGAATCCCATCCCTCGTTAAAGGTACAATCTACAAACCCTAACTCTCCTTTAACCCTAAAACGATTACTTACTCTCACGCCGGAGGATAATCGTGGGAGAAAATCCCACGGTAAGCCTAACGGTGTTTTCTGTCTTCTTAGTGCGCAGGTCTCAAGCAACAATCCTCAATTGGTACGAGAGCCGAAGCTCAAACAAGGAACGCCCAACTTTTGTATCAACACCGCTGCTAAGAGAAGGCAAACACGGACAACATCCTCAACGGTTATGTGCATGAAATCCTAACTCTCCAGCATCCTCAATAGGTCGTCACCCTTCAAATGACCATAACCGGGGAACACACGCTTCAAAAAACTAGATTCAGCATCATGCAAATGGTCTAAAGAGATTTTACCGAATCGAAATCCAGTGATAAGGCAAAACTCCTTCATACCCAGCTCTAAATTGTGTCCCCCCACATAAAAAAAAAGGTGTATCAAAGCTTCGATTCTCAACATTCCTTTGGTGTTGGAGCAGGAAATTAAGAACATGATTATCATGCTCAACTGTTCTAATATTTAACCACGGTCCGAACACCGTACTCCTAAACAGGTTAAATGAATTATCCTCCCTACAAGACAACCTATCACGTATCTTTGTCAGAAGGGATAACCTAGTTCTTATCGTGACCCGAGCATTTACCACCTAATTGAAAATCAAAATAGTAACAAAAATTAAACTTATGCAGTAAAACCCCCAAATAAATTAAAAGTAAGGCGACCCTAAATTGAAAATGAAAATAAAACTTACATGAAATGGTCGTGTTGGATTAGATGACGATGGATTAGAAAACATTGTTTGTGTTTCAAAATTTTGCTGATGATCAGGGGTTGAAGATGATCAGTGTGTGTGTTTAAGAGTTTTGATGTGTGTTTAAGAAGATGATGTGTGTGTTTAAGAAGTTTAATGTGTGTGTGTTTTATGTGTAAAAGTGTTTTATGTGTAAAACGTGCCTAAATTAATAAGTAATATTATAATTCGGTTTGTTCATTCCCAAAAAAATAAAAGTCAGATTTTGTACAGATTTGATTCCTTACATGTGTGCATTCCCCATAAAGTTATGTTAAATTCGCACATTCGCACATTCACCGTTCGCACATTTGTATAAAAAAGTCAAATGAGGCATTGGTTGTCACTGTACTTGCTAATAATTAAAAGAGTAATTGTTGTCTAACATATTGTTGGACACGTGTCAATATTTTGATGGAGTCGCACATTCGCACATGACCAAACTGGGAAGAGGCTTTATTTTTGTACCTCAAAGTGATCAATATCCAACTTTTTGTTCTCTTTTGGGAATTACCACTTTGAATAATATAGGTTGCTTGGGTTTCCCATGCACATAACTTTTGACAGAGACAAAATGACCATTAGCACCTTTTTGAATGAGTTATTGGTAGTACATGGCATAAGAGCAAAACCTTTCAAGTGCTTTTTATCCTCAATAGATGACGAATCATAAGTTCTCAACATATGCTTAAAATGCTACCTCAGGTGCACGTGCTTCTCTAACAATTCCGGGTTATGTTAATTGAAACTTTAAATAAAAGTAAACTAATTTAAATACAACATATTTATCATTTGTCCTGAAATAAATACAATACAACCTCTCTCTATTAGTCATCTAAATACCGTCATATACAAACAAGTGCATCAACGTTACGAAAAAATAGTTAATTATTCGACCAATAGCACGTGTATCACACAGGTTGTATAAAATACCATGAAAATAACAAAAAAAAAAAAAAAAAAAAAAAACAAACAAAAAATAATAATAATAATAATAAAAATAAAAAATTGAGAATACATCATCTTCATGTGCCTGTTGCACAAACCGTAAACGCATAAAATCGTGCAATTTATAAGAGCAAAAAAAATAACAAAAGTGACAAATAAATATGGAAAATAACGAATATATACATAATTCATATTAAAATATTAAATAAACTACTTTAAATACAAAGCTTATGATAACATCAGTTGCAATACTTTACATGTAACTACTTGTATACATATTACGTAAAAAACACGTATATATTCAACCTTTAACCATATAATATATATATATATATATATATATATATATATATATATATATATATATATATATATATATATATATATATATATATATATATATATGCTTAATCCACTTAATGCTTGACATTGTCATAATCACTTTATCTCTTCTTATAATTATCATTCATTTTACATGTCTTAACTTTTTTTTTTTTTTTCATTTTCATTTTATTGTTACGCATATCTTTAAGCCTACATTTTAGACTCACAAAGTCATTTTCAAATACAAAATATTCAACTAAATAACAAACTCTAATTTAAACTTACTAGACTAACCTCCAACAAAATATTCAACTTAAATTACTCATTATTTAGCACATCATTCTTTTATTGACAAAAAAATTATATTCAAAACCGCTTTTATTAGCTAAACATTACTTTAATGCTAACAACTTATGCAGGCGTTTATGGAAGTTTGGTCTAGAAAAGGAATTTGGAACAAGACATATTACTGCCAAAGCAAACAGACAAAAGAAAAGAAGGGGACTATGCTTACCCTTCAAGAAAAGCATCAATCCCATTTGACTGAATCATGTATGATGATCACCTGGCCAGTATGTTCACTTTCTTATTTTGGTCTAAGACACCATCACCTTAAATAAAAAACATAGCAACGCTTTACAGCTTGGGCAAATTAAAAACAGTGAAAGTACTATATCTATAGGTTCCATTTTGAAAATTGTACTTTGCTTTCTGTTTGCAAATACTTTGTTCCATTGTGGTCATTGAAGTTAGGAGGCTGAGCAGACAGAGACCCGAACACTTTTAACAGCGCAAAACTAACCCAAAAAACAAACTTTTAACAAAAATGAAACAAATAACTTACTGTTAGCGACCAGATAGAAACAAGTATGCAGGTATGTTGCTATTTTCTGCTAGGTCCCCATTTCTTTTACCAGAAGTATGAACAATTCATAGCTAAAAAACCAATTTCACAATCAAATTATGCTAGGTAACATGCAAAGATGCCAGAAACCAATGATTCTAGAACTAGATCCTCGTAAACCAACTATGCTGTCTAATCGGTGTTTATTATAGCAACCAATAATCCACATAAAGTTTGATGAGGTGGATGGCAATAACGCATAAAATAACGTATGTAGTAACACGAGAATCTGAAATTAAAAGCCACCACCGGGTCTGCCTCTATCCTGCATCTCAGCAGCCTGCTGCTCCTTGAGCTTGTCGACAATTTCTAGGATTCTGGGATTGAAAAAACGGTCTTGAACATATTTCTTTTCTTCAGCTTGTATCTCCTTTACAGCACTGGGATATGGGTTTGGAGGGGGCTTTGTTCCTCTCAATTTTGCAATTTCTTTCAATCGTTTGTATGCCTTCTTTTTAGATTTTTTCTGTAGCCGATACTCCGTCTATAAAGATAAATGTTATTGATATGAAGCATCCATGAAATAGTTAATTTAAACATGTTGAAAGTTTTTAGATCCTTACATCTGCTACATCTATAGCATCTTGTTCGTTAACACCTTGCTCCGTTAGCTCTAGGACCCGCTGACCGAATATCCGTGATGGGGTTGGGTCAAAATCACTTATTCTTTTGTCCATAAGAAAAAAATTTGTGAGTACTTGTCATGTTGATTGTGGATCATTAGCTTTATATGATTTTAAATGCAAATATGTATGACGGATGACTACACAGTTGAATCATTTTTGGTTCACCTAGACTAGAATATCACATTTACTCATGGTGTGCAGCACTTTATGCAAAAATCAAAGTACTCATGTAAACAAAGAAGAAACAGTAGCAAGCAATCTCGCTTTTACTTTCTTATGTTATTCTAAAACAAAATATGCAAAGCTGCCTGTCGTGCATGAATTTTCCATTCTTACATTATGCCCAGGCATAAAGGTTAACCAAAGCAGAAATAAAGATATTTTTTACAACTTACAAGTGACATGTGGAGATAACCAGATACTAATTAAGCATTACAGGCTACAGACATGCCAAGAATAAGTTAGAAATAATTAGAACAAAGCTAATGTCATTCAGAGTTAAGAAGTCTGCTGCTCTTAAAAAGGTGATTGAAACTTGGATTGTGCAATTTAAAATGGACCATGAGAAGTAATATTATGAGTATTGAGAACGTTTGAATTTGAGGAGAAATAGAAATGGTTTGAATGGAATACCAATTGAATTTAGAGAGTCATGAAAGATCGGACTTCTTTGCCTTAACGATGATATCTGGAGTTATAAGGTGAATAAAACTGGAAGATGATCAAAATTGGAGCAAAAGAGATGCACAGCCTGATATGTGGAATGTTTGAATCTCTGGTTAAATGGAAGGATCAATGTACTATGTGGAATGCCAAACAAGAGAAATATTGTTTCTGGTTTTACCTTGCAGATTTAGAGAACTAAAAGTGACTAGAATGTATGTGTTATTTGTATTCAGTTTGTATCAGGTCAAAAGTGATGCCTTGGGAATGTCCTTGGTAGTCATTGTTTGATCTTGTTTATAAGTTTTGTGGTGTAATATAATTTTACCTTTTCACCCAAAAAAATTATCTATCAAATCAGGCAACATATCACTCATACAGCAGTACCATCAAACCCAATACTTATTACTTTTAAAAAGTATTTGCAGAGAAAAGTGTTGAGTAAACTAGACTTGTTTATACTTTTGTACCTAAACAGGTATACGAAACTATATATCTGCAAGAAAAATGAATGCACCGAAAACCAGATGAATTTGTAACCTGCTTGCATAGAAGCAAAAATCAAATGTCAAAGTCATTGCAAGTTTTCAAAGACTTCTAAGGTTTGACAAGTGTAAATAAAATGAATGAGAATACCTAAGTTAGTATAACTTTGAATTCAAGATACCATTTGGAAAGAGGAATTGACAGAGAGTTGCACCAAGTATAGTTAAAAAGTTAAAAAAACAAAATTAAAAATGCTAGACAGTGAAAGAAATATGGGGGAAGGAGTACTTGATAGGATCTTCATGCAATGACTCAGGATGCTTCTTATAGAACTTATTAATATACACATCCTCGGGGAGGCAAATTCGTTCAACTTTCTTTTCAGCACGAGGGAAGACCGGAGGTGGTGACCTACACATTCATAGAACATCAGAGTCCCACATTTTACTAGTGATACAGTTAATACACAATCTCATATCACCTTATTATTCTGCTCTGTGTACACCATTTAATAGAAATGAAAATCAGAACTCATGCAAATGTTACATGTAGAGGTTATAAAGCATTGATTAAAACCTTTTAATAAATTTACAATAAAATTACTTGACTGATAAGATGTAAAGGTTATATAATCCAGAATTCAATTTGTTGAAGAAAAAAGGTACATACATTTCCATAGCTTTAAGCCAAACGGGCTTCGCCTTGGCCAAGCCATTTACCAACTTTCTTGTTTTTGTAAGCAAGTCGCCTTTTGTAAACATAGCTTTACCTCTGCGATAACAGCTTCAAGTTGATTTGGTTTCTGGTATCAACAAAAAACAAAACATGATCAATCACTCACTTATAATAATTACAGGAAGAAACAGATACTATAAAAGAAAAAGATGAGAATCCAAGGTCATTGAACAAACAGGAAAAGAAAACACAAGGCCTAACAGCTGTGATTTGCATTACAAAATGCATTGAGCTTTGGGAACAGACAGAGTGCAACTAAAGCTAAAAGGATTCTCGATCACCAAGAACTTGACTACTTTTTACATTGCAGATATCAACAGTAAAAGATATATTACCTAATTTACGAAAAATGAATGGTTCAGAAGTTACTTCAAAGTTTGTAATTTAGTATCTGTTAGCTGAGGCTCCTTACATTTCATTAGTTCATACATATACATCTTGAACAAATCCATAAATCGACAAAGTAACCTAGTTTAACATTAATAAAATATTCAACTGAACAAGAACTAGAACATGTTAACTTTAACTAGCTCAACAAACCCCAACATTACATTAAGTCTCAGACATATTGATTCTTTTTAACCTCAAAAAATCCCAAATAATATTATCTTCAAAAGACATTCTAACAAACAAAATAATAACTTCATAGCATAGCATAGCAAGATCACAAAATAACCACGTTAACTTTGAATACAAAATCTGGACTCCAAAATCGCAACTTTTAAAATAGAGATAAAAATTTCAATTGGCAAAAGCAACAAGTCTGCAAGAGAGCAAAGATGGAACAGCTATGAGTGAACGAGCTCAATGGCTTTGTAAATCTAGTTGCTGTGACTTAAACTATTATGTTAATTTCTCAATTAAACTCGGAGCTCCAATCCTTTGAAATATACTTACAAAAAATTAGACCAAGTTTTTGAAAAAAACATGTGCTTTTACATAATGACACTCTTGACATATACATAGTAGAGGTTCAGGGGTGGTCACAGAACAGTCTAATAGCCAGGTCGCTTCTGAAGGGTTGCTTGGAATGTAAATTTATATGACAGGAGAGTCAACTAACCATATGTCTAGTATATGGATTAACATGCTAGTGAGAATTAAATGGCATCACTGAGCTTATACGACAACCTTACTCTGGACACCCTTTGCAGATATATTTGCAATTGTAAAAGTTTCATAATGCACTTCCACACACTAATTATGCAGGGCCATACTACAAGAGGTTCAAATCCCTGATACCAGAGGTGGTAAAATCGATAGGCTAGTTCTGTCGATTATGAAAGCTTGAAATGGTTTTAGCAGAACTTCTCACAGGGAAACGCCGCAACAAATTTTCTTACAATAGGAACTCGCAACACAGGATCTTAACATTATTTCACAAATCAAATATCAACAATGTGAATTAACTTTGAGTTATTCATCATACATCATATAAGAAATGAATAAAACGCAGCATCGTTCGACTACAAGAATAACAATGATATGGACCTATATCTTTTTAATATCGGCGAATACAAAGTTTCATTTCAACCCAACAAAACTATAACAACAGAACCAAAAGAAAAAACCTAAACTACAAAATAAAATAAAAAACAAAGATTAAAACTTGAGGGATCTCATTTCATAGGAACAAATGTATGCAGTAAAAAAAAGGGAAAAATAGATAAAAGAATGTAACTTTATTAGGTAAGTGACCTGCGGTCAAATTCCGGTAACGGCGCCGTTGACGGAGTTGTGTCTCTTGCGGATGGCTGTGTTTCTTGATCTGCAGTAGTGAAAGAGGGTAATAGAGTAAGTTACAGATCTTGCCCATGGACTATGAACTAGTTTATAACTTGGCCTATTAACTTTGAAAAGTTATACTTTTGAGTTTTTACCCGTAACAAAATGAAATAGATAGATAACTGAGAGCTATGATAAGTAAACAATACTGTATAAAAACAGATAAAACTATATTTGTAACTCTAAATTATTTTTTTTGGTATAATATTTTTAGGAAAAATATTTATCATAGAAAAAAAAAAAAACAAAAACAAATAAGCATCCAACTTATTTGGTCGATGGGAACTTCTCTTGCTCCACATAGTCTGGTGGTAGAGTGGTTGTCGAAGATGACAACATATATCATGTTTTAAGGCTTTCTTTATTTTATTATCGAATAGTGTATATTTTCTTGTTGTGTCACTGGTAGTCATCGCACATTGAATGATAGCTTAAAAATTGAGCTTAACTTTCATCATTTTGTACTCAAGCCTTTTAAGCTTAGAATATTCATATTGAGCTTAACGAATAGTGTTTATATGCTTTTTGTGTCATTTGTCGTCATTTTCACATTGAATGAGAATATACAAATTACAGTCTTCATATCTCTAATCAACTCTTTTGATCTCTCACTTGTAAAATAAATGAGACTAGATGAAAGTCTCTCCAAATTTGATACCAAATTATCATTTCATATATATATATATATCTTTTTCTCTTTCTCTACTACATTTCAACCCTCCCCCTTATGTAAAACCACATATCAAAATACATTATATCTAACGAATCCTCTATCGAACATTTCATTATAAGTTATATATACACAACAACAATACCCAATCTTGATGGAGCATGATATGAGAAGTTGAAATGTACACAAGTCATACCCCTATCTCAGTGTAAACCCAAACATAGGAAAGAAGACCTCAGACAAGTTACTTACACACTTCAACAAAAGACAAGTAATTTTAAAAGGTTGAATTATCAATTTAGTCATAGTACACGGACCAACTTTATAAACTTTCAGGGAACACCTCGTACCAACACAACAAAACACAAACAAAAAACCTAAAACCAACAACATAGTCACTTCATTTCCCTAACTCACAAAAAACAACAATGGCCTTGTTAAGGACAACCATAGTGAACACCAAAGCATCATACTCATTAGCCTTCAACAGGTGTTTTCACAGCTTCTATCAACCTCTCGCGCCGCCACATCCGGCGGCGCTTGATGTCCCGATCAGTCACTCAGCTGCCTCGCCGCCCTTGTATTTCCCTGAAATTGATAGAGGATTAGACTCGATTATTAACGGGTTCGGGTCGGGTTTTCATATTGGAACTGGGTCTATGGAGCTCATGGCTGTTCCTAAAAAGAAGGTCCTTTTTTTCTTAACCTCTTGTTTATTTTTATAAATTTGTTTATGTTTTTACATGTTGTGTTAGTGGATTTCAATGATGTCTTGTTTGGTATGTGAAAGTTTGGTGTTTGAATATTGGGTTTTGTTACAAATATTCTTGTATTAACTAATTTGTAACAATGCTAAACATGGGGTGTTTGTTTAAGCTATTTATGGGGTTATGAGCTTATCTGTTTTCGGCTTATATTTCACAAGCATCATTTTTTTCACTTTATTAGTACATCATAACAAACTTGTAAAAGCCCACAAGTTTCAGAATAAGCCAAAAATAATGGAGCGTATGAATATAAGCCAAAAACATATAAACTTATAAGCCCATAGATAAGCTTAAACAAACAAACCCTATTAAGATCAAACATACTAGTAGTATATATTGGTCACCTACATTTCTTGTCTATAGAGCGTTTCATTTGAAAAGATTATTTACAGAAATGAGGTAAAAAGAAGTAGTATCTTAGGCACTCGTTGTCTTATGAAAATTGCCATATTCCAATTTGTGTTTAGATGATATGAGATTCTATCTTTTATTTGTCATTTTTGATGGGTCGTATAGGCCTTTTGAAAAGACTTGGGTGATTTGCATGTTTTCAATGAGAAATGACAACGGAGAGAAGTGAGAATTGATAGATGGAAATAAATCATAGGGATATATAGGTTGCGTTTAGTTGAGGGAAAACACCTTTGTTTTCCACAAAATATTTTGTGGAAAACAAGAAAAACATAGATCGCGTTCAAATTAACGTTTTCCAACAAAATGGTTTGCAAAACACAAATCCCCTATTTCCTACCTTAACAAGGAAAATTACAAAACAAATTTTATAACCCTCAACCCTCCCCCCTTTTCTTCAAACAGAAAATAGAAACATCAACTAAACGCGTTTTCTATATTTTTAAGTGTTTTGTGGAGATTAATTCTCCTTCCAAATTTGTACAAAACTAGAGATAGAAAATAAGAGAATTTGTTCTCCAACTAAACGCACCCATAGCATCTCTTTACATATTCACAAGGAATTAAGTATTTTAATGTATCCAAGGTATATACGAGTAATATGTTACATTTTAAATTCATTCCATCGTTCTATGCAAGCTCAACACCCTCCGCGGCAAGAAGTTTGAAACTTAGAATCACAAAGAGAAGAGTTGTGTTTAATAATATTAGCTAGCTACTTAATAAATAACACCATATCCCAAAGTGGAAGTCAAGTTTGGCATGTTTTGTAATTTGATGAAAAACAAGATTTACATCTTAGTGGCGTTAACACACCCCGAAAAATAATTGACATAGCAAAGGCCAAGAGCCTCATACTTATTTGAATCTTTTTCCTTACTTATATGAACCAACATATTTTAGCAGCAACTAGTAGAGCAATACTGTACGGAGAAACAATGTGTTGAGCTCTTAAGAATGAGATCGCCTTATAGTAAAATGCAAAACATACTAGTAAAGTTCTTGCCAATGGGACACATGACCCGGTCAACATCAAAATGCGTATGAACATAGAAGTTAGGTGATTTGCAGATGAGAAGGCCATGTTTGGTTATATCCTTCAAACCCTGGAAAATCCACATGATAATAAACTGTGCCATCTTCATCTTAGTTTAAGTGAGAACTAGATACCGAGGTATTCAATACAAAAGAGGATCAATTATACGGGTACCATAGTAAAGGGAAAGTGACTGTGAGAGCATACACATGAAGTTAAAGACTTGCAATTAGCAACCCCAGTACGATAAAGTAAATCAGTACTTGTTTCTACAAGCTCAATTGTAAACCCACATCATAAAAGGAGACATAAACTACCTTAAAAGCAACAAAACCCCTTCAAAATCTAGAATGTAACTGTATTTTTGTTGCTAGTTTGGTAGAAATACGTTTTATATAGAGGATTCTGGTACTTCACAATATTTCTTGGGTTTGGACCTGTTTCGCTGATGTGGGTTTATATTTGAGCATGGAACAATATTTGGTTGATTTACTCATCATGTTGTGCTTCCTCATTGCATGTTTTTATTTTCTTGTGTTTGCTTTGATTGGAAATTTTCTCTTTACTATGGTACCGTATATTTTAATTTTTTGTGTACCGGAGTATCGTTGGTGCGTTACGGTATCCCTTTTCTACTCGACAAGATATTGTGCACGCTCTTAGTGAGGTTTCACGATGTCTTAATGGCTTTACTTGTGGTCATTGGACATTTGTATAGATGATTTTGAAACTTATGATATATAGCCCACAACTTTAGGCTTAATTAAATAGACTAATCGGATACCTTCACGTTTTTAACTAAAACCATGGTCATAGGTATTAGTAGCCCACAACTTTTAGGCTTATAAGGGGCTCAAATTCTTTATCTCATACCAATGTAGGACAAGTTATTACAAACTCCCCACTTAGACATCCTCCTCAGGTCTACACTACCGGGATCCATACCCTAGTAGTTGCATGAGCTGCATGTCATCATACCCCAAAAGGCTATGCATTTGATACCATTTGTAAGCCCCCTAAGTTTAAACCAATTGACTAGCCGAATACCTTCATGTTTTAACTTAAAGCCATGGTGGAAGGTCCCCACAACTTTACGCATATAAGGGGCTCAAGTTTCTCCCATGCCAATGTGGGACAGGTTATTACATCGTGACTTTACTTGTCATGCCTATGTATTCTTGTTGAGCCGAGTGTCCAATTGACAGTCGCTCTACCAGTAGTTTTTGTTTTTCTAAGGAGCCAATGTAATTAATTGAAGGTCTGAAAAACAATTCACTGTTGCTCGTTTCATCACCGTTTCATCACTGAGGCCGAGTATCGACCACTTGCTTTAGTTCTTGCTAGTAAGTTATGTTGGCTCATATCACTCATGAAAGAGATTTGTTACTTCTCCCTTGTCCATTATTTCATTAGAGTGGCAATATTGGTGCCACTTACTCGTATACCAATCTTGTTTTTCACCAGTGACAACTGACAAAACGTATTGAGATTGACTTGCACTTTAGCCTGAAATATGGTATTAGCGTACACTATTTTTCTATGTTCTGGCCAGTGAGTAGCTGACTGGTATTTTTATGAACTACTTGTTGTTCTATGTTTCAAACCTCTAGTCACCAATGTCGTTCAGCTTGTGGGGGATGATAGAGTGTATTGACTTTGTTATGTATTCTACACTCTGGATACGTACACTCTTTCATTTCTCACTAATAATCTGATGTATAAGCTAATTATTCTCAAGCAATGACAGAGATCATTATAGTTCTTTTCCATTGGTGTTTCCCCTTAACTCTAGTTTCTCATTCAAGGCTTGTTATCACAAATCCTTTCAAACCGATAGAATGTATTTAAGTTGCGACTCATGTGCGTGATGTGAAAAGTCATACCATTATGTTGTAATATGCGCTGTGGCACCTGAGTCTGGTAGCCACTCAGATAAAGCAATAAATGGAGTAGAAGATCTGATATATCCATGTAACTCACAGTAGTTGGAACTAAATAAATTCCAAAGTTCGCAAGTGAGGCTGTCAAAGTTGTATAGCAATGGTAGCCATAGCCTGCGGATTGTGGAAGTCCAACTAAAAGTTTGGTGCCCATAACGTCAGGTGGTGGATGTATTAAGAAAAAAGCAGAGTTAAATCATGACCGGATCTCTCTGTGATGCATAGCCGAGATTGGCATGGTGGATTCTCTTTTAAGCTGGTGTGCAATTTGATATTCATGTATCACAAGTTTTTATTTGAGAAGAACAAAGGACAGTTCATCTGAAGTATGT
Source organism: Chrysanthemum makinoi (assembly GCA_910596185.1). Taxonomy (NCBI): domain Eukaryota; kingdom Viridiplantae; phylum Streptophyta; class Magnoliopsida; order Asterales; family Asteraceae; genus Chrysanthemum; species Chrysanthemum makinoi. The sequence goes on along the minus strand of OU343219.1, from coordinate 174,617,583 downwards.
TCAATACTTCAATTAAAGTTAAAATGGGTAATATTCGACAATTTCAAGTATTTAAGGTATATGTAATACAAGACTAGAATCATTAGTGTTGTCTCTAACTGCGCCTAAGTAACCTGTGATTCATTGAATCTGATAACAATAGACTCCAGTATATATGTTATCTTGGTGTATATAGTCAATTATTTTGTTCACAAAGATCTTGCATTGGAGGCAACAACTGCTTGATGTATGATGATCAGTTTTATATTAAAGATGAGTTGATGATTGTATGTGATATATTGAATAATCATAATTAGATAATCAAATGTTTTTGTGTGTTCAGAAAATTGTGAATATTATGGAATATAGGTAAAATGAACACCAAGACACTTTTACGGAAGAAAATAGAGACAGGTTTCGTGGAACTGGAGTATTTATCTTATTTAATTTTGTTTAATTTTAGATAATTACTTCTGTTGCAGCATTATGAAATTGATTATCTGAAAGTTATTTTTCGGGCCCTATTCCTCTAAAATTATCAGATGATCAGAATCTGTTTATAGACACATCACAAACTGATTCTTGTGACTTGAAGTAATAGTAATTGGACCATCAGTTTCGAAAAGAAATTTTAACACCCATTAAATGTTTAAAGTATCAAAACTGATGCATATTTCATTACATTGGCATTTACGGACTTTTCAAGGTTAAGATGAGTCAAATTGCTGTAATCCTAGCATTACACATTGTAGAGTCACTCAATAGCAACCAAAGTATATTCATATAGTACCATATAAGTTTATCATAAGCTTTATGTTCTATTTTGTTGGTAAAAGTTTCTTATTATTAAGATACGGATGACGCGGCTGTACAATAATATCTCATCCGACACTAATTTCAGTGGCAGTTTTTACCTTTTTCACTTCGGAACATGCCTCACCATCTAAAGTTTAATGTATTTTGTTGTCTGTATGGAGCATATTAATCGATTTAACGGATTTAGTGAAGCTATTTTGATGATTGCAGACGTCTCCTCACAAACGTGGAATCAGAAATGGACCAAAGGCTCTAAAACCTATTCCAGTCATCATCCGTTGCAAGTAAGCCTTCTCTTTATAAAAAACATACGCCAACAAATCTTGTGAGTCGATCCAACTTGACCCGACTCGTACTAGATCAAACTGTTTCAACCTGAACGTCTAAACAAATCGCCTAACCCGTCCATTTTACCACTCTCTAATCATGATACACTTTTTGCACTTATTAAGATGTAGAAATTATTAACACAATACTATCTTCATCTAGCCTTGGCCACTAATGATTTATTTTTATGAAAACTTATAAAAGGAAATGTTGCATTTATATGTGACATCTTAGAACAGAATATAATTGCATTATTTGGGAGTCTTTCTTTATCATATGCTCATTAAGGATTGACGAAATTTTTGCAGAGTCTGTGGCAGAGTCAAGCTACCTCATTTCTTCTGCTGCAGTGGGCTTAGGGACACCGATGCACCCAATGGTTCAACCAGTTAATGTGTGGCAAGTAGAAATGGGTTCTCCAAACCATCTTAGACATAGAACTTGATGTGAGTTGAGGTTTCCTTTTTTCTGATATAAAATTTCTACCTATGATCAAAGTTCAGTCAATCAGTTTCATGACTACTTGTATTTCATTAGGGTTGTATACGCTCATTCATTGTCACTTTCTCATGGTTGCATGTATGTTGTCCCAATAATGTATGCGTAAAGTCGTTATGTATAAGATATCAATGAATTTGTGATGTCTAAAATGGTAGAGGGCCAAGTAGTAGTATAAATTTTGACCTTCGATTATTCATTAACTGAATGTTTTTTTTTTCGTTATGCAAGTTCCAAAATCTCATATTTCGTGTTATTTTTGTTCATGTTGTTATTGGTGCATGTAGTAAGAATATACTGCAGTGTTTCTTTGTTATGCTAACAAGTAGGTCATTCCAAAGTGTGCATGGGATTCTCACACCACCGAATAAAAAGATACTATAACAATAATAATAAAAGCTAGGTCAATCTAAAGTGTGCATGTGATTCTTGCACCGCTAAACAAATAGATATAACATTAATAATATTAACATTAATATAAAAAAATGATTTTCTTTGTACATCACCTCAATCTTGTAGCTTGAATTCTAAAAAATGTATTGGTTTATCATCTGGATCCATAATCTTGAATTGACCAATCTATAATAGATGTATAATGATGTAAGGTCCTTACCAAACTAACACTTAGGATCAATGCCAATTTTTTTTCAAAAGACATAAAGTTCAAAGGCTCTTGTATATCAGCAAAAACAGAACATCAGCGTACAATTTTTATTTATTTTTTTTATTATTATTTTTTCTTTATTATTATTATTATTTTTATTTCATTTATTTTAAATAATAACAAACATGATTATTAAAGAAATTGTTTTGAGCCATCCAAAATAATCCCAAGTTTAATCCATCTGCTAGACTAATCCTAGAATGAGAGGTGAACCCATATATCCAATGTCTGGTGGCAGATTGGCTATTCAGATTGGTGCGCTTCTTCTTGATTACATACGCATTTGAAAAAGATCGACACATGATATATATATCGTATAAATTAAATCTATGATATCGAGAACATATATCAATCAGTGTCAATATGTTGCCAAATATGATACATGTATGTATGAGTTGTTCCCATACCATAATGTCTCAAAAACTTACCAGTCTTCCATTTGGCGATTCCATAGGCCATTCACAAATAAGGTAGGATTCAAATTTCAAGCACATCAATCTTGTCAACACGCAGGCATCAAAAGAAGATCTAAATTTTAGTTTCAAATTCAAAGGGAGAGCTACCTATCACAATAAAGTCGCCTCAAAGGCTAAGGCTCATCGAATGAAATTGTATATGAACAATACAATACCAGTCAGCAAAAGATAAGTTCAGAAATCGTCAAAACAAGCTTTACTTTCTATCTTGCCCATTAATAATTTTATTATACCTTCTGGTCTTCCCCATATATACGCTGGTTAGGTTCATTCATTAGGGTCTTATTATTATTATTATTATTTTTGAGAAAATAGATTTGCTCGTTTATGAGAAGTTAGGTTAAGCATATATGTATTATTTTTAACATTGAAGTTTAATATGACGTGATAATCATCTTGGTGAATGAGGTTCTCATGCGCGCAAGATGATTATAATCATATCAATACCAAACAATTTATAGCATGCCTATGGTTTCAAACAAAGGATTTGATTATAAACAAATAATTAGACTTGTTCGTCAATTAGAATCAAATCAATACAAGCAACTTTAGATTGTTGAGTAGCGCCGTAATATTGGTTTTACGTATAGAAACGACTTTTACTTTGATGAAACACTTACTATTCGTGCCATCGATATTTGAATGTGCGGTGATTATCATGGTTTTGCCTGCGATAAGAAAAAAAAACAAAGGTTAAAACACTAACGGACGATGAGCACCCTCATTGGACAAATATATATAGGCTCAGAATTACGGTGTCGTATACGTATTCGAATAGATAACGTAGTTTAAATATAGAAAAAATCTCAACAAAGATAACTATTATTTTTAAAACTTTCAAAATTGTGAATCTTAAATTTGGAAACACGTTTTTGATGGGACACAATTATGGTTAATACGTTCACAACACAAAGTTTTAAAAAATCACTCCCGGTTCCTAAAATTTCGACACATCTAAAGCTTTTAAGAAAATTAAGGTACTCATCTTATGTCTAATTTCAATTAAAGGTCTATTCTTTTTTCTCCTAGGTTTTTTCTAACTTCCGTTAACTATAATTACATGTTTGGTCCTTGAGTTTGTATAGGCGAGGTCCTTGATCCATTTTGCACATTTTCAAAAAAATATTTTCATTTTCGAAATATTTTTTCCAATTACAATCAAAAATTTTCGAAATATTTTTCCAAATTTTTTCAAAAAGTTTTTCGTTGGCAAAAGCGAAAATATTAAATTTTTGAAATATTTGAAAAGTTTTTGTGAAAAAAATTTGGAAAAAAAATATTTCGAAAAATTGTTTTTGAAAAAAATTTGGAAAAAATATTTTGAAAATTTGTTTTGAAAAAATTTTGTTTTTGAAAATATTTTTGAAAATGTGCAAAAATGGACTGAAGGACCGAACATGTAATGCCTATACAAACTCAAGGACCAAACATGTAATTAACTAGCAAATAGTTTTAGAAAAACTAAATCGAAAACTGACCGACTACCCGAATTTTTGTGCTTTGAAAACTTAATTGACCAATGAGAAGCTCAATTGCAAAATCGAGCCTTCTTATTAGTTAATCGAATTCTTCGATTTGGCTAAAAGTGAGTTTTATTATTATATAAAAGATTGATAATACAACAAGCTCATTCAAATTTCGGTATAATTTGTAATTTTTATTCATTTATTTATTTTTATTTTTTTTTATTTTTTTTACTATATTTTGTAATTGATACAAATCTAAGAGCATCTGCGATGCAAGACTTTTGCAATAGCTTTTTACTATTTTAAAAAGTTTTTGAATGACTTTTTACCATTGCAACACATAGCTTTTCAAAACGCTTTCCTTATACTCTGTTCTCGAGTCTAAAATTTAAAAATGGAAGAGGATGGAATGGGAAAGAAAAAGTAAGAGATGACATTGTGAACAAAGTGGTTATTGCAATTTGTGTTCTTGAGTTTGAATTTTAAGTAAACAGGAAAGAACATGAAAGCTGACAAAATTACTAATATTTCCTTGAAATTATATAAACAATAGTTAAGCACAAAACATGAGTGAATAAGATGCATTCATAATAAAAAATTATAACTTTGGATTATTAGGTTTAATAAACAAAGATACAATAAATACAGTGCAATGATCGTCTTCATTTTTTAGTAAATAAATATACAAAAGTAACCACTCATTTCATTGGCTTCTAGTTTTAATTTACATATGTGACGTACTGATACATGGGCAAAAAAATTAATATATACGCCCCAGTTCAATAGATATATGCGGGTGTTAATTAACCATCCAACTATAGTCCAAACTGGAAGTTATCCGGCTGCACAAATGAGGATATAATTGTAATTTAATAAAGAGATAATTCCATATTTACCTAGTCTAAACATGAAAATGTCATATTTATCTAAAATACAACTTTTGAATGTATAATGTATAATGCATTTAAAGCACGATTTGGGTAAATATGACATTATCATGTTTAAGTTGAGTAAATATGGAATTGCCCCTTTAATAAAAACTCATGTTGTTAGTGACCCACTTTCCTTCCTAATCTCCTTAATTTTGGATGGAAGACATATACACAAAAAAGCTCATACCTTCCCTCCTTCTCCCCTTCTCATCTCTTACTTTTCTCTCTTAAAAAAAACTTAAGAACACTCTTTTTATCAATTTCCCTTCATATCCCTTAACTTTCCATCCTAAAAGAAACTCGAGAACAAAGCGTTAAAGACTTGAAGTTCTCCAACCGGTTGGAGCAAGAGTTTTGTAACTAATGCTTCATTGTTTTAGCCGATTTGCAGTGTATTTTTTCCCTTTTAAAAAGCTTTTGTAGAAAAATTAGCATTGGAGCAAGTTTGTAAAATGACTTTTTGAAGGATAGTATTATTGAAAAATTTAATGTAATAAATGAAAAAATTCTTTGTAGTTTGAAACATTATAGATGCTCTACAGAAACAAACGTTATTCGGTATGCTCTATTCGATACGGGACGACACAGGATCGGTATGCCCTATTCGATACGGGACGGCACATGATCGGTACAATATCCAGGGCAAATGCTATACTTACACCCAACGCTTTAAAAACAAACCGCACAAAAAAACCTCGTTTGAATGATGAAAGCAAGGTTTTCAAGATCGGGAGCCTACCTAGGATCGTTTTTGTCTTTACAAGATCGTGATCGTAAGATCGAATCGGGATCTTAAGATCCTACTCTAATGTTATTTCTTAATAGTTTTTGTAGTATCATACAAATCTATAAAAAAATTAGACATTATAAACATAAAATACTATGAATGTTTTATAGAAATGTTGTCCTAAATTATGATTATGAAATGTTTAAAAAGATTAACTTGTTGTTTTTTGAATTCTACAAAAAAGCAACTCATTAATTTGTTTAGTTTTTTAGTTTGTAATCCGAGAAAAGTAAGATTAGATCGGATTAGATTCTTAAGATCGTATGGTCAAGATTGAGATCCTATAAGATTTTAAGCGTGCAAAGATCCTACGTAAGATCCGGATCATTTTTGCTTTGCAGTTGTCGACGTATATGGCCGAATGGCCTATGCCGAATTACCCTAGACAAAGGAATGTTTCCCGCCTAAATATTTCCCTCCTAGATGTTCCCGCCTAGTTGTTTCCCGCCTAAATATTTCCCCCCTAAATAAGTCACCATCTATGTCATCTCTCTCTATATATATATGCCACTCTTTACACATAGCATAATATACTTTCACATACTACATGTCATCTCAATATAGCACACACATAAGATACTGATATCTCACCTCTCACATATATATAACACCACATCTCTTATCTCATACATGATGACACAGATTATACACATTTCATACATATCAACATATCATAATGCATACATAACTTGCTTACACATATATGCTAAATCCTCTACCTACGAGGTTCTGACTTGACCGTCGGAGGGTGGTTCTCGGGGCTTCGGCCTCGGGGCTCCTTCTAACGGGTTCTTTCATGGTTGTAGCACACTTAGCTTCGGGCAAGGATGACCGGTGACACGTGGGAGCCGCCAAGACCAACCCGACAGAAAAATTGACATTGCGCCATCCGTGGGACCCGTCATTCATTCTACCGGAGCTAAGAATGATAGGTCTCGCTTCAAAACTTACCGCTTGCCGAGGTGGTTCGTCCACCACCCTCCTTCGCAGGTATGACTCCATCCGGAGGTGGTTCGTTATTCACTCTACCAAGAATTAAGAATGATGGGTAGCATTTTCATTCCGCATGGACGTTCAGTACAAACCTCCGGAACGGACGTTTGGTGTAAATATCCGGTATGGACGTCAAGTACAGACCACAGTACGAACCTATTAAGGGTCGTCCGGTGTGATTCCCTTCGGTCTGGTCGTTCGGAAACGACGTATCGTTCGGAGGTACCTTCTCGTTCGGATATACCAGTGACGGGTTTCATCCATCATCTATATTACCATGTCTGTTGCACGTGGGGATCTTCGATGATAAGCGTACATGGTGAATTCAAAAGCTCAGACTCGGTTTTGTAAGTTTTTCATCATGGTTCTCTCTTTATTCTTTGAGGTGCCATGAAATCTTCATTAAGAAAAGAATGAGATTCGATAACTTTTTTGTTAAACAAGGTTGAGAGAAATCTATTTTTATATAATCTAGCCTAGTACAAGTAAAACAAAAAGTTTGACTCTTCGTCTTGAAAACCCTTTTATAACTTTCTAGTATTTAGGGATAAGGGATAACATGATACTTGGTTATACTTTGCTACTATTAGATTATCTTTTGCTTTAGTTTTTGTCATATAAACATATACATGAACTAGCTAGTCTATTGATTAGACATGTCACTTGTGCATAAGTATTGCAGGCTAAGGGCTTTTGAATTTATGTGCACATGGCTTGAATGAAAAAGTAAAAAATTCATAAATATTGTTTGCATGAGCAATGTCCTTAGTCCTAATCGACCTATGTGATATATACCCCGCCAAAGTATATCTACTTGAACTTACATGGAAATATGTGCACTCTTTGAAATTGTTAAGCTTTGTTACATATGTCCACAATATATTTTGGGAATTGTCGTATTTGTTTAAATGCATGAGGCAATGTACATGTGGTGATGCGCATGATATAAGTGGTAATTACTTAACCTTATTAAATGATAATAGCGATACATATAAAGAAAATGAAAAGAAATCTTCCACTTGGTAAAGAGTATTTATTTGTGAAACATCAATTTGATGCTACATTCCAAAAATTAAATAAGTAAATAAGAGAAGGTTGCTAAGAGACAAAAGTCTTTAATACTAGTACTACCTACAAGTAGAGTCCAAAATGCTTTTCTCAAAACTATACAACCTGTAAAGCATGTGGTACATACAAATTTGCTTTTGTGCCTTTGTGTGGCCTACCTTGCTTAAGCGATGGATTTTGGACGAACTCGAAGAATTCAGTTGGTTCACTTTTTTTTTTAAGCTTACTATCTCAAAAATAATTGATAAGAAAAACCAGAATAGTCGTTCTTAAATTTATTGTTAGCATAGCCATATATGACTTACCGTGCATGCAACTATTTTACCCCTTAAATGTTTATTCCCGTACTTGTCATATGCTATGGACAACTTCCATCATCCGAAAATGTAGATATGTCATAAAATTTGGATTTTAAAAGGATGACAATTTTTGTCAACTCCTATATAAGCGTATCAACCACTTTTAAAATGATGTTTTTTCTCAATATTGTGGATCTCTCAGACATGGCACCCAATAAAAATCGTTAAATGTCTACTTTTTTTTTCCGGACATTGTATCGTTTTCTTTTTGATATTTTAATATCAAACGCTCCGACGGAACGTCTCATTCTGCGACAAATTCTTAGTTTATATTAGTACAGGGTAACTCATTTTAGCTTCCAAAGTAAATCATTTAATATAAAAAAAAAAAAACAATGGTATTAATCGTAAATCCAAAGCTAAAGTCATTTCAGCAAAAGTCATTCTAACGAAAGAAGTTAAATACATTAACAAAATGAGTCGTATTCTGGCAATCGAATGTAATACTCGAGACTAGGGTGCTATATTCTAGCTTTACATGTTTGGAAGCCACATAACACAACCGATGTTACATACTTTGGTATGCAAGATAATCCAATCCCTAAGACAGATATTCGAAAGCCACCCAAACAAATTTCACCATCCGAACACAAGTCATTATTTTGGTTCATCACCCACTAATGTGATTCGCGATCGTTGAAAGTCCATCACATAAATAAATAACTCGTACCGTAACCTTCAAGTTTTTACCCGGATATATGCTGGATAACTTCAATTATCATCGCAGTAAGTTAACATTGGACATTCACCTACCTACCGTCGTGTGGCTTCGGCGTATGTTGCCTTTCACCTCCACGCGTTTGTAATCTTCGGAGTGCCAAAGTTTCATGTATTTGTTCACCATTCTCGATGTTTCATCACCATATCTTAGTGATTGCGTAGACCAAAGATCATCGTCTGTCGGAGTATTATCATGCTCCAATAAAATTTAATTTATTAGTACTCTCACCGGAGTAATTTTCTCGCCGGTCTCCGATCGGATCCTTGCCTTTCGGCTACTTAAGTGCTGAAATCCATTTGCTCTATTAATGAATTACCCTGCCAACTCATAACCTTCACCGCTGATTTCTCATGACAATACCTGAGTAAGTTTTTCAGTCATCATCTTGGCATCGAGTGCGTCCAACACAAGCGACAAATAAATAAAGCATATACATAAATTAGAGGCGAGTGCAAAATTTCATGCATTCGTAAGAGTTTTCTATGTATAGGTCGTCGAGCACATGCTCTTCAACTCGCATATTTAGATGAAAAGAAATAATAAAGAAAGATTGATCTACTATACGACAAGGCATATGAAATAAAGGCATGCATATATTATATCTGCATCTTCATAATAAGCATACAACTCACTATGCACATGTCGTTACTTGAGAATAAATCCTTACATTAAATGATAATACATAAAAAGTACAATGACGATAATCACACTATTACCGCTATGGCTTGAAGTTTTACACTCTCAAAGAAGAACACAAAATCTGAAAAGCAGTTTAGGAGCGTCCATATTTGAATGCATAAGGTACATGTTCTCATGCAAAATTTACGAAGAAGCATGGTGAACACACCGGACGAAGTTGTCAGACAATTGGTGATTATCAATCACCACAAATCATGTGAATGTCTTGAAAATAGGAATGAGAAAATAAAAGACCTTATCTTAATAGCATACTACTACGGAATACAACCTTCGGCTAACGTACGACACTAAATATTAGGACAACAATATTCGATTAATATCTTAAAATATTATTGGAACATAATGTTGAATGTCCAACAGTTGTTACTCAACCGTCAAGCAACACGAGAAACACCATGTTTGACAATTAACATCCATGAGTAATGTCATTATCAATGGTTGCTTATGTTATCTAATACTTTTCTCTTTTTAAGTTCAACGATACTAATAAACATTAGCACAATTGAACTGGAGAAGTACAATGGTATAATCGTTCATAGGTTGTTCTTGATGGTCTAATGCTATGACGATTTTTGTTTGATGAAAGCATAATGTTGTGTTTATCATGGTAAAAGCGGAAGAGCTTTCATGTTTCACTTTGTAGGATAATTGCATGAGGTTCCACATGCATAACGATTAAGCACAAGAAATAAGACATAACATCATAATGACTCGACGATTAGCTACCTCCCAAGCGATCCATGTAGTCAATGTCTAGCCAATGAGGCATAATGTACCCGTAAATGCAGCGACACTGGGAAGGCCATATACCATTCGGTGCATCTGCATACCCCGAATAATGCTAAGTCATTAAGGGATGAGCCGAGACATATATGCGACGGCGACGCGCGAGATACCGTGAGGCGTGGCGACGCCGAGGATGAGCCACCGGTAGATTTACCAACGGTGAAACATTACCCCCAAAAGTGCTAAGTCACTAGGGAAGGCCGGGGTATATTTACTTACAGGCATAATTTACCAGCCGGGGTATATTTACTTACAGGCATAATTTACCAGCCGGGGTATATTTACTTAGAGGCATAATTTACCCCCAAAAAGTGCTAAGTCACTAGGGAAGGCGGGGTATTTACTACGGGCATAATTATATTCGAAGATGCGGTACCAAGGGCGTCATTGCTCTACCCCGGAAAGAGCCAGTACTAGAGCGTCATTAATTAAACAACTCAAAATGGGATACATGATATCTCGCACAAGTATAAACAAAGGGATGGCTTTCAACCTCCAAGCCAATAATGCACCTTCTTGTCGGTCCACAACCATTCGTAAAGAATGGCGAAAAATGTATATATGAAGACAAGACAAAGTTTGAGTATAGCATCCTTGACCATTGGTCAATAATACTATACTGGGGAGACATGATGGCGTTTGTGGTCTAATAAGACCTAACTCGCTTTAGGAAGCGGAACATGCCAGGCCACTTGATGAACCACTCTAAGATGGCCACTAAGGGCACCACCGAATGACACAGGCCGAAAGGCCATAAGGTACTCTTTAAAAAGTATTACATCATCAGTCTTTTACTAACAATGCAATACTGGGAGGGCATGTTGACGAATGTGTCCGATGGACACGTGCCGAGAGGCAGATACAACGCTTGTCCGAACGACATGTCTTAGAAAGACATTCTCTAAGTATTGCACCATCGGTCTTCAACCAATAATACAATACTGGGGGGACATGTCGACGTATATGGCCGAATGGCCTATGCCGAATTACCCTAGACAAAGGAATGTTTCCCGCCTAAATATTTCCCGCCTAGATGTTCCCGCCTAGTTGTTTCCCGCCTAAATATTTCCCCCCTAAATAAGTCACCATCTATGTCATCTCTCTCTCTATATATATGCCACTCTTTACACATAGCATAATATACTTTCACATACTACATGTCATCTCAATATAGCACACACATAAGATACTGATATCTCACCTCTCACATATATATAACACCACATCTCTTATCTCATACATGATTGTAGAAAACTAGAAGGGGGGTTGAATAGTTTACCGATTAAAATCTTTGTTTTGAAACTTATTGAAAGATCAATTTGATATTGATCTTAAGTGTGTTAATGAAATATGCAAGCAATATGTAATAAGTAAATAAGGAAAGAAATGATCAAACCACAACAAGTTGTTTATAGTGGTTATGTCTACAAGGACTCTCTTTTCCTTGCCTACTCCACCCCGAGTCTCACACTTTCGAGTTTAACTTCACTAGTCAACAAGCTCCTTTCACCTGGGCGGAGAAAACCTTTACACTTAAGCACATAACTATTACCGCAACACTAAGCTAGATGTCGAGTTCTTTCCAAGGGTACAACTACTCCCACACACAATGTATTTTGAGGACTAAAATACTAACCACTCACACTCACAAGATTATGATGGTTTGATACAACAATGAAGTATGGATCAACACTAGATCATACAACACTAAACAAACAAGACTTCCAACTTTTCGTTGAAGCTTGAATATGACTTGATCTTCTTTGCTACAAAAGAGATCACTAATATGATATGAAACTGAGTTAGAAAGGTTAGAGAGAGAAGATATGTATGAGAGTATGTTAGAAAGGGATGATAAACTACTTGGCAGGCATTGCTATTTATAGCCAGAATTAAAGACAGAGAGCGTCCATTGGACCGCGGACCCCTTAAAAGGGTTCGCCCGCTGTACCAAAATGGTACCGCCAATCGGCAGTCAAGATATCAAATCTTGCCTAAAGTCAACTCTATCTAAGTAAGATTGTGCAAGATATGAAGAGTACAAATCTTCACAAAATATCTAATGGAATCCTTCAATGATCTCCATGATGTAATACATGATGTCAAATGTTGTATTACTATTAATAGAAATATGCAAATGCTTAAGTAGTGTTTGGTTTAAGAACCTAACACATTCTACAAACTACTATCATACATAATGATTAGAGTCATATCAAGATGTTACTAATCATAAATGTAAATGCTTGAATGATGAATATATTGTTTGAGAAAGCTTGTTTTAATATCTAATAAACTTGACAAGCTTTAAGCTTTTATAAATTAAATTTACTTTTGTCGTTAACAAAACTTAGGCAAAGATCAAAAATATAAATAACGTTTAATGACGATATTTGTATTAACAATGATGACACAGATTATACACATTTCATACATATCAACATATCATAATGCATACATAACTTGCTTACACATATATGCTAAATCCTCTACCTACGAGGTTCTGACTTGACCGTCGGAGGGTGGTTCCCGGGGCTTCGGCCTCGGGGCTCCTTCTAACGGGTTCTTTCATGGTTGTAGCACACTTCAAAGCTCGGGGCAAGGATGACCGGTACGTGGGAGCCGTCAAGACCAACCCGACAGAAAAATGCTTCGACAGCAGTAAAATCGTAAAGATCCTTCAGGATCCTGAAGTATGGTTGAAAGATCTTTGATACATAAAGCGGCCTCAACTAGTACTCATAGTAGGGGTGAGCATCGGTCAAACCCGACCCGAACTGACGAAAAAAGACCCGAACCGAAAACCGAAAAAGAAAAGAAACTCAAACGAAGAATCGAACCGAAAAATATATATCAAAACCGAAACCGAGCCGAATAACTCGGTTTGGGTCGGTTTTCGGAATAAAAACCGAATCGACCCGAAACCGAACCGAAACCGACAAAAACTGAAATAAATATGCAAAACCGAAATCGAACCGAAAAAAGTCGGTTCGATTCGGTTTCGGTCGATTTATCGGTTCGGGTCGGTTCCGGGTAGATTTGCTGAGCCCTAACTCATAGAATATAAAATGTAAATGCAAAGGCTTAAGAATATTTTTGAACACTTTTGTAGTTACAAGTAGTTGGATCAAACCTTTTAGCTTTCAAACTGCTATTGGAACAACAGGTATGACAGACCCACTCTCCCTCTTTTATCAAATTTGCTGTTTCTTTAATCTTCGTTATAGTTTCCAAACATATTTATTAATTGCAAAAATATTTACGATTTTTATGCTAAAATATTGTTGTTAAATACTGATTTTATGTTTATGATAAAGCTGCTTTAAGATACAAATGAACCTTGGTTAAGTAACCTGTGTACAACTTTTGGCCAATTAAAAGTCACTAGGACACTTGTCAAGGAACATGTTTGTATGTGTATTTTGCCGTTTAGATGAATATTTAGTTAAAAGGTTATTGTTTGCCGGTCGACACCTTGTCACATGTTTTGCTATGCAGTTTTATTAAGGTGGCTAGAAATTTGGTGGTGATGAGTTTTCAAATTCACTATTAGCCTCGTGTGTATGAATATTTAGATATATTATAGCAGTTTAAATTTAAACGTAGTCTGTGAAGATCGGTCCTTGCAGCCTTCTGTTCCTACCCATGTTTTTCTGTGACACATATCTTTATTACACAACTCGTTAGAGTTAGTTACAACCTTAGCACGTTTTGGAGAATTAAGTACCCTCTTAATATCGTGGCTTGCGGTCTCTATCTCTCCCGTGAGGGATTAGCCTATGTGGCCACACAATGCCTTCTCGTGACACTTGTCTAGTTGTCTTCTTACATGATGAGTAAGGTCAGGGTTGAAATTTACACCTTTTGAAGAATCAAGTAACGCTGAATAATGCGGCATACCCCTCAAGAGTGAGAGTCCGCCAACCACGATATTCAGGGGGTACTTGGTTCTTGTTTTCGAAGCAGACCTTACTCCTCATGTAAGAAGATATGTGTCATGAAAAGGCATTGTGAGGCCACATAAGGTGGCATACCCCTCAACACCAAGAGGCCCCGAATTGCTATATTGAGACGGCGCTTGTTTCTTCAAATCATGTTAAGGTCATCTTGGAACCTTAACTCCTCAAGTAATAAAGATATGTGTCGTGAAAAGGCATTGCATTGCCATACAAGATGGCATACACCTCAAGAGAGAGTGGCCTCGATATTTAGATGGCACCCCTTGATTCATTGATAATTGTTTAGGTTGTTCTGCACCTTAACGCCTTGCCACCAATCCGAGAACGATGCGTGATGTGTGGGTATGGCCGTTTAATAGGAAGGATATGATGTTATTTGTTCGCCATAAAAAGCTAGAAGAGGAGTCGTTACAAAATTCTGAATTTTGTAATCAATGGAATTATAGTGAATGTGGAAACTCATCCCACCAAAACTCCACTATATGATGTGTTCTGGTAGTACTCTTCTAAACTGACAATCTATTCAGCTGTTAATTTAAATCATTATAATTCTCTGCGCTTCTATCTCCCCAAACTCCTTTTGGGAAGTTATGATAATTTTAGGGGTGTTTGGCTTGAGGGTATGGTAATGGAGAAATGACTTTCATTCCTAACTTACAAATCTGGCATATTCTAAACCCAATAAAGGTGGTGGGTTTACAAACCCATTTATCCAATACCAATAGTTATTCTCCGTTACAAACCAAACATCCCATAAATGTAAGTTCTTTTGCTAATATAGCTATATGGTAGTACTCTTTTAGCTGTTTACGATTTTTGTTGATATTTTGTTTTCTAAGCTTACAAGGTACATCTAGTTTTCTTACTTCTCATTACTTCCTCTCTATGTTGTTCCTACCCTTCTACATTTTCATCAACTCCAATGTTTGAAATAATGTTACATTCATACATGTATACTTGTATAACAGGACTGTATTGGTTATAAACAAACATGGAAGCTTGTACTTTGTCTCACTGCTCTTCCATTCAACTAAAAACATTGATACTGCAACCAAACAAGGCTTTACTGTCACCGTCACTTTCATTTACAAAGGAAACCACAGTTATTACAAGACAACGCCTAGCAGTCTTGGCAAAGGCATCCTCAAGCTCGTCAATAGCTTCAGTAGAAAAGAGCAACAATTCCTTAATTGTTATCGACAATTATGACAGCTTCACTTACAATCTTTGTCAGGTTCTCCCTCCTCTTTGTCATATAAGATAAAGTTCATAGTGTTACTCGTGCATTTTTTGTTATTTCCTTCAAAAGTGTAAGTTTTAAACCAACCTTTTGTTTTCTTAACGCTTTAATAACTTAAGCATATATGAAAGACAATATTACAGAGGTAAGTGCAGTTCACAGATATTCACTCAAACTTTAAAATATTTTTGCTTTTGTAAGATAAAAATTCAAATCTTTTAATCCTTAAGCCTTTTACCGAGCACTATTTTATTGGTAGAAGCTAAAATAAAAACTGAATTGGTGTGTTAGACAACTGACAATCTTATTAAGCTTTCAAGGTTAATAATTTATGTTTAAGATACACAAACTTGGTTTTGCATTACGGGTGTCAGGTTTGACCCATTTACCTATGAGTGGGTCAATTTGTGTTATTTTTTCAATGGGTCAACTTTTAATTCATTTTACTCGATAAATGAGATTGTTGTTGAACTATGTAAAGTTCTAGTCGTACTTGATACACTGTTTGTGAACAAGGAGTTTAAGATTTTGGACAAAAAGTGCTTCAGGTCAAGCCAACCTGACCTGACCTGTTTCGACCTGTACAAAAACCCTGTCTGTTATGGCCCACCCATTTAACCCCTCTGTTTTGCATGGTTTTATTATCTTGTCCTTAAAAACGCTGATTTAAGTCGTCACCACCGTTAAAGCCATATTTGTCGTTGGTGTTTCTTTTGTTCCTTCAATTTGAACTTACCTATTTGATGATCATTTGCTTTCCAACACTTACGATTATTAATAAAGTGTGTTATCTCTTCTAAATTTGAAGTATATTGGAGAGCTGGGATGCAACTTTGAGGTATACCGGAATGATGAGATAACGGTAGATGAACTGAGAAGGTGATATTACTCGTAGCTTGATTAAAATTTATAATTTTTTAATCTGTCATGTGATCTGAAACAACATTTACCAAAGTTTCAACTGTTTTAGCTGTCATTTTGATTTTGTTTCTCGTTCTTAAGCAAATAATTAGTGCGTAACTATAAGTAGGTGAACAAGGCTCATTGTAGAGAAATCATAACTATAAGTCGTTATTAACGGCCGCCTAAGGGCTATTAACAGATGCCTTATTTATTTTAGAAGATCAATTTTTCACCTATCTCACGGTATCTCATAAATGTTGTCTCCAACGAGACTTGAACCCACAACCTCTTGATTTATGGGCACACACACATACCACTAAGCCAAAGGCCTTGGATGCAGTTATTTATTTGCTTCTTTGTATATTATAAAATTAGTTACTGATTACTAGCCAGCTAATTCTGAGTTTTTATACTTTGTTTACAGGAAGAACCCAAGAGGGATCATTATATCTCCTGGACCAGGTAAGATCTTAATTGTGCTTATTGTGCATTTTTAACTTTCATTTGTTATTTGACTACATATTTGACTTTTTTCCCCTCACAATTGCACCTCAAGATAAAGGGATATCAGTAGAGACTATACTGGAACTTGGACCAACTGTACCTACATTTGGTGTGTGTCTTGGTTTACAATGCATTGGAGAGGCTTTTGGAGGTAAGTGTAGTATAAGTAACTTTTGTCACAATATATAACTACTTTCAGGTGATAAAATTAAATAATGCAATTATTTGTTAACTGGTTTTACAAATATGTATTATTTTTTATTTTAGGGAAAATTGTACCCTCTCATTCTGGTGCTGTACTCGGAAAAAGCTCTCTTGTTTACTATAACGATGATGGGGAAGAAGGTTTGTTTTCCGGTTTATCAAAGTATGTTTTTTCAATTCTAGCTTAGATTATTTGTCCTTTTTTACCTATTCCAATTGCAGGTCGTAATCGCGTATGTTTATTGTATTCTACACTAGCCCATTTGCTGCTGCTAGATACCATAGATTTGTGATAGAAAAGGAAAACTTCCCTAGTAACGCACTCGAGATTACTGCATGGACAGAGGATGGATTAATAATGGCTGCTCGTCACAAAGTATATACTCATTTACTGGTAAGTTCTTGTTTCCCCTATGCTGTATCATGCCATATTATGGAAATGTGGCCATGGCTGTTCTTTACTGCTTTTAGGTTTTTAAATTGATTTCAACCTCCAATATGTTTTGTGATCTTTCCAATCCTACTCTTTTCCGACTTTGAAGTTATAGAATTGACCAACGGCTAGAGGTGGATAATTTAGTGGCTCGGGCAGGGTGGGTAATGGGTAATTTTGGATGTGGGCAAAATGGGTCTGCTTAGGTTGACCTGGTAATACTTTTTCCTTTCCTAAATTACTTTTTATATAAAATTATAAATAAGTAGTTTTTCATTTAGCAAATTTTTAGGGTTTTCATCCGTTTGAAATGTTAAAGAAAAAGATTAGTCTAATCGATCCAGTCATAAGTAAAAGGTTTGAAATTGACAGTTAAAAGTCAGAAGTGGACTTTGTGGGAGGGAGGCAGTTACTGTACTGGATATTATATGGATGCCTCTGAAGTATCGGGGTTTAGTGTTTATATTTTAATCTTTTAATTTGTACCCTGGGAGAATTCATGAACAAGTAGAGTCGTAGATGGGAGAATTTAGACGAAACATGCATGAAACTTACATCACAGACTACTATTAGGCATACATTTTTCAATAGTAAAAGCAGAGCCGCATATTTGCTGGCATATTTCCTTGCTCCAATTTAAATAAAAATTATGCAAACGTTCTATTGACAAATACATAGATCTTAATTTGGTTAAATTGTTAATTATAACAACTTGTTCATTGTACTTTTACTTTAAACAATTGAGTCCCTATATAAATGGCAAGATGCATCCTCTGCCATGTTTACATTGGTGAAATAGATGTCAACTAACAGTGATGAAAACATAGTCTGATCAGGGGTGGCTCAACATTCACGGATGCTTACAGCGAAGCATCAAAATGAGGCCTTTTTTTATCTAAATTTTTTGCCGAAATTTTTTTGTATAAAAATTTACTTTTCTAGCTTTTTTGGTGCGAAATCTTTGATTAAGTTTTTAAAATCAATATGGTGTAATATTTCTTTTTCAATTGATAAATGAGAGCCAATCCATTCTGTATTTCGTATGACATTTTCGCGATTAAATAATTTTTGATTAACTTTAGTTTTGAAAAACTTCTTTCAGCCCAAGCAACTATCAACGGAACAATTAACGCTATTCTATATGCAATATAAGCATTAGGCAAATAATGTAGATTTCAAAGATAGTTTAGTATATCAACCGGTGTAGCATTTTTTACATGTATAATTTCTTCCAACACTCTTAGTTCCAAAAATAAATTTATGTCTTTAATATCCAAACAATTGTTATGGCTTAGAGAACTTTCAAGGTGAAGAAAACTATCTTTTAGCATTATTATTGAGTGACTTTAGATTTTCAATCATAAATAGAAAACTAAACATACCTTTATACACTATAAATCAGTAAAATCTACAAGTGATGAAATAGTTTGATATACATTGTATAAGAAATAATCAGTTCTAAAAATATCTTTGGGGGGTTTTATAGTTTAATTGTCAACATTATCATCACATTTTCTATTTTCACAAATGATTTGTTTTTTTCTTCAAATTTTGGTTCTACATTCATTTCTTTGGCGGAAATTGAGGCATCCTTAAATCCATTATTTCTATATTTCTTAAAGAAGTAAACAAGACTGTCTAATGGAAACTTTGAAGTCTTAAAAGCAACTTTCAATGGAAGAATGATATAGGCTGAGATGAGAGAAAGCCACAGAGTGAAAGTATGGTTGTGGAAAACTAAACGTCGATTTATCAATGCAAACGGTTAAATGGTTATTGATAAAAGCCTTGTTTTAAATGAGTTTATAAATCTAATATTTGCTTCTTTTTTTATGCAAAAATTGGCCTTTTATATACTTAATAGGGATAATTTCATATATATCCAATTTAAATATATGCCATATATATCCAAAATACAAGTTTTGAATGCATAATTTACAATGTAGTTAATGCATGTTTTGGGTAGATATGACATTATGGTGTTTAAGTTAGAAACAAAAGAGGCTTAAAATGTTTGATTATTTAACAATTATCTGCTAATTGAGGCATTACATAATCAAATCTCTTAAGATGATGGCGAAAAAAACTTGTAGCTGACTTAAACATTGTGCGAGGTCCTAAAAATCGGGGGCCTAAAGCCCTAGATTTACTTGCTTTACCCTTGAGCCACCCTTGAGTCTTGAGCCTGATAAATGATAACATTATAACACTAAACCATAGTAATCATTTATTTTTATTTTTATTTTTATTATAGAATAAACAGTGACTAAAGCATGAACTCTTGTTATACACTTTCCTTCGTTATTGTAGGGTGTACAGTTCCACCCGGAGAGTATTATAACTGATGAGGGCAAGAAAATAGTTGGTAACTTCATCAAACTCATTGAAAAGATGGAAGGCGCTACTGAAAGTTAAACTGGTACTCTATTCTTGCTCAACAGTATAAATCATAGCCAATGTGCTAACCACACATTCTTACCTGTTATACAAGCAGTGGCGGTTCAAGGGTACCGAATATTGGTGTGCAGTACTATCATTAAAACTTAAAAACATAATTCATATGATTATTACCATTACAAAACATTTTCTGTTACTGGTTTTAAAGGTGTAAAAATTACAACATGTGAACACGGGTATGCACATGCATATCCCAAACCCCTTGTAGATCCATATCCGACCTTCTGTATAGTATTGAGTATAAGTAACACAATTTTTCTGTAATATTTACACATTTTTTCCACTTTAGATTTGAAAGACATTAGTTGCTTGGTAGAATTTTGGTTGAGATCGAAGTGTTTTAAACATTGTGTGAGTTTGAATTATCCTAATTTTTGAAAATTGTATCCCTTACTACATCAACTTCATGATCCTAATTGCCGATTCTAGGTTCACTTTTTAGCCAGTTGATCTATTTCTTTGTCTTTTAATAGGCTTTGGGTAGTAATCTTCCTTATTTGCTCTTTTTGCTTAGACCCGAACATACTAGTGTCGCCAAAAGGTGATACATTTTTTGTGCATCTTGCAATATGAATACAGCTTCACATAAACTTTGCCGAGTTCAATAAATCCTTGAATCACTTAGCCTTATACGCGTGAGAGTACTTTTCTGCAAAAAGGAAGCGTTGAACATGTTTGTTAGACCGGGTGTAATGGTGACCACCAAAAGATCAACATCCCCACTGCTACATCAACTCTCTCTGCAGGAAAATTTGACGACCAACTTACGGTAACAAGGATACGGAGGACACCACAAAAAGCATACTAAAAGAAATCAATTTGATAAATACCCACACACACAAACACCCATCCCTTTTGCCTCTCAAATCGGTCAAAGATGCGACCCTCTTCTCCATTTGTCCAACAAGAACGCAGCCTTAGGTGGTCGCCGTAGTGGTGTCCGACACGTGAGAGGGGCCGGCCGGCCGACCGAGACGTCGACCTACCATTATACTCAGCCTTATTATAAAGTTATTGAACAAGCAAAGAAAACTAACAATATCAACTATCAAGACTTACATGGAGGGTCTTTGTGGTTTCACTAATCGGTAAAAAAAAACCGGTTTTGGTCAAAATCGGTCGAACTTTTTTTTTTTTAAAAAGTTTTTTTAGGTCAGTCAAAATCAGTAAATTTCTTTATAATTTGCGGTCTCCAATATATCACTGCCAAGACTGATATGACGCTTGGCGGGGGTCGACCGCCACGGTACCGCCGAGCGATATTTATAACCTTGGTCATTGCAACTTTCATCCATAATAGTTTAAAGTTACATGGACAGTCCCTATCTTTGCAAAAAAATAATACTCGTTTTTTTTAATTGGTGTTAAGAGTATTATGTTATCATTTACACATTTGCCATTTCGGCTAACGACCGTTTGCATCGTTTATCCTTTATAATAACGGTCGTCTATAATTTAAAGTTTTTCGTCCATTTTATACGTTTTCATTTGTTTTATAGGTTTTTGTTTGTTTTTATACGTTTCGCCCGTTTTCTTACGGTTTCATACGTTTTTGTTCGTTTTTATACGTTTTCATCCGTTTTTTATACGTTTTGTTAGCATTAAAGAGAAAATGATGGTCATTCTAGTATTAGGATTCTTGTAACGTGTCATAGAAAATGTATTAAGATAAGATATCGGGCCTTGGACTTGGAAAATCTAATATGTAAAGAAGTTAGGTTATGCAAGCCTAGTTTAGTTTATGTAAACCAAGCCCATAAAAAAGCCTTTAGGGCAACATGTTTCAACTATAAATACCCTCATATGTCATCATATGAGGGTGTGTGTGTGTATGGTTTGTGTTTCTTTAGAAAAGTTCTCATTTTCTTCCTTCACGCGTACTCTTCTTGTTGTCACCAAGCTTCATGTTATGTGTTAATTTGATCAAATAGTGGTCCTACAATTGGTATCATTCGCCTTACAATGATTTAGGAGAGTTATGTTGTTTTAAAATCGTTTTTTAGTCGAAAAAGTACAACGAGGGTTTTCATATTAAAAGTTTCGATTTTTATGATTTTTGATATAAAGTTGTTTTTATTTGAGATTTAGTGATTATAAGTGAGTTTTGACAAAAAGTTAGGATTAAAAACGTGTTTCGTGGTATTTTTTATTGATTAAAAAGTTTAAGATACGGTATTTTCCGAGTAAGCCTTGAAGATTTTCGAGTTAGGACACTTATTTTCCGAGTAAGACTTGAAGATTTCTGTGGAAAACTAGAAGGGGGGGGGGGTTGAATAGTTTTGCCAATTAAAACTTTTTTTAAACTATTTAGATCGACTTATGTCAATCTATTTGGATGTGTGTTGGATGTTGATAAACAAACATATAGAAGTATGTAATGAAAAGATAAGAGTAAGAAGCACAAAACCACAACGCGAGTATTTATAGTGGTTCAAGGACACCTTCCTTACTAGTCCACTTCACCTACTCGAGAGTTCGTAATCACTACACAACACCGACTCTTTATGGTGGAGAAACCTTCACAACGTTGCCTACTCTTTTTCCAGTACTAGGCTAACCAGTTCTTTCACACCAAGGTGACCCTTTACTTCCATTACAATGGAGGAACTACTACCCAACACTACACCAACGACTAATCAACTCCTACAACATCATCGATATCAATATCCGCATCATATTGAATGTACATAAGCAACTAATGCCTTTAACTAGATCTTCAAGACACCCTTCACTAATGACTTGTGCCTACAATACGGACGAGAATGACTTGAGACATCTTTCACTAATGTCTTCAACACTACACTTTAAGAGAAAAGCTGAGTAGAACATAGATGTTAGCTTATTACCTAGTTCTCTTCTCTGATTCTTTGTTAGACCCCTGAACCACATGAATCACTAGTTTTATCGATCCTACAATTGGTATAACGAGCCAGGTTGTTTATTTTTATAGATTTGTGTGGTTTGGTTTAAACTGTTTTATCACCATTTTTATGTCTCACATTTTGTGGTTAACAGTTTATACAGTTTGTATCATTTTGGTCAAAAAGTCAACACCTATGCATTTTCAGTTCCTGTTTCTTGTGTCTCTTCATGTCCATGAATCAGTTTCCTAGTTTTGTATCCGTGGAAAAACTTGTGGTCAAACCTTCATCTTCGTGGTCAAACTAGCAAAAACAGAAGCAGTTTTATGCTTTTCTGGGAATTTTATGAAGATGGTTGGATTTTCCGGTCGGAAAACTCGTCGGAAAAAGTGGTCAAAGGGTCAAAACCCTAAACTTACGCGTAAGAAGAATCTACAGTGGAGTTACGCGTAGCTGTGAAGTTACGCGTATGAAAAGTTACGCGTATGCGTTTACGCTTAAGCCTTGGCTTACGCCTATGGCCTACGCATATGTTTATGCGTATGCTTACGCATAAGCATGGCGTTACGCGTAGGCTTACGCATAAGAGAAAAAGCTACGCGTAAACTTGACTGAACCTTGACCACATACACCAAATATACCAACACCTCTTAAGTGACTTCAGCCTACACATCATTTGTCACTATCAAAACTGAAAAAATAATAAGGACAACTGACGTTCAATCGATATAAACACAGCCATCAACCACTCGACATACCCTATATTCAACTCCGACACAATCACATATCCCATCCACCACTTATTCCTAGACTACAAGCGATCTCTGTTTTATTTTTTTCGTGATTCTCAACAAGATATGAGGACTCAAAGGACTATAATCACGAAAAATATACATCATCGATCTATGTTTGAAGCTCATACTTCAATTAACTGTCCGAATCTCATTAAGAAAAGGAATAGTAACAATATAGTCACTCCTTTTTTTTTCTTTGATTCGTTCATATAAAACACAAAACGATTCATAATAAAACCTACCCGAGACCCATCTAAGATCTAGACGCGTTGTAATGCTTTCTTGAATTGGAATGCAAAAAATGAAGAAATCATGTACAGGTGTGGTTGTGGATTAATTGTTTGATTCGGTTATGATCGTGTTTGATTATGAGCTTCATGGTGATGAGATGAGATTTGAAAGATGAGATCTATATTTAGTTACTGCACATGTAGGAGAGAGAAGTTGGTGTGAGGCGATATTTTTGTGGCTATGTGTTTAGGGTTAGGTCATGTTGTGTTAAGTGAGTTTGTTATATCTCTCATCCGGATATATCATACTTGGTTGGACCGAATTTATTGATGGACCGGGTTGATATGATATTAGTTGAGCTGAACCGTGTGAATAGATTGTATTTGGGCTTTATTTGGACTTGATACTCACATATATGAGCTGGTCATATTAATTGGGCTGAATGATGGATCACACAAAAACTCTGGACTTACAGAGAAATGGTCATCCGAATTTTTGGTTACATAAATTTTGGATACATTTAAATATATTGATTATGAGTGGTATTTTGGTTCACGAATTTTCACGAGGATACTACGTTCACGGCAAAAGTTTTCGATGAATTTTAACGTGACCACGGAGATGACTCATTATTATTTATTTGGGTGTGAAGTGAAGTTTGACGGGCGAGTTTACTTATTTCGTCTTCTCTTTCTTCCCACTTGTCGGGCAAATATGTTGAGTGTGATGAAGACTTTACTAATGTAACCCACAAAGTAGCTATCACTTCGTCTCAAGAGGTTTTGACACAAGGATTGCTTAAGACATCTTTCACTAATGTTATCCTCATGTGGTTACAACACTAGACAATTTCAAATGGTATTGTTCATCGACATCTTTCTGATAGAATGCTTCCAGTTAATACTTCAGTACACAATTATATTCGATAAAGAAAGAGAAATGTGTACATGGAATGCAGATGTTGATATATTAATGGACAATCAAGAGGTCGGCCTTTTCTACACTTAGAAGACTAAAGAGTCAAAAGACTTCTTTGAATGATTGCACTAATAGGGGAGAAAGCAAAAGATTTAATCCCTAATTAGAAGCATAAAGAGAGCATCTTGTGAAGACACTCATGGACTTGATTTTGCTTGTAGGGAACATTTGCAACTCCCGTATGACATCAAAGCCAAGTGAAGTCATTACGGTGATACTTATTCACAAGGACTAGTTTAGTCAATAGTGATTTATGCTTGTCTAGAGGTCCCAACTAGGGTAGGAAGTTCATTTATTGTAAAGAAGTGTGTGTGAGAAACACACACATCTTCCCTTTACATCAATAAAAACACCATGTCTTATTCAACAAAACATAAATCTTATGTTTAAAACATAGATCACTTGGATCTTGAGGTTAGAGAGTTTTAAACTCATGGAGAAAGTATGTTAGAAAGGGGTGAGAAACAATGAAGAAATGGCTCACTATTTATAGAGAGAAAATGCCTACTGTTCCCCGGATCCCACAGATCCCTCCCACAAGGGATCCGTCTAGCGTAAAGCTAGGGATCCGTGGGACGCTCCTCTTTACCCATGGGTATTTTGGTTATGGGTCACGGGTCATGGGTTATGGGTTGATCCATGGGTTTCTTATTAGATACAATGTATCTCATGAGTTCAATGTATCTAGTCAAATGGGTATGGGTCAATACCATGGGTTATGGATATTATCCATATATGATATAAGCATGATGTCATGCAATGGGTTATGGGTCAAGCTCCATGGACTTTGGGTTGTACCCAACTACATTCAATGTATTTGGTCAATGGGTTATGATACTTAAGTTTCTACCCATTTATATTACCCAATATACTACATACAAGTTATGTGTATATTTTACCCAAATATGTAAACACTAGTTGTTGTACATATGTAATACTAAATCATAAAATCACTTATACTTGTTTTAGTGTTTTATGTGAGAACGTAAGTGTGTTAGAAACTATTAGTTCAAACCATTTACGTATTTTATTTGTTTCGTTAAAATGATTTTACGTTTGTTATTGTCAAAACATTAGAAGATCGTAAAATATAAATAAACGTTTTTACGGCTTATTTGTATTAACAATTTCCAAGTTAGGACATTGGCTTCCAAGTAAGACTTGAAGATTTCCGAGTTAGGATATTTGCTTCCGAGTTTTGAGACTTAAAGTTCTCAGGTACATTTTTCGAGTTAGGAAATCAGAACTTCTCGAGTATAAATCTTTAGAGTAAGGAGACATATACCTTTCAAGTTTTTAATCTTCCGAGTAAGGAATTATTTCACTTTTCGAGTTTGTTCTTCCGAGTAAGGAACTTTTGGACTTTCCGAGTTAGAACATTCCGTGTAAGGAATTTAACGAGTAAGGAACATTTGAGACTTTCCGAATTAGGATTTTGATATTCTTCCGAGTTAGGAAATTTGTAGAGTTTCCGAGCTAGGAAAGTTGGGAGTTTCTTCACTTTAAATTTGATATTTTACGGCATAACTTCAAACCTTCATAAATTGTGAACCTTAACTCCATTTTCAGTGAATTACTTGTCAAAATGACCGTGAGAACGAGGAGAAGAACACTCCAGGAAGAAGTTATTGACGATTTTAAGATCTTTGACCAAATTTTCACAACAAGTGCACTTAACTTACGACGAACACAAATCCTTTATCGTTGAACCGATCCACGCTCAAATTTATCATACGTACCTTCATAAATGGTAACTCAACAAGACATCCATGAATCCGGTGCTGAAAATCGTCCTCCTATGCACGAAAAATGGCAACAAAACTCCTCAGCGCCACATCAGTTTTCTCTCTCATTTATCACCTTTTCAATTTTCACTCCCACCCATCTCACACCACTTCACATTTTAACACATTTTTCTATTCATTAAAGTATCTAATAAACACTCCAAACATACTCACAAACTAAAAAACAAATAATAAAAATACTAGAGAGGCCCACAATCACACATAACCCGAATGGTGAGAGTTTCACCTTTGGTCGAGTTTTTTTCCCTTATCGCCGTGACCCCATCGCCATTTGCCGCGTGAATGGCCCATGTCATTTCCTCACTCCCTGCGTTGGGACCAACCTTAGAGCCAACCCAAGGTGTGCGACTGAAGAACTTTTTGAGATCAACCCAAGGCGTGACTGTAGACCTTTTTGAGATCAACAAGCCAGCGTGATAAATAGCAAAGATATAAATAGTGTGAGGCGTGACATGGCGGCATGGCCAAGCCTCACGCCTTAGGAGTCATGGCGAAGCCATAGCGTTTTTTAACGCGTGACTTAAAGCGGCACAAAATATGAAAATATTTATAAATTTATATATTATATCACGTTCATATATATCGAGTTTACAAAATTGTGTAATAAATAAGGAAATAAGTCAAGAAACTATCCTTGCATGTAATCTTCATTTTTTTTCCAAAGAAGAAGAAAAAAAAACACACTTTTTCAGCGGAGTTGAATTTAAAAAAAGTGTCACGCCTCGCACCCTTTTTACGCCTCATCTCACGCCACGCCTAGAACCGACGCATTGATCTATTTCTTAACGTGAAGGCCACGTCTCGCGCCTTAGCATCGCCATGGCGCGCCTTTTAGAACCTTGATATATACAACAACTGTTTTTATGCTTTTTGGGCTAATTCTGGTCGAAATTTGTATCCTTTAAATAAAATTATTTGTAGCATAATCACAAACATGCATATGTGGTGTTATATCATGTGCATTACAAATATGATTTTGTGATGTGTACATCACTTATTGTAGTGTGCATATCACCTCCCTTATTTGTAATGCTTGTTTTAAATTACCGTAACTTGGTATCTTATCTAGTATGTGGTGAGTTCAATAATGATAAACAAAAAATCAAAGATCAAATGGATAAATCTTAGTCATTCATTTTTTATTAAATAAAACCCATTTTCTTCTACCTTCCTTTCTGAAAATAATATATCTTACGAATGGTAAATCGTTAAGCGACAAAAATACACTATCACGATGAGAAGTCTTTTATCTTTAGTAAACAGTCACTTCGAAAAACTTTTCTTTCCGCTTTTTTATGGGTATTAAATGTTAGAATATACGAGATCACATGAGACTTTTTATGCGAGTTTTAACTTTAAAATCACAAATCAAATGTTGTTTTTCATATTACAAATCACATGTGATTTTTCATGGTGCAAATTTCAACACTAAAAAAAATTAAAAAAAAAATCGAGAAAAAAGTTTGTCAAAAGTATGCAGAAGTGCTCCTCCAGTAAAAGAAGATTTAATTGTCTATATCAAGGTTGAAAAAATAGTGAATCGGTAGTTGGGCGGTCGACCACTTTGTAGCTTGTAATCGGTCTAGGCTGGATTAATCGGTGATTAATTGGATTTGTAAGATTTTCATTGCAAGATTTTCCTTAAAAAAACATCTTGTAATTGATATAAAAGGAGACTATAAGTGATTAAGACTAGTTTACGACGAGTTTTGGGTATTCTGGCAAGATTTGCAAGTTTCCGGCAAGTTTGACCATCGTTGACTGTCGTTGACCGCCATTGACCATTGTTGACCTATTTGTTTGACTCATTTACACAAATCGAAAATGTTGGTGGCCCAATACTGCCTAGGCGGCGATTAATCGGCCTTGTATGCCTTGTTTTGCAACACTGGTCTATATGATGGTGAAATTAGTTATACTAAACAATTGATGGTTAAGAGATATTTAATTTTTAAAAAAGAAAATATAAGTGAATTGTTCATCTTGATAAAAAACGAATGCATATAATTTTTTCATTTGATCTTTGATTTTTTTGTGATTTTTATTAAAACAAACTCTATCTATCTAGTATTCGAAGAAGCACACTCAATTATACCTATGGGCACACTGGAGAGACTTTGTGAAAATTATCTCAAAAGTTGCATCAAATTTCATGCAAAAAAACATCTGTCTTACACCAAATATGGTTCATTCTAATGTTTACATCAAATATTAAGCTTGTATTTTTCTTACTTTATGCTTAGGGTTAATATAAAAATACGTCATTAAACTTTTCAAAAAAGTGCGACTAACGTAAATGAAAAGATTAGTGTGGAAAGAACGTCTTTCACAACCGTTACTCATAAAAATGCCGAAGGGTCACATTGGTGCACACTAAATGGAACACGCAAGATAGTAATAAGAAAAGAGTGACAAAATAAAATGGAAATGAGAATATGACAAGATTCTCATAGAGGGTAAAACAATAATTATCTAAAATGTATATATCTATCTGAGATAAATATATTTAAGTATAAAAGGAAAAATACAATCCCTAAGGGATGTGTGTATTCGGCCGACTACCTGAGGGGAGAGTTTGACTCCATGTCAAAACTTGTATACTTACGGATAATTATTTAGGAACTTCAAGTACAATTAGGATTGTCTTTGGTTTACTTAAAAAAACAACCTCAACTAGAAATCACTTTATCCTCCTAAACCTTAATTGAATCCAGCCCATTCTCCCCTCCCATAATCGGTCGATCCCTAAAAGGATTTGAATCATAATCGACTTCTAGTCGATTTAACCAAGTCGATTGGGTCGAATTCTGTGAACCCTTTGTAACGTGTTATAACTTATTATTTAAGTTAAACAATGTTTCATGCAAACAATTGAACGTACATAAACAAATTAAAATAAGCAATTAGCAAAGCAATTTATAGTATGTGACACAAAGTTAATTTTCAACGTTTAAATTATTTATTGATAAGAATAAAAGAATTGACAAGGTTTTCTTCTGGAGTAGCAAACCTAGTTGAATGAAAATGTGTTGTGATCTCCTCTCAAACTTAAACTTGCAACATATCTTGAAATTAAAGTACCAACTATACTTACTCGCTGAATTTTCAGCGGCTTAGTTAGGTTCGAGGAGTAAAATGCCCTTTTGAATACTTTGGTAGTCTGTTACAAGAGATGCCTTTACTGCATTACATGCTTTCCTTTTGATAGGGAGAAGCTTGTGACCATCACTAGCTCATTGTCTATTAACCATGTGTCTTCAGGAGCTAGAGAAGCTTGTGATATTGGAGCAGTTGGAGGGATGATGGAACTGGAAGGTTCATTGGTGTTAGTTTGTTCTATGGGGTTTGCTGGTGTGAGAAATTGGTTTTGTGAAGGTTCTTGGGTTGTTGTGGCCGCTGGAAAGTTATCTTGTGATGAGGATGCATTTTCAGGAGAGGGAGATACCCTTTCATTGTTTCGAACATGTTCAGCATGATCATTGTCCTCAAAGATGAGTTCATCAGTGTTATGAACTTGATCTTCATTTTGAACATTTACATATTCTATTAGAAGAAATGTTTGATTGAAAGGTGGAACATAATGGAATATGTCACGTTTGTTTTGGTAACTGGTGGAAGGTTTCTGTAGATGAATGAATTCATCAGCTGGGTATCTTTAGATTTAGGGATTGATATTTCATCTTCTGATGAATGTTTGAATCTGATTTCTTCCATGCTTTCATCAAAGGTGGTGTGGAATGTTTCCTCAACTTGTTGTCGTCTTGTGTTGAAGACTCTGAAAGCTTTGGATACAAGTGAGTATCCAAGGAAATATCAATCATCAACTTTGGCAAGCTTCCCTAAATGGTTCTTGTAATTGTGGATGTACATAGGACAACCAAAAACATGAAAGTATCAAACATTAGGAAGTATCCCATGAAATATTTATATGGAAAACTAGAATGGGGGGTTGAATAGTTTTACCGATTTAAATTAGTTTTCTTTCGAAACTTTGATATGAAATCGATAAGTATAGTTATAGAAAAACAAGCAATAATTTAAATGCAAGATGTAAAGTAATGTAAAGATGGAACGATCAAACCATAACATGAGTATTTACAGTGGTTCGTCCTACAAATACTTCCTTTCCTTGCCCTACTACACTCCTCAAGTATCCAACTCGGGAGTATCCTTTCACTAGTCAACAAGCTCCCTTATTCGGCAGAGAAAAACTTACACGTTGCTTATACAAGATTTCCGACACTAAGTTAAATGTCGAGTTCTTTCTCGGATACAACCACTACCGTCACACTACATATTTTGAGGACTAAAATACTAACCAATCACTCTACAAGGTTTAAGGTGGTTTGATACAATGATTATGTATGATAATGATCAATATATAATACAATGTACAAAGTAAAGACTAGTAACAAAACTTGAAGCTTTGTAGTCTTGAATGATGATGATATGATGATGATATCTTTGCTAATAAAAGGGTTAGTGTAGAATCACTAAAATGAATATGTAAGTATGTGGTAATGATTATGAACTGAGAATGTAAAGAAAGAAAGAAGATGCAAATTTGTTTGTGCAAAGGATGATATCAAGTGAGATCAAATGGCTACTATTTATAGCCAAAAAGTCTGTCAGGTTGACGGTTCCCATGGTAAACTAAAAATGTTTATTTATATATGTCATTCATTTTACTGAACTTTTAATTATTAACATTCAATTTTAGGGTCTTGATGTTTGAATGTAAATTGTGGCAGGTGTAATGGCTTATCAAGAAGAAGTTGTTTTCAACATACACAATAAGAGATTATTTCAATTTGGTCCACTGAGGTAAGTATAAGGGTATGTTTCTAAAGTTTTTGCATTTATTCGTGGTATTCTTATCTTTAGTACTGGCCTGGATCATATGTTGGCACACATTAAGGAAGAAAAATGAGCATTGTTCTCTTGTTTGTCTGACAAATCATTAGAACAAGCTTTGAAGTTGATTCACACAGACAATGATGTACATACATTGTTGGAACTGGCTTCAAGGAATGGTTCCCTAGATTTGTTTGTTGCTTACAAGAAACAGAGGCTAGCTTAGTATTATTTAAAAAACATTGATTTGGAGGGTACATATGGGGAGGTTGTGGGATAAGTAGAAGAAGATGCTAGCTTGCGTTGCTCTAGTAGCTCAACTCCTTTTATGACTAGACATAAAAGGAAGAGTAGTAGATAGCAACCAAACTCAGGTAGGATTAAACAAAAAAATGAAGAGAGGTGTACCCTTGAAAAGAAAGGTTGTGGTAACAAAAGGTCAAAAGAGTATTGGAAAGAGGAAACAAAAGAGTGTTGAGAAGGAAAAATAAAAAGTGAGTGAGGGTGAGGCTAAATTAGGGAAGAATAAAAAGTTTGTTGTACCCAATTATAAGACGGCTATGGAAAAGGGAAAAACAATCATGGTTGATGATGTTGTGGATGTTAACAAGAAAAAACCGGTTCTACCAAGGCCTACTGGTATTGTCATTAGAGACGGTTGTTCTATGAATGTCAAAGAAGTTGTGAGTTCTGTGAATGTGGGAGCAAGGGCTAGTGGTGTTGATTATGTGGGAGAAAAAAGGGCAGTTAGAACCAGGTTTATTGTACTTGGTTTAAGTGCCCGTGGCAACTTAGATCAACAAACTTTTTTAACACCTTCAAAAAGTGTTAGAAACCCAAGAACTGATGTTAAATTCACTAATTGCATACTAGAACCAACTGACTAAGCTCAGTTGGCCACCTAAGTTCCTTTTTGAGCTTGCGGAGGGGTTTTCTCTAGGTTCGAGTCTCACAAGAGACAAAGAAAATCCGGATTTTCCTCTTAGTGCGAAGCCGTGAGTTCTAGGGGTTTCCCTTCGCGGGTCTCTCCTAGTAGTTCGGGTCCCGAGACCTGCCCGTTTGGATGGTTTAACTCGGGTGTCGGATTTCAAGTGTGGTGCCGTTCATCATAAAAAAAGAAAAAAAAAAAAAAAACAACTAATTGCATACTAGGTCTAAGAGCACCAAGATTTGTGGAAAACCAATGAAGCACTATTCATATTTGAAATGCTGTTTCTTTGACTATGTGAGTTTAATGAATTGCGGTTTGTTAATGCATTACACTGCATATTATACTAACTACATTGCATATTTTGAGTTTGCAGATATAGTTGATTAGTTATTGGTTCATCGAGATGAAGATTTAATGTTGAGGTGGTTCATTCAGTACAAGCTTTTGAAGTTTTAGAAATGTGTTGATCTTTTGAGATAATATATTGTTTAAACAAAAACAATATCAATTTGTTTGTATGATTTTCATATAATCAGCACATCAAATGTTTATAACAACACTTGTGGTTTGTGCTGCAAGATGTTGTGATCATTAACCTATTATGTTTTGGTAAAAGTTTAGAATTTTTTTAAGGAAGGATGCTAGAATTGAGACAAGCGATTGACGATTTACATCTTTCCATTCACAACAAGTGGGAGTTTATTTAGGAGATTAGGTTGGTCTGAGGGAGGTGGTCGAACTTTTTTTTTTTTTTTTTTTTTTATCAATATGTACGTTTTATGGTTGGATTAATGTCATTTTCATATTTTAGTTTGTGTTTTCGATTAGTAATACTTCTAGCAAATGTTTATGTTTGTAATACGACTAAAAGATTCTAAAATAGTAAAACCATATTTGAACACAAAATATAACAAAAGGCTACCAAAAAACAACACATTCTACCATGAAAATTAGGATCAAACGACCCATTCATTAGTGTACAATATTAAGATACTACCATAACACTAAACTAGAAGAAACCACAACAAAATAACCCCAAACCCTATCTACACGCATCAACCTTCCCAGTCTCCATAAATCAACCCCCTCACATCTCCCTCTACATCGTAGCAAACTCAATCTTGTCAAGAATCTTGTTGTTAGTTTTCCTAAGCATCCTCATCAACACCCTCGCTTTACGCAAACCAGAAGTCTCTAAAGCTTGGTCACATTGTCTCCTTGCAACTCTCGACGTTTTGCAGTTTTGGAGCTCAACAATCAGCTCCCCCTACCCGTGAGTCCGTGACCCTATCAGTAAGCTTTTGGCACAGATTCATCAAATATGTTGCATGGTGCATGTCTTGCGCAATATCTCTCTGGTAATGGCAAACCATCATATCTGATATCACAAATGAATTACAGGAAATCACGAGGTCAAGATACCGAAACATATTACCAGTTAAGGAAATGGCTGATTTGTTCTTAAGAGTGTGTGTGTAGTGAGAAGAATTAATGTAGTCATAACTGAGTTTAACTAAATAGGATGAGTAATTTGGGAAGTAAAGTTGAAGATTGCAAATTTAGTCCTTGAAAGAAAGTTTAGCCTTAGGA
Organism: Chrysanthemum makinoi; assembly: GCA_910596185.1. Classification (NCBI taxonomy): domain Eukaryota; kingdom Viridiplantae; phylum Streptophyta; class Magnoliopsida; order Asterales; family Asteraceae; genus Chrysanthemum; species Chrysanthemum makinoi. Next base: position 174,583,271 of record OU343219.1, on the reverse strand, counting down.
ATCGAAGTTTGCTGGGTGAGTAAACTGGCGGTAAAACAAAAATACCCTCACGTGCAGAGCACGTGAGGCCACTTAACGGCAGAAATAACGCTCATTTGGCTGCGGTGGCTTTTTTGCATCGCCACTTCAGCTTCAGTGACCAAATCGAAACAAAGTTGTTTTCAGTGGTTTTTTTTGCAATTTCCGGAAACATTAGGGAAATAATTTTAAATTTACCTACTTTGTTATACTGATTTGGTTCAGGGTTTAATATTTTCTACGTATGTGTATAACGATAAGCTGATAACCTCCGTTGTGAAGCTTTTAATGGTGTTGACAGTCGTTCATGATGTTTGATTTGCCGTGTTTATTGGATAAATCTTATAGGCCATGTTATAGTACATATGGGCTTCGATCCCTTCTGGCGTCAAGTAGGTTCCATTTTGGATGATCATATGTTTAAAAGTAGTAATTGGATTGGTTTACATGTGCATACTTCTTGTGTAGAATGCATGTATTATTATCCTAATTGGACATTATCTATACTACTATATAAAACATTTAAGTTGTGGGCTCCACAAAAAATTAAGATAAGAGCTCTAATCATTGAGTGACATGTGTGACTTCTCTAACTAAAAAATAACAAAAAGGGAGGAACTCTAACAAACTAAAATAAGGAGCTGCAATAATGAGGTGACACATGTCACTTCTTAACTAATTAATCACCTTTATTTTTAAATTTAAATAACAAAAAAGGAGGAGCTCTAACAAACTAAAATAAGGAGCTGCAATAATGAGGTGACACATACAACTAACAGATATACATTTGGAGTGTTGTGAAATAAATTCACTAAGCGGGTAGGGAATTGCGAGGAGAGTTGGGTTAGCAATTCATTTACTATATTTATTATATAACTATATTTATCGCCGCCGCTGTGCGCGGGTATCCAACTAGTTCGAACAATAGCCTCAATCTTTGGGTATTGCGTATGCATTTTCATACAATTAAAGAGGCAAATGATAAGATGCATATACGTAAATAAATTGAAGTCTTAAAAATTTAACAGGACGTAACGCTTGATCGTTTTGCAGCAATGAGTAGATAATGGATATATGCAGTAATCTGGTCATGCAAAGATGTGTATCAGTTTGTTTGATCATGTATCAGTTCATATTACTGGATAACAGCAATGTCAAAAACATATATGGGTTATATTTTGTGTACACATTTGCATGTCTACCTTAAAAGGTGGCAGATAAATTCAAAGGTGTACGTAAGAAGGCTTGACCTTGAAAACCAAGTCCCAAAGTCATGACTACAAGATTTAGGGCCCGTTTGGTATATAGCTAGGTTTAGGATTTGGATTTGGATTTGGATTAAAATTTGGATTATGATTTAGATTTGGATTTAATGTAGGAGAGAGTAAAAAAAAAATGAGGCAAGAGAAAATAATATAATATGAATTAAAAAAATATTTTAATAATTAATAAAGAAATATTTTATTATTTTATAATAAATCAAAGTGAGATGCAAGAGTGTGGCCCACATAATGTCAGAAATTCCACCCTCCTACCCAGGGATTTAAATTTACAGTTGACATATTTTACTTTTGATCTGAAATCCTGAACCCAAATTATCAAACAAACACTTAATTTTTGGATTGAGCCTAAAACCTCCCTATAAAACCACAAACGGGCTCTTAATATTTTAATTTTGTTCCTATCGATATCTAAAACAAAAAAGAAAAAAAAAAAAAAAAAAAAAAAAATCCATCAATTAATTTCGTTGTATTTGGTCTTCTTTTGAACAGTGTCAATTAGTGTTCATAACATTTTTATGTGATATGCATAACACATGTTTTTTTTTGTTTTATTTTATTTTATTTTATTTTTTTATTTTTTCTTGCTACCCTTTTTCACACCGATGTCGTGATCGATCAAGTGGATTTGTATCAAGCTCTTCTAAACCAAAATGACTATATTTGCTTGAGTTGTTAATAAGCAAACGTATCTACCAATATATTTAATTTTTTATTTATTAAAACGTGTGGAGATCTATTTATTAGCTTTAATATAGGTGTAATACATCATTTAAAAAACAATTTGTACACCACTTTCACTTTTGTGGCTTTACATTCTCTTTTACCGTCCAATCCAAAAGTAGAAATTATTATATCAAAAGCTTTCAAAGTAAAACCCATTCTTAGCTAACAAGTCACCTTTTATGTGCATAAAGGTTGTTAATATGCGGAAAAAGTTATTAGTGAGAGTGTGATACAGCCTAACATAATTAACACATGGTTAATAGGGCTACTACGCACCTATATCACTTTTTTTTAACTTACTTACTAATTGTTTTTAGAAACATAATTTCTTTTTAGAAACATAGAAGGGTAATGATTTATGCCATAATCACCATCAAATATTATTGTACATCCCTTTGTTAACATATAATTAGCATAAACTGAAGATAACGAATAATCTTATACTCCTTCCGTCTCACATGAATTGTCCTATTTTGACTTTTATAGTCTTTCTTTGTCAACTTTGACCTTTAATATTTTTGTTTGTATTAGTATATATAATACTTGATGAAAATTATACCAAAGACAAATACATTTAAAACTTAATCCATTCATATATTTTGCATCAAATATTATATAACACAAAAAGATATAATTAAGGTCAAAGTTAAAAAAATACTTTAAAAAGTCAAATAGGACAATTAATATGGGACGGAGGGAGTATGATCTCATAATATTTTGTTTCCGATCAAATTTTTATGTCAACCAATAGTAGTAATGTAAGCAGAATTTAAGTGAAAATTATAAATATCAAAGAACGTCTAATCTAGCGGTATATGTGAGATAGTTATGTCCGAAACTCAGAATATTATGGTTCAGATCCTTGAGAGACAACTTAAATTAATATATATTACTCCGTATTGCATAAGAATGTAGATAATGGGTATGTTTTGTAAGTTTGTGTATATTGAATGAATAATAATGTTTGGTACATCAAGATTATATAGGATACATAACATGCCTAATATACAATGGGTCAAATAGTAATCCTAATACTAATAGTCTAACATGTTTGGCATCCAACATATTAAAGCGTTTTGAAGCAACTAGTAACTGTCGTTAGGTTTGATGTTCAAAATATATATAAAGCTTCTTTGACAAGAAGCATGCATGTAACATTCTGGATTCTGTTTAAACTAGTAAACGTTGGTTTTGCAAATGCTGCTCGAAGAAGCGTTAGAAAATAAATGTTACTGCTACCGCTAGTTTACCAAACAAGTGATATTATTATTTTTTATAATTAAAAGACTTAACTATAATATATGAATATTATAAAATTACAGCTAGTTCCAAAATATAAATGCTATAAATAATACTACGGTATTAATTAAGTAAAAATAACCATAATAAATTATTCCAATATATGAATTAAATTTGCTACCATATACACAAAAATCATCTTCCAAATTTAGTCTATTAAGACACTATATATACCACCCATTGGTTGAAGGTCAAAAAGCTGTGCAGGGTTTATGACATGATCATAGTGTCAGAACAACATAAAGAGGCGCGTGTCTGTTAGAAAAGCAATACGTGTCAACACCAATAATTCTGCATGCAAATAACTGTTACCGTAAATCGTTCATACTCAACACCCATTGGCTTCTTTTTAACGACACCTGTTTTACACTCATTCAGGTTCATAGTGGCAGGTTCATCTTCTTGTAAGCTCTTTTTACTGTTTGTTTAAAATATTAAGCATTACTTTGCGTTCATATATCGACATGAATTATATTTGTTATAGTGTTTGTTTAATTTTTTTAACTCGATTTTGACTGTGTAATGATGCATAATTATTAGAATATAAGTAGGGTTTATATATAGTGTTATCCGGATATTTTTGCTAGATTTTCGAGTGTAGTCAAGTTTCTCTTTTACTGTTGCATTTGATTTTGTATTTTATAACGAAAACTTAAGGTCCTAGCTTCTCTTTTACTGTTGCATTTGACTACGTATTTTCGTGTAATTAAGCATTGCTTTGTGTTTGTTTTACGCGATTCTATTGTGTAATGATGCATTGTTTTGTTTTCAGTTGATAGGGTTTATGTATGTCTTGTTGTGATCAATAATTAACCACACGAAGGCGGATTCTTACGTTATCTGTTAGGTTTGGGATGGATTGAGTATATCACCAAACACGTCGATTTATTTTTAATTAATGTGGAATTGATTGAGGGAGAGGTATCTTTACTTTAGTGAACATATAGTAATTAGTAGCAGCTTTGGTTTAGTCTTATTTAGATAGAAAATATCCCCTGAATTTTGGTGCATCACACATTGTATCGATGATGAGACGACTTCGACAGCATGATAGTGCCAGTCATAGCTAAAACAGTTCACGTGCATCTTCATACTGCTGTCTGATCTGCTTTCTGGAATAAGTAGTACTCAATATGTTAGCCTTTAAACATAATTACTCAGCTTTTTTATACTTACGTTATGTGATTTCTGTGATTTGATTTGTACAAATTGGTTAAGATTCATTGGCGTGGAACTGTTGAATAATTTGAAGGTCGTCTGTTAATCTATTAGGAGAAAAGACTTGAAAGTGAGACTAATACTCGACCATGAAGTTTGGAAAGGAGTTTAAGAAACAAAAGGTACCAGAATGGATCGAAGCCTATGTGGACTATAATGGACTAAAGAGAGTATTACAAGAACTCCGAGAATTCAAACAAAGCAAAGGCCCTTCAACACCAGCGAGAACTTCACAGCAGAAGTCATCATTACTCAGACCCTTTAGTGGCCTCGACGTGCGAAAAAGCTTTGATGAGACTAAAAAGGATGATATCGAGAACCAAGTTATAGCTGTCGAAACCGTTCATAAAGATGATAATAGAGAAGAATACAGCACCAATTTTCTCATGCCAACTCAAGAAGGAGGACAAAGTGAGATTACGTTTTTTGAGAGGCTCGATGAAGAGCTTAACAAGGTGAACACTTTTTATAGGGACAAGGTAGAGGAAGTGATTGAGGAGGCTGCTTCGTTAAATAAGCAGATGAATGCTTTAATAGCGTTGAGGATCAAGGTTGAACAACCGGATTCAAGTAATAGTCGTTCTCAGAGAAACGTTTCTAAGGACAGTAGCTCGACAGGATCCCCGGAAGTTAACTCTCCAAGCAGAATAGATCCATTAGGTATGTTCCTTATGCAGATGATAATGAGTTGCGTAATTATCTTTCCAGATCTGAAATTGTATTTGAATTTATATGTTGCAGAGAACAGACATACAGACTCAAACGTAAATGTTGACAGAACTACTAATCATGAACAAGGTGAGTTTAGTTCCCGTTTTAGTTCTTTTGTGTGCAGTAACAGGGCTAATTCCGATAAATATGAAACAGATCCTTTGGATATCCTTGACCGTGTGAGGATGAACAATACCCTTGAAGACCCAATGTCAACCATCAGAAGTGTTCTTAATGATTCGAAGGACAAGGATTTACGGTTTAAAAAAGCGGAGCTTGAAGAAGCGGAAGGACGACTGAAAGTTGTCTTTGTTGAATTTTATCGCAAACTTCATCTTCTGAAGCATTTCAGGTGTTAAACGGATAACGATATTTGTTAACTTATATTGATCTTTTATTGTGCGATAGCATATGGGATGGAAACATGACTGATTTTATTTTTGTTTATGAATGGAATAGCTATGTAAATCTCCTAGCCTTCTCGAAGATATTGAAAAAATATGAAAAGGTTAGAGAACTACTGATATACTCGAAGCCTATTATTATCTTACTTTTTCCAGTAAACAAAATGACTGCATTTTGAAGCCATATTATAAAAATGATCATGAACGGATTGAATCTAACTTTTACTGTCCATATGCAGGTTGCAGAAAGAAAGGCAGCAAGGTCATACATGAAAACTGTGGATGACTCTTACATTGGGAGCTGTGATGAGGTTTGCTCGACATTTTTTTTTTTTTATATTTCGTTCATATGTGGTTATATTTCTAGTGAAAAGATGACATATTTGCAGCTGGCCTTTTCTAATAAACCTTAAGCTAGCTATAAGTTTTCACAAGGACTTCATTTAAGCTCTTATGAGTCATTTATAATATTTTTACACTTTAGGTTAATCATCTCCTGGACCGAGTGGAGGGTACCTTTATCAAGTACTTTGCAAACTCCAACCGAAGAGAAGGTATGAAACTATTGAGGCCAAAACGGAAGAGGGAACAGCACAGGGTGACATTCTTTTCAGGTACAAAAACTACCAACAACACACACAGTTACTTGATTTAGCTTCTAGATGGCATTATGTTCGTGTTCAACAAAAAAAAACCCCTTGAAATATATCTTTTGTCTGATCATGAAGAGGTGGTAAAGTCGGGGGTAGGATAACAGATCAAAATGGGTATTTCATATGGGTAGAAATGGGTTGGGTTGAATCCGACACATGTTTCTTCATAATCTTTTTTTTTTCCTATATTCTTTTCTTCATAATCTAATGTATAAAACGAATGAATTAGGATTTGAATACTTTGGGTGACTTTCAGCCCACTCAAGCCATTCTGTTTACATTTTAGCTATCTTTAAGTTTTACCCATTTGACTTGTTTGATATGGAGTTCAACCTGAACCAACCCGTTTACCCAGGAATGGGTCAAAATTGCCACATCTTGATTTCATATGATGCTATGTACTTTAAATTTCAGGATTCTTTACTGGTTGCTCAGTTGCTCTCTTGATTGCTATCATCTTGCTTATACAAGCAAGACAAATAATGTCTAAAGAGGAGCATACCATGTATATGGAGAATGTTTTCCCTCTTTACAGGTATTGTAACTTCTCGTGATTATTATATATAGATGTTACAAAGATCCACTTATGTTTTACTGAACTTTTGAATAACTTGCAGTTTATATGCATATATAATCCTACATGTGCTGATGTATGCTGCAAATATATACTTCTGGAGGCGTTGCCGAATCAACTACCCCTTTATATTTGGCTTCAAGCAGGGTACTGAATTAAGCCACTATGATGTGTTTCTTATCAGTACGGGTCTTGCTGTACTCACACTTGGCACCTTTTTGGTGCATGTGCACATGAAAGTGGATTATATTAACTCGGTCTATACGCAGTATGTAGAGTTAGTTCCATTGGGATTACTCATTGTAAGATATGACACCGTCTCTTTACTTTTAGCATTGGAGGATATCAAATTTCTAATTTGTCTTCTTCATGTAGAGTATGCTTGCCATCTTCTTCTGTCCGTTCAATATCTTGTACAAATCCAGTCGGTTCTTTCTTATCCGGACATTATTTCGTTGTATTTGTGCTCCTCTCTACAAGGTTTGTATGTTCAATATAAGATAATACATGCTAAATACATTTCTTTTTCGTAACCTCGGTCTTTCATATCTCAAACCTATGCTCAATGCATTTTTTTTTTTTTCACTGTAGGTTCAACTTGCAGATTTTTTCTTTGCAGATCAGCTCTGTAGTCAGGTTTGACATAATTGTACTTATATTGGTTAGTCGTGCTTGTAGGCTTGTTACTAAGTTTGCATTACATTTTGTTTGACTTCAGATCCAGGCCATACGGTGCTTAGAGTTTTACATCTGCTACTATGGTTTAGCATTGTACCAGAAGGAACAAAAGTGCCATAGTTTGGATCTCTACAATGTCTTCTATATCATTGTAGCAGTTATACCATATTGGCTTCGATTCTTACAGGTACCGTTATGCTCTGTGTTCTTTCACCAGACAGATGCATCTAGAAAAAAGTCAATGCATTTAGAAAATTGACTATTATGCCTTCCAAGTTAGTTAAACAATCTTTTAAGGAGAGTAAATATTCTAGTAATTTACAGGCTTTTTCAGGCTGGAACTTGTTTCCGACTAATTAGATGCAAACCAAACACTTAGCGATATAATACATATAGGGTATTAGTTTTTTTCACCATGTGATTTCACAAAATACTACCAACTGACGAAGGATATTTGCGTGTAGTGTGTTTGCCGGTTTTTTGAAGAAATGACTGCATACAGTTGCTTAATGGTTCAAGATACTTTTGACCATCATTGCAGTAGTGGTCAGAACTGCGTTTGAATTGAAGATGGACACAACTTGGAAGGTTTTGGCCCTTGTGTGATCAATTGCTGCAATTTGTTTCAACCTATACTGGGATATAGTTATGGACTGGGGCCTTCTACAGAGGAATTCAAAGAACAGGTTTCTCAGGGACAAGCTTTCGGTATCGCGCAGAAGTGTGTACTTTGTGGTGATGGTACGAGACGAGTCTTATCCTTGTAATTCGTTGTTATCATTCTCTGCTTGTAGTTTAACATCTGTTTCTAATGTTTTGCAGGTACTGGATGTTGTACTACGACTTGCTTGGCTTCAATTAGTGTTGAAATTTAACATACCAGCCCTGAAAGGAACTGCCATATCAAGCTTGTTTTCTTGCCTGGAAATTTTTCGACGTGGGGTGTGGATGTTTTTCAGGTACGATATTCCATTTCACAAATGATAAAGTGAAAATCTTGTTGTAGGTGCGGCACTCAAAAGAGGTGTTGCTGTCACATTTGTTGCATACTCTTTGTTATTTTCCTTCATATTTTCATCTGCAAATAGTGATCACCAAGGCTGATATATCCTCCTCATCACACACAACTCTTATGTTGCATAAATACAAATGGCTTGAATAATACGGAAATCAGTTAGTATGATATAAAAATTCTCTATCAAGGATATAGAGATGAATCATATGTGTGGATATAGATGACTATTGTTATTATGATTAGAAAGATTTACGAAGTGAGAATTACACATTATTCTGAGTATTTTCTAAACATTCATTTCACAATGTTTCCAGATAACAGACCAAATTTACCTCTATGACATCTTACTATATCACAAGCATTGTGAGGACGATTAAGTGTTAGGCATACTGACAAGGTTATTAATTGTATATGTGGCAGGTTGGAGAATGAGCACCTAAACAATGTTGGGAAATATCGAGCATTTAAATCTGTCCCACTTCCCTTTAGTTACTATGAAGAAGATGACGACAAAGATGACTGAAATTTTTACATTTTTTAGAATCCGGCCTATCATCTCTGAAGCATAAATCATGCTCAGATGAGTTCTAATACGATTTTGTAAAGAATTAACACAAGTAATGAAAACTGTTAGTAGTAGGTCTTGAATTTCATAAACCCTTTCTTCAAGAGCTAGTTAATTGATTTCTGTTGATCCTCGTTTTGGCATTCTATAACTATTTTATCTTGTGCATGAAAGTTGCATGTGGTGGGTGTTGGTTTGGAAGAGCAAAAACCTTTTTAGTGAACTAAAACTTTGGAAAAGGGTTTACAAAAGGATTAGTGTGCATAATATATGTTCAAACATTTTCCATCCTCGTATGAGCATTAACCACCACCAAGGTAGCTTAGTGGTCGACCTCATCCGTTTACCGGTTTTTGAGTGTGTGAACATTCTATTACTCCCTCCGTCTCAAAATTAATATTTGTCCGCTTTCAAACTGAACAAAGTTATAGGAAATTCACTAATTACAATCTCCACCACCAATCAAATATTATCTTTACCCACTTAGTCTTTTCTTATTTGTTGAAATACAAAGTGAACAATTATTTTGAGACATCTAAAAATAGCAACGTGGACTATTATTTTGATACGGAAAAACTATTAATTAGTTGTATCTCGTGCCTTGGAAGTTGCCTTCTTTTGTTCTTTGTATCTCCAAGTTTTGAGTTCTTTGTGTCCTGGATCTTTTTACTTCATTTTTTTTTTCTTCATTGTTTATGTAGATTTAGAAGTAAAACTCAAACTAGTTGGTGATTCTTTTTGATAAAAGGAAGTATAATAACATGATCCATGCTGGCTAGAGTGTTACAAATTAATCTTTAGTCCATTAGATAATGGGTAAACGCCATAAAATAACAACCTACTTTTTTCAATTTGCCGAGTTGAAACACTTACTTTTTTACTACCTTACTTCACCAACATACTTTCAAATTTTGATATGACTTCAGCCATATGACTAAAATAAACTTGCATCGTTAGTCCTTTATACTAACGGCCGTTAGCAAATAACTTAAAATTTGGTTTTCTAACATTTTCGTTCGTTTCTGCACGTTTGTGCATTTTTGCACGATTTCGTCCGTTTTTACACGTTTTCATCCGTTTTTGCACATTTTCACCCATTTTTACATGTTTTCGTCCATTTTTTACGTTCATCCTTTACATCGCCTTTTGCACGCTGTTCATTTTAGCACGTTTTCATCCATTTTTACACGTTTTAGTCCGTATTTGTACATTTTCGCCCGTTTTTAAACATTTTCGTTTGTTTTTAAACGTTTTTGTCCGTTTTTACACGTTTACTTAGTTTTTACACGCATAAAAACCATTTTTGCACGTTTTCTTCCATTTTTATACGTGTAAAAACGGTTTTTAAACGTGCAAAATGGACAAAACCTGTAAAATAGGCGAAAACGTGCTAAAACGGACGAAAACGTGTAAAAACAGACGAAAACGTTCAAAATAGATGAAAATGTGCAAAAACGGAAGAAAACGTGTAAAAACAAACAAAAACGTGTAAACATGGACGAAAACGGGTAAAAACGGTTTTTATACGTGCAAAAACATGTAAAAACGCTTGAAAACTTGCAAAAGCGGACTAAACGTGTAAAAACAGACGAGAACATGCAAAAAAGAACGAAAACGTGTAAAAATAGACGAAAAAGTGCAAAAACGGGTGAAATGTGTGAAAACAGATGAAAACGTGCAACAATGGACTAAAATGTGTAAAAACAGACGAAAACGTTCAAAAACAGACGAAAACGTGTAAGAAATAGTTTTTATACGTGCAAAAATGGACGAAAACGTGTAAAAACGGACAAAAGCGTGCAAAAAGTGTAAAAACCGATGAAAACGTAAGAAAACCAAGTTTTAAGTTATTTGCTAAAGGCCGTTAATATAAAGGACAAACGCTGCAAGTTTATTTTAGTCATATGGGTGAAGTCAGATCAAAATTTTGAAGTACGTTGGTGAAGTAAGGTAATAAAAATATAAGTGTTTCAACTCAGCAAATTTGATAAAGTAGGTTGTTATTTTATGGCGTTTAGATAATCAATCTTTTTATTCCTTATTCTCAAGTGTAACAAACGAGTATAAATCTACAATCAGTCCTAGCTAACATGTAAGAACATGTGTGTTTGAAAATGTAAGATATTAATATTGTATATTGATTTGATGAATATTACGTACAAAGGATACAACATAAATAGAGGCTATCATTCCTCTATTTTGGGTAAATTGCAATTATCCTTTAATGACTAGCTAGACAATATCAATTTACAACTAATGGCCCACTCATCAATCCTATCCATATATGAAATATACTGCTAACACTCCCCCGCAGTTTGAGCGGGAGGACCCCGAACACTCAAACTGGAGCGAAATTCTTCAAACAAAGCTGAAGGCAATCCCTTAGTGAAAATATCCGCAAACTGATAGCGAGAAGGTACATGAAGGACTCTAACTTGACCAGTAGCCACCAAATCCCGAACAAAATGAATGTCAATCTCAATATGCTTGGTCCGTTGATGCTGAACCGGATTCGAGGACATGTAGACAGCACTAACATTATCGCAGTAGACTAGTGTTGCAGAAGATACCGGAGTATGTAGCTCTCGAAGAAGATTCCGCAACCAACACGTTTCAGCAACAGCATTGGCAACCCCACGATATTCCGCCTCTGCACTAGAACGAGAAAGTGTCAGTTGGCGCTTAGCGGACCCTGAGAGTAAATTGTTGCCAAGAAAGACACAATAGCCAGAAGTGGACCTCCGAGTAGTTGGGCAGCAAGCCCAATCAGCATCAGAATATGCAACCAATGATGTAGTGGAAGAAGAGTACAATCAACCTGTAATCCAAAGTACCTCGAATGTAGCGCAAAATCCGTTTGAGCGCAGAGAAATGGGGCTCTCTCGGATAATGCATATGAAGACACACCTGCTGTACGGCATAAGAGATATCAGGGCGAGTGAATGTGAGATACTGAAGTGACCCTGCAAGACTCCTATATAATGTGGGATCAGATACCAAAGGACCATCATCCCCCAGTTTAGACTCAGTGTCAACCGGAGTCCGACTGGAATTACAATCGACCATACGAGCACGCTCAAGAATCTCTGTAGCATAATTGCGTTGAGATAAAAACATACCGGAAGAGTCACGTGTAACAGAGATACCCAGAAAGTAATTAAGTGATCCCAAATCTTTCATAGAGAACTCCGTATGTAAAGATGCAATAATACCTGTAAGCTATCGAAGAAGCCTGTCAGACAATATCATCAACATATAATAAAAGATAAGCAGTATCAGTCCCCTGATGATAGATAAACAAGGAGGAGTCACATCGACTGTGTGTAAAACCAATCCCAAGAACATAGGTCGCAAAGCGTTGAAACCAAGCCCGAGGAGCTTATTTCAACCCATACAAAGATTTGCGTAACAATCATACATAATCCGGATGCTCAGTATCACGAAAACCAGGGGGCTGATGCATAAACTTCTCGTGATAAACCCGCGCAAAAAGGCATTCTTAACATCAAGCTGGTGAATCGGCCAATGTCTGGAAGCAGCCAAACTGAGAACTGTGCGTATAGTGCCCGGTTTAACAACCGGGCTAAAGGTCTCATCAACATCAACCCCCTCTATCTGAGAGCTGCCATTCGCGACAAGGCGAGCCTTGTAGCGACTGAGAGTACCATCCGCCAAGTACTTGTGACGAAATAACCACATACAGCGAACAATGTTGGCGTCTGTAGGACGGGGTACAAGAATCCAAGTGTTGTTTTTAATAAGAGCATTAAATTCATCATACATAGCATTTAACCAATTCGGGTCATGGAAAGCAGAGATTATATGATCAGGGTAAAGGAGAAACCAAAGACACATGACAAGCGTAACGAGGATTGGGACGGGTAGTCCCGACACAAGAACGTGTAACCATGGGATGAACTGATGTCTTGGTCGGTGTAGGGTTAGTTATAGGGGGAGTTTGGGAAGTGGAACGGGCGAGGGGTCTGTATAGGAGGGTTGGTGATTTGTGGGGAGGGCGGTATGTCTGGGGATGCCACATTGGGAGAATGTGGAGAGTCGAATAAGGGTAAAATGGGGGAGGTAGGTGGGGTTGGTGGTTCAGGAACAGATGATTGTGAGGGTGGAGTTGGTGTTGGGGTGAGTTTTATGATGCTGGAAATGAGGTTAGGGGAATCATCCAAGAAATCATAAGATGGTTTTATAGTGGGTGTGGTGGAGCCAAATGGAAAAACTGACTCATCAAAGGTGACATGTCGTGATATGATTATTTTGTTAGTGTTTAGGTCTAAACAACGGTAGCCACGATGATTAGTGGCATGCCCCAAATATATGGATGGAGTGGCAGGTGGTGCGAGTTTGTGGTCGGCATCAATGTGAGGGTAACAAAGGCACCCAAAAACACGTAAGATACGGTAGTCAGGTGGGGTGCCAAACATGCGTGTAAAGGGGATTTCATTGTCAATTGCATGGGAGGGTAAAATATTTAATAGATAAATGGCCATGTTGAGGGCTTCAACCCAGTAGTTTGGGGGTAGGTGTGCTTGAAAAAGCAAGGTGCGGATATTGTCATTAATGGTGCGAATCATGCGTTCAGATTTTCCATTTTGTTGGGAGGTGCGGGGACAGGAGAAACGAAAGTGTATCCCATTGTTGTTAAATAATTTATGAAAAGCATGGTTATCAAATTCACCACCATAGTCGGTCACCGAAAAGACTTGATATCACGATTAAATTGATTTTTGACAAAGGTGCGAAATAATGTAAATTTTGACAAAACGCCAGATTTTTTAGTCAACGGATAAACCCATACAAACTGAGAATAATGATCCAGAAATATAACATAATATTTGAAACTGACATGTGCTCGGATTGAGAAGTCCATAAACCGAAAGTGAACAATATCAAAACAACCTTGAACTAAAGTAGATGAAGTAACAAATGGAAGTCGACGCGGTTTGCCAAGCTGACAAGCATGACAAAGCATAAGAGATTTCTCTTTATTACATGAAATGGAATTATTAGAAATAACACTACGCAAAGACTTC
>OU343219.1:174493343-174568985 GCA_910596185.1 Chrysanthemum makinoi | reverse complement strand
AGACAACACCTTTATACGGATCTCCATTCACTTCCAATCATAAACTTGAACCACGGACCACTCCATCCATTTTCTAGGATATCCAGGCCAATCACCCTTGGACATCGGTTCTTTGATTTGAACACCAATAAAATTATACTTTCTCGTCACGTGACTTTTGACCAAACGGTATTTCCCCTCTGGTCTATGACTCCAAATACATTGCCTGCACCTTCCTAGATACATCCCAACATCATATAACAACATCCTTACTACACAACAACCTATAAAACTCGATTGGACTCGATCCACTGTTCCAACAACCCACTCGCCCAATTCATAATCACGGCCCACACCCATCATACCACGGCCCACACCAACACCACAGCACCTTCTAACCATGGCCCACCCTCACCACCGCAACCTAATGCAAATATCGACCCACAACCTACTGTTAATGCACCAACAACCATTACCACACCTAATCAAAACCCCAATCCTGTATCGACTCACCCTATGGTCACGCTTTTAGTGTCCATTTTTGTCGAACACCCTGGCAGCTTTAACACAAATGTGTAGCACCTTTCAATTCCTAAGTCCTCTGACCATGCGTTTCACGATCCCAATAGGTCTAGTGCTATGCTTGATGAAAATAATGCTTTAATTAAAAATAATGCGGGTTCTTGTACTGACCACGAGAGGCAGCGAACATTGTTCGTTCTATGTGGTGTTTCGGCCTAAATATAATCAGAATGGCAATCTTAAATCATTACAAGGCTGCGCTTGTTGCGAATGGTAGTACTCAAATTGCGGTATTGATGTGGATGAGACATTTAGCCGGTGGTTAAGCCGCTAACATTCGTATTGTGCTTAGTCTAGCCATTTCGACTTTGGCCTATTCATGTTAGATATCAAGAATGCTTTTTTGCATGGTTGGATTGCTCATTATTTAATAAGCCTCCGGTTTTCGGGATCCATCATCTGATCATGTTCGTCTCTTGCAGCGGCTCTCTTTTGGGCTTTAACGGGCCCCTCGAGCTTGGTTTCATCGATTTGCGGCTTATGCTACTCGGGTTGGTTTTCATCATAGTCGTTGTGACTCCTCTTTATTCATTTCTGAGACCGGGGCGATACAACTTACTTAATTTTATATGTGGAGGATATTGTATTGGTATCTTCTACAACTTTTCTTACGTGTATTACTTCATCAGAGTTTTATGAGTGATCTGGCCACTTAATTATTTTATGGGCATTTACGTGATTCGTAACTCTTGGGCTATTTCTATATCGCCAGTATGCCTCTTTGACTTATGAGTGTATTGGCATGCTTTCTTGTAATCAGTGTAGCACTCAATTGACCACGAATTCCAAGTCGGTTGGCGATGATGGTGATCGGTTTTGACCCTACATTGTATCGCTCTTGCAGTGCTCTTAGGATCTTTACCTTTCGGCCGGTCTCTTATGTTGTTCGGGTTGCCTTTTATGCATGATCCAGGAACCTCACTATCGGCTCTTAAGAGGATACGATACGTTTGGGGGCACATTGACTTATGGGTTCTGACTATATTCATCTACGACATCATCTTTGATTGCTTACTCAAATGCAGATTGGGCTGAGTTGTCGGACTACTGCGCCGGTCAACTTGAGGTTATTGTGTTTTCTTGGCAACAATCTTTTATCTTGGTCCTCAAGCCGGTTTACACTTTCCTGTTCAAGTGTTGGAAGCCGGTATAGAGGTGTTGCTAATCTTTATTCGGAGACCTTCTCGGCTCGTAATTTTGCACGTGAGCTTCATACGCCACTTTCTACATGCTACGATTGTATATTGTGATAATGTGAGTGTTGTCTATCTTTCCTCCAATCCCAAGCAATATCAACGCACGAAGCATATTGAGATTGACATTCACTTTGTTCGCGATTTGGTTGCTACTGGTCATGTCCGTGTTCTGCATGTTTCTTCTCGTTATCAGTATGTAGATATTTTCACCAAAAGCTTTCCTACAACATTGTTTGATGAGTTTCGCTCCAGCTTGAGCGTTCGCTCTTCTCCCACTCCAACTGAGGGGGTTGTTAGCGGGTTTTATTAGGCCCATGTATTATGTTCTGTATTATTGTAATTAGCATTATCATTAGGCCCATTAAAGTAATAATTATACCCTCCAATGTAACACATTATGAAATACAACAATTATTCGGTTTTCAATTATCAATGTTGTGTTCTCACATCGAAGAGGGAAAAATAGATTGAAATCAAATTAAGCTTAAAAATTAACTTATCTCTAATTCATTTCAATTTGGTGAATAGATTAAAAGGGTAGCAAGACATAATTTCCTTCTCATTCTTTTCGTTTCTCTCCAACATATAGAGACAATGATTTTTAAAAGTTTCCTTCTTAGTTGTCTTTTTTCCTCTTCAAACAAAAACTCGAGAACATTACAAAACAATACTTATGTAATTGCGCTTTCAAGCATAAACTTTAGCATAATTTACACCATTAATCAGTTTAAAATATGAATTAAGATCATTTAGATACCAAATGATCACTCATTTTCTAAAAAATATACTTTTACTCATTTTTTTTTTAAAATTTGATATCTCTTAAGCCATTAATCATTAAACGAAACAAATTAAACCATCACGAGGAGCTTTTAATTACCTTTTTATAGACAGATACTTGTATTTTTTGTTCTTTTTTCGTTGTTGAAAGTTGCATAAAAAATTATATGTGATACTAATTTGAATATTCAAATGTTTAAGCATGTAGTAAAATAAACATAACTCTTTTTTCAAAATTCTAAAAGTTTACCTTTTCTATTCTAGAAACTAGACATTCATATGTTTTCAACCAAATACAACACATTATATTTCGAATTGTAGATTGGTGCAGTTAATTCGTCAAAGTTGTATAAAACACATAAAATCACACATGAATTTACCCGACGTGATCTTAATCACATGTGACTTTTACCACATCAAATGTGATTATACAAGTTTCATAAATGAATTGGTATAATTTATAATGCAAATCGAGTGTGTTATATATGATTGGAAAGCCATGAATGTGTGTTTTTCATTGCAAAAAATGAGAAAAGTTTTTTATTTATACACAAATACTTATGCCAACTTTAGTACGGCTGAATATTCGAACTACTATATTAGTGTTAAATCACATGTGATATGTCATACGAATTTCAACACTGAAAAAAAAAAAAAAAACAAATAAAAGGGAACAAAATAATTCGTCGATAGTAATTGAAAGTGTCCATCTATTGAAAGATAATAAAATGTTCGTCGCGACATTATAATTTGTTTTGTCTAACGCTTTACGAATCATGAGATATTTAAATTATCAACTATGGACATAGTTCCATTTTTAATTTAAAATATTTGTTAATTACCTTCTTTTTTCTCAACAGAAAAATGAGTGAGAGATTTGTTCTTTGACATGTAGAAATCTTTTGATATGTAAATAGCCTTTCTGCTTAAAATATTATAAAACTTTTAAGTTATTTAAAATGTAGTTGAATCTCTTTACCTTTATTTAAAATTTAAGTTCATTGACATACTGATAATGTATCAATATTAATGGCACAAGTGATAACATCAAATAATCATGATATTTTTGTTTCAATTTTCTCCTTAAATTCTCACCATTTGTGTAGTTTTACACGGATATATACTCTTATTTCTTCTTATTTCTTTTCAGGGTATAAATGAGCATTGGAACGAAGAAACACGGATTTTGAAAGAAAACTGACGAAGTCATACAAGAGTTTGCTAACCTGGAGACAGTTACGGCGTAGAGACACATCTCAATCTACGACGTAACATTGATTATCACTTGAAGACCAAAGTCAACGTTACTCAAGGTTATGGCGGAACTCCATCGATTTAGTTACGCCATAGATGTCTAATGACTTAGAAGATTTCAGAAGGTCAAGAAGGTTATACGCCGTAACCCACTTACATGGTTACGGCGTAGAAGTGATGATTTTCACTATGAGTGTTCTATGGCCGTAACCCATTCACAAGGTTAAGCCGTAAGTTATTATTTAATGATAAGATCGTCTGAGATACGAGGGTTACAGCGTAACCCTTACTTAAGGTTACGCCCTAACTTAGACGAAGCTATAAATACAAGCCCTAAATCTGCATAATTCATCATTCATTCACCACAAAATAAAAGGAACGGTTTAGGGCTTCAGAGAGGACGAAATTCAACAGATCCGGACCATCTTTCAAGAGAAAATTCACTTCATTATTTAAAGAGATTTAGTTATTTCATATCGAGTATTTGTATTCAATTCAACGTCTTTCATCATAATTTATAACATTGAGTTTGCTGCATTGTTTGATATATTTGTATTCAATTCAACCACACATTTCAGATACACTTACAAAAGTAGATGCATCTCCCTTTAAAATTCTCACTCTTATTTGAAATGTGTAGCTAAAAATCCTTCTTATTTTTCTCATTTTAGTTTTTCTTCTCACCAGATCCCTTTTCTATATACCTTAATCGCAAAAAGGTATGAAACCACAAAAGTTTTTTATATAATAAATTTATAAAAAGGGTTAGTAAATTACCTATTTACTCAATTTTTTTATGCCTTGCCTTTAATAAAAAGTAAGAACTTCAAATCACTAACAAAATCTCCATCGTATTTAAAACTTTATGTATCCTGATTATGAATTTTTAAGGATAAAAATGAAATTGTATTTAATATAAGAGTAAATTACACTGTTCGTCCTTATGGTTTGTGCCAAAATCACTACCAAAGTCTTTTTTTTTGTTGCTTTTCACTCCTTATGGTTTCAATTATGCACGCCGTCCATCCTTATCACTAACTGCCATTATATTTTGCTGTTAAACCTACTCATGTGCCATACACGTGAGGGTAAAGTAGTCTTTTCTTCTTTCCCTTTACTTTTGCCTTTCACTAAACACACTGGGTCTTTAATTAATTGGATCCAAATCCACACACACACTTTTCAAAGCCACACACACACTTTTTAAATCCACTTTCACTTTATTAAATCCAGACGAATAACTTTACAAATGGTTCAGTGTGCCTGTGGAAGACGAGCAGTAATACGGACATCATGGACTAACATAAATCCTAGTCGGCGTTTCTATTCTTGTCCCCAAAAGGTAATTGAAGAATTATTAATTAGGGTTTCTAGTGTTTAACTATTATTTTTTTTTGTCATAAACAGGATTCTAATTGCCCATTCATTGATTGGGTAGATCCTCCTATGTGCCCACGTTCAGTTTCAATTATACTTGGGCTATTGAGGGGGAGAAACACTCTTGAAGCCAATTTAAGGCAAGCTGAACAAGATCGTGCAAGGCTTAGATCATTCTTGTATCTCACTTGGATTGCAGTTGTGGTGTTTCTCTTAGTCAAAATGTCGACCTAACTACTTTATGAATGTTTAAGTTGGTTTATGTTAAATGACTATGTATTAGCAACATTAATTTTGTGTTTTGTAAAAGTTGGTTCTATCAATGAAAATGTTGCTTATGAATTTATGTGTTTCTATTTATAGTTTGTAATTCTAGTTGGTTTATGTTACTAAGTATTATAAAGTGGGTCAATGATGAGTTGGATATACTTTCAAACTAATAATTGAGTGTATGACTTTTGGATAAAAAGAATCATTTCCAAATAATGCAAATGCAATACAACACAAACCATTTCCATTAGTTTCACTATATAAAGTCAAACATACCATTTCCAAATGCAATACAACACAAACAATAAACAATGGTAACAGATAGTTAAAGTAGCCATTGTAGCATTCAAAAGTAGCAAAATATCACATATCACCAAAGTTTTTAGTTGCATACTAACTGCAACACTTAAACTACCAAGTGCAAGTCTAAAAAGTACTAACAGAACATCAAGTCATACAGGACAAAGTTTAACAAACTGAAAGCATTATTAAAGATTAACTAGCCTAACACAAGCTTTTCTCCTTTTGACTGCTTCTTTGGGCCATTCCCAGGTGCTTTACTAGGTCGAGTAGTCTTGAGTGGCACCTTTTTTGTGCATCACTTGCTGCAGCTTCTGCACAACTTGCAGCAGCTTCTGCACAACTTGCAGCTTTCTTCCCTTTCTTTGCATTTCCATCACTTGCAGCTTTCTTCCCTTTCTTTGCATTTCCATCACTTGCAGCAGCCTTCCCTTTCTTTGCATTTCCAGGACCTATGCAACTTCTCTTGTTGTGACCTAGACCCTAGCACAAGACACATCTGACAGGCTGATTTCTTCTTGACAACTTGCCATTTTTTGCCAATGAATGTCCTCACTAGCTGATTTCTTCCTTTTCTTTTGTGGC
This sequence comes from Chrysanthemum makinoi, assembly GCA_910596185.1. Classification (NCBI taxonomy): domain Eukaryota; kingdom Viridiplantae; phylum Streptophyta; class Magnoliopsida; order Asterales; family Asteraceae; genus Chrysanthemum; species Chrysanthemum makinoi. Next base: position 174,562,662 of record OU343219.1, on the reverse strand, counting down.
TGCCCACTTGTGGGTGATAATTTGGTGGAATTATGGTGGTGGGAATGTTGGACTTTGGCCACAAAATTTTCTCTCTAATTGGATTGATATGATGACTATAAACTTGTTTCCATGTATCAAGCATGTAACAAGGGTGGACCCAACTCTCTCGTAAACCAACATCTAATCTATTACCTGCCATATTCCAAATAAATGCCACAACATGTTTGCATGATAGTCCTGTCAATTCCCATTTTCTACAAGTACATGTTCTCTGAACCACATCCACAACACACTGATCATTCCATGGTCATGTTACCCCATATAGATTACCCCATTCCATGTAGCTATGTATTCCCTAGCTTCTTGTTTTATAACATTGAACAATTTAGTACCAGTAGGTGTCAATGGACCATCATTTTTATCTATAATGCCCAATACAATTACAATTCTCTTCATGAGGTATTGCCTAACATATTCTAGTGTGCTTATAATTGGTCTGTCTCCACCATCTAACAATTTACCATTAAGAACTTCACACATATTGTTTAAAAGCATGTATTTTTTAGGTCTCCCTGTTTAAAACATATTACAGTTAAATGCTTATATAATAGCAATAGTAAAATAAGCAAAAAGGTTGGTTATTTACCTGAAAAGTGAGATCTTGCCCAATGCTTTGGAGGTATCTTAGCTAACCAATCATAACAGTCTTTGTTAAAGGCCTTCAATTGGTCCATAGCAATTTGAAAGTGTGGTACTGTCAAAGCTGTTGCACATTTCCACAATAAATCTTTGTATGATGTCCCAGACCATCTCAATTTCATGTTTTCATGTATATGCCTTAGGCAATATCTATGCTTAGCCGCTGGAAACAAGTCTGCAATTGCTGGTATGATACCTTGTTTATGTGATACATAGTACACTATCATACATATTTAACTGTCATACATATTAAAGTGTAATATACCTTTTGTCTGTCACTAATAAAAGTGAAGTTGGAATTTGATTGAAGATGAAGATCCTCTTTTAAGTGTTCCAGAAACCAAGTCCATGAATCCCTTGACTCTGATTCCACAATGCCATAAGCCAGTGGATATATTCTATTATTAGGATCCACACCCACAGCTGTTAGTAATTGACCAGGGAATGGACCTTTCATAAAAGCTCCATCAAACCCTAAGAAATCTCTCCTGCATGCTCTGAATCCTTTCTTTGATGCACCCAAACACACATATATCCTTTTAAAAACTCTTGTTGGGCAATCATGACTTTGAACCCCTATTCTAACTGTTGTATTTGGGTTAGAATCTTTCAACTCCATGACATAGTCTCTCAACAAATGGTACTGCAATGTAAAGTCACCTCTAACCTGATCAACAGCCTTTGATTTTGCTCTGAAAGCTTTCATTCTAGACACCTCCAACTGGTATTTCTTTTGTAACTGATCTTGAATTGCTCTGATTGGAATTTGTGGGTTTGTTTCAATCTGACTCATAAGACCTTCTGTAAGCTCCCGGAAAATTTCAATGTACTTAAAACTCTAATAAGAAATTAAGCACGATTAATTTTATCATGAAATTTTCTAAACATCACATTTGCATATCATTTGGCATATGCATGATCAACGCTCAGAAGCGTTCATAAACATACCGTTGTGATCAGAATGAAATTCCCCACGATCTTGATAACCTTAAAATACGTAACGAATACGTAAAATTTTTTAAAATACGAATTAAATTATAATAAATATATATTAAAATTCATATTGGGCCTCAGAACTCATTGGACTTTTTACCACTTCACGAACCAACCAACATAATCAATGGGCCTGTGTCGGATCAAGCCCACACCATACCTTGTATCATTGGGCCTCGTCTTTACCCGAGCCCACACGCACGTTTTCAAAGGGCCTTGGGCCTAATCATGTTGCATAGTCCGAAATTAAAGCCCACACACCCTTAGTTAATTATTTTGGGCCTAATTTTCAAGCCCAATACCCAAGACTTGTAAAATTTGTGAGATGTAGGAAATTTTTTCCTTTGTGAAGCTCCTAACCGGTCGAATAGCTAAGACAAACCAAACTAAGTTCTCATAATTTGATCTCAAACCTTGAGTAAGTAAGAGAGGAAGTAGGAGACAAGGCCACACCTCTTAGCCACCCTAAAACATAAAATAATACCACACTAAGCACCTTTGACCATCTTTTGACTTCATTACACAAAGGTTAACATGTTTGCTAGACAAATTTCGACTTGACATTACCAAACTCACCCAAGATTTCGGCTGCCATAGTTGCACGCCTAGAGACCAAGTCAAAAACACATGTCAAAAAATCCTATGGCTAGGTGATCTAAGAGATAAAAATATGGAATGGCCATGCTTGAGCTTTCCCTATAAACATTCAAAGACTTAGAAGAAGTATCACACACACACTCATTTACTAAACTACTCAAACTATCACCCACCTAAGTTAAATCGTCTATTATGGAAAACGAATAAGAAGGAGAAAACATTGCATCGAAAAGGAACTAGGAAGGCTTGGGTTAATATAAGGAACACGGGTAACATTATAAGGGGAACAAGGGGTTCTCGTTGAGTATTCTTCTCGTTCACTCCTCACAAGTATCATCACCTCTCATAACGAGTGATAGTAAGTTATCTCCAACCCATTTCCATTCGTTTTTCTTGTTTACACTTGAGATATCACACGTTAAAATGTTAAAATGCACCATATATCTCGTTATCTTTTTATAAAACGCGTATAAAAGACCTAAGTTGCACTCGACATTACATTTTGCTAATAATATCTTATGGATACACCACACATGACACTAATAATCGACCTAGAAACCATTTGAAACCTCCTTAACCACTCGCACGTTTTAATAAACTCACGTAGCACTAATCGATTTAAAGCCCAAACACCGAGTCCGTTAAGCCCAAACAAAGTCCAATAAGATCCCAACCCGGCCCAATGAGTCCAAGATAAGCCCATAAGCTATAAAAATAAGTTAGAATTAAGCTTGAAATAAGTTGAAATCATTTTTGCAAAGTTTTCGTATATAAAAATATATTTTGGACCTAAAATGAAAATCTTGTTATCCTTGGGTTAAAATTTGAACATTTTACAAAGTAAAAGGTTATGTTTTTACGTAAATAAACTTGCATGAAAAGCTAAAGACATTAAGCTATTTTGAAATAAAAAGGTGTACTATCGTGCATGTATCTGAATGAAACCACATGGACGAATGTAATAAGCTCAAACTAGTTATAATATAAGTTTTGGGCTAAAAGTGTAAAATAGAAAAAATGAAGGTTCAAAGTGAATAAGTGAAACTTAAGGTCATGTGATTTTTGTAAAATGGATTTCTTAGAAGGGTTAAAATGTCATTTAGGTTTAATGTAATCATGTTAATACAAATATCGTCATTAAACGTTATTTATATTTTTGATCTTTACCTAAGTTTTGTTTACGACAAAAGTAAATTTAATTTGTATAAAAGCTTAAAGCTTGTCAAGTTTAATAGATATTAAAACAAGCTTTTTCAAACAATATATTCATCATGCAAGCATTTACATTTATGATTAGTAACATCTTGATATAACTCTAATCATTATGTATGATAGTTTTAGAATGTGTTAGGTTCTTAAAACCAAACACTACTTAAGTACTTGCATATTTCTAAAAATAGAAATACAACATATGACATCATGTGATGCATCATGGAAATCATTGGAAGATTTCATTAGATATTTTGTGTGGATTTTTACTCTTCATATCTTGCACAATCTTACTTAGATAGATTTGACTTTAGACAAGATTTGATATCTTACTTGTCGGGCCGTACAATTTGGTACAGTAGGAACCCTTTGAAGGGTTCGTCCGGTGGGCAGCCTGTCCATTTGGCTATAAATAGCAATGCCAACCAAGTAGTTTCTTATCCCTTTCTAACATACTCTATATTCTCTCTAACCTTTCTAACTCGGTTTCATATCATATTAGTGATCTCTTTTGTAGCAAAGAAGATCAAGTCACATTCAAGCTTCAAGCGAGAAGTTGGAAGTCTTGTTTGTTTAGTGTTGTATGATCTTGTGTTGATTCATACTTCATTGTTGTATTAAACCATCATAATCTTGTGAGTGTGAGTGGTTAGTATTTTAGTCCTCAAAATACATTGTGTGGGAGTGGTTGTACCCTTGGAAAGAACTTCGACATCTAGCTTAGTGTCGGAAATAGTGTAAGCGAAGTGTAAAGGTTTTCTCGCCGGTGAAAGGAGCTTGTTGACTAGTGAAGTTAAACTCTCGAGTGTGAGACTCGAGGAGTGGAGTAGGGCAAGGAAAAGAGTCCTTGTAGACCGAACCACTATAAACAACTTGTTGTGGTTTGATCATTTCTTTCCTTATTTACTCCTTACATATTGCTTGCATATTTCATTAACATATCTAAGATCAATATCAATTGATCTTTTTAATAAGTTTCAAAACAAAGTTTTAATTGGTAAACTATTCAACCCCCTTCTAGTTTTCTACAATTGGTACCCGAGCCTCGTTGCTCAAGAATTTCTAAAATAACTTGTATTTTATAAAGTTTAAACGATCCATGGATTAAAAAAAGAAGGGCAATCTATGCAAAACCACCACTCTTTGAAACCAATGGATTTATCTATTGGAAAAACCGTTTTGAAACATATGTAAAATCAAAAGATATAGATCTTTGGTTTATTATTGTAAAAGGGGATTTTAGTTCTACAACAAAGGATATTTCCGTTGATGAACAAAAGAAACTAGTTGCTAAAAATAATGAACCTAAAATGATGCTTTATAATGCTTTACCTAGAAAAGAATATGAAAGAATTTTTATTTGTGAAACCGCCAAAGATATTTGGGAATCTTTAATTGTTACACATCAAGGTAATTCACAAGTCAAGGATAACAAAATTGATCTTCTTGTTCAACAATATGAACAATTTGTTGTTCCTGAAGATGAAACCATTGATTGTGGCTTTGCTCGCTTTAACACTATTATTACATCACTTAAAGCACTTGATGAATCTTTTCGTAGTAAGAACTTTGTCGGAAATTTTTAGAGCACTCCATCCCAAATGGAGAGCTAAAGTGACCGCCATTGAGGAATCAAAAGATCTCTCAATAATGTCACTAGACGAGTTGATCGGTAACCTCAAAGTACATGAAATGGTGATGGAGAAAGATTCGGAGATCATCAAAGAGGAAGGGAGAAGATCAAATCCGTTGCTCTAAAAGCAAAAGCGGAATCAAGTGATGATGACGAATCTTGCTTCGGTAGTGAAGATGAGGAATATGCCATGGCCGTTAGAGATTTTAAGAAGTTCTTTAGAAGAAGAGGAAAGTTCGTAAGACTACCTCGAGAAGAAAAGCCATTCGAAAAGATCGGGATGACAAGGATAAAAGGTGAAAGAAAATGTTTTAGATGTGGTGATGCAAGTCACCTCATAGGAGAATGTCCCAAGCCACCTAAAAGCAAAACTCAACGAGCTTTTGTAAGTGGTGCTTTGAGTGATAGTGAAGACGATGAAGAATCAAGCAAGGAAGAAATCGCTCTAATGGCACATGAGTCAAATGAGGTACTTTCCGACTCTTCTTATTCTTCTATTGATGATGACACTTTGCAAAAACAATATAATCAATTGTGTGAGCTAAGTCTAAAAATCATAACTAAAAATAAATTTTTAAAAACCAAAAGGAATTTTTGGAAAATGAAGTTTATGAGTTAAAAGAAAAAGCAAAACGACTAGAAAAGGAAAAGCAAATGACGATGATTGTAAATCATGTCAAGAGCTTAAACTTGAAATAGAAAAACTAAAGCTCACACAAGATGTTTTAATCGAAAACAATTCTAAATTTAAAAGGTTTAACAAGAACATAGCTCTTGCCGATGAAATAGTTAAAATTCATAAAACACGAGGAGACATGAATGGGCTAGGTTTTAATGAAGTATTAATTCCAAAGAGTCAAAATAAAACGGCCGAAAAGGACAAATATTCTGTCAAAATTGCGCAGACAACACGGACCGACGGAACCAAAATAAGGGTTCCGTCCGTTGTACAAAATGGTGTCGTGGGTACTTCATAAGAGAATGTTACTTAATCTGACCGTAATGAATTTGTTAAAATAACAAAGAAAACCAATAATAGTATTAAACTAAAACCAGTCTTTACTTCAGGAGTAGGACTTGTCAAAAATGAATTTAGATCAAAAACTACTCAACAACGATATAAAACTCCTTTTGCCAAACGCCCTTTCCTAAGAGCAACCACAACGTACAACCCAACTACCAACACAATGGTTGGAATCAAAACTTTCCTAGACCATATCAAACTCAGATTACATGCCATGGAACTCTTACCCATCGTTTCCATACATGAATCAAATAAATGGTATGTTTAACCCAAATGGACCCATGAGATATTGGGGACCAAATGCTTGAGTTATTTGCTTCTTAGGTATGCTTGAAAGTTGGATTGGAAACTGATGAATGGATAAAAGATAGTGGTTGCTCACGACACATGACGGGCAACAAAAGTCTCTTCTCATCATACCAAGAGTATGAGGGAGGTAATGTCACCTTTGGTAGCAATCTCAAAAGCAAAATTATTGGCAAAGGTACGATTGCTCATAACTCCCTAACTATTGAAAATGTTGCTCATGTGGATAGGTTAGGATTTAATCTACTTAGTATTAGCCAACTATGTGATAAAAAGTATAAAGTACTATTTGATGAAAATGGTAGTAAAATACTAAAAGATGGTATCACCATAGCTAAAGGAGTTAGGAAAAATAACATATACGTCATGAAAATAGATAAAACATATAATGACAAACTTTGCCTAACAACATTAGACGATAGCTCATCTCTTTGGCATAGACGTTTAGGTCACGCTAATATGAGACTTATACAAAACCTATCTTCAAAAGAATTGGTTAGGAATTTACCAAAACTTAAATATGACCAACACTTTTGCGACGCTTGCAAAATTGGTAAACAAACACATAGTAGTCACAAATCTAAAAATATGGTGTCCACATCTAAGTGTCTAGAATTATTACATATGGACTTGTTTGGACCATCCGCTATAAGAAGCTATGGAGGCAACTTATACACTTTGGTCATAGTAGATGATTACTCAAGGTTTACTTGGACGTTGTTTTTGAAAACCAAAAATGAAGCTTTTGATAAATTTGAAATACTTAGCAAGAAAATTCAAAATCTTCTAGGTGTCAAAATTGTGTCGATCCGAACAGATCATGGTCGTGAATTTGACAATGAAACTCAATTTGGAAACTTTTGTGATACAAATGGTATAACACATAACTTTTCCGCTCCACGAACACCTCAATCTAATGGAGTAGTAGAACGTAAAAATAGAACAATTCAAGAAATGAGTAGAACAATGCTTAATGAACAAAACATTCCTCAAAAGTTTTGGTGTAACGCCGTTGACACTTCTACATATATTTTGAATAGAGTCTTAATACGCCCTTTCTTAAACAAAACACCATATGAACTCTATAAAGGTAAAAAGCCAACGTTAGGATATTTTAGAGTCTTTGGTTGTAAATGCTTTATTCTTAATACTAAGGATTATCTCACCAAGTTTGACCCAAAGTCTTATGAAGGTGTATTTCTTGGTTACTCTCAAACTAGTAAAGCTTACATTGTCCTAAACAAAGAAACAATGATAGTCGAGGAATCGTTGAACATAACATTCGACGAAAGTCCACCTCCCTCTAAGACATCACCTTTGGTAGATGATGACTTAGTTGAAAGTCAAATGATAGAAGGTCAAGAAATAATTAATAATAACAAGGAAGATGAACCATTAAATAAAGAAATTGTCAACATCAAAGAATCTAAAAGTCATCCTTTAGAAAAGTCATAGGACAACTTAATCAAAGAACCTTAAGGTCACAAGCCCAAAATCAAAGTAATTATTTTTGTTTTGTATCCACCATTGAACCGAAAACCATAAATGAAGCAATAAAAGATGAATCATGGGTTATTGCCATGCAAGAAGAATTAAACCAATTCGTTAGAAATGATGTTTGGAAATTAGTTCCAAACCTAAAGATCAAACTATAATTGGAACAAAATGGGTTTTTCGAAATAAAATGGATGAAAATGGATAGTATCTAGAAACAAAGCTAGGCTTGTAGCGCAAGGTTATAATCAACAAGAGGGATTGATTATGATGAAACTTATGCACCGGTAGCTAGGCTTGAGTCTATTAGAATATTGCTTGCTTATGCATGTGCCTATGATTTTAAATTATTTCAAATGGATGTTAAAAGTGCCTTTCTTAATGGGTTTATTAACGAAGAAGTGTATGTTGCTCAACCTCCCGGTTTCTCCGACTTTGAGAAACCACATCATGTCTTCAAACTCAAGAAAGCATTGTATGGTCTTAAGCAAGCACCAAAAGCTTGGTACGACCGACTTAAGACTTTTCTTATGGATAACAAATACACTATGGGATTAGTAGATAATACTCTTTTTACCAAGAAAAAGGAATCACATATTATCATTGTTCAAATATTCGTTGATGACATTATATTCGGATCAACTTGTCAAGAATTATGTGATGATTTCTCTAAAATCATGCACGACGAGTTTGAAATGAGTATGATGGGTGAGTTAAATTTCTTTCTAGGACTTCAAATAAAACAACTAGAAGATGGCATATTCTTTAACCAATCTAAATATATAAAAGACATGCTTAGGAAATTTGGTCTTGAAGATTCCAAACCAACTAAAACACCCATGTCCTCGGACACTAAACTAACCAAGGATGAGGAAGGTGAATCCGTAGATAACACTAAATATAGAGGAATGATTGGTAGCCTACTCTATCTTACGGCTAGTAGACCCGACATTATGTTTAGTGTTTGTCTATGTGCTCGCTTTCAAGAAAACCCAAAGGCATCACACTTAGAAGCCTTAAAAGGATTTTTAGATACATTAAGGGAACAACGTGTTTAGGATTATGGTATCCCAAAGGAACGGGTGTAGAAAATATAGTGTATGCCGACTTCGGATCATGCGGTGACTATGTCGATAGAAAAAGTACAAGTGGTATTTGCACTTTTGTTGGACATTGTCTCACCTCATGGTTTGCAAAGAAGCAAACGGCTTTATCCATCTCAACTACTGGCCGAAGTGCGTCTCAGCCGGAAAAGCATGTCAACAAGCTCTTTGGATGAAGCAAGCTCTCGTAGATTACCGAATTCATCTCAACGACATTGTGATACTTTGCGACAACAAAGGAGCCATCGATCTCAGCAAGAATCCCGTTCAACATGCTCATACAAAGCATATTGAAATCCGCCATCACTTTCTTCGCGACAATGTTCAAAAAGGAAACATTTCAATCGAGAAAGTATCCTCCGAAGACAACATTGCCGACATCTTAACTAAGCCTCTTAAACGAGAACCTTTTAATCTTCTTAGACTTGGTTTAGGGTTAATGGAACCAAACATGTAGGATAAACATAGCCCAAAACATTAGAATAGTCAAAAGTAAAAAAATTTGTCTTGTACACACTCTTGTAGCCACGCACCAAGCGACAACAAAGGCGGAACCAAATTTTTGGTACCGTCATTCTGGTCCGTGGTGTCTACAGAGGCAAAACTGCTATATACAAATCATCCTCTTCCTCAAAACCCACTTTACCAAAACGTGTAAAACTTAAACCAAGCTCATTATTGTCATCTTTCCACTCACTAATCACTGAAGATAACATCATTGTAAGTATCCTAACTACATTTCATCTCTTAATTCCGAGTCTAGGATTCTTATTTATGCACAAAACTATCACAAATCATTACATGGGGTTTTATGTATGCTTTTATACCAAATATGAATTCAATTGGCAAATTGCATAACTAGTCATTGAAATTAGGTACTACATTATCATATTGCATAAACAAATCATGCTTCCACTAATTGATAGATAATGAATATAAGGCCCTATTCAAACAACCAAACACCCCATGTCAAAAGTTTTGAAAAGCTTCTCACTTGTAGGAAAACAATTTTTTCATTGCTAATACAAATAGAAACGTTAAATTTTCATCACTTGCATGCTCTTGAATACTAAAGGTATTGCATAACTAATATGCATTCCCGGGTATATTCAAATGAAGCCACATTGAATTAGGAGCATTTGGGTTATCTCATGGTATTTGCCAAACACCCCACTAAAACCATTTTTTGCATAAAATGAGTCGAGATAACCGCAACTCCAAATTGTTTTCATATAGGCACACACTAGAACCAAAAACGTTAAAACTTATTCTCATTTTTAACATATTAACTCTTGTCCTTAGGAATAACCATGGTAGCCGCAAGATTCTATGATCACAAAGACACCCTTAACTACATTCCCAAACACCACAAAACCAAAGGACTTACCAAGAACAAGTAGAAATATTTAGGGGTCTAGAATCAAGGTATTTCCATGAGGGTAGAACCATTCACTCATCCTTCCTTGAAAATACAAATCTCCATGAACAACTAGCCGCCATTCAATTCGATTGTCTTCTTGACATCGATGAACCAATTTGTCCTAGGTTTGTGTTAGAATTCTATGCTAGTGTGAACGGCTTTAGTGATGAAGACGATGATGAATTTTGTCTTAGGTTTAGAATCAATCAAAACGACTACACCATCACCTTAGCCAACTTTGCTCAAGTGCTAGGAATTCCCTACCGAGGAACTTGTCTACTCGGATAAATGGTCACTCACCGCTCTTGATGCTATCAATGACCGCTCTCTACCCTACCAAACCCGTTTGGCCGACAAGGATGTCATCCGTGAACACTTTTTTAACCCAAAGGGTGATACAACCCGAGTTACACGAAAGGGAAAAGAAGTAAACCGAGATCCATATGGAATGGAGCTAAATGAACTTAAGCCCGAATTTAAGAAATGGGAGGAGCTACTTAGAGCCAACGTCATTAGCACCATAGGAAATAGGGATCACATTAACGCTTGCCTTTGTCATATGCTCTACAACTTGTCCAACCGTCAACCATTCAATTTAGCCTACTACATAGCTAGGAGAATGATTGATATTCCAACTCAAGGATCGGTTGCTCTTCCATACGGGATGCTCCTCACCCGTCTCTATAGAAACTTTGCACCAATTCCACCAACACCAAAAGGGATGCACCTTCACTATGAGCTCATCCCTCTCATCTTTGTACCTTTGAGTGATGCACGAGTTGCTAAGACAAAAGGCAAGAGAGCAAAACCTCCAACTCCATCATCATCATCATCAAATAGCTCAGAGGATGGTCTTCCAAGCTCTCGTCTTCCACCTCATGAGTATTATGCATCTCTTCCCGAAATAGAGAATGAATCAGTGGAGTTCAAGCAAACTAAGGGAATGTTCAAGTGCCTTGGTAGGATGATGAACAAGATTTACAATAAGTTGGACAAATAAGGGTACTTTTAAGGAGTGTTTGGAACAATGCATTATCGTTAATGTTTGATACAATTTCGTTGTTTTTATTATGTAGGATGATAATATAAACTGAAACAATGGTGAATGCTAACAATTTCATGCAGGGGGATAGCACAAGTATGCTATCAAATTTTACCCATTTTCACTATAATGTGAAAATCAAAAAGCCTTGCTCAAAATACATGCTCCACTATGTTTATATATATGTTATCTACTTTTCCTAACTAGAAATGTTTAGTATAACATGTTTTGAGAAGAATTTCAGGTTTCGGAAAAGTCCCCGACACCTAAAAGCGAACTCTGTCCATTTTTACACTTCACGGATCAGGACGGCACCATAAATTTGGTACCGTCCGTTATGTAAATTGGTACCGCCGTGCATATGCAGACGGACCGAGCGGCCACCGGGTTCCGTGTAAGTTTTGGTGCCGTGGATCCTTCAGGTAACTTTCTGAATTTTGACTATTTCGTGATTCCAAACTACCATCCAATGCTTATAAGTCAATCCTAATTTGCTTATACTCTTATTAGAACTAGTATAATTCACTTAGGTATATAAGAAATCCATTTCCCACCAAAATTCAAAAATTTGAAAAATCCACCCAAGGAGCCCTTTTGCATAAAGGAAGGAACCAAAATTTTGGTACCTTCAAACCGTGGGTGATCGAATATTAGGAAATTCCACTCACTAGAACACATTTATTGCAAATCTTTTCTTCTTCACTCCATCTCTCTTGAATGGCTTGACTTGGGTGATATGACTAGCATTCAACCCACTTCCAAATCATTAGGAACCTCATCTCTTCAATGGTTTAACATCAAATCAAACACATTTCTCCATAATTTTCACTTCTATAAATTGAGAGGTTTTACCATGATCATCCTCACACCTTCTTCATTCTTACTATCATCTAGCAAAGACAAACCAAAGTCAAAATGACAAAATCATCTCCAAAACCTTGCAAGAAGACCGCTAGAATTAGTGTGAGGCCTTGTTGCTTCGATAACCTTAGCTCCTCATCCCGAGTCTTCTCCACTCACAATCTCATCTCCCATCCGAGATGATACAAACCTTACCTTAGCCACACCTACTCAATCACACATTGTGATCACCACTCCACCACCAACAAAACACCAACTTCACCTCCACTGGCACCCATCCAAACATCCAAAACACCTCACCACCTTCACCAAGGTCTCCAACTCTCATTCCTATGGAGTTATTTTCCACTCCACCTACTTCACCAAATCCTTTCTTGGAGGACTTGGATGACTTGCCTCCTAGGCCAAATCATCCACCACCATTGCCATCATTTGGCTCAATTGAGCGGATGGCTCATGAGTCACCTCGGTCATCCTTTGACCCAAACGCCCCATTAGGGCCTAAACCTCCTCTCTTCCACCCCATTCACAAAGACATTCATGGTCCTTTGTATGGGGATCATTCACTCACCACATCAATGTCCCTCATCTTGAGGACATTGAGGAGTGCATGTGGGATGCCAATCCCACTAGAGAGGAGATTCAAGCCGAACTCCACAACCTCCACCAATTCAAAGGCATGGTGGACTCTCACCTGAGTGAGACAATGCAAATGCAAAGTGCTTTGCTTGCTTCCATCATGACCACCCAAACATTTCCACCAACACCAACACATCTACCATTCCACCACCACAACCTCCCCAAACATACTACCCCCTAGGCATGGTTGCTCAACTTGTGAGCAAACGGCCCAAACCGTTGATAGGACCCGGGTTATGGTCCTAGACTTTCAAGAAGAAATGAGGTTCATCCTCAATCACATCCTTCGCCTCAAGCTCTTTCTCATCCACCATCAAATTAGGATGGTCATAGTTTAGCATTTCTAGTTTTCTCTTCTTAGGATAATTTTCTTTTCTTTTCTTCTTGTACTAAAACACATCATTGTGTTCCCATTTCATGATCTTTATTCATGAAAATTTTAACTAATGAATGGTGTTTTTATTATATTGTTGGTGCTTTTACATAGTGTTTGGAAATGCTTGTGAATGATCATTATTACTAACATTTTTTGTAGCTTTATTTTCACAATCCATGTATCTTCCCATTAAGCACCCAATTTAGGGGGAGCTTTGATCAAGGGGAGATAATTGCTCAGGGCTCATTACATTCGCGCCTCTTCTTTTTGTTGAGACAAAAAGGGGAGAAAATATAGAACTTGATTATATTTTGACTTTTCTGAAAAAGTCAATTGCATACTTGACTTTCGAAAAAGTCAACATCATACATCAACTAGTGAATACTTTGACTTTCATAATAGTCAAACATCATACACTTGCATTATCATTCTCCTTTCAAGTTCTAAAACTAATATTTTTATAACTCTTGCACAAACTTTGTATCTTTTATAAAAATAAAATTTATATTTTGTCCTCAACAAAAGGGGAGATTGTTAATACAAATATCGTCATTAAACGTTATTTATATTTTGATCTTTACCTAAGTTTTGTTAACGACAAAAGTAAATTTAATTTGTATAAAAGCTTAAAGCTTGTCAAGTTTAATAGATATTAAAACAAGCTTTTTCAAACAATATATTCATCATTCAAGCATTTACATTTATGATTAGTAACATCTTGATATAACTCTAATCATTATGTATGATAGTAGTTTTTAGAATGTGTTAGGTTCTTAAAACCAAACACTACTTAAGTACTTGCATATTTCTAAAATAGAAATACAACATATGACATCATGTGATGCATCATGGAAATCATTGGAAGATTTCATTAGATATTTTGTGTGGATTTGTACTCTTCATATCTTGCACGATCTCACTTAGATAGAGTTGACTTTAGCAAAGATTTGATATCTTACTTGTGACCCGGCCGGCGGTACCAATTTGGTACACGGCAGGAACCCTTTAAGGGTTCCGCATGGTCCGTCAGGAGCCTCACAATCCATTTGGCTATAAATAGCAATGCCAAGCCAAGTAGTTTTTTATCCCTTTCTAACATACTCTCATACATATCTTCTCTCTAACCTTTCTAACTCGGTTTCATATCATATTAGTGATCTCTTTTGTAGCAAAGAAGATCAAGTCACATTCAAGCTTCAACAAGAAGTTGGAAGTCTTGTTTGTTTAGTGTTGTATGATCTTGTGTTGATTCATACTTCATTGTTGTATTAAACCATCATAATCTTGTGAGTGTGAGTGGTTAGTATTTTAGTCCTCAAAATACATTGTGTGTGGGAGTGGTTGGACCCTTGGAAAGAACTTCGACATCTAGCTTAGTGTCGGAAATAGTGTAAGCGAAGTGTAAAGGTTTTCTCCGCGGTGAAAGGAGCTTGTTGACTAGTGAAGTTAAACTCTCGAGTGTGAGACTGGGAGGTGGAGTAGGGCAAGGAAAAAGAGTCCTTGTAGACCGAACCACTATAAACAACTTGTTGTGGTTTGATCATTTCTTTCCTTATTTACTCCTTACATATTGCTTGCATATTTCATTAACATATCTAAGATCAATATCAATTGATCTTTACAATAAGTTTCAAAACAAAGTTTTTAATTGGTAAACTATTCAACCCCCCTTCTAGTTTTCTACAAAATGTATTTCGTGTAGAAAGTGTAAACTTCTCAAACTAGAGGGACTAATCTCGTACTTTTTGTAACTTGAGGGTAAAAGTGTAAATTCGGGAAAAGTTTAGAAAAACTTATAATCTTATCATAACTTCGTAAAAGCAGTATTTTGATCAAGTGAACGTATTATTTTGGGATATCATTGATGAACTTATTTCATATATGAAATATATATATATATATATATATATATATATATATATATATATATATATATATATATATATATATATACATACATACATATATATATATATACTTAATCCCAATAAAACACACGGGGAATCTAAACACGTTAAAATACTCAACAAATCTATTAAATCTAACGGAGGAAAACATTTCAATTTACTTATGCGTAAGTGGGATCATTAATTAAGGCAATGTAGCATGTAAATTAACTTAAAGCGTTAAGCCGCATGCTAAAGCACACTGTGGATTGGACAATCAATGATCTATTGAATAAGAATATTCAATGCTCTATTATTTTGATGCGAACGAATGCTCATTTAAAGGACTTCGCCATCTCATCATTTTTAGGTTTTGAGTTTGGAACCTCCGCCTACATTGTAGCTTGATCTATTTGTGCGTGTTCATATCATCAAGGTGATTCATAGCCAGCTTTTACTTTTTTGCAAACCAGGGAGATACATGCTCTCTAAACTAGAACACAAGGTTTTTCATAAATGCTCTATCTTCTTGATTATTGGTACTGCCTAAGTATTTAGCCACAAGTCCCCTGATCATGAACCATTAGTCACGCATGAGTGAACGTAGATATCGTGAATAGTACTATGGGGATTAATGACCCGTCGCTTCGGTTATAGAGAAATAATTGGGGCGCACCATATTGAATTTCTTTAGGTAATTGGCTATTACCTCATTTGGAGCACACTTAACGTCTTTAGTAATTGATTGTATGCTTGAGTTTAGTTTTGGTTTCATGAGCTTAAGTAGCATAATAATACACTCTGTGATTTTTCTTATGATATTGCTAGTTTACAATGATCATGCTCTTATACTTGTGTTCAACTATTTTAAACCTATGGATTTCACTCAACATTTTTTGTTGACCTTTTTTAAGCATGTTATCTCAGGTAATCAGTGAAGATTATGACCAAGGCGCGGAATGGGGCATGGCAAGGCTTATCGGGTGGTGTAAAACATAAAAGTTGCCATTTCTTTCAAACTCATGATATTTCTTTTGCGAAAAACACTTGATCTATTTACAACGTTTTGTAACAAACTATGAGTTTTCGATGAATGATAACTATTTAAATAAAACGTCTCTTTAAGTCGCTTTTCTACATTATTGACTATGATCTCCATTCAAGTAACACCCGAATTAGTCTTCCACTGTCATTAAGATTTTCGGGGGTGTTACACCTTCAGACAGAAAATTTGCAGTACAATATTTGATCTTTCTTGACTGTAAACACTTATGCTCAGCATCAAGTGTTTTAACTTGCCATGTCTCAGTTCCTCTTAACTTTGATACATGTATAGCATAAGGACATTCATTGTCTGCTATCTTTCTTAAATTAGGTTTCCCACCTACATTTTCCTTTGACTTTGGACTGCAATCAATACCCTTTCATTCTAGAATGTTATTCTTGGTACACCTAACTTTTTCACTGGATCCAACTATTTGAGAATGTTAGGATTTGGAAAATCCAGTAGTTAAAGTGTCGGTCACCTCAAGTATATGTAATCGTTAGAAAGCTCGTAGTCGTAGTTATTTGATGTTAAGTAGTATTTAGTTAAGTAAAATCGTGGAGGACGGACGATCTTTACCATATGACACGATCACGCCGTAGGTGCATTGCGTGGTGCGTTATTGTAATAAGACTATAAATACTCTCTACCTCCCAAGGTAGAGAGTTTGAGCTCATAATAAGAGGTTTTCTTTCTCTCTTAAAGTTCCTAAACCTCTAACTCTTTCTCACTCTAGAAATCATCTTGTACGCCTAATATGGTAGTAATATGATGTGTATGTGAAATCCAATATGTTACAAATGGTATCAGAGCCATGGTTAGATCATCTCTTACATATCCTTGGATTTCTAGTGGTTTTTATGTGGTTTTTGAGTTTGAAAAAGTTTAGTGGTTTTGCATCATTTGGATCATTTCTAGTGTTAAGTTTGGATTTTGATTGTACTTTTGTGTTTAGGATCATCATAAGTGTTTAGGTTGTGATTTGGATGGCTTGAAATCATGTGGTTGGGTTGTTTTGGATTGAAAAGTGGTGTTTTTGAACATTTCTTCCTAGCGACTTGGTTCTCGGATTAATTTTCTTCATAGCGACTTGCTTTGTTATTTGGTAGCGACTTGTAGTTGAAGTCGTAGCGATTTCGAGTCCCTAGCGACTTGCCTATGAGAATGAATCCGACAAATTGTACAAGTTGGTGGATTCTCCACTACATTTAGCTGACAATTGAGGTGTGTTAGCGACTTGCTTCAGAAATTGTTAGCGAGTTGTAGTGTAAATTGTTAGTGACTTGATACTAGCGACTTGGATCTTAGCGAGTTGCTCTTTTAACTTGGTTCATAGCGACTTGTGTGTAGCAACTTGGTTCATAGCGACTTGGTTCATAGCGACTTGGTGCTTAGCGACTTTGTTAGGTCACAAGGTTTACAACACAAGCTTATAAGAAAGATAGAGAGGCGATTGAACAAGTAAACCAAACACACACACACGTAAATGTTAGACCGGTTATGCGTAGGAGTATGTGAAAAGAAAACTTGAACAACCAACCCTCAAGTGAGGGTTATTACATGATATTTATAGGCTAGGAGCTAGGGCAACATCCTACTCCTTCTCTCTATGGGCTTGGGCCTAAGCTCATGGGCCTTCTACATAAGCTTAAGGCTAATAACAAACATAAAGGCCATAATAAGCTAACTATTACATATGAGTAACTAACACTTGAACAAGTTTTAGGAGTGATTCCAACAATCTCCCCTCAAGTGTTATTACATATGAGTAACAAACACTCAAGTGTTGGTGATGAAAATCGGTGAAGGCGTTGATGTAATAGTAGCTTTGACGTCTTCTGACATTCTTCTTTCTTGTGAAAGGAATTGCCTTGATTTGAACAATCTCCCGATGTAGAGAGAGATAGTTTACTTTGAATTGATTATGCTTTGACGTCATCTTTAACTTTGTTCTTTGTTCATTGTTCTTTGTGATGAAAGTGATAGTATGTTGTTGTGCGCATCAAATCTTCCCAGGTGCAGCTTCCCGTTTTGCTCACAGTGTCTCAGCGTCATTCTTCAACATGCTCGCATGCTCTTTTGGCGTTGGAATTCAGTATTGATGAAGTTCTTTAAGTCTTTAACTTTGTAGATTCTCTGTATTGACGAAGAATCATTCTTACTGTTGTGTTGCTTTTGGATAGAACTTCCATTAGTGATGATGTTGGCGTTGAGCATGGAAGAAGTCTTACTGACGATCATTCGCTCGAGCTTCCATAAGAAGAAAACATAAAAGCGGTTAGTAATAAGCGGATTAGGCACTTACAAGTTTGAACCGAGAGTGTTAGCAAGATAGTGTGAAAACACAACTCTAATTCTTACAGGCCGTTTCGAATGGTCCCCCAGTGAGATAACACGATGTACAAAAGTACACCTACGATTCGTGATGAGTCATTGAGGAATTTACGAAGCATCATCACGCATCTTGTAGACCGTTTGAGACCACTAAAGCGCAATCCACGGGGGAGTTCGCGACACAACTGTTGTCCGGCGGTACGTTTGATGTTGACCCTGGCGAGGAGTTTCCATTCAATCACCGAGGATCAAAAATGTGAACCTCTCATAAATGTTCTCGACAGTTGCTAAGATCATGAAGGACTCGATAATGTACCACTGAAATTCTTATTGTTGAATATCAAGTGATGAAATGTCAAGTGTACCTAAGAGATCTTTTGATGAATCTTGATCGCTCCCGAACCGTCAAGTTTTATCACACAAGCTGACCACTTGTGAATGATCAACCGTAATAAACTTCAAACAGCTCAGGAACAATGCAATGAAGTCCAGCAGAGTTTAGTGTTTCCCGTTCGTTAAGTCCCAACGAAACTTGCCTTTGAATAATCAACGAATAGTGATCAAGTGAATTTGAGCGGGAAAAGGTTTGTGAATTAGAATAATTATACCTAAAAAGAAAGTTTATAAATTACAGGGGCTTAAATGCAAATTAAAGAAAATTAAAAGCTAAATTATATTAAATAAACGCTATCACTATTTTTAAAATGATGTTTTTGATTTTTTTTTATAAAACTTAAATTAAAAACTACGTGACGTACAAAAGAAAATGTAAACTGAAACAATATTAATCCTAAAATATGAAAATGACATTTTTACAAACCTAATGATAAGAGAAAATTTTTTAGAAAAATTATTTTATTACTATTTATTTATTTATTATTAATTAAAAACTATTTTTACCTATTTAATAATACCATAAAATATAAGAAAATATGAAATAAAGCTAGAAAAGTGAAATTATGACTTAGAAAAATCTAAAATAACTAAAGAGAATTTTCAAAACTAATTTTGTATTTTTCTGATTATTTTTCTATTTTCTATGAATTCAAAACTATTTAAAACTAATTAAATTGCTAAAAATTACAAATTTAACTAAGAAAAATTTGGAAAAATTACTTTTTTGCTTTTTATATTTATCTTAACCTAGGAAAAATGAAAACTTATTTTTTTGAAACTTTTATGATTTAATTGTATTAAAAGCTAATTAAAAGCATAACTGTATTTTAAATGAGGAAAAATATCAAACAAGGTCTGGAAAAATATGAAAATTCAGGAAAAGTCTAAATAATATTATAAGTCTATGAAAATATAAAAGCAGGTGTGGCTTATGTGAAGGATTAGACAATTGTAGAGAAAAGTGCTTATAAATAAGCACTTGAATTAAGCAAATAAACACCAAAGACCACCAAATTATCACAGAAGCTATAAAATGCTAAAACTACTCAAAAGCAACTAATTACAACTAGCCTAAACCTCTAAAGTGCAAGCTACACAGATTTGATGATTCAAAAACTCAAGTGCTAAACAGTTTGCCTACTTTGAAGCTTAAGCACAAGCTTATTGAAAAAGCTTATGTGAAAAACAGAACCAAGAATCTCAAGACCACCAGCTGAACTATCTCTAGACCAAGTTTTAGCCAAGGACAAGCTATATTGAAGCTTGTACAGAGCTTGCAAGAGGCCCATGTACAACTCGATTATTATGATGAGTGTGCACAGGGCAAATAAGCTCTTTTGAAGAGCTGATTTGAAGCTTATAAAAAATCACAAAAATTTCACAAAAATCATTTTTCAATACTAGACCAGTTCAAGTTGTTAAATCCAAAATACCAAAATCTCTTAACCAAGGATTAACAAATGATAAATCTACAAAGTTTTGGGAAAACTGGTTTTTATGGTTTTTGACTTTTAACTCAGAAATGGAAAGTTGACTTTAATGAGATTTGAGCTTAATTTGTTAACTGATTATGATGTATTAAGCTAAGATGAAACTAAAATAAGCCACTTCACTGAATTCTAAACACAAATCAAGCTTTTGAGCTATGAAAATTCCAACAGATATGCAATGAAGACAGATTGAAGATGATTTTGACTTTGAGTGTTCTAAGGTGCAATTTGACCCTTGAATTAAATCCAATGATCCTAAATAAGGCCAAGTTAGCGATCATGAGCACAAACCAAGCCTCAAACTCCATTTACCACTACAGATCAAACACCACTCTAAAACTATGCAAACTTAAAGCAGGCTAACCCTTTGAATTAAAGCTTGTATTATCACTAAACTCTAAATTACCCTAATTACCACTAAATAAATAGGTCTAAACTATTTAATGACCACAGTTACAAAATACAAGCGGTTTATGCAAAACTAGATTAGAAATAGAAATGAGATAAAAACTCACAAGTGTCGACTTATTTTTGCAGACTTAAACCGAACCCAACCTACACTAACCTAGTCTAATCCAAACCCATCCAAGCTACGCATCAACCAAATTCCATAACCAAGTCCATTTGATGCTTCAGTTGACTTTTGTTGACCGAATTCCAATTGTTACTTGAACTGATCTATAAGCTTGCTAAAAGCTATTAGGAGCTTAAGCAATCTTAGATGATTAATAAACAAGCTAGTTGGAGCCTGGTTTTACCACATTTAAAACTGCATAGGTGAAAGAAACTCAAAAACAGAAACTTAACCAATCTTTGAATTACTACTTGAAAATTAGTTGAACTGATATAAATGCTTGAGTTTAATACAAGGAAGGTTGAAAATACAATTTAAAACTTTAATTAAGACTTAAACAAGAAAAACGACATACATATGAAATTAAAAAAAAAAAACTAAGTACTCCCTTTTCTTGCTTCTCTTTCTTCCTTTTATACACCAAAACTCTTATTCTCTCACTTCTGAGCTTTTCCCACTTGCATTTGGGACCATTGGATGACTTGAGAAGATTTTGGCCGTTTGATTAACTTTTGGCGCCAAAAGTGAGATATCAACAGGGAATTTGAGTGCAAGGGGGAGGGAAGCATTAAATGCTTTTTGGATGTTGTTGAGTGGAGGGACATGGTGTGGAGGAGTTGTTTGGAAGGATGGTGGAGGTTGGTGTTTGCAGTGGCGAGTGGGAAGAAGAAAAAGAGAGGGAAGCGAGCTGGGGTTGACTTATTTGACCGGTGGGTCTATTATTAAACAGGGGTCAAAGGGAGGGGTCAAGGGTTTGGCGGGGTTCAAAAGGTTTGATAGGGGCCATGGCTTGTAATACAAGGACTTGTTTTGCAATTTCGAAAGATGGAGGACCAATTTACTATTATCTTGATTTCACAGGGACCAATCATGTACATTCTGAATTATAATCCAAGGGCCAAACTTGACAATCTACAATATTCCAAGGACCAAACTTGTCAATTTTGAAACTCAAAGGACTAAACTTGTAATTTCTCAAAACTTTTGACATTTTTCACCAAAGGACTAATTATGACAAGTTATGATTTTAAAAGGACCTTTGGTGACTTTTCTTTCAAAATAAGTGCTCAGGGACTATTTGACAATTTTTGAAACTTGGGGCTGAAAGCTGCCAATTATGCAAACTTAGCTCATTTTTCATCTGATTTTAAACATTTTGCATCGGAAACATATAAAATGCAATTTTGAGATATTTTCAGTATTTTGATGCATTTCGAAAGCATTTTAAGTGTTTTGCAGATTCAGATTTGACCAAAATGATGAGTATTTAAACACTCATCAATCCCCACACTAAACTATTGCTAGTCCCTAGCAATCTTTTGAGAAAAACTTAATGGATTTGAATCTCTTTACCAAAAGCCATTACTTCTGGGGTAGCCAATTGTTTCAGTTCAAGTAAGAACCTTGGTACAATGATAACCAAATGATTTTGAGCAAATCACCGGCTTCCAACCAGTTTGATTTGTCTTTACCGGAAGCCGTTTATGGACTAGCCAACTCTTAGATAATATATACTATCTTTGGTGGTGATTACCAATTATGGTTTTTCCATTTGCCTTTCCACAAGCCATAAACTTGCGGGCTAGCCAACTCTTCACTAATTAAAGATATGGTGAGCTAAATACCATACAATTTTGGGCAAATTGCAAGCCGTCAACGGATTTGAGATATATCTTTACCAAGAGCGTTTGCTCTGGATTAGAATCCTTTTGTTTATTAAACATGGCGACTGATAACATAAGGCGAGTAAGTGCAAAACACTTACTCAAAAAATTTTGGCCAAAATGGGGGAATTGGGTATATAATTATATGATAAAATTCGTGAGAATTCCCCCCAACACTAGAAATGAATATTTCCCTCAATATTCAAAGTACCGCTGTTATGCGAAACAGAGAACGTAAAAAGGGAAATATACGGCCATTATTTGAGAATTTTTTTTTTTTTTTTACAAATGGGGCAACTCCCCACACTTGGGTGGTAGAAAGTAGAAAGAAGTCAGAAATATGGGTGAAAACCCATATGGCATGCTATTGTTTTTGATTCCCGAGTCGCTAGCTTGACTCGATCCCCCATTCATTGGTTCATGGGGAAAGTTTGTAAATCCGGGACAACCACCGGTGGGAATGTCCTCTCCAAAATAATGCTTTAATCGATGACCATTCACTTTAAAGTTTGGACCATCGGGTTGAGATAACTCAATGGTTCAATAAGGAAATACTTTTGGTGAATGGTCCGGACCACGGGATTTTAGTTTTCCAAGAAAATCTTCAATCTTGAATTGAAAAGAAGGACTCGATCACCGACGTTGAAAACGCGGTTTTGATTTTGGAGTCATGAATCTTCTTTGTCTTTTCTTTGTAGATCAAAGAGTTCTCGTATGCTTGATCACGGAGTTCATTTAATTCATTCATTTGAACATTCCGGTGATCACCAGTACTGAATATCGAAGTTGGCATGTTTCAAGGCCCAGTATGCCTTGTGCTCAAGCTCAATCGGTAGATGGCATGCCTTCCCGTACACTAGCTTGTATACACTAGCTTGTATGGAGTACACCCGATGGGTGTTTTATAAGCTGTACGGAATGCCCAGAGTGCGTCATCTAGCTTATCCGGCCAAGAGGCACGGTTTTAAGCCTCTGTCCTTTCAAGAATTCTTTTAATCCTCGGGTTGGAAACTTCCACTTGCCCACTTGTTTGGGGTGGTACGCGATAGAGAGCGGTGAGTTACACCATACTTTTGCATGACTCTATCAAACGGTGTCATTGAAATGCGCGTACCACGATCACTGATTATAGCTCGTGGAGTTCCAAACCTAGCAAAAAGAGATTTTAAGAATTTCACAACAACTCGGGCATCGTTGGTAGGCAAAGCTTTCGCTTCAACCCATGTTGACAAATAGTCAACGCCCGAGTGTATTTATTTCCTCGAGATGAAGGAAATGGCCCCATAAAGTCAATGCCCCAGATGTCAAAAATCTCACACACTTGAATGGCGTTTTGCGGCATTTCATTTTTTTGTGAGATATTCCCGTGACGTTGACAAGCGTCACAGGTTTTGACAAATTCATGGGCATCCTTGTAAATCGTGGGCCAATAAAATCCGGAATCAAACACCTTCTTGGCGGTGTAGTTGGGGCTATGATGTCCCCAGTAGGTCCAGAATGGCAAGCCTTGAGAATGTCATTGGCTTCCCGACCATACACACATCGCTGATGACTTGATCCGCGCAAATTTTGAATAAGTAGGGGTCGTCGAAGTAATGTTTACATCTTTAAAGAATTTGTTTTTCTGTTGGGACAACATCCCTTTCACCACAAAGTTACCCGCATGGTAATTTGCAAAGTCAGAAACCATGGGGTAGAAGAGTCTCCACGAAAAGAAACCACATTGAGTGTTTCGAGAGGAAATGTTTCGTTTATTTCCTTTTTCTTGAACACATCTTGGTGAGGGTTTTCTAGACGGGACAGGATGATCGCCGGTTCTCGGCTCCTTTTTATCACGTATAATGATATCAAATTCTTGCAGGAGAGAACCCCGGAGCAATCTCGGCTTTGCATCTTGTTTTGCAAAGAGATATTTGAGAGCCGAGTGATCCGTATACACTACGCATTTGGTCAAGATTAGGTATGGTCGAAACTTCTCAAACGCATACACCACTAACAATTCTTTTTCTCAGTAGTGGTGTAATGGGTTTGAGCTTCAATCATAGTCTTACTCGCGTAGTGGATAGGCTGAAAATGCTTGGTTTTACGTTGCCCCAGGACGCACCGATAGCAAAATCACTTGCATCGCACATGAGTTCAAAGGGTAAATCGGTCGGGGCAACTAGAATGGGTGCTTCCGTAAGCTTTTTCTTTAATGTTTCAAAAGCTTCGATGCACTCTGGTGAGAAGATAAAAGGAGCATCTTTTTCAAGAAGATGGGTCATAGGCTGAGCGATTTTAGAAAAATCTTGTATGAATCTTCGATAAAACCCGGCATGACCTAGAAAACTCCTAATACCTTTGACGGTAGTAGGATGAGGCAATTTGGCAATAACATCGACTTTTGCTCTATCTACCTCAATCCCGTTTTTGAAATCTTATGGCCAAGGACTATGCCTTCTTTGACCATAAAGTGGCTCTTCTCCCAATTTAGACAAAGATTGGTGTCTTCACACCGTTTGAGCATTTTTTCTAAATGGGAGAGACATGTTTGAAACGAGTCCCCAATGACTGAGAAGTCATCCATAAACACCTCCATTGTTTCCCCGATCATGTCGTGGAAAATGGCCATCATACATCGTTGGAATGTGCCAGGAGCATTACATAAGCCAAAAGGCATCGTCTGTAGGCAAAAGTTCCGTATGGGCAGGTGAATGTGGTCTTTTCTTGATCCAGTGGATTAATGGGGATCGAAAATAACCAGAAACCATCAAGGAAACAATAGTACTCGTTTCCTGCTAATCTCTCAAGCATTTGGTCCATGAAGGGTAGAGGAAAATGGTCTTTATGGGTGGCTTCGTTTAACTTGCGATAGTCAATACACACACGCCATTCCGTAACCAATCGAGTTGGAATTAACTCGTTTTCTTCATTTGTGACAACAGTTATGCCACCTTTTTTGGAACACAGTGGATGGGACTGACCCAAGGACTATCAGAGATTGGGTAAATTAAACCGGCATCAAGAAGTTTGAGAACCTCTTGTTTGATAACCTCATGAATCTTAGGATTCACCCTTCTCTGATGTTGGACTGCTGGTTTGAAGTCATCCTCCATCAAGATTTTGTGAGTACAAAACTCAGGGTTGATACCCTTAATGTCGGAGAGTTTCAAGCAATTGCTTGCTTGTGTGACTTCAAGACCTTTATGAGCGATCTTCTCCTCCCGGTTAAGTCTTTAGCAATTATTACGGGTAATTTATCATCACCCTCCAAGAATGCATACTCGAGATGAGGAGGTAGGTCCTTAAGTTCAACCTCGGGAAATTCTTGAGTAGATGTTTGTACTGATTTGATTTCCTCAATCGTGATCTCTTTCGAGGAGGAGTGCGGTAATGGATCTTCATTTAATAATTGCTCAAGATAAAGGATATCTCCCTCCGAATCATAAACACCATCAATTCGGCGTGAATTGATTCATCACTACAAGACTCATCGATCTCTTCCAGAAAGAAGTCACCTCCCTCAAACGGAGTGAGAGAGGGGGAAAAGTCGGCAATAATTGGTTGAGAAGATGTGGTGGAATCCCCACTCACAGAATTATGAAAATAACCAAGAAACTCTTGAGAGTAATCCTCTGAAGCAATATCAATTAAATCGATTCGATTAACGATTCGCATCATAATTTGAGGGTACCTTGAAGTTTGATCAAGGTTAAAGGTAACAGCTTCATTACCCACACGTAACGTGATTTCTTGCTCAAATACATCAATGAGAGCACGACCCGTTCTTAGGAATCCTCGTCCAACAATGAGGGGAACCCGATGATCGGCATCGAAATCAACAACCACAAAGTCAGGTGGAAAATGGAACTTTCCTACTTTCACGAATACATCCTCGGCGATGCCAAGAGGACGCGATATAGAACGATCTGCAAGCTCAAGAGTCATGCAGGTAGAAATAAGTTCTGGAAGAAAGCTTCTTCCATACTGAATAAGGCATCAGATTGATGCTTGCACCAAGATCGGCAAGGGCAAAGCATTCAATCATTCCCGGAAAAACACAAGGAAGAAGAAATTTTCCAGGATCTCCAAGCTTCTCGGGAAGCTTCTTTACAGAAGCTGCTGAGCAGTTCTCGTTCAAGGAGTTTTAGCCATTTCAAAGCGATTTTTCCTTGTTGCTTAACATGTGTTTGAGAGTTGATGCAAATTTGGGCATCAGCATGATGGCATCATAAAAGCATATGTCAAAATGTAATTCTTGGAAAATTTGAAAAAATTTCTCCATTTGATGACTGGCTTTTTCGTGGAGCTTTTGCTCATTTAAACGTGATGGGTAAGGAATAGAAGTTTTGGATTTGGGGTTGTCAACTGGAGGTTCAAAAACAACTCGGGTTTGGTTTTGGGTTTCGGGACAACTTGAGGATGGACATGTGTTGTACTTTGTGAGCTAGTAGGTTGCACTTCGTCCTTGGTCGCCTCAGTTCACTTTCCACTACCTTCGGGAGAGAAGAAGAAGAGGTAGTAGGAATAGCGGGTCCAGCATATGAAGCACCACTTCCGGTTGTGATCGCCTTTGCATCGCCCCTCGGATTAGCGATCGTGTTGCTAGGTAAAGTACCGGAGCCCGAGGGTCGATCATTTAAAGACTTCTTAATGTCAGAAATCTGGCTTACCAACAACCTATTCATTTCCTCTTGGGATTTCATGAATTGCTTCAATAACTCATCAGATGATGGTCCAGTTGGAACAATGGCTTGATTTTGTGTAGGAAAATTCTGGCCTCTATTGTTTGGATTAGGGCCTTGATTTTGAAAATTTCCTTGATTATTGCCATGAAAATACCCTGGGTTGAAATTTCCCTGACCTTGGTTTCTATTAAAATTTCCTTGGTGTTGGAAGTTTTGACTTTGATTTTGAAAACCGTTATTTGGATTAAAATTACCTTGGTTTTGAAAACCTTGGTTCGTTCTATTTTGATTTTGATTACGGTTTTGGTTTTGGTTGAAACCGGGTGGTCCAGGGTAGTGGTTAGGACGGTGGTTCGGGTCTATAGGAGCACGGTATTGGTTGCCTCCTGAATTGGAAATCCCGCCCACAGCGTTAGCTTCAAAAGGGTTACCATCGGTGGCCATACAGTTGTAATAGGCATGGGGGCCACCGCAAGTAACACATATTTCCACTTTCTTAACTCGGAGGAGGTGAAGTTTGTGGAAAAAAAACTTTCTTTTGGTTGGAGAGAACCAAAGCTTGAATTGCTTCCGTGAGTTTGTCAATTTTAGCATCGGTGCTAGATTGACTCACGGGCGATGAAGTAGAAGGACCAACACTGATTTGGGAAACAACCGGTTTGCTTCGTGCAGTGCGGACTTTAGACTTGTTTTCCATTATCGTTAAAGCTTCTTTTACAGTTTTGCTCAAGAAATTTCCTCCAGCGGAGGAATTGAAAGAATCTTGATCAGATTGACTCACTCCATTATAGAAAGTATCGAGTTGCATCAACTCGGAGAAACCGTGGTGAGGACATTTTCGGAGCAACTCCTTAAAACGATCCCACGATTCACTGAAGGATTCATCAAACTTTTGTGTAAACTTGATGATTTCGTTTTTAAGACTCGTGGTTTTGGAAGGTGGATAGAACTCATTCACAAATTTCTTCACCAGGTCTTCCCATGTTTCGATCGATTGAGGGGCTTGTTTTTCAAGCCAAATCCGGGCTTGTCCTCAAGGAAAATGGGAACAGAAGAAGCTTGACAACATCTGTAGGGACATTCTTGTATTTGATGGTAGATGCAATCTTGTTAAACCATCGAATATGAGCATGAGGATCATCCCTCTCAAAACCATAGAATTGACTTAAGGTTACAAGATTCAGATAACCCGGTTTTAGTTCAAAATTTTCACCACAATGGTTTGGAATAACAATAGCATCTCCATACCCATCGATGGGTGCCGAGAAGCTCGCACATAGACGTTCTTCGCCATGATAACGGAAGTAGTGCGGCGTCCGGATCTCGAGATCCGGTGATGGGGCGAACGTCTACGGACACGCCTTCTTGGAATCTTGACAAGCTCACGAAATGGGCTCATAGACCTAGAAGAGCGGTGCGATACACTAGAGTTAACTCTAAGGAATCTCAGAGTTAAGGAAGAATTATGAAAATGGAGAAAGAAGAATCTTTTGGTTTTATGGTTTTGACAAGTAGATATAACAACAAATCCAATTAAAACAATATCGAGGCAAACGACATGAACTTAAACCAATAATCACAAGATGAATGGCTTCTTTGAAAAAGGTACACCACTCACAAGGACACAAAGGCAAGTTTTAATCTTTGGTTCGGGAACTTATTATGGTCGTACCCCCAGTTAGGTAGTACACTGCCTTGGTTTGCGGTGGTAATTTTTTATGTTGTTATTATTAAACAAAGAAAACGACAAATCTTTTTGTATTTTATCTTTTATATATATATAGAAACAAAAGAAAAATATTTTTTGTGTTTTATACGTTTTAAGATGTTTTTGGGTTTTTGGATTTTTATAAGAAAATATATATAGATATAGATGGTATAAACAAGGAGTGAATATTCAAATTACTAATCTGCTAAGCGTAAGATAATTAGCACTGCTCCCCGGCAGGCGTAAAATTTGATCGCTCCCGAACCGTCAAGTTTTATCACACAAGCTGACCACTTGTGAATGGTAAACCGTAATAAACTTCAAACAGCTCAGGAACAATGCAATGAACTCCAGGAGAGTTTAGTGTTTCCCGTGTCGTTAAGTCCCAACGAGCAGGTAATGAATAATCAAGGATAGTGATCGAGTGAATTTGAACGGGAAAAGGTTTGTGAATTAGAATAATTATACCTAAAGAGAAAGTTTATAAATTACAGGGGCTTAAATGCAAATTAAAGAAAATTAAAAAGATAAATTATATTAAATAAACGCTATCACTATTTTTAAAATCTGATGTTTTTGATTTTTCTTTTATAAAACTTAAATTAAAAACTACGTGACGTACAAAAGAAAATGTGAACTGAAACAATATTAATCCTAAAAATATGAAAATGACATTTTTACAAACCTAATGATAAGAGAAAATTTTTAGAAAAAGGAAATTATTTTTATTACTATTTATTTAATTATTATTAATTAAAAACTATTTTTACCTATTTAATAATACCCTAAAATATAAGAAAATATGAAATAAAGCTAGAAAAGTGAAATTATGACTTAGAAAAATCTAAAATAACTAAAGAGAATTTTCAAAACTAATTTTGTATTTTTCTGATTATTTTTCTATTTTCTATGAATTCAAAACTATTTAAAACTAATTAAATTGCTAAAAATTACAAATTTAACTAAGAAAAATTTGGAAAAATTATTTTTTTGCTTTTTATATTTATCTTAACCTAGGAAAAATGAAAACTTATTTTTTGAAACTTTTCTGATTTAATTGTATTAAAAGCTAATTAAAAATACCTAAAAACTGTTTTAAATGAGGAAAAATATCAAACAGTGCTGGAAAAATATGAAAAATTCAGGAAAAGTCTAAAATAATATTCTAAGTCTATGAAAAATATAAAAACAGTGGCTTATGTGAAGGATTATGAAGCTGTAGAGAAAAGTGCTTATAAATAAGCACTTGAATTAAGCAAATAAACACCAAAGACCACCAAATTATCACAGAAGCTATAAAATGCTAAAACTACTCAAAAGCAACTAATTACAACTAGCCTAAACCTCTAAAGTGCAAGCTACACAGATTTGATGATTTAAAAACTCAAGTGCTAAACCAATTTTCTGTCTACTTTGAAGCTTAAGCACAAGCTTATTGAAAAAGCTTATGTGAAAAACAGAACCAAGAATCTCAAGACCACCGGTGAACTATCTCTGACCAAGTTTTAGCCAAGGACAAGCTATATTGAAGCTTGTACAAAGCTTGCAAGAGGCCTGCACACAACTCAGTGTATGATGAGTGTGCACAGGGCAAATAAGCTCTTTGAAGAGCTGATTTGAAGCTTATAAAAATCACAAAATTTCACAAAAATCATTTTTCAACACTAGACCAGTTCAAGTTGTTAAATTCAAAATACCAAAATCTCTTAACCAAGGATTAACAAATGATAAATCTACAAAGTTTTGGGAAAACTGGTTTTTATGGTTTTTGACTTTTAACTTAGAAATGGAAAGTTGACTTTAATGAGATTTGAGCTTAATTTGTTAACTGATTATGATGTATTAAGCTAAGATGAAACTAAAATAAGCCACTTCACTGAATTCTAAACACAAATCAAGCTTTTGAGCTATGAAAATTCCAACAGATATGCAATGAAGACAGATTGAAGATGATTTTGACTTTGAGTGTTCTAAGGTGTAATTTGACCACTGAATTAAATCCAATGATCCTAAATAAGGCCAAGTTAACTGATCATGAGCACAAACCAAGCCTCAAACTCCATTTACCCACTGATCCAAACACCACTCTAAACATGTTATGCAAACTTAAACTGAGCTAACCACTGAATTAGCTTGTATTATCACTTAAACTGACTCTAATTACCCTAATTACCACTAAATAAACAGGTCTAAACTATTTAATGACCACAGATTACAAATACAAGCAGTTTATGCAAACTGAATTAGAAATAGAAATGAGATAAAAACTCACAAGTGTCGAGCTTATTTTTGCGGCTTAAACCAAGAACCCAACCTACACTAACCTAGTCTAATCCAAACCCATCCAAGCTCTGCATCAACCAAATTCCATAATCAAGTCCATTTGATGCTTGATTTGACTTTTGTTGACCGAATTCCAATTGTTACTTGAACTGATCTATAAGCTTGCTAAAAGCTATTAGGAGCTTAAGCAATCTTAGATGATTAATAAACAAGCTAGTTGGAGCCTGGTTTTACCACATTTAAAACTGCTGTAGGTGAAAGAAAACTCAAAAACAAGAAACTTAACCAATCTTTGAATTACTACTGAAAATTAGTTGAAACTGATATAAATGCTTGAGTTTAATACAAGGAAGGTTGAAAATACAATTTAAAACTTTAATTAAGACTTAAACAAGAAAAACGACATACATATGAAATTAAAAACTAACTACTACTCTTCCTCTTGCTTCTCTTTCTTCCTTTTATACACCAAAACTCTTATTCTCTCACTTCAGAGCTTTTCCCTTGCATTTGGGACCATTGGATGACTTGAGAAGATTTTGGCGTTTGATTAATTTTTGCCAAAAGTGAGATATCAACAGGAATTTGAGTGCAAGGGAGAGGAAGCATTAAATGCTTTTTTGGATGTTGTTGAGGTGGAGGGGACATGGTGTGGAGGAGTTGAGCTGGAAGGATGGTGGAGGGTTGAGTGTTTGCAGTGGCGGTGGGAAGAAAAAAGAGAGGAAGCGGCAGGGGGTTGACTTATTTGACGGTGGGTCTATTATTAAGGGGGTCAAAGGGAGGGTCACAAGGGTTTTGTGAGGGTTCAAAAAGGTTTTGATAGGGGCCATGGCTTTAATACAAGGACTTGTTTTGCAATTTCAAAGATGGAGGACCAAAGCTGCTATTACGATTTTCCAGGACCAATCATGTACATTCTGAATTATAATCCAAGGGCCAAACTTGACAATCTCCAATATTCCAAGGACCAAACTTGTCATTTTTGAAACTCAAAGGACTAAACTTGTAATTTCTCAAAACTTTTGACATTTTTCACCAAAGGACTAATTATGACAAGTTATGATTTTAAAAGGACCTTTGGTGACTTTTCTTTTGAAATAAGTGCTCAGGGACTATTTCTGACAATTTTTGAAACTTGGGGGACTGAAACTGCCAATTATGCAAACTTAGCTCATTTTTCATCCGATTTTAAACATTTTGCATCTGAAACATATAAAATGCAATTTTGAGATATTTTCAGTATTTTGATGCATTTCTGAGCATTTTTAAGTGTTTTGCAGTTCAGATTTGACCCAAAAATGATGAGTATTTACACACTCATCAAATCTCATGGCTCTAGACTCAATAGTGCGTTTTGGTTTTCTTGAGCGGAGACTAGGGAGAGGGTCTCCTTCTTCAATACCAGCAATCTCTAAGAGAAAGCCGATAGTTTACGTAGGGTTCCCTGTGAGAATGAAACAAGCTTCTGTTGAGAGAAACTTGAGTGGTTAAGAAGGTTTAGTGCATGCGTCAGTGGGTCCATGACGACTTTTAATCTTCAATACCGGTGTCATCTAGTGACAACCAGTAGCATATGAATTGAACCCGTTGTCTGCCCTAAGTTGAATAATCTGGAGGGCTATTTCTTTTCACCCTTTTCTTTGCATTTCTTTTTAATTCTTCAACTCCTTCTTTCTCCGATTCTCATTTTCTCCTTTTTACAATCATACCTAAGGACTTCTAAATACTAACTATTTGTGGTGTCCTGGGGTAGATCCCTCCGGCTCTGGCGGATCATAGGACGGTTATTCCTAACCTTAGTCACTTATAACTCCATGACTAACCTATGTTGCCATAAAACCATTGTTGTGAAAAATCTCTCAAAGTGTTTGTGAATGAAAAACATTTTAGTACCATTGTTGAGATAAGATTTTGCATAAATACTCCCCCTCCACATGTGCTTAAAAGTTTTAACGGTTAAAATGCACGGTGAGGAAAGAGCGCGCACATTTTGAATTGATCAACTCAAGATAGACATTCCCCGCGAGACGGTTTACGTGCTGCATAGTTAAGAGTTGCATTGTCAGCTTTTAGGTGACAACTAGCTCTAATAACTACCTTGAAGGTGTAGACAATCCTCGAAAGGTTGTCAAACCCGTCAGAGTTCATGTCTACCAAGATTTTCTCGAATGGTACATTCTACTCGGACAAGTCCTTTGCGAGACACGTTTACATCACTAGCGAACTAGCTTGAAATTATTACCCGTCCCGGACAAGTCTTTTCGAGTTACTAACAGTTAAAATCTAGTCAATTCATGGGTTAAGTCTATAGCACAAGGATTCATTTGCATTTACACAACATATTTCTTATCACGTGTTTTCTCCCCCTCAAAAATGGCATATGTGATGTTATTTTTGAAAAGTTGAGAATAAATATGACCATTTCGAGTGTTGCGGGAAGAAGGACCACTGTGAACAATTTTTGAATAAAGTTTTAATTCAAGTACTCCCCCTCAACGAGTGATATAAACGGTTGAGGTTTTGAAAATCATAAGGGAAAATACTTGTTCTTTTGAGCAAAACCTTGAAAAGTGAAAGGTTTGATAGGTTTTACTCAAAAGTAAGAAGCTTTCGCTCCTTTTATAAGGATTGTGGCACTGAAGCGTACCACAGGGTCCTTTATTTACACGTACGGGTTGTACACTGTAATGTGTGCACAAGCCATAGACATAATTAGATCATACATCCAAATTTATAATGAAAGAAGCATGTTAAGGGGTACCAGGTAGTCCAGAGATGTCGCCAGGAGTGTGAGTCTGGCGTTGAAAGCCGATGATGTTTCTCCTGGGTCGACCACCAACATAGGTTTCAAATCTTACGATCCCTTCTATACAACCGTTCATCAATCATGGTGATGATCCTCTTCACGTCCCTTCGATCCCGAGAATTCCATCGCTTAGGAGACCCGATCTTTTGGTGTATATCCTTCAACCAGTAAGCCAATCCGTCCCCAACCATCTTTAAAGTGTGATCTCAAACTTATGAAGATCTCTCACGCCATCAAGCAATTTCTTTGAAGTTCATCGGTAAACCACCGAAAGGTTTGCGATGAGCGTATAATGTGGAAGCTGGTTGATGTCGGGTAGATCAAGCTGCGGTGGAGTGAGGTTGACTCGGGTCCGATAAGATTCAACCGCCATTGGAGATCTTCTACACGCTTGGATAACTATGCGTCGATGAAGATGAGCACGACTTGATGAATTCACGCTGTACTGCGGGAGAATTGTCTCATACGACCTTGTACTTTGGCAAGGTACATGTCTTCGATGTCGCTGATAGACAAATTCTCAAAGTCAGCTTCATAGAATACATAATCCCTTTCATCTTGTCGTTTGACCACGATATTCTTTAGGAAGGTGTAGTCCCACTTAGATGAAAGATCGACGTGTTTGATGGCATCGATACTTTTAGAACCTGAATACGCATGTTGAGACTTCGAACTCGGCACTTCAGAGTAGATTCTTCGCGCTTCGCCATGATGAATCTCGCATGCTGCATCTCGGTTCGTAGGCTTCCACTTTGTTGGAGAACAAGTGATTGGCACGTTCCTCGATGGCTATTCAGTTCGAGTATATAGTCAGCAGGGAATGGAAGTGTCAACGATGTAGCGTATTTCCTTGAACCATCGCCACCATGTAGAAGAAAATCCAAGTCTCCGTTGAAGAAATATCGGAATGGAATCCTTGGTTCATCTGATTGGCCAATTGTTGGTAGAGGTTTTGACCAGTCTGTGTAGTATGGAGGGTTGTCCCGTTTGGTGAAGTCGATGTTTGCTACTGGGTTGAGCCAATCCATGTTGTTAGACATAGCTCGAGCAATGTTTTCAAGGTGATATTCGACCTCGATGGCACTTTCTGAGCTGTCTTTCCACAGTTGAAAAGCTTCATTCTTGATTCGCCTCAACTTGGATTTCGTCATCTTCTTCACATGGAACTTTTCTTGCATAATCTTAGCATGTTCCAGTGTATTGCCGCGTCTACCGATCTTGACCTTCTTCGGGTAGGGGAGTGGAATTGACAAGTGTAGAAAACCATTCAAATTCTTCTGTGGTGTCTTCATCTAGCCATGATAGGACGTCACTTGGCGCTTTTCTTCTGTTTCTTGGGCCTAGATGAGGGTTCTGGCTTCTTTACTTGTTTGGGAGAGGTGGGTTGTTGTAGGGGCTCATTGTGTTCTTCATCGTCACCACCGTGATACTCAAGTAATCACCGGTTTTTGAGTCCGGGGTGGTGTCTCGAATCATGAGGTTTTATCGGTAGAAGAACGAGGAGGAGACCTTTGTTGAGCAGGAGGCCGTTGGGGAGGTGGTGGCATAGAAGATGATTCACCCGACTTCTTTTGTCGTTTAGCTTCATCATTCTTATCCTGATCCTTATCTTCATCGTCTCTAGGACGTTTAGACTTTTCAGCGTCGATTCTGCATGCTTCTTGAAGTTGGTAGTCCAACAATGCTTGAAACAGCTTTCCTTCCTCAGAAGTAAATGTCCCAGATCGTGCATACATTTGTGTGACAAGCTTGGCCACCAGTTCATTATCCGAGAAAACTACAGGATTCGATGGATTGATTGTGACGGTTAAGGGTGTTGATCTTATAGTTTGCTTGGCTATCTGCATAAGATTCGGATATAGTTGTCCGGTAAACATCTCCTTTGTGACTTTAGGAACGATATCCAGAAGGTACTTGTGAGTGTAGCCTTCGATCATTCTGTCCATTTTCCTTGTAGATCATCCCGCATGAGCTTCTATATGTATTCCTTTCATCGTGCATTTTGTCATTCTCATCATGTAGATACTGCATTTGGTCAGCAAACCAATTCAGTTTTCTGTATAGCATGTCCTTCTTTTTGACTTGTTGGACAGCTTTTACAATTCTTTTATGAGTATGAGAAATCCAAGATCAAGGTGGCTTCTTCACCGATCCGATGATGATTTGGTTGATCTTTTTGATGGTGGTGGTGAAGAGTGAGAAGAAGAATCTGATGATGATGAGATGTGAGGAGACTCCGGGTCCTTTGGTGGTTCAGAATTTTCTTCCTTTGATCGTGCAGGACTATCTAGAAGAAACGTATCATACTCAACATCTTCTTCATTGCCAGTCTTAGCTTGTTCATCAGCCTTTGGCTTTGACGCAGCCTTCTTCATCAACTTTAACCTTTCTAGCTTCTCAGATTCGGTTCTTCAAAATCAAACTCAAGAGTATCTTCGACACGTTCTGTTTGTTGTACCAAAGTGGTGGCACCAGATCCCTTATCGAGTTGATTAACCGCATCGATCCGGTGAAGGTGAGCTGCACCACTTGACCCTCCGGGCCACCCATTTGTTCTTTTGCAAATTCTTTTGCCACGTGTTGGAGTCTAAGGAATTTGAACTTCTTCCTGTATGAGGTATCCAGTTGCTCTTCATCACTTTCTGAGCTTTCATCATATGGCACAAGTACCGGAGTCTTTCCTTTGCCATGTTCAGCTATTGGACTAGGAGGTTTTGGTACTTATGGAGAGTCATCCTTGCGCTTTCAGAGTAGTGGACCTCCTCGTCTGATTGTGTATCTTCGGAGCTTTCATCCAGTAGCTTTCTTTGTGGTTCAAGTGTAGGAATAGGAGCAGCTTCCTTGGAGGGAACTTTCTTCCTTGGAGTAGGTTTCCTCTTTGGGACCTTCCTTTGAATCTCTGTGCTTATTGCACTTCCAAAGACTTCCTCTTCTCGTTCTCCGAGTAGGAGTTCCAGAAGGCTTTTCATCGAGATGACCAACTTTGCCTTCTCGTCTGCTACTTGATACCTTTTGTATGTTTCAAGCTTTTTGATTTCATTGGTCAGAAGGTGATCAGCAAAGCACGACACCTTGTTTCTTTGTTGTCGATTCCTTGATTCTGATAGAAAGGATAGGTTCGGACAACACGCCGTGATTGTCAGGGTCATTGAGCCTCTTGGGAATATCAGAATTAAGCCCAAGTGCTCTCTGGATCAAAAGCTTCGTGTGTATCCGACATAGGAATCTTTGAGCCAAGCTTCTTGTGAAATGACATCATGTCATCCCATATCAGTGCTTCGATTTCAATGTCCTTCTTATTGATCAATGACCGGAAGACTTGCAGTTCCATGAGCTTGGGATGCTCATAGCCACCGCCACGACTAGAGACAGACTTAGTGATGATGATGTAGAGTGTTCTCCACGGTTGAGGAATGTTCTTAAGATCCACGTGAGAGTGCTTGTTAATAATTCCCGACGCTTCATCATAGCCAATATTAAGTAGAAATTGCAGAACCGCCTCTTCATTAGGTGTAGCAAGAAGTCAGTGGGCACGATGTCTGGAATGATGAGTACAGCCCTCAAGTCTGCAGGAGTGATAGTGACTTGTTTGTGATTAAGTGTCACCTTGTCACAAAGCACTTTGACCATGATCCTCTCATAGAATCCCGAATTGTTGAATGTAGACCTCTGGAACTGTGGCAGAGTGTGAGAGCATGTTCTGGTAGGGATGATTCCCGAGAATATCCACTGCAATGAGACAAGAAGATTCCGAGCATGTGAGGGTGTCAAAGTCAACCCTAAGGTTGTTCTTTCCAATCTTTCTCGGATAACCCTCTGGAAGATATCAGGCAATTGTGAGAACTTCTGATGCATCCACATTCATTTGTTCACCATGTCGCGTGATCTGAAATAACATTAGCCAAAAGAACCAACATATCGAAAGACATAATGTTAGTCAACGGAAGGTCTTATTGTCTAGTTATTGAATGTACAAAGGTCAATGATTGTTACGAGTCCTAAGTCACTTGTTTGTCCAATAGTCCAATGATGTCGTGAAATGTTTCGTGAGTTAGTTAACTTTAAGTTTTAAAGTTTATGTTATCACTTATAGTTAACAACATATCAAACGCGTTTAAGTTTATTAGTGACATTATTGGATTCGTGACGTTATGATAAGTTTATTAACAAGTTTGTACACGTAACAATTCATAATGAAGGTCAATCAAGGCATAGGCGTAGATTTGGCAAAGTTAAGCGAAACAAGTAATGACATACGCGTAGACGAAAGCTTATGCGTAGGATCTTAACTTACGCGTAAGAAATGTTACGCATAGGAAAAGGGGACCTTATGCGTAGAGCTTACGCGTAGGCATATTTATACCTTACGCCGTAAAGGCTTACTCGTAAGAGTAGACCTTATGCGTAGAGGTCAGCGTTTACGATATCCTTCACAGATACGCGTAGTCCCATTGTAGAACCTTACGCTGCAATAGTTATGCGTAGGATTTATTCTTACGCATAACATGACTACGCGTAGGGTAATCCTTATGCGTAGAGATTCAAATGACCTTGATTCTGAATTCATTTTAACAACAAATCATGGCATGAACATTCGTTAAACAGTTATGAGTAGAAAGTCATACGCATAGGTCAAAACCCTAAGGGTTATGATTTACGCGTATAATTTCTAGCCATGGGATTTGCACCATACAATTTCTGGTAGTTCTAATATGTTGTGAGAGTCTATAAACCAAGTTATAACATCTAAATCATGGAGAATAAAAAATGCCCAAACTTATGAACTTTAAACCCTAATTCCAAATTTTAATTATTTAGAGTTTCTGGGTGGTTATAGAGCTTGGAAATCATCAATTCACCATCATATAAACATTACACAACAATCTTTTTGAACAAAACTCTTCACATTTGTAAACACCCAAATCGACTCATAAACCCTAATATTCAAAAATCATCAAATCGTGTTTCTGGGTGGATTTTGATGATAAAAAAGACATCAATGATGTTATTGAAACGTTTTGGCACTATCTTTTTAACCATAAACACCCATTCTTGATTGGGTGTTCATACGCATATGCGTAGACCACTAAAACAATCATAGTCAACATTTTAACCGTTGGATTCGTGTAAGAATCAAAACCAATGCTTAAAAATATGTTAAGATTATGAAACAACTTACAAAATGATGATCTGAAACACGGATTTGTCAAACGATTTTGCCTCGTAGGATTGTTTAGGTTAGGAGTATTAAATGTGAAGAGAGATGTTAGGTGGAGAGTGTTTTTTATTAAAATAACTTTAACATTTTGACAGTTTTGGTCCCTCCACCTTTTCCTTTTTCACACAAAGCCATTTAACTTCCATTTTGGTTATCAAACAGAGATTTTTAAGAAAGAAATTTGACGACACTCCCCCTCGACTTAAGAAAAATGATGAAAGGTTATTAATTTTAGTCCGAGGAGTGTCATTGAACCAGAAAATTTACCACCATTGATAAGAGAAACAACCAAGATATGATAACATGCAAGTACACAGATGTTTTGAAACAGTTAAATCTTTGTAGTCTCCCCCGCAACACTTGATCGGAAAAATACTGAATTTTGAAAGATTAAAGTGTTGACGGAAGAAATGTACTTGCCATGTTGACAGAAAAGTAGATTAGAAGAATATTTTTGTTGTTTTATCAGGTTTTATATTTTTGTATTTTGTTTTTGAAAAATTATTTACAAAAGATATTTTGGTGTTTGACAGGTTTTCAAGACTGTTTTAGGAGGTCATCCAATTCCTCTTGAGTCAAACACCTCATACCAATCCGGTGGACCAACTCATTAAACCTAGCGGGAGGTAAGGCTTTGGTGAGAAGATCTGCCAATTGGTATTCTGTACCCATAAAATATAATTCAACATTACTCTGCTCACGTGATCCTTGATGAAATGATATCGAAGATCGATGTGCTTAGATTTCGAATGCTGAACTGAGTTGCACGAGATTGCAATGGCACTCCGATTGTCGCAGTTCATCTCTTGGTGGAATGGCATTTGGATCTCCGGGTACAATGACAGTAGGCATCTCAAATGGACCTTCCAAGATAACCTGCTTTAAGAACTTTCCATGTGGCTTCTTTAGATCACAAAACCTAAAGAACCTTATCACCCATTGATCGTAGTTCCCTGGAGTGAGCATTGGAGGTCTATCAAGTGATCCAGCCTCATGAATTGATTGTTGTCGCTAAAGCTTCAAACATCTTTGCAAACCAAGTGGGTTCCTTCATAGTGTTCCTTGATGGATGTTGATTGAAGTCATTTGTGTACGGTTGAACTTGAAGACTTGGTGGTGGTTGAACCATTTGAGGTTGGGGAATTGCAGCAAGTTGTAGAGTATGTTGTTGATTAAATTGTTGTTGATAAATTGCTTGTTGTTGATTCCATTATTGATGTTGTGGACTTAATTGTTGTTGACGTTGAGGATAAGTGTAAGGGAAATAGTTAGAGTATGGTGGTTGTGACATGTTGATAAACTTGTGTTGGTAAAAATGGATCTTTGTAGTCGAATGAACCTTTGTTGATGAAGTATCCTTAGGCGTAGAAATCACAATAGCCAAGTAGCACTTATGCGTAAAAACACCAAAGTTACGCGTAACAATCAAGAGTTACGCGTAGATTTAGCTTACGCGTAAGTAGGGAAAATACGCTAAATTTATGCGTAGACACAAAGTTAGGCGTAGAAAGTTAAGCGTAGGATTATCTTATGCGTAAGATAAATCTTAAGCGTAGGATTTCTACGCGTAAGCTTTATGCTTATGCGTAATTTTAGGGTTTTATCCCAAGTGATCTTTTACACTTCACATTGCAAAAGATATCCAAAGTCGACGTATTTTCAGACTTATCCAAGTAAGAAAACATGGAATAAACCACGAAAATGAAGATCAAACCAAGGAAATACTTACGCGTAGTTTTAGGGTTTCACTACGCATAGGTTTACTACTAATAAATTTGATTTTGCTCAAAGTTGTTTCTAAACCTGTTTTTGTGTGATGAAATAGCTTCAATAACACCAAAAGACACAAAAGTCTGAAACTTGATGATCCAAAGCTCTTAAAACAGTTATGCGTAGGACTTAACCCTCGTACAAAAACAAGTAGAAAAACAATGATCCACACATAAAGTTCCAAACCTTTTGCCAAAAACAGTAAGTTTAACACCTTATAACGTTGAAAGGACAAGAATCTTGGATTAAAAGGTGAAAAAATCAAGTTTTTAAGCGAGCCAAAGCTCTCGGTATCTTTACGCGTAAGACCAAAAAATCTTACTTCAAAAGCAATAACGATTCACCCAACTAGTTGGCGATTGATACCACTGTTAGGTCACAAGGTTTACAACACAAGCTTATAAGAAAGATAGAGAGGCGATTGAACAAGTAAACCAAACACACACACATGTAAATGTTAGACCGGTTATGCGTAGGAGTATGTGAAAAGAAAAACTTGAACAACCAACCTCAAGTGAGGGTTATTACATGATATTTATAGGCAAGGAGCTAGGGCAACACTCCTACTCCTTCCCTTTCTCCTATGGGCTTGGGCCTAAGCTCATGGGCCTTCTACATAAGCTTAAGGCTAACAACAAACATAAAGGCCATAATAAGCTAACTATTACATATGAGTAACTAACACTTGAATAAGGTTTAGGAGTGATTCCAACAGACTTGATTTCATAATTCTTAGCGACTTGGTGCTTAGCGACTTGTCTTCATAATTCCTAGCGACTTGTTGACTTTTCCCGACAAAACTTCAAACGGCCATAACTTTTGAACCGTAACTCCGTTTTTAGCGTTCTACCCATCAAAATGACCATGAGAACGAGGAGAATGGCACGCCGAATGAACTAAATTTCTCCGTAAAAACGAGCATAAACCAATCCAAATCTCAACCAAACAACATCTCTGCTAATCCTACAAACAATCATAAGTCCTAACACACAATTGTCTATCATTGTGACAATCCATCAGTCATCTTAACACGTTCCATTGGTCATTGCTTAACGGTTTGGTCTTGATTTTAGTAAAATCCCGTGAAAGATTCTATTTCTCGGTTTAAATCATAGACTTGTAAAATCCCGTGGAATCATCAACATCATGTCTTACACTCCTGATTCAGTGATTTCAGAAGTACTCAAACTATATGATGTTGTAGACAACCATGAGAATATTAGCTATACTGAACGGTTACAGATGATGGAATCAATCAATGATGATTTGAGTTCTTCATGCTCCGAGTCCAATGAGAAAGATTTGCACCGGTTCAGGCTCCAGAATGCCATGAAAAAGGAAAGCAGCATTGAACCTTATCAACAACTTCACTCTCACCTCATGTTACTTCTACCCACATCAATGGAACGAACATGTATTTCCCTCTTCCGTCAGGATTTTTCCACATTAACAGGAACTTTGTTGTTAAACCTAGAGCAATTGGAGCTACAACTTGACAAAGAGAAGGTTCATAAGGATAGTTCCTGCACTTCAAGTGATCCACAAACACTTTCACGGTCATTCATTAAGGGAATTCACATCGATTATGAACAAGACATGACTGAAATGTTCTTCAAGAGACACACTGGAATGGAAATTAGCGTGTTCACAGAGACACTTATCCATCTCATGGATAATGTGGAGAAGTATATTGAGGAAGTTACTCGGAAAGATGAAAAATAGATGAGAGTCGGGTACAGTTGAGAGATATTTGTGATAAGGGTAATGTATGTTTGAAAGGTGGGTGTTCTTGAATGCAGAATGTCGAGACAACAATTAATGTTGTAACCAGCTCTTGATTACTCTTAACACACAAGAAGTAGATGCTGAAATCGAGGAAATGGGAATGAATGTCGGGCACAATCAAAAGATTGTAGTGTTGAGTTGGGTAAAACTTCAGATGTTGGATCAGTTGACACTGAATACAGAGGCTTAGAGATAGATAAGCTTGACACACAAAGGGTTCATAACTCTAGTTACACATGATGTGGATGCAGATATCGACCAGAGGTAAATTAAACAGGTGTCATGTAATAAGGTACCCTTTATTTCAATATAGTGCATCCGCTAAAGTACTTAAACAAACTGATCATGATGCTGAACATGACTTTGATAAATGTCCTGTAATCGAGGCCGAGTCTGAGATTAAGTGTTTCAAAAAAACAATATGGTTGATAAAAAGGCTTTTGATGAACTTTCAAACAAATTCTCAAATCTTGAAAACATTGCATTTCACTTGAAATTGCGATACAAAGTAAAGAAGAAAGTTTCCAAATTAACAAACCATGTAAAAATCCGGAACTTCCTGAATTCCGTGAACTTTTTGAAATGAACACTTTGAAAGCTCAGCTTCAAGACAAAGACTCAACCATCAACTTTTTGAAGAAACATATTTCTGGTATGCATGTGAAAAGTAATTTGGTTACAAGTAATTCTGATGTTAATGCTATTGATGATATTCAAATGAGAAATGATGAATTAGCGGTTTGTGTGGCCAAATTACTAAAGGAAAATGAGTCTTTGAGAAAGAATCACATTGAACTAAGTGACTCTGTCAAAGAAGCTAGAACTAAGTCAATGGAAACAAACTCTTTGATAGCAAAAATTTATGATCTCAAAGCTCAACTTCAGGAAAAGAGTTTCGCTATTGTTGCTTTAAAAAAATGAGCTCAGCGAAAAACAACAGGAATAGTGTGAACACTAAGTTTTCAAAACCATCAAACTTGGGGAAACCAGTTATTAGACAACCGAATGCGTTTAAATCTGAACGACCAAAATTTTCAAAAACGCGGTTTGCCTTCCAAGTTGATGCGAAACACGTTTTGACAAAACTAGTCACTTCACCTTACTTGCCTAGTAAAAATGCTATGAATGACTTGTATAAGAACTCTTATCTAGAAATGGCTAGAAAGAAGGCACAGATTCAAAAAGATGGAATTTTAGATGCTAGACCTAGGGTGAGGAATTCTATGAGATTTCAAAGCACTGCTAGTAGTTTTAAACCATTACCTAGGAACACTCAAATAAAGACTAGGGATTGGATTGTATCTAATAGTAGTTGCGTTTTGAATAAAGTTATTCCCATAGCAGATCACTCTAAGAACTCTAGATCACTTTCTGAATCCAAACAAGCCGCTTTTGCTCAAATTGTCTGAAATGCATCTTTAAGGCAAATCATGATAATTGTTTTTCGAAATCCCTAAAGAAGGTAAATGCTCATACAAAGGTTCAACCTGTTAAGTCTAGGATTTTCACTAAGTCATCTACTGTGCATACGAAGCAAAACAAACCAAAATCTTCGCCTAGATGGTTACCAACTGCTAAATCTTTGGAAACTAGGAATAAGGATAAGTCTTCCACTATGCATAAGAAGCCTAACAATCCTAGACCTTGCCATAAGTGGATACCATCTGTTAGAATTTTTAAGGATGCTGGACTTAGGTGGATACCTACAGGAAAGATGTTTACCAATTGCAATCTCAAAGTTGATCAGGAAACCCCAAATGGTTTGGATATCGATGTCACGTAACCAAAATATATGCAATCAAGTTTGTAATATTAGTGCAGGTAGTCCTTACTCGTTGCGCAGATACTTCGATCCTTCAATACATGGATTGGCTTAAAGTATGGATAACAAAAGGATTGATATCTCATAACTCACGGGTACAAGTCACTCAACATTGATATTCAATCGGCTATGATGTTTGTTCACATCAGTTCAGGCCTCGTACTT
The DNA here is from genome assembly GCA_910596185.1 of Chrysanthemum makinoi. NCBI lineage: Eukaryota > Viridiplantae > Streptophyta > Magnoliopsida > Asterales > Asteraceae > Chrysanthemum > Chrysanthemum makinoi. Next base: position 174,517,671 of record OU343219.1, on the reverse strand, counting down.
CATCATTATGGTGTTCCAGATAACGCTCGTGCCCTGTTCTTCAAAGAAAAGAAAAGTGTACGCTCTTCTGTGCGCTTAATCTTCAGCTAAAGAGAAATTCTCTCGTGAATGGCCATTCTCATCTACATCCTCCATCTTCGAGCTTCATGTCTTTCTCCATGTTCGTTTAGTCATCAAGTGGATCTACATTCATTGGAGTTTACTCTTATTCACTTGTTAAATCAAAAATGGCAACTTCGGATGCAATTTTTGAGGGGGAGAAGAGTGAATATACTACATGATGATGAATGTTTGAATAATGGTCATACGACTTAATTTTTGATGACTCTCCTCCAACGCATAATGTTTCACTTACTAAGGATAAATGGGATTTATTGTTTGGGATTCATTGGTTCAAGATATGTTTGATGAGTATTTCCAACCGCTAGGGAATGTTGATCATCGAAGAAGTACAATTTAGACTACTCAAGAAGCCCAATCTCCAGTTATTCCTCAAGGCATTGATAATGACTATCATAATATTGCAGCTGCACTCATGAATAATGATCCGCTCTTTGGTATTCCTTTACCAAATCTTCACGGATTATTGTTCCTCTCAATGTGCACGCTATAAATCAACCACATGAACATTAAGGAAAATGACTACCTCATCCGCTCGAAGACATTATTGGTGAATCTTCCAGATCAGTCTCTACATGTATACCTTAGAAAGAAAGCTTTGATGTTGAGGAATCATTTGTTCCGGTTCATTCAGTGGGTCAATGTACATCCGATTGTATGTTTATTCACGTGTTGGGCATTTGGCACAAGTTGATTACTTCGGAGTTAATCATGTATCACTTATTTGAGATTGAAGTTGACTTTCACAAAGGCGTGTTCTTATTTGATAACTTGCTCGGGCTTATGAATTTGAGTTAAAGACTTGGGTTATCTAGTTACTAGCAGTCGGGGTGGTTGGTTGAAGACCTGGTTAACTATCACTATTAGGAGTTACGTTGTTTTACTCAGTGTCACATGCATATGACGATGTGGATAATCTCAAGAGGTGTTAATGTCTCATACTTTGTTTGAGTAGTGAGTACTTAGAGATTTTATTGAAGCATAGATTCTCGACACCGTTCTTCCATCATTAAGTGCAAGCTTAAGATACAAATGCGGGAATTCGACCGGCGTTTCAAGTTTGGTATATCGGGTTTTATTCAACAGTGGTCACTTCAAATGGTCTACATATGGGTTGATAAAGATAGTCGAGAGAGAGCAGAAGTGTTGATTCTCACAAGATACATTTAAGCTTATTGTGTTCTTCTCAAAAGACTTCTAGGATATGAGTGTATTATGTTTTGCTGATTCGAGGTATCAAAACAAAGGGGAGGGAGACATACATTTAAACTCACAACGAGTACACATGATGAACTTAATGCTTCTGCTCAATTGAAGTTATTCCGGGAAGACAAATGTCTTAACCGCAGAGAAACTTAGTGTTTAATTCGTGGAGTTTGGTGTTATTATTCCAACCATTTGGGGGAAGGATGTATCATCCCAACTATTTGGGGTAAGTGGTCTCTTGACTCTTTTGGTATGTGTTAACTCAGCTTTTAGTGGGCAGTAATTTGAGAAGTATATTTGGAGTGTGAGATGATATTGCTTATCGACATCTTCTATATGGTTTATGGTAGTGCTTCTGGTTATTGCTTCATGTACACTATGTAATAATGATTTCGATGAGATCGCAACCATCAGGGGAGAGATTTGTGTACATCAGGGACTCACAGCATGATCACTTGATCGAGCTTATTCAGTTATTCCGGAGTTGATATCCGTAGAGATAATCAGTGATTCAACATGTTACTTGGATGTCATAGTCTCCACTCTGGGTGGGTACATGTGTACATTATGGGCTGATTGGTTATATGTAAGATAACTAGAATGCATTTGGTGAATTGAAGATGTTGATATATTGTTCTCCCATCCAGACGACTGCACAAATCCGCAGAATGATGTTTACATCGGGGATGCACAACAGGTTCATGTGATCGGGCTTAATCATGTATCCCGAGTTTGAAACCGCAAAGGATCACTGGTTCAACTTGTTACTTCGGTGTTTTCATGTTTCTTTGGGTTGTTGAGCTTCATTCAATGAGACTGTTTGCTTCACTTCTATTACTCGGGGAAAGTGGTCTCACTTCGAAGATTGTCGTTTTGGGGGGGAAACTACCAAAGATTCACATCTAGAAGGCTCATGTTCAGACGATTTTCTTAAAAAGCCTCGAATGCTTTGGTGGTGAAAGTTTAGGAGATGTTGATTACTTTCTTCTACAACGTGCTGAACGACATCCGTATCTCGGTACTCAATCATCATCCTCTTAAACTAAATTATCTTCTTTGTACATATCTTTTCGAAAAACAAAATACAAAATTACAAAACCTTCAAAAAGCAAATAGAAAAATATAAAACTTTCAAAAATCCATAAAAATTTGAAAAAATCGAAAAAAAATTTCAAAAAATATTGTCTTTTTGTCATGTTTTTTATCTCGATTCGATAATATCTACGGTCTTTGTGCCGTCATTCAAAGAATGACACGGGACTTTAGATGTTGTTCGAATGTTTAAAAAAAAAATCAAAAAATATTTTTGGGAGAAAGTAAAACAATGGTTTATTATCATTTCAGGCAATAACCCGCTTTTCAAAGAAAGAACAGAGCCATGCTTTATCTCATGTTTCAAACCTAATGCTCTAATTCTAAAAACAAATGTTTGTCATTAACAAGACAAATGTTTAATTTCAAAATATTTTTCCTTCTAATGATTCCTCTGAAAAATATTTGCAATCTTATGAAAACTCAATTGTTTTGAAAACACTTCGGACTCTATTTTTGAAAATCAAAAGAACTTATCAAGTGTCAAAATCTCAATCCATCAATCAACAACTTTCGTCATTTATTGAGGGGGAGAATGATTTTTCAATTAAATCAAAAAGTGTTCTTTTCAAACAATTAGCACTTAAATGAGCAAGGTCTACTCTAAATATTTTACAATATTTTATACAATTGGTTCAAGACCTTGGCGATTATTATGTTTTCAAAAGATAATAATGCATGTTTAATCAATGGAGTTTAAAGTCTCAAAATCCAATCCTTATCAGTTAAAACGTTTTCATAATCAAGTCACAATTCTCCTTAAAAGCTTTCAAAATCAATTTAAATCTTCAGAGATCACAAATCTCAAATGATTTGATAATTGTGATCGGGGGAGAATTTATGATTTAAATTGGATTTAAACTGATAATTCGATAAATGGTTTCATAAGTGTTTAGCATGTTTTCCTCCCCGCATGTGCCAAACGATTTCAAATTTTCCATGCACATGTTGAGGGGGAGCACCTATCTTAAACCTCAAATTATTGAAACGTGATTGAATTGTTCTAAGTTGGGTTCCTCTAATATGTGCAAAACTCTTTCAAACTTCGAGGCACATATTGAGGGGGAGCAAACTTTTGAAAACCTCATCCTTCCTCAAAATGTTTTATCTACTCAAATTGATTGGGAAGTGATGATGATCATTTTTGAAAATGTTAATCAAAAGATTGGACCTTTCATTCTTAATCTAACGATTTCAAAGATCTCTTGCCTCCATGTGCTAAACTATTTCGGAATAATATGCATATGTTGAGGGGGAGCATTTCTAAAATATCAAAACAATTAATATACAAAATGCTTTGATTCTATATCACAAGTATCTTGATTGATTTTCAAATGGTTTTCAATTGGTTTCAAGGCGGAAGAACTATATCAAAAGACCAACCAACTCTACTTTATGCATGGTGATAAAAGGATGATAAGGTTAGGTTGAGGTCACATGATCCGCCAGAACCGGAGGGATCTACCCAGGGACAATCCACTAGTTAGTGTAGAAGTCCTTAGGTATGATGATAAAAGGAAAAAATGAGATATGGGAAGAGTGCGGACTGAAACTGAGCTAGTACTGGAATAAACCCAACAAGGCTCTAGTTATGAAGTTTCGGTAAGCACTGAAGGGGTTGAAGAATGAAAAAGAATTAAATGAGAAAAAGGGTGAAAAGAAATAGCCCTCCATTTATTCAACCTTGGGGCAGAAACCGGGTTCAATTCATATGCTACTGGTGGTTACCAAGGTAATATCAGTATTGAAGACAAGACGTCATGGACCCAGTGACGCACTGCACTACAACTTCCCAAACTACTCAAGTTCCTCTTAAAAGGGCTTGTTTCATTCTCGGGGAACCGACATAATCTATCGACTTTCTCTTAGAGATTACTGATATTGAAGTAGGAGACCCTCTCCCTAGTCTCCGGCATAGGAACCAAATATGCACAATTGAGTCTAGAGCCACGAGATCATCATATAAATCTCTTTAGGACACTTTCAATGAAGACTCTCTGCTTCACACAATGTGGAAAGAGAGATTATATCTTATGAGTCCTACGCATTATCCTTGTGGTATTGCCAGAACATCTGAGTGATATGCAAACATATTCACAATGAAGATGGAAAGCCTTCTGGAGCCAACATCTAACAAGCTCCTGGTGGGTGGCATGTGAGATCTATCCCATAAATCAACCATGTGACAACTAACGAAACGATGGGGCTTATTAAATCTTTTGAATCAATCCTGGTTCAGGTTATGGATTGACGGATATCTTTGAAAAACCGATCGTTGTGCTTAAAAACTCTTTTCTTTAGCACATCGATCTGTGTAATTTATTTCTCAAAATAAAAGGTGTTTATGATTGATAATTGATTTTCATTAAAACCTTCGTTGTATTGTAAAAACAATTTCTATTGAGCAATACACGATTGTTTTTCAAATCTCTTTTCATCAATCAGTGAATCTCATTTCGCTGGTTCACTCACTCCGTGTTGTCTTCTATGAGACGTTCCGGTTTGAGAACAGCTAGAGTACCATGCGAAACCCTCAAGGTCAAGGAAATTCTTCGGAATTATACCTGATCACGGGAGTACTTGTACTGATCAACGGGAACCGTGGGCGTGTACTCAATTCAACGAAAGTGATCAAAGACACTTTCATACGCTTTATTGCTAACTATTTTATGCAGGTACACCCCGATGTTTGCAACTGATCAGAATGGAGCGGTCAATCCATAGCCGCATGCTCACTCAACACATTCGCCCAAAGAAATCATGATTAGTGCATCAATGTTCTCGATATTTTCACTCCATGCTTCGCTACGCCACGCCAATATCATGAATCTACTAAAGCTTCCGCTACTCTGATAAGAATATATCATGATCCAGAATGTGAGCATGTCGGTCCAAAAGTCACAACATCACATAATACCAACACCACAATGGATGAGTCAGAGATTTAATATGGCTGATGATTTCCAAGCTGACTCAAAACTCAGTATCACGTGGATCAGTTAAATACCTCCACTCAGATTATCCAAACATGCAAAAATGAAGAATCAAAGACTACGAGCTACATAACAAAGAACATGAACAAGAATTCAAGAACTATCTCAATGATATATCTGTTTGTATTCTATATAATTTTAATGTGTGTTTGAGGTGACCTCCTTAGGAGATTGTTAGGATTTGGAAAATCCAGTAGTTAAAGTGTCGGTCACCTCAAGTATATGTAATCGTTAGAAAGCTCGTAGTCGTAGTTATTTGATGTTAAGTAGTATTTAGTTAAGTAACACCGTGGAGGACGGACGGGTCTTTACCCACTGTATGCCTGATCCACAGCCCGTCAGGTGGCGTTTTATTGTAAGACTATAAATACTCTTTACCTCCCAAGGTAGAGAGTTGGAGCTCATAATAAGATTATTCTTTCTCTCACTAAAGTTCCCAAACCTCTAACTCTTTCTCTCTCTAGAAATCATCTTGTACGCCTAATATGGTAGTGATATGATGTGTATGTGAAATCCAATATGTTACAGAGAAGGCCCATCTGGTTGGCTTGGGCCAACTGTTTGAGAAGGCCCAACATCTACTTGACTTTTAGGCCCATCTATTGTGCTATAAACTGGAAGTGTACCCTTGCATTGCACTCTTATCCTTTCCTTATCATTCTTCTTAAGGTATAGCTCCCTTCTAGTCTTAATAGGATGTAAGTGAACCCTTTCTTTCACTTCAGTAGCAGTCCTAAACTGTTGACCAACAAAGAAAAATTACTTGTGCACAACCCCATCCTTTGGTTGGTTTTCTTTCCTTATTTGTTTCAATTGCCTTTTCCTTATTCTAGCTAAACCATCTTCATCTGAGGCACTTTCAAATTCTTCATTTTCCATGACATGAACATTCACATTAAAGGTTTCATTTGAATTGAACGCAGATTGTGTTTCAAAGATCTCCCATGATTGCAGCATTTTGTTTGTCAAAGTTATTCATGTTTACCTCCACTTCATCATCTGGATTAACCTAGTCAACTAACCTATCACCATCATTTCCCTCACCATCATCCCCCATGTTTTCAGCATCTCCTATGTTTTCATCAACCCCATCTTATTCAACATCATTCACTGCCACCCCTTTACCCTTACCAACACATGTTTTAACCTGGATACTTGTAGCACCAATATGTTCACTATCTAACCCATAAAAAGGATCAAAATCATCTACACTAAAAAATGGATCAGAAGCAATGTAAAAGGAATTAGCAAACTCAGTTTGACATTAGGTTGACTACTTTCACCAGCATCATTCCTAACACTGCTTTCACCAACTTCATTCCAGCCTAACATTAGTTTCTTAGTACATGAACCAGAAACAAGTTTTTAAGGTTTCATCTTACTTGGTTGTACATGTGAAGGTGTGACATCATCAGCTATTTCCTCAATCAGACACTTATTCATTATAGGTGCACTAAAAGCAAAGATCCACATAAGTGTGTACATTAGTATACTCATGTTCTATGTAAACATCAATCATCTTATTACCAATCCTAACATACCCAGTCAATTTCCTAACATCATCATCATTTCCTAATGCATATAACCCATTGTACAGAGTCATTTTAGGTCTAAGAAAGTTATAATACATAATTGTCTTACTAGAGAACCCTATTTTCTTAACCATCTCATTAAGCTCATGGATTGAAAACGTATCAATATTCACGCAATCAAAATAAGCAAAATCACCATTTTCATATGTCCTACCAGGTGTAGGTGTAAAGAAACCAACATAATGAATCTTCATTGAAAACATAGTACTTTGGTTCGCTGCAAAAATAATTAGAAAAAAAAGATAAAAATTAGGGTTTAGACTAAAAAGATCAAAATTATGGGTTTTAAGCGTAAAATCAAGATTAACATGTTACAAATCACATGACATTGTCAAAAAAATATAAAACTTGGACAGGAAAGAGTAATAATGTATCTTACCGTAAGCATGATAAACATCAACATCCTCTTGTGATTCACGTAATGACCACTTTGGTGTTGAGTACACCATTGCAGGTACCAAATCAAATTAGGGTTTAGTTGTAGAAGATGAAAAGATTTGGGGAAGTTAGGTGACTTAGAGAGAAACAAATAAAAGTTCTAGGGAGGGGAAATGAAACGACAAGGCATTTAATAGTCTGTATTTTATTATCAAAAATGAAGGAAAGAAGAAAAGACTACTTTACCTTCACGTGTATGGCACATGGGTAGGTTTAACAACAAAATATAGCGGCAGTTAGTGACAAGGATGGACGGCGTGCATAATTGAAACCATGAGGAATGAAAAAGCAAAAAAAAAAAAGAATTAGAACTGTAGTAGTGATTTGGCACAATCCATAGAGACGAACGGTGTAATTTACTCTTAATATAATAACGTAAAAGAGACAAAAGAGGTAAAAGAAATTCAAATAGATTTTAAATAACTTAAAAGTTCTATAATATTTTAAACTGGTTAAACGTGTAAATTATGTTAAATGTAAAAGTTCTATAACATTTTAGTTAGGCCTATAGAATTCACGTGAGAACTGTTATAGAAAATTCAAGGATAGGTTATTCTAGAGATGACAATACAACCTATTTAAGAAGTGTCTATGAGCAATTCTTTTACCGATTGCCATATTTGTATCTTTTTATCTCTCTTTGTTTCTTGAAACTCTCTTCACTTTGTTTATTGGCGGCTGAATTCTAAAGATGGTGTTTGCATATATTTCGATGGTCTTTTGTTGTCTCTCAATCATATTTCTTTTCATCAAGAAACATACTCTTTTTATATCTTCAGATTTATTTGATTTTGCAAAAACCGTTTTTATATATTTTGCGTCTTAGATCCATGTTTCCTTTACGAAACTCTTTGTGTTCGGTTAATTATGGAGATGTCTTTATAGTTTCTATTATATAGTTTTTTTGACGAAACTCAAAGATTGTTAAAAATGTTAGTTTATACATTTTTTTTGTGTTTGAAAAATCATAATAAGTTTTTCTTTTAGGTAATTTTACCGGGTGTTTTTTTTTCATCTATTTGGAAATGATGTGTTTTTACATAAAAGCGTCTTTTTGTAGTTCGTCCTGAACAAACAAATAGTTTTTCTTTTATTTGCTTAATAGTAAATACAAACAAGTTATATGCCTATCATACCCTTTTATTCATAAAAAGCTCCAAATCGAAAGTCTTACAAATTTGTAGATTCAAACCAAAACAAATACACTAATTCATCATATCCTCTTTACTAAGCTTGAAATGATACAAAATCAACCAACACCTCAAATCTAAGTTACACGAACCCATCTTGATTTTCATAATCAATTATTCAGATAGAAAAACTACAATAATCAACAAGTTTGCACCATCTTCGTCATATACCGATTTTTAGTTACTCTTGAAGCTTCCACTTTAGAAAAATAAAAAATGAAGCAGATAATAAAACTTTGAGGGAAGCTGATATGGGTGAAGAAGTGATGCAGTTGGAGGGATGAACAACAATGGATAAGGGACTAAAGGGCAGAACGCCTATTCTAGAAGGGGCGGTGCAGGGAGAAGCACGGAGGTAAGGGTTGGTTGGAAGGAGATGGAGGATTGAAAGGTTTGAGTTACGGTGGAATACTGGAATGAATGAGAAGAGGTTTGGGGCTTTCATGTATTTTATATTTGTTATATCCTGGATGGGATGTGGGTATTTTTACACTCTTTTACATTAAGACAATTCTTTTGCAACAAGCTAAAAAGAAACAAACAACAAAACTGTTTGGGAATGGAATAGTTACCAAAAAGCCAATTAAGTAAAAAGAAACTACCCCTTACACATCTCTTAAAACACATAGGATGGGCTCTTGTTGCAACCTCATTGGGCTTGTATACCTGGCCTAGGGCTTTCATCACCCGCAATCAAACTTCAACGAAATATAAATTCTCCCCGCCCATCTTCATTCTCATTTTCGCTCGTAACAATCACTTTCAAAAAAACACACTTATAATCTATTCACACATCATCATCATCATCATCATCATCATCATTATCATCATCTATTCATATACACTATCATCTAATCACAATGGATCCACATGTTGAGCAGGTTAACAAAAGTCAGAAACAACTCAGTGAACCAAGAAAGGTTCTTGGAGATGCGACTTTCTAATTTCATTGTATGCAGAAGGAAGGCCTGAAGATATCTTATATATTTACTGCCTTACAGTCTAGAAACATGATAGTATATACGACTGGCTGCACTATCACTGAGCTAACAAATATTCAAGCGAATCAAAAAATGGATTTGTCTACAACACTCCAATTTGCTATTGACACGATAGATCTGGGTTGTAGCCATGGAAATGCGGGCTCATCAGCGTCAACTGTATTGCAAGCTATATATGTGGCACAAATTCTGAACAGTACATAGTGGCCACAGATTTAGAGACCCTTCAACATAAGTTAAAACTAAAAATTCCTCCCTATTATCGTTATATTGGTTTTGGAGATGGTGTTTTCAGTTTGAAGAAACCTTCACATCAGGAAAAAATATTTTTCATATGCCAATGATGCAATCAACGCACTACTGAATGATGATGCTTTTTATAAGGCAGGTTCATTATAGAGAACCAAAGATCTTATATCTAGACTTTCAAGGAAATCAAGCTGTGATGCTCTAGGATCTGATGAAAAGGCTAATAGATATACCCCCAGTAAAATGTCATGCTCAAACATTAAAAATGAGAGCTAGGGTCCCCATCAATCTTATACCATCTTTGGTGTGGGATTTGGAGTTGACGAAGACCTGCACTCAGTCAGGGATACTCTCAGGGCACACTTTACTTCCTGTGGTGAAATCACAAGGGTGTTCATCCCCAAAAACAATTATGGTGGACTTCAAGATGTTGACTTCATCGATTTTACCGACGAAAGTGCATTCAACAAAGCTATTAAGCTCACTCGAACTGAAGTTAACGGTGATAGCATCACGCTTAAACTAGCAAAGCAAAGTGGTAGCAATAGGCCTTTTTAGGGCAGTGGGGATGGTGGAAGCATTGGTTTTGGAGTATTGGTTGATGCTAGTTCTGATAGTGAAATAAAAAGCTCTGAAACATTGAGTTCTAGTGAAGAACAACCAACTTATTCTATCATCTAATAAATTAATGTTAATAAAAATGTTGTTTTTACTTATTTGTTTAATATAATAATTAAATGCAGATTTTAAACTATCAAAAGTATTTAAGGGTAAAATATAGAGATAGCAATGAGACAGATATGGGGCGGATGTCCTTCTCCATCCCCGAAAATCCTCATTTGGGATCTTACCAGGGCATCTTACTAGGGCGAGATGCCCCTGACTCATTGCCCACTGGGGATCTTATCGGGATATTCTTTTTGGGCGCAATGTTATACCAAACCCGCACTATTCCCCGTTCAATATTATTTTTTCACCATTACCAATACGATTTCATGCAATAACTTGAAAAATCTAGAACTCTTAATAATAATTAAGCTCTAGCCTTAGCAATTCTTCAACAATAGTATTAAACATTAACAACGACAAGTTACGACTGTCACAAATCACAACTTCTATTAAAAATATGGCGTAAAATAAGCTTTTACAATTACAATTTGAAATATTTCAAAGAATAAAAACTAAAAATTAGAAAAAAATTCATGTTTTATAACTATATGTATATTTGTACATACGTTTCAGGGTGGTGCGAAGCAAGGATGTTGTGCCCTACTCCTCACCCTAAATCCAATAAAAAGGTCCCCTTAAAGCCCTCAAACCCGCATCGAAATTCGATAAGCATGTAACGCCCCGCCTTAAAATGTCTGGTTTTCGTAGCATGCCCAATAACCCGATAAGCAAGCCATTCCTAGTAAAATAAGTGAAGAGACAAGTTATTATTTTTATTTGTTACAAGTGAACATGTTGTTTTAGGCAAACTAAAATAATAATGTAAACATTTACAATAAGGTTAGAAGGAATGACGGATTTGTGAAATGACTTTTTGAATTGGAGGTAAATTAGAAAACCCGACCAATCCACAAATTTATTTAAAAAATAGGTATTTTATATTAATTAACTGATTATTTAAATTATTTTCATTACTCCAAACATAATAAGAGCATTTCAAATGTTAACATTAAAATAATGTAAAAAAGGCATTTTTAACACATATACTTTCACTAAATAAAGTTGCTCCAATGTATAACAATAAAATTTTGCACTGAACATCTTTAACTAATTTAAAATACATGTTTGACATGATAAACAAAAAGAAAGAGCTTGCATAACACATATCAATATCGAGCTCGCATTGATTGGAGCCTTATAAGAATATAATTTATATACAATATTTATATTTTAGTTAACTATCAAATGTGTAACAAATATGATGAATTTAAACAAAAGGAATAATATTGGTGTCATGTATAGTGTAGCACTATATTTAATGTTTTAGCATTCATTGTATTAAAATAATGTTAAGTATAATGCTATTATTAGAGAAGGTATTTTTTATACATTTTAGCACCAATTTAATGCAAAAAGAACTTTTAATAACGACACTGGGCCTCTCTAATATATTATAAGGGCAATGCTAATAGAAGGATGGTTGCTCGGTTAGTTGATCCCCCAACCGATTAGTTGACTGCGCCGCCCCCACTAACTCAACTGAGCATGACCAAATCCCACCCAACCTTTGCATTCTTTCGGTTTGTCAGCCAACCGATTAAATTGGCACAACTCCTCTTATTTTTTTGACCGTTGCATGCTTTTAATACACAAAAAATCAAGGATTGCTTCTAAACAATATAGATGTGTTGTAAATTTAAAAGGGCTTCTTTTATTATTTATTCGTGGGTTTGATTGAAGAGAAAAGAGATAGATTGGTGCTCGGTTTCGTAGCAGAAAGAAAAGAAAGTGTGTTTGAGATTTGGTTCTTAGCAGAAATGGAGAAGGTGTTTATGTTCGGTTTGTGTGGCTGCAAGAAAAAGATAGAGGCATGTGTTTAGGGTTATTTGTGTGAGAAATATTAGGGTTAGTTTGTATTTATCTAGTGTTTAGGTTAATTAATTTTGAGCTGTTATTGGACTTTGCTTATTTCTTCACTTGCGCTGAATATTTGAGTGGACAATTTGCAATTCGAATTTTTGAGTATGAAATTTACAAAGCAAATCCACGAAATTTACTTCAATCTTTGATATTGCACTTCATAGTTAATATTGGTATAATATATGAATGAAATTTTAATTTAACAGAAAATAAAAAATGTTACGGTCGTTATTGTAGTCACCATTAGCAAATTGTGGTTGATTGTAGTTTTGGAGAGAAAAAACTGACGTGATTCTAATGTAGTAGGGGGTGACTATAAGGCTAGTCACAGTGGACCGGTTGCCCCAACCGGTTGAGGACCGGTTACCACCGGTTGCCCCACTGTGGGGTGTTCGGTTGAGTTCGGTTGAGAGGCAGCAAGGGACGAACTAGTTTGTCTATCCGACCGAATTCAAAGCATCAAATGTGGACAAAATCCTGGATTAAAAAAAATTAAAAGTTTACCACTTTTACAACATTATAAATACCAACCTCAAACACATTTTTAAACACACAATTTCAAACACAATTCAAACAACTTCTCATCAATATTCATCATGTCACAAAGAAAGACTCCCATTTCAAAAAACTGACGATCCCGACTTCCCCAAAATTCCTCGAACTTGAATTTCTCACCGGATCCACCGTTTGAATTAACCGGTGTAACACCACCACAAAATCGGGGTATTAGTTTTCGAGCACCCGGTTTTGAGTAAGAAACACGACTACCATAACCCAACCAAAATCAAAACCCATTTTACGTCAATCGTCCATATTTCCCACCGGGTCGTCCTAGTATCAATCAAAACCAATCACCAAGCGGGTCGTCATATCATCCTAACATGGATTTCTCCCAATCTTCCCAACCTAATCAGTCGTTTTCACCACTTCATGGTGTTAATTTTGATATGGATTTTGATCATCATACGGAATTCCCTCCTCAAAACTATACGTCTCAACAATACCCGAATCAAGATGCTTCGATGGGCCAAGGTTCGGGGCACGGTTCATACCACGGTTCTATTCGTATTGAAGACGATGTCGAAGAGACGTCACCCGTCAAATCAAAGAAGGGTTCAAAACGGGCTACAAAGGAGAAGGGCAAGAATGTTGCAAACAAAAAGGCCGAACCATGGAAAAAAGAGGAAGAGGTTGCGCTTTGTAAAGCTTGGATACATGTGTCGGAAAATTCGGCTAGAGGGAACGCTATGTAACACCCCCAAAATTATCGGCAGCGGAAGATTGTGTCATTAGGGTATTACTTCATAGTTCACAAAGACCAGTTACAGAAAACGACTCTAAATGAAACGTTTTTAAATAAATTATCATTCTATTAAAATATCAGAGTTAAAAACTGGTCCCACAAGTTTGTAAAATCATAAAAAGTACAACATAAAAGTTGTAAAGTTTTTCGAATGATAATATATGCATTGTCTTCAAAATATTTTCTGTGCGCCTTCACATGCCATGCCAGCTAATTCCTTTCGAACGTGAGATAACATGCTAAAAAGTGTCAACACAAAGGTTGAGTGAGTTCATAGGTTTGTAAGCAAAACAGTTGATCACAAGATATCAAGTTTATCAAAGTAGTGGGCTACGTTGTTATATGCCCATAGTGCGTTTGATTGCCTAACCGGTCAATACAAACGATAGATACCGCATTGGTTTGAAAACAGTAGTGGACAATATAGTTTGTAGTATAATTGCAATGTGTACAATTATCTTCTTGAAAGTTATTATTGCTCTAAGCTCATGGAACTCACGACTGACTGTTGTATATATATCACCGGATGATATATATATATATATATATATATATATATATATATAAGTAACTTGCCCCGGGTAAGTATTTTGCCATATACCTAGGTAATTCAAATAAAGTGCGTTTGGTTACCAATCCGGCTAACACAAACGGGATTCGTCAATCCCGATAGGCCTATCCACAATATTTGCGCTCACTCCTAGTGATTAGTGGTCCATGAGGTTGGGGACTTTTGGCAAAAACAACTTAGGCATGCAATAATACATTCAAGGCATTCAGTTTGCAAGTAATTGTCCATAATAAAGCATTTTAGCATGTAGTAAAAGCAGTAGCATGTATCTCCCCCAAAAGAGTTTATAAAACAGTTAAACATAAAGTGGGGCTATGAAACTCACTGTAGTGATCAGCAGCAGAGTGTAACGATATAATGTTTATCAACGGTAGAGTATGACAAGATGATTACCTACGAAATCATAGTAATCGCGTTTTAGTATAGTGTACGATATAAGTGTACAAGTATATGTAGTATGTTGGCTTTCATTATGATGTTGTACATGAATCCTTAAGTTAAAGTGTTGGAATCACTCCTAAACCTTAATTCAAGTGTTAGTGATTCAATTGTAATAGTTAGCTTAATATGGCCTTTATGTTAGTAATTAGCCTTAGGCTTATGTAGAAGGCCCATAAGCCTAGGCCTAGTCCAATAAGGAAAAGGAAGGGACTAGGAGTGTTGCCCTAGCTCCCTCTCCTATAAATACCTTGTAATAACCCTCACTTGAGGGTTGGTTATTCAATTCACTCTTTCATTACTCACGCATAACTCTTCTTTATTCATACGCGTAGTGTTTGTGTGGTTTGTTCATCCGATCTTCTCTCTATCTCTTTCTATTGTGCTTGTGTTGTAAACTTAGTGACCTAACAAAGGGTATCAATCGCCAAATAGTAGGGTGAATCGGTTTGTTTTTTAAGTGGGTTTTGGTCCTACGCGTAACTACCGGTTTACAAACTTTGGTTAGCTTAAAAACACATTTTTTTCACTTTTCAATCCAAGATTCTTGTACTTTCAATGTTTTAAGGTATTAAAATATCTGTTTTTGGCATAAAGTTTCAAGCTTTACGCGTGGATACTTGTTTTTAAGCTAGTTTTTGTTCGAGGGTTTCGTTCTACGCATAACTGTTTTAGACACTTTGAATCATCAAGTTTCACACTTTTGTGTTATTTTGGTGATATTGAAGATATTTCATCACAAAAATCTGGTTTAGAAACATCTTTGGGCTAAAATCACTTTTCGAGTAGTCCTACGCATAACCAAACCCTAAAACTACGCATAACGTGTCCTTGGTTTGATCTTCAGTTTCGTGGCTTACTCAGTGAGTTTCTTGCTTGGATAAGCCTGAAAACACTTCGACTTTGGATATCTTTTGCACTGTGATAGTATAAAAGATCGTTTGGTAAAAACCCTAAAATTACGCGATAAGCTAAAGCTTACGCGTAGACTTTTTTTACGATAAGATTCATCTTACGCCTAAGCTCTTTTACGATAAGGTAATCCTACCAAGTCTTCTACACCTAATTTTTTTGTTTTGTTTACGCATAACTTTAGCATTTTATCTTTACTTACGCGTAAGCTAATCCTACGCGTAACTCTTATTGTTACGCGTAACTTTGGTGTTTTTACGCATAAGTGCTACTTGGATTTATTGTGATTTCTACGCCTAAGGATACTTCATCAACAAAGGTTCATTCGACTACAAAGATCCATTTAACAACACAAGTTTTCAACATGTCACAACCACCATACTCTAGCTATTTTCCTTACACTTATAATCAACAACAACAACAACAACTAAGTCCACAACATCAACAATTTAATCATCAACAACAGATTTATCAACAACAATTTAATCAACAACATACTCCACAACTTGCAGCAATTCCACAACCTCAAATGGTTCAACCACCGCCTAGCCTTCAAGTACAACCTTACACAAACTTCTACAATCAACATCCATCCAGGAATACTATGAAGGAACCAGCATGGTTTGGCAAGATGTGTGAAGCCTTAAGCAGCCAACAATCAATTCATGAAGTTGGCTCACTTGATAGACCTCCAATGCTCACTCCCAGGAATTATGATCAATGGGTGATAAGGTTCTTTAGGTTCTGTGATCTAAAGAAGCCACATGGAAAGTTCTTAAAGAAGGTCATTATGGAAGGTCCATTTCAAATGCCTACTGTTATCACACCCGCAGATCCAACTGCCAATCCACCAAGAGATGCTGTCACCAATATTGTAACTGTCTCAGACCTCATAGGTGATGAACTTATACATTTTGAAGCTGATGAACTAGCAATGCAATAAATCCTTCTGGGATTACCCAATCCAATTCTTCGAAGTGTTGATGCTCAAAAGACAGCTAAAGCAATGTGGGAACATATTCATCTTCTAATGCAAGGCACAACACTCAATCAAGAAGACATGGAATCCAAAATCTACTTGGCTTATGAACACTTCATGATTGAACCAGGCGAGTCATTAGAGTCCTATCATCATCGATTTTCAGACATCATCAATGATTTTGACAAACACAATATCATCATGCCACAAATTGCTGTCAACACTAAGTTCCTAAGTAGGCTTGGTCCGAAATGGGAGAAGTATGTCATTTTTCTCCGTCAAGCTAAAAATCTTCATCATGCTACATACGGATTGTTGTACGACTATTTGAAGCATTACCAAAAAGAAGTTGACAAAGAAAGGGCTATCCGTGGAATCCCGGCTCCACAGTCAATCCCGGACAATCAACAACTTGCTTTGTGGGCTCAAACTAGTATTCCTCCTCAACCGGCTCCTCAACCAACTGCAACCATCACACCATATGATCCGTCACAGCAACAAACTTAACAAAATCAATTGGTTCCATACAACAACAACAGTGCTCAAGCACTTTACAGTGAAGCTGATGAGGACTCTGATGCTTTTGATGATTTGCAACAAGGATTTGCTATGATTTCTAAAGCCTTCGGCCAGTATACAAACAGATCCAACAATCGAATTCGTTCCTCATCAAACACTAGAAATCAGGCTGTTGTGAACAATGGACGCGTTGAAGTTCAGAATCGTGGCTATGGTCGCCGATGGGAGGTGGTCAAGGGTTTAATACTATGGGCGGAATAACAGGTTGCTCCACAACAACAGAGGGCTCAAGTGGTTGAACAGGGAAATGCTCAGACTAGGGTTAATGGTCTTCGCTGTTATAACTGTAATGAAAAGGGTCATCCGCTAATGCATGTCCTAAGCCGAGAACAAGAGGCAATGCTTACTTCAAAGAGGCTATGCTCTTGGCTCTTAAGGATGAAGCTGGTGGCACTCTCTCCAACAAGGAATAAAGCTTTATGGCGATGCGCATTCGATGATGATATGGAGGACTTGCGGTGCTAACGCAGCAGCTATGTTGATGGCACAAATGCAAGCTCTACACATGAGTGACACAGCCCAGTATGACACCGATGGCTTGTCTCGTGTACATGAACAAACAATTATCATTAATGATCTGCTATCTCCGCCTACCTGCAGATCGACACGAATCAGAGTGTTCAACATGAGCCATCTACATCTCATTCCGATGATCATCAACTAGACCCCGTAGTTACATTTGATGATCAAGATGACCTTATGGTTACCTTTGATGATCAAGTTGACTTCGTGGTTATACTTGAGGATCTAAATAATGACCATGTTGAGACTCACGTTGAACAAAATGATTCCATGTTTGATCCAGACTTTGAGCTCCGAACCTTAGTTAAAGACCAACAATCCCGAGTGGAACATTACCATGCTGTCAATATCAAATTAAAAGAGAAAAATGCACTGTTAACCAGGGATAATGAATGCTTAATTCGACAAATCAACTTTTTCAAAACTCAAGAAAACCGCGAAAAAGGTTTTGAAGCCGCTACAAATCACATCAAAACGAAAAATCTTTGGAACGACAGATTGCGGATCTAGCCGCTCAAGAATGCTTTGTTGTCTCAAATAGAACAAATGAAACATGAACATAAACAACAAATTAACGCTCTTATTTTGGAAACTCAAAAGCCAAAGTCGAAGTTGTTAACTTGTCAAAAACAGCCTCGAGTACAAAAGCATTCAACAAAACGTAATAGATGACTATCTTGAGGAAATTGTCGACTTACAAAACAAAATCAAAGAATTTAAAACTGTTGTTTATAAACATGGTGAATCAATCACAACGATTCAAAAGTTTTCTTTCAAACCAAATCCAAATGGATATGGACCGAATCTTGCTGATTACAAACCTAAGTTTTCACAGAGCATTCGCACCCAACTCAAGTTTACAGCGTAACATAGAATTGATGATTCAATTATGACCGTTGTTGAATATAATCGGATGGAGGAATTAGATGCTGATGACGAGAGTCGGTCAAAAATGGAAAATGTCGTCTATAACAAACCATTTAACTATTCAAAAGCCGTAACTTTTGTCACACAACAAGATACTTCTAACCAACTTTTGGTTATCACACCGTTTCGAGGTCAGTCCCCAACCAAATGGTGCACAAATTAATGGTCATTTACCCTCACTCAGTGAAGTAAAAACTAAAGCCGAAAGTTGTCGTGTTATCAAATATTTCGACACTTTCTTATCTGACCTCAAACTTTTGGAACGTGCGATTGAATTTCATTCTGAAATAAAAGTTGAACATTTTCACTCGCCATTGGCACGAGAACAAAGAGACATTTTTCAGAAAAGAATTTTAGCCCATGTCAAAAATTTGAAAAATTGTGCACTATATTGGGAAAGGGATTTTCACAAGGAACTTGGTCTAATGAAAATGCTGAGAAAACGTAAACATCGATTTCAAATACTAAACGTAAAAGAAACTGCTAAGTAAAAGATGTTGATCGACTCTTGGAAGATGTTATCCGTGGCCGATATCTATAATGTTGTGTTATTGCATTCTTTGCCATATGCATCCGATTCTATATCCACGATACACATTGATTCTGTTGAAATTGTTGAAAATACGGATAATGTGCTTCAGTTCGAGTCTTTAAAAGTTGAAAATGAATGATTGTCAAACGAAGCTTCAAATGCAATACGTCGTCTTAATTGGTGTCAAAAAGATATTCACGATCAACAACTTGCTTATCAACACAAAATCGCTTACTTGCGTGCAAAAACTCCTAATCCAAAACTTGAGCAACTGGATGATCAAAACGTGTCTTTTAAGTTTCAAATCTCAAAATATGAACAAGAACTTGCAAAAGTTAAACAGGAATGTTGGGTTTTAGGTTCCTTGGATTTGATGAGACAAAATAAATACAAGAATGAAACAAAGGGACTTAAAGTGAAAGAGATGAAACCGACAAAAAGATGGAAGGACTTGCTTGCAAAAGAAGATTTATTATTTAGTCCTTCGTAGTATTTTGTAAACCCTAATCCTCTAGTATATAAAGAGGACATGGGGTGTAGGTTTTAGAGATATAAGTCTTCCATAATGTAGTCATTAAAGGTGTGTGTATGTCTAGGCGTCAAGTCCTCTAAGTGGACGTCTAGGATTTGTGTAGTGTAGCCTCAAGAATCTCTTGAATCCTACAAGTTAAGTGTAACCGTGATTATTCTCGATCAAATAATATTTGAGGCTTGGAATGATTATAATGAAAACCTTGTGTCAATAACTATGATTTGTTTTATTCCCTCGTATACAAGTTTATTATCATTGTTATTGTTAACCCTAAAGGCTCAAAACGATCTCAAGGAGTATAACAAACTCCACAATTGGTTTCAGAGCTTGGGGAGCTCGTTACCTAGGGATTCGCAAGGTTTTATTGGTCGAAGAATGGCGAAAAGAAGAAAAACTACGAATCTGAAAATTCTCGTATTTTTCTGCAGCACAGTTTTAAAAACGCGATAACTTTTTCGTTAACCGTTGGATCGTAACGAAATTTTCGGTGGACGTTCTCTATATATTCATCTAACTTTTCACCGGAGGGATTGTCGATCTGAGCTCTCAATCAAAAGTTATTCAGTGTCGAAGTTGGCTGCAGAAACAGGTTTAACAATTCGAATTTTTGGGTTTTCTTGGATATTCAACTTCCTAAATCCATGTTTCTTTGAATTAATTCATTATGGAAGTTGTTTATACATTGTGTGGTGTTTATGATTCATGGTTAGAAGCAGCTTTCCTAGTGTTTTTACGAAACCACTTCTAGTGTTTTCTGAAACCACTGATAATGTATTCTCGAAACCCTCGATAGTGTATTCTCGAAACCACGATAGTGTATTCTCGAAACCATCGATATTGTTTTCTCGAAACCACTTCTAGTGTTTTTCTGAAACCACTTCTAGTGTTTTTCTGAAACCACTTCTACTGTTTTTCTGAAACCACTTCTAGTGTTTTTCTCGAAACCACTTCTAGTGTTTTTCTGAAACCACTTCTAGTGTTTTTCTCGAAACCACTCCTAGTGTTTTCTCGAAACCACTGCTAGTGTTATCTCAATTCCACTGCTGGTGTTTCTTGCATTATTCGTTTCTGCTGATGAGGTTTTGGAATTGAGGGGAAGTTGTACATGTTTTTGGTACTGAAATTTTTGGTGACACACACATGGGATTTTGGTTCTCACACACAAGAAGATTGGTATTTGTTCTTAAAAGGATTTAAAAAGCTCGTTTTGGAGATTTATTGAATAGGTGATTACGAAGATGATTGATCATAACCTATTTGATATTGTAGTTGAGTAACACAGATTTGTGCTCTTATCATATCTTAAAGTGGGTGTTACACTTTGGAGATAACTTGTTCGTGCTTAAAGGATGTTGACGAAGACTTGCAAAATCTAGTTTTCATAGGTCAAGGGGTGGATGGATGAAGACCTAGTTAACTATCACTTAAAGGAGTTACATTGTAGTGCTCAGTGTCTCATTAAAGATGAGGATTTTGTCAAGAGATTGCGGTCTACTTATATGGTGTTAGTATAAGTTTGGAGTCACGTGGATAAACAATACATAAGACACAAGATTGGGTTATTCTACTTCTTTATCAAGTTTGTTATATTTGGTTTTCTTCACAAGTGATCATTACATAGAGCTTACTGAAGAATCATTTTCATGCATCACTCAAGAGGAAGTTTCTACTGCTTATATTCTCTATTTGTTGATAACAAAAAGGGGAAGAAATATTGGAGTAGCATGGCATGGATTAAGGGGAAGACAAGGAAGACAAGATTTGTTTCATTCAAAGAGATGTTTACATCTCAACTTCTGCTACTTCGTCTAGGGAAGTTCGTACAAGACTTTGTTTGTTTTGTCATCATCAAATAGGGGAAGATTGTTGGGTTTTAGGTTCCTTGGATTTGATGAGACAAAATAAATACAAGAATGAAACAAAGGGACTTAAAGTGAAAGAGATGAAACCGACAAAAAGATGGAAGGACTTGCTTGCAAAAGAAGATTTATTATTTAGTCCTTCGTAGTATTTTGTAAACCCTAATCCTCTAGTATATAAAGAGGACATGGGGTGTAGGTTTTAGAGATATAATTCTTCCATAATGTAGTCATTAAAGGTGTGTGTGTATCTAGGCGTCAAGTCCTCTAAGTGGACGTCTAGGATTTGTGTAGTGTAGCCTCAAGAATCTCTTGATTCCTGTTACAAGTTAAGTGTAACCGTATTATTCTGATCAAATAATATTTGAGGCTTGGAATGATTATAATGAAAAACCTTGTGTCAATAACTATGATTTGTTTTATTCCGCTGCGTATACAAGTTTATTATCATTGTTATTGTTAACCCTAGAGGCTCAGAACGATCTCAAGGAGTATAACAAACTCCACAAAGAATATGGTGTCATATTTGATTTACTCAAACAGACTTGTGATGAAGCATCAAACGAACTTGATCATTATCTTGCACACACTAAAGAAGTCATGAATTTTGCTGGCAATCTTCGTTCTGAAAATCAAGATTTGGTGCACACTATCATTAAGTTAAGGGAAATGTTAGGAAAGTATGAACAAGTTCAGCCTAGCATCATTAAGAGAATTTCACCTGTAACACTTAGCAAACGTGAACCCAGAATGCTTACTGACAAATCACAAGTTTCTAATGTGCTTCCCTCTACTGAAACATGAATAGTTGCCTCTTTTCCAAACGTCCGCACTTCACAGCCTAGGAGCAATACAAGGAAGAATAGGAAGTTGCGACCTAAGATAAGACAAATAAAGAATGTCAAGTAGAAGAACACCGTAGGACTTTGAATAAGACTCCCGTTGCACCCACTTTAGATATTGCGTCTAGCAAATGTAATGGAAAAAGTGTTGTAACTGATGCTGAACCTTTAAGTACTTTTGATATTCTCATGCTGATGCTTCTTGTGCTATTTGTCGAAAAAGTATGCGTTCTGATTGTCATGATAAATGTGTTGCTAAGGCTATCTTGTCACGTTTACGGAATCCTAAGATTCAGAATACCTCTAGGCCCACTACTGCTTCTAAGTCTGTGCTAGGTAAACCGCCCTCCTTAGATTCTAAGAAACGCATTGATGTCCCTGTAGTTCCAATATCACCTCCAAGGAATGTAGTACCACCTAGTACTTTCACTAAGACTAAAGCTAAGACTAGTTGGAGATGGCAGAAATGGATACATAATACACTAGGATTTAAATGGATGCCTAAAATCATTGATGTGTGTATTTCAACTATAACTGCTGAGGAACCCTCTAACTCATCGGGTTTGATCCGTGCAAAACCGTCAAGTTTTCTCACGCAAGCTGACCACTTGTGAATGGCCAACTGTAAGAAACTTAAAACAGCTTAAGCACAGATGCAATGAAGATCAGGGGAGTATAGTGTATCCCCGGGTCGTTATGTCCCAGCGAGCTATGCAATGGATCACCAAACGTATAGTGATCGAGAAATTTGAACAAAAAAAAGGGATTTAATTATTATAACTACAGAAAAAGCTCATAAACTAAAGGGGCTTAAATGCAAATTAAAGAAAATTAAAAAAATAAAAAATATTAAATAAACGCTATCACTATTTTTAAAATGATTTTTCTAGATTTTATAAAACAAAATAACTTAAATAAACTATTTTTATTGAAACGTAAACTTAAATTACCTAAAAACGTGACTAAAAATGAAAACGAGCGCTATTTATAAAAATTACGCGAGTGCGCAAGCAAAAACGTAAAATTTGTAAAATAAAAGTCCTACGAGTGTAAAAATAATTTTATAACTTACTATATGACAAAAGAAAATTTTAGAAAAAAGATTTATATTTTTTTGACTTTTATATTTTTTATTATGAATTAAATACTATTTTAAACTAATTAATTAATTAAAAATACTAAAACATTTTATAAAGTCCCAAGGGAGAGTTGGTGTTGAGGTTGTGTGTTGGAGTGTGGCTGTTGCGAAGGGACTGACCTGGGTTCGAATCCCAGGCAGTACCTTTTTGGCTCTTTTATCTTCTTTTGTTTTTTTTTTTTTATATTTTCCTTTTTGCAACTGAATTACAAGATCAAAACCAAAGCTTTTTATGTGAAAACTCAACTTGTGAAAGCCAACAATAAAGCTGTTGGAGGATGCTTATTCTAACTGTTTGGACATGAGTAGAAACAAACACACCTTTCGCTATTTTTGAACACAAGGTTAGCTTAAAACAGTTTTATAGCAAGACGAAGGAAGGGAACTATAACACCAACTTAATGAACAACTGAAACTCCTAAAAACACAAGAAACGACAATGGAAATGAGGGGAAAAGCAGTTGGCATCATGGGCATCCTATCTATCAAAATACAACTTCTACAAAAAAAACTATAATGAGCACTATTAAGCCATGACTATCTAAGCTAATCTAAACTACTAATTAAGCAGTCCTACTAAGACAAGCTAAGTGAAGCTATTATCAAGCTAAATAAAAATTTGCCTAACCTTTGGCTGCAAGCTCCTTATGCAGGCTGCAGAACAGCCTATGGGGCCTTTTGTCGCTTAGTTTTAGGCTAGAAGGAGGACTTCCCAACTAAGCAC
>OU343219.1:174461799-174493243 GCA_910596185.1 Chrysanthemum makinoi | reverse complement strand
ACCTTCTCTCAGATGAACTCAAACAACTCTACCCTTATAAAAGGTATTTGGTTGCCGGAAGAGAACAAAGTTGGTTTTCGATGAAAAATCACGCGGTACACCTAGAAGGAAAACCCGACAAGGAAGTGTGGAGTGTTACAATTCTTGAAGGTCGAGAAAGTTTCCTAAGAGGTCACTTGGTCACAAAAGGAAAGTTCCCTCGAAGGAAGCTATTCCAATCCCCAAACCTAAATCGCAACAACATCTGAAGGATGAAAGTTCTGAAGATACTCAATCAGACGAAGAGGTTACCTACTTAGAAACTGCAACCGATATCACTCCAACAGTCGCTAAACCTCCCAGTCTACCAGCAGATAAAGGAAAAGGAAAGACTCCAGTAGTTGAACAAGTAGAAGAAGAATCAAAAGAAGAGCCTCTGGACACTGAGTACAAAAAGAAGTTCAAATTCATTAGACTCCAACACGTTGCAAAATAATTTGCTAAGGAACAAATGGGTGGCCCCGGAGGATCGAGTGGTGGAGTTCAACCTACACCAGGTCCCGATGCGGTTAATCAACCCGATAAGGATCCGTGCCACCACTCATGAGCAACAACAACAAAGACGTGGAGGATTCTATTCTTTTGACATTGAAGTACCGCATACGTAAAAGACCGAGAAAGCATCCGTGATGATACTAAGACCGATAACGAGCTAAGTCCGAAAAGATGATGACGATTATGATCGCTTTCGCGGATGTACCCACACATTCTACTGAGAAAACGCTTTGAACCATATAAGGACCCGAGTCTCCTCACAGCTCATCATCATCTGATCCGCCTCCTCACTCTTCACCACCACCATCTAAAAGAACAAAAAAATCCACATCCAAATCGTGAAGAAGCCAACCAAATAGCCTTGGATCTCTCAAGCAAAGACCGTAATCGTTAAAGTTGTTAAGCGATCGAGAGAAAGATATTACAAAGAAGAAGTTAGATTTTCTTGCGACCATGATACAAGATTCTTCATGATGAGAAAGACAAGATGCAAGTTGAAAGGGAGTATGTCCGTAAGCTCATGAAAGATGGTCTTCAAGGGAAAATGGATGAGATGATCAAGGGATACACTCACAAATTCCTTCTCGACACCATTCCTAAACCGACAAAGGAGATGTACACCGACATAACTTTATCCGAATCTATTGCATTTGGCCAAGCAAACTATGAAATCAACTCCAATGCATGTAAACATCAATCCAGTTGATCCCATAATCTTCTCAGATGCTGAATTGGTGAACCGACTGGTAGCTCAAATGTCGAAACGCTCTGCAATGTTTGCCTCCTACGAAGGTAAATTGTTTGAAGCATTGCTGGAATACCAACTCAAGTCAAGATGCAGAAGAAGCCGAAGGCCTAAACGTCCAAGAGACGACGAAGATAAAGATAAGGATAAGGATAAGGATAAGGATAACGAGCCCAAACGCCCGAAGTATTCTGGTGAATCATCCTCAATGCAGCCTCCATCCCAACGGACTCCAGCTCAACAAAGATCTCCTCCTCGCTCTTCTACCGAAAACCTCGGATTTCGAAGTTACCACCCTGCACTCGTAAAACCGGTGATCACTTTGAGTATACGGGTGGTGACGATGAGAAAGTCCATGAGCCCCAACAACAACCCATCTCTCCCGACACGCCAAGAAACTAGAATCCTCAACTAGGCCAAAGAAAAAGAAGAAAAAGGCGCCTATGACTGACGTCCTATCATGGCTAGACGAGGATGATACTAAATTTGACTGGTTCTCAAATCTTGTTGATTCCACTCCCTATCCATCTGAAGGTCAAGATGTTACGCATGTAGTACATTGGAGCATGCAAAGCTATTGCAAGAAAAATTCCGTGTGAAAAGATGACGAAATCCGAGTTGAAGCGAATCAAGAATGAAGCATTTCAATCGCTCAAAGACGTACCGAAAGTGCTATTGAAGTTGAGTATCACCTTGATAATATAGCACGAGCCGTGCTAACAACAACATGGATTGGCTCAACCCGTAAGCAAACATCGACTTCACCAAACGGGAAAATCCTCCATATTACACCGACTGGTCTAAACCTCTACCAACAATTGGCCAACCAGATCAGCCTAAGATTCCATTCCGATACTTCTTCAACAAAGATTTGGAATTCCTTCTACACGGTGGCGACGGTTCAAGGAAATATGCTACATCACTGACACTTCGTTCCCGCAGACCATTTACTCTAACCGCATAGCTATCGAGAAAAGGCTAACCACATGTTCTCCAACAATGTGGAAGTGTATGACCGTGATGCATCGTATGGGATTCACCATTGGCCGTAACGCCATCTAATCTACTACGAAGCTGCCAGTTCGAAGTCCCAGCATGAAGTGTTCAAGACTAAAGGAATCGCTATTAAACATGTTGATCTTTCGTCTAAATGGGACTACAATTTTCTCAAGAAGATCGTGGTCAAAAGACAAGACGAAAGGGATTATGCATTCAATGAAGCGGACTTTGAGAATTTGTCTCTCAACGACATTGAAGATCCAGATCTTGCCAAAGTACAGGGACGCATGAGACAATTCTCGACTGAAGTACAATGTGAATACATCAAGTCCTTGCTTATCTTCATCAGAAGCATAGTCATCAAAGAACGTGTAGAAGATCTTCAACTTGCTGTTGAGTCGTATCAAACCCGAGTCAACTTCACCCGACCTCGGCTAGAACTTCCCGACATCAACCAGCTTCCACAATACACTCTCATCAGCCAACCATTCGGAGTGGTTTACCTTAGTGAACTACAACGCAACTGCTTGATGGCATGTAGAGATCTTCACAAGTTTGGGGATCACACATTGAAGAAGGTTAGGGACGGATTGGCTTATAGGTTGAAGGATATACATGAAGGAATTGGGTCACAAAAGCGATGGAATTCTAAGGAAAGATGGGATGTGAAGAGAATCATTACCAGGATTGATGAAAGGTTGTATCGAAGGGATCGCCGTAACACCGGAGAGCTTTGTCGGCGGTCGTCCCGTGATTGCTCTCGCGCTATCAACTCGCTCGCATTCCCTGGAAACATTGATGGACTTCCTGGTACCCCTTGAACTACTTCTATTTCATATTTATTTGGATGTGTGATTTATTTATGACAATGGCTTGTGCACACATAAAGTGTACAACCCGTACTTGTAATGAAAGGACCCTGTGGTACGCTTCAGTGCCACAATCCTATAAAAGGAGAGAAAGCTTCTTACTTTTGAGTAAAACTTATCAAACCTTTCATTTTTCAAAGGTTTTGCTCAAAAGAACAAGTACTTCCCCTTATGATTTTCAAAACCTCAACCGTTTATATCACTTGTTGAGGGGGAGTATTTGACTTAAAAACTTTGTTCACAAAATGTTCTTTGTGTAATCTTCCAAAACTCAAAATGGTCATATTTATTCTCAACATTTCTTCAAAAATAACATTTATATGCCATTTTTGAGGGGGAGAAAAATTATGTGATAAGAAATATGTTGTGTTTGGCTAATGAATCCTCGTGTGAAAAGACTTCAACCCATGAATTGACGGGAACTGAACAGTCATACATTGAAAAGATTTGTCTTCCAAGACTTATCCAAGTAAATTGTACCCATTCGAGAAGCTCTTGATAGACATGAAATTTGACGGGTTTGACAACCTCTCGGGGTTGTCCACATCTTCAAGGTAGTTATTAGAGCTAGTTGTCACCTAAAAGCTGACAATGTATCTCTTTAACTATGCAACGTAATCGTGTCTCGCAATGGATTGTCAATCTTGAGTCGATCAATTCAAAAGTGCGCTTCTTTCCTCACTGTGCGATTTTGCTAAAACTCTAAAGCACATGTTGGGGAGTATTTGAAAATCTAAAACTCTTGAAGTGTTCAAACATGTTTTCATTCACAAACACTTCGAGATTTTCATGAAAATGGTTTTATGGCAATGGAGTTATAAGGTGATTAAGGTTAGGAATAATCGTTCTATGATCCGCCAGAGCCGGAGGGATCTACCCAAGGACACTACCAATAGTTTGAATTAGAAGTCCTTAGGTATGATTATAAAAAGGAGAAAATGAGAATCGGAGAAAGAAGGAGTTGAAGAATTAAAAAGAAAAGCAAAGAAAAGGGTGAAAAGAAATAGTCCTCCAGATTATTCAACTTAGGGCAGACACCGGGTTCAATTCATATGCTACTGGTTTTCACTAGATGACACCGGTATTGAAGATTAAAAGTCTTCATGGACCCAGTGATGCATGCACTAAACCTTCTTAAGCCACTCAAGTTTCTCTCATCAGAAGCTTGTTTCATTCTCACAGGGAACCCTACGTAAACTATCGGCTTTCTCTTAGAGATGTCTGGTATTGAAGAAGGAGACCCTCTCCCTAGTCTCCGCTCCAGAAAACCAAAACGCACTATTGAGTCTAGAGCCACGAGATTCATCAAAAGATCTCTTAGGTACACTTGACATTTCATCACTTGTTGTTCAACAATAAGAACAACAAGGGTATCGTTATCGAGTTCTACACGATCTTAGCAATCTGTCAAGAACATTTATGAGAGGTTCACAATTGTGATCCTCAGTGATTGAATGGAAACTCCTGCCAAGGTCAACATCAAACGACCGACAAAGCAGGTCACTTCGTAATTCCCAGTGGATTACGCTTAGTGTTTCTCAAACGGTCTCAGTCGTGAGGTGATGCTTCGTGTACCTCGTGACTCATCTCGAACCGTAGATGTACTTCGGTACATCGCGTTATCTCACTTGTGGAACTCCGGTTCAGAAACGGCCTTTGTGAGAATTAGAGTTGTATTTTCACACTATGTCAGTAACACTCTCGAAGTTCAAACTTGCAAGTGCCGGAATCCGCTTATTACTAACCTTTCTTATGTTTACTTCTTATGGAAGCTCGAACGGACCGATCGTGCGATTCTTCACATGCTCATACCAAAAACAACACTAATGGAAGTTCTCTCAAAAGGCAACACAAAGTCTAATGATTCTTCACAAAGTCAAAGAATCTACAAAGTTTAAAGACTAAGAGAACTTCATCAAGATCAAATCCAACGCCAAAGAGTGTGTGAGCATGTTGAAGAAAGACGTGGAGACACTGAGCAACGGTCGACCGATGCGCATAAACAACAACAACATACTATCACTACCATCACAAAGAACAAAGATTAAAGAACAAAGATGACGTCAAAGCAGAACTTTTCAAAGGAAACAATTTCTCTACACTGGGGAGATTGTTCGAATCAAGGCAATTCTTCTCACAATAAAGAAGAATGTCAGAAGACGCCAAAGCTACTATTACATCAGCACCTACAACGTTTATCACTCTTTCATTCATTACTAACACTTAGGGGGAGATTGTTGGAATCACTCCTAAACCTTAATTCAAGTGTTAGTGATTCAATTGTAATAGTTAGCTTAATATGGCCTTTATGTTAGTAATTAGCCTTAGGCTTATGTAGAAGGCCCATAAGCCTAGGCCTAGTCCAATAAGGAAAAGGAAGGGACTAGGAGTGTTGCCCTAGCTCCCTCTCCTATAAATACCTTGTAATAACCCTCACTTGAGGGTTGGTTGTTCAATTCACTCTTTCATTACTCATGCATAACTCTTCTTTATTCATACGCGTAGTGTTTGTGTGGTTTGTTCATCCGATATCTTCTCTATCTCTTTCTATTGTGCTTGTGTTGTAAACTTAGTGACCTAACATAAAGTATCCCTTAAGTGTTGTTTGGCATATAGGCCTTTTATAAATAACCTCGTACCATCGTTCGGGCTATCAAAATTAAGAGGTCGTGTAGTGAACGTATGAGGAGCCAGAACACTTTAAAGTTTAAATCAGAATCCACAACTCGTCGATACGACACCCCGAAGAGGCCTCTTTATGATAATGAAATTCCCTACTATTGTAGTACTTATCATTTAAAGTGAAGTATTTGACGAGACAAATGTTATATAAAACATGTGTCGTGTTTCGTCAAAGACTATTGATTGACTTGTGTGACGATATGATGATAAAAGTTGTGTATCGTGAAGTAGTTTAACATGGCATATGGTCATTTACTTAATTTGTCAAAGTCTAGTGAAGTCTAATCCAATGAACCAAGTTTTAAAAACAAGTTTCGGGTCATTAAGCTCAAACTAGCCGTGCGGCTAAGTTATGGTTAAGCAACTTGAGGCAACAATAAGGCCATACCGAATGGCTATTTTTAAATCAAAATACCTTGAGACATCAGCCTTGGCTTAACCTTGGCTTTGTTTTGGCCTCAAAGAATCAAAATACACTAAGGTTTCTTAGCCATGGTTGTTTTCCGGTATACAACAGGTCCGGTTAGTTTTTGTAGTTTCTAGGCTTTGTCGTTCACTTTTTTCTTATGGGCACCCGAGTTTTTGTAGAAAAAGTCATTCTGAGCAACTTTCGTGCTTTACACTTCGGCTGATTCGGACCAGAAAAGGGTCAAAACCTTGTTTTAAAATCGTCTCAGCAAGCTTTCTTGTTCAAACACTATATTTACCTCTAGTAACACTTAACTAGGCATAACTTTTTAACCACAAGTCCTTTTGAAGTGATTCAAAAGCCCAAGTTTTAGTTTTTACTTCCTATAACAGCTTCTCAAGCTTAATCAAGTCCAAAGTCCAAAGTTTACTTATATCAATAGTCTAATTACAAGTAATTACTTATATTTCATTGCAGAAAGTTTGGCGGCACATTCAGTCCTGCCAAAATGACTATAAGTTGACTTCTACAACTTGTTTTGACACGTGGCTTTGGCCAAACTTCAATTTTAAGTATTGGATACATTTCATTAAACTGAGTCGACTTCCAGAAATGATCATAACCATGGGCTTTTCCCAAATGAAATCTGGTGTGCAGATTTTGACATGTTTTGCCATTTTGGCTCTCATTTACTCATCGGGATGAGTTATTAGGTGCGCCACCCGGAAAAACGACCGTAAGACATAGCTATACAAGCCTATCTTATTGATTTAACCTCAAAGTTTACTGAGATAATCAGTTTAATTAATCATTGGGACTGTTAGAATCTGTGTTCATAAAACCTACCTAAGGCTTGTTCTAGCTTCTTTTCATGTTACAAACTTCATGTACAACATCAATCATGCCATATTACATATACTACTTATATCAAATTACATCCAATGAATATAAATTATTACAAACATATTGAATAACATGAAAATTAAACAACTTCTTACAAGACTTAGGTTGAGTAGTTACAACAATCAAACCTAAACCCTTTCTAATCTTCACCCTTGTCTTGAATCTTTTCACCACTTGATTCAAACCTTTATTAACCCAAGAATACCTGATCAAAACCCTGGAAGTATCACCAAGAAAATCCTTTCAAAACAACCCTTTGTCAAACCTTCCAAGAAGGACCCAAGAATGATGAGATTAATGAAGTCTAAGATGAAATGAACCAAGTACAAGCTATAGGGACTTATGATCTTCAATCAAAGATCAACATACTTGGTAAATTTTGAAAGAAAATGGTGTTTGGAGCTGTGGTGGGTCGTTCACAATGGTGGAGAAAACAATGAAAGGGTGAAATGATGATAGTAGCTAGTTTATGGAGGTGCTAGTAGGAGGTGTCAAATTATAAGACATCATGTCTTATTTTTAAGACACATAGTCTTATGACTATGCACATGAGGTGGGGTGGTGCCTTATTGTTAGCTTGGGAGGTACCTTCAAGGTGAAGAAAAGTTTCTACGGAGTATAGTTTGGTCCCGATAATTACTAACATTAAGCCCTTAAGTCACGAAACTTAAAACCGGGTAACATAAGAATATAATACTTATGAAAATGTCTAAACTTATCAATATACTCCAACTAGGTATACTAAAGGTGTGATAAGTCTGTTTGGACAAACTGGCAATAGTTCATATAAAATATGACTATTGGTGAAAATAAAGTATTTTGAACACCTAGACTTATCGTAGTCTTGTGTTGACGGCGAGGAAAGTTTACACTATTAAACTTTCATAATTAATAAAGTAACAACTTTAAATAATTATTTATAGCCATTAGTGAACAAAAAAAATGTTCAGAGTGTAATAATTCAAAACAGAGTGAATTATTTAACTTGAGAAATTACTAGTTACTACCAGTTACAAAGATTTGCTTTTACATTACAGTAAAAGTAAAATAGTCAAAAGTCAAAGTCAAAGGGCAAAATAGTCATTTTGCCTTATGAAAATTTACTTAGTTGCTACAACCTCCACCGCTACGGGAATCATGTCCTCATTATTTAGTTTGTGTTATGAGTTAATGATGTTCCTGAGAAGAGGTAGGGGTACTTCTGTAATGGAACTTCGTCGAAAATTTCAAAGGAGTGTTATCTACTAACGGTAAATTTGAGTTCATCTTCACGTTCCTACGTGAATTCAGGACCTCCTCTAGAGTTCCATTGAGTGTTGACAATAGGAATGCGATTTTGCTTAAGTCGTTTGACCTCATGGTCCGTGATCTCAGTAGATTTTCCGATAAGATCAAACGTAAATCAATCTGGATCCCTTCCAGAGAAATAAGGAGTGTCTCAACAAGATGACACTTCTTCGAATGCACACATGGAAGGCGGCGTACACCGCCAAGTTTGGGTAGTAGCTCGAAGTCCAAAGCTACCAGCCAATTCTTGCTAATATCGTATAAAGTCCAATATATCTTAAGTTTGGTTTTTCTAATTTCCCAAAACGAATCATACCTACCGAACGAGGCTTTCAACAAAACCTAAATCCTAGTATGATATTTTGAAAGTTAACGCTACATCTCAGTATAACCTTTCGGTGATAATGTGTGGCCTAATATTGTGGGGCGTGAAGTGAATCTTGTACTAGATTCCTTACAATGATTTCGAAAGCGACAAGCTCGAAATTCTAATCAAAGAATTGTGCTAAAGATTGCAAAGTCAAATATGCCGCAGCATGCTTCGGACAATGCTTTGTCAGGGTAAAATGTTATTGCTCAATCTATTAGTTATTGAGAATACTCACTAGATTGCTTGGAATAAGTTGAAGAAATTATAATTCAAGAAGTATTGCCCTCGGAATGAGGTGCAAGAAATGGAGGTGAAGTTTCCTTGTTGTAAGTGTTGTTGATATCACAACTTATATTCGTCTCTTTCAAGTGTTGGTAGTAGTGTGCCCAATGATGGTCTCAACCAACGAGAGGTTATGGGAAGAGTTCATCTGAGAACTTCCTCTAAGTATTCAAGAGAACGTTACTTCGTTTGATCACTCACAATGGATGAAATAATTCAGATGTCTCGTAACCAGGTGGATCAAGTTGTGCGAGCTTAGACTGCTCAAGGATCTAACAATAGCAAAATAACAACAGTAACAACAATAGTAACAAATGATGATGGGGTGTGGAAAGTGACAACATTTTGAGAAATAGTGTTCCCAAAATAATAGCCAACAAAACGGAGGAGCTCATGGGAAGGCTTATGTGATGGATAATGGGATATCGTACCCAGTTTCTTAGTTCGAGACTAAACTAAGTCCATTCGCTCAGAGTGTAACAGGTCCGTTAGCTCAACAATATGGAATACTTTGACTTATGCGACTCGTGCATAATCAAATATGTGGCAACCGAATTCTGTTCATGAAACATCTTATTCTATCAGGTCAGGTTTCAATTATGTTCTTGAAACATCTGATTCTATCAGGTCGGGTTTCAATTATGTTCTTGAAAAATCTGATTCTATCAGGTCGGGTTTCAATTATGTTCTTGAAACATCTGATTCTATGAGGTCGGGTTTCAATTGACTTTAACCAATTTTGTTAGCTCAACAAATGGTTCATGTTTGTAAGGATTTGTAACAGCAAAAGTGATAACTTAAGAATAAAAATAGGTTGTTCGAATGAGGTCTTAAGGTTTTTGCTAAGTGGTAAAACACTATCGTGTTTTCTAGCTCTTTACAAAGAATACTAGTGATTCTCGAGTTCGAGTTCAAACTCATGTCATATCGGATACAAATAAGCCCACTCATTTATAATTAATTACTTAAATAAAGAAGCGTCCCAATTTGTGTAAGTAAGAAATCATAAACTTATGGTTCGGCGATTTACAATCTCTTTATTTAAACGAAAAGGCGTCCCAGTCCATTTAAATAAGGATATTCCAAATCATCCTACTTAAGAATTTCCGATACAACACTCATACTTAATCGATGAGTTACAAGGTGGTGTACTATGAGACGTCAAAAGTGTTCCAAGAGTATGGAATGAATGTTCAAACTCATCTTCGAAGACGAGGAGTAAAATAATCAGATAAAATTGACATAGCGTTCAAAAGAGTGGTTGAGTTCATAGTTATGAAATAGTTTTCTCCCAATGTTTGAGAAATAGATAAAACTATTGTGTATCTCTTAATGTCTGAGATATATTTAGGCCAATTGTGTATCTCACGATGTCTGAGATATATCTAAGTCAACTGTGTATCTCACGATGTTTGAGATATAAGGAAGACCATTGCATACTTACAATGTCTTAATAATAAATGAGACCATTGTACCAACTACAATGTTTAAGAAATTTTCGTAGATCACAAAAATGTATATGATCGGGGATATCTGGTAGTGCCATAATGCCTTGGGATAGGCATATACAGTCATGTTTAGTCAATCGTTTATATAAACAATCTTTATATAATTAACATAGTATTGTGTTAAGGAGTAGGCATGGCGCACGAAATATTGAAGACATCAATGAGTGATACGAGTTTAATGTAAGATGTAGTTATAGTCTAGGTTCATATGCAACCTGGTTCTCTATAATCAAGCTCGATACCAATCAGTAACACCCCCAAAATTATCGCAATGAAGATTGTGTCATTGGGGTATTACTTCATAGTTCAGCGACCAGCCATGTAAAACGACTCTAAATGAGATGTTTTGAAATAAATTATCATTCGATTAAAATATCGAAGTTTACAAACCGTCCCACAAGTTTGTACAATCATAAAAAGTACAACATAAAAGTTGTAAAGTTTTTCGAATGATAATATATGCATTGTATTCAAAATATTTTTCATGCCGCCTAATTTTTCGAACCCGAGATAACATGCTAAAAAGTGTCAACACAAAGGTTGAGTGAGTTCATAGGTTTGTAAGCAAAAGCTTGATCACAAGATATCAAGTTTATCAAAGTAGTGGGCTACGTTGTTATATGCCCATAGTGCGTTTGATTGCCTAACCGGTCAATACAAACGATAGAAACCGCATTGGTTTGAAAATAGTAGTGGACAATATAGTTTGTAGTATAATTGCAATGTGTACAATTATCTTCTTGAAAGTTATTATTGCTCTAAGCTCATGGAACTCACGACTGACTATTGTATATATATCACCGGACGATATATATATATATATATATATTTATATATATATATATAAGTAACTTGCCCCTGTAGGTATTTTGCCATATACCTAGGTAATTCAAATAAAGTGTGTTTGGTTACCGATCCGCTAACACAAACGGATTCAATCCCGATAGGCCTATCCACAATATTTAAGCCACTCCCGAGTGATTAGTGGTCGATGATGTTGGGGACTTTAGGCAAAAACAACTTAGGCATGCAATAATACATTCAAGGCATTCGGCTTGCAAGTAATTGTCCATAATAAAGCATTTTAGCATGTAGTAAAAAGCAGTAGCATGTATCTCCCCCAAAAGAGTTTATAAAACAGTTAAACATAAAGTGGGGCTATGAAACTCACTGTAGTGATCAGCAGCGGAGTGTAACGATGTAATGTTTATCAACGATAAAGTATGACAAGATGATTACCTACGAAAGCATAGTAATCGCGTTTTAGTATAGTGTACGATAAAAGTGTACAAGTATATGTAGTATGTTGGCTTTCATTATGATGTTGTACATGAATCCTTAAGTTAAAGTATCCCTTAAGTGTTGTTTGGCTTATAGGCCTTTTATAAATAACCTCGTACCATCGTTCGGGCTATCAAAATCAAGAGGTCGTGTAGTGAACATATGAGGAGCCAGGACACTTTAAATCGTAAATCCACAACTCGTCGATATGACACCCCGAAGAGGCCTCTTTATGATAATGACATTCCCTACTATTGTAGTACTTATCATTTATAAGTGAAGTATTTGACGAGACAAATGTTATATAAAACATGTGTCGTGTTTCGTCAAAGACTATTGATTGACTTGTGTGACGATATGATGATATAAGTTGTGTGTCGTGAAGTAGTTTAACATGGCATATGGTCATTTACTTAATTTGTCAAAGTCTAGTGAAGTCTAATCCAATGAACCAAGTTTTAAAAACAAGTTTCGGGTCATTAAGCTCAAACTAGCGTATTGCTAAGTTATGGTTAAGCAACTTGAGACAACAATAAGGCCATACCGAATGCTATTTTTAAGTCAAAATACCTTGAGACATCACCTTGGCTTAACCTTGGCTTTTTTTTGGCCTCAAAGAATCAAAATACACTAAGGTTTCTTAGCCATGGTTGTTTTCCAGATACAACAGTCCATTAGTTTTTGTAGTTTCTAGGCTTTTTCGTTCACTTTTTGCTTATGTGCCCCAAAGTTTTTGTAGAAAAAGTCATTCTGAGCAACTTTCGTGTTTTACACTTCACGATTCGAACGAAGAGGGTCAAAACCTTGTTTTAAAATCGTTTCAAAGAAGCTTTCTTGTTCCAACACTATATTTACCTCTAGTAACACTTAACTAGCCATAACTTTTTAACCACAAGTCCTTTGGAAGTGATTCAAAAGCCCAAGTTTTAGTTTTTACTTCCTCTAACAGCTTCTCAAGCTTAATCAAGTCCAAAGTCCAAAGTTTACTTATATCAATAGTCTAATTACAAGTAATTACTTATATTTCATTGCAGAAAGTTTGGCTGCACATTCATTCCTGCCAAAACGACTATAAGTTGAGTTCTACAACTTGGTTTGACACGTGGCTTTTGCCAAACTTCAAGTTTAGGTCTTGGCTACATTTCATAAAACTGAGTTGACTTCCAGAAATGATCATAACCATGGGCTTTTCCCAAATGAAATATGGTGTGCAGATTTTGACATGTTTTGCCATTTTGGCTCTCATTTACTCATCGGGATGAGTTATTAGGTGCGCCACCCGGCGAAACGACCGTAAGACATAGCTATACAAGCCTATCTTATTGATTTAACCTCAAAGTTTACTGAGATAATCAGTTTAATCAATCTTTGGGACTGTTGCAGAATTCATGTTCATAAAACCTATCTAAGGCTTGTTCTAGCTTCTTTTCATATTACAAACTTCATGTACAACATCAATCATGCCATATTACATATACTAATTATATCAAATTACATCCAATGAATATAAATTATTACAACGATATTGAATAACATGAAAGTTAAACAACTTCTTACAAGACTTAGGTTGAGTAGTTACAACAATCAAACCTAAACACTTTCTAATCTTCACCCTTGTCTTGAATCTTTTCACCACTTGATTCAAACCTTTATTAACCCAAGAATACTTGATCAAAACCCTGGAAGTATCACCAAGAAAATCCTTTCAAAACAACCCTTTGTCAAACCTTCCAAGAAGGACCCAAGAATGATGAGATTAATGAAGTTTAAGATGAAATGAACCAAGTACAAGCTATAGGGACTTATGATTTTCAATCCAAGATCAATATGCTTGGTAAATTTTGAAAGAAAATGGTGTTTGGAGCTGTGGTGGGTCGTTCACAATGGTGGAGAAAACAATGAAAGGGTGAAATGATGATAGTAGCTAGTTTATGGAGGTGCTAGTAGGAGGTGTCAAATTATAAGACATCATGTCTTATTTTTAAGACACATAGTCTTATGACTATGCACATGAGGTGCCACCTCAAGCATGAGGTGGGGTGGTGCCTTCTTGTTAGCTTGGGAGGTAACTCCAAGGTGAAGAAAAGTTTCTACGGAGTATAGTTTGGTCCCAATAATTACTAACATTAAGCCCTTAAGTCACGAAACTTAAAACCGGGTAACATAAGAATATAATACTTATGAAAATGACTAAACTTATCAATAAACTCCAACTAGGTATATTAAAGGTATGATAAGGCTATTTGGGGGTTTGAGCATGCGTATTACGTAAAGAGTAAAATATTTACGAAGAAAACAAAGTGGCAATAGTTCATATAAAATATGACTATTGGTGAAAATAGAGTATTTTGAACACCTAGACTTATCGTAGTCTTGTGTTGACCGCGAGGAAAGTTTACACGATTAAACTTTCATAATTAATAAAGTAACAACTTTAAATAATTATTTATAGCCATTGGTGAACACAAAAAAAATGTTCGTGAGTGTAATAATTCAAAACAGAGTGAACTATTTAACTTGAGAAATTACCGGTTACTACCAGTTACAGTAATTGCTTTTACGTTACAGTAAAAGTCAAATAGTCAAAAGTCAAAGTCAAAGGGCAAATTAGTCATTTTGCCTTATGAAAATTTACGAGTTGCTACACGCTATCAACCGGAATGGGTTTTGGGATGAGGTGATATCGTACTTTGAACAAGAAACTGGTTCAACAAGAACCTACGACTCCATAACGACCAAATGGAAGGGTATGATTCGTTCTAGGGTTGGTTTCTTTGTGCATTATGGATAATATCAAGAAGAATCACGTAAGCGGTGAGAATGACGAAGACGACTATGAAAAGGCTTGTAACGAATACCGTGTGATTCACAAGCATGAGTTTACGTTGAAGGAGTGTTGGAAAGTTTTGAGGAAGCATTCTGCTTGGAAACTGTTGAGATGCCTGCTTTCACCCCGAATAGTCGGAAGAAATTCAAGACTTCGAAACCACCCGGGTCAACAAGAGGTCTTTTTAATCCCCAAGACGTGGATGATTCTGAAGAGGACGAGACTCGAGAATCACGACCTTTTGGTCGTGACGCGTACCAAGAAGAAAAAACCCGAGCCACCAAAATCATTTGTTACTACGATGGCCAAGAACTTTTTCAAGTTCAACCATTCAAGTAAGGAAAAAAATAAGAATATGGAAGAGGAATATATAAAGTTGAAGCAAAAAGAGTTGGAGCTTGCAGAGGCAAGGGAAGCGAGCCGAGGAGTTCAAAAGGGAGAAACTTGAGCTCCAACGCCGCTAGCGTTGCATTGACAAAGACAATCAAACCGGACGCAAGATTTAATTTTCTACAACACACCCCGACCCAAGTATGCCGCGACGACAACCAAAGAACTTCAACAACTTAAAGAAGAATCGTTAACGCTACAACTTAGATTATTAGTTTCGCTTTTAATAAGTATTGTAACGCTACGCTTTATTAGTTTAAGTTTTAAATTATTGTTGTAATGTTAAGTATTTTTATTAATGAAGTTTAATTTTGTTTTTAAAAGTATTTGAATTAAAAAAAAATCTCACGTCATCATCACAAGCAACTGGTAAAGTCGTCAGCCGCCGTACGCCGTATAGAAAGTTCTGTAGTAAAGGCTTCCAATCTGTGTTACCACACTGGACCAGCCTAATAATTACAGTCACCATTAGCATTGGCCTAAGATTAACATAAGTTGCTGAATACTTCAAAGGAATGTACTTTTTGAATTTCTTTTCCACCTACATTTGATATACTATAAACAAATACTATTATTATAAAAACAGATAAAAGTATGAATATATCTTATCATCACTTCTTATTAACCACCAAATAACAAGATTTCAAAAAACCAACCATCACCCATGTCCACCTTCTTCTCCACTTTCACATCTCCAAACCCTCTAAAACCCAAATCATATCTCCCTCAAAACCATCATTTCTCCGTAAAATGCAGCGCCACATCATCTTCTCTTCCTCCCTCAGTCCAGACATTCTGGAAATGGCTCAATGATGAGAAAGTAGTGTCCTCAAAGTCTCCTGCTAAGCCTGGAATGGTGAAAGAAGGGTTAGGACTAGTTGCTCAGAGAGATATCGGGAGAAATGAAGTTGTTTTGGAAGTTCCTAAGAAGTTTTGGATAAATTCTGATATGGTTTTGGCGTCTGAGATTGGGAGAGTTTGTGATGGACTGAAGCCGTGGATATCGGTTGCGTTGTTTTTGATAAGGGAGAAGCTGAGGGAAGATGGTGGCGGTGCGTATTGGAGGAGTTATATTGATATTCTTCCTGAGTTTACTGATTCCACTATCTTCTGGTGAGTTTGTGTTGTTTTTGTTTCAGATTAGTTGCTCGTGTTTTATATTGGTCTATGGCAGAAAGTGGCGCGCCAATCTTCCAGCTGTGGAGTTTTTGACTAGGGTTCAACGGGTTGTGCAAAGTAATTTTGCGACCCCTAAGTCACAAAATTTCATTTTTAGTAGAATTGGTTTTGCTATTTAAAAGGGGGTTGCGGCACAGCTTGTTGCCCGTTTGCCTGCCATCTTATTGTAATCCGTTATTACAAGTAATAATAGAAATTCTTCATCTTCTTATAAAACTTAGTCGATTTTGGTTATTAAAAAAAATAGTGTCCCATCTACTATATTGCAATTGCTCAATCTTGCTATTTTGTGTCATCAAGAATAACAAAGATGGAACACTTTACTAAGTTTAAATGACTAAATTGCCACAACAATTTTACTATTACCAATATAGAACACAGAAGTAATATTTTCAGGTTTTGGGATTTTCTTCCCTTATAATTTTTATGAGATCTAAGTTGTGTGGCGACGATAACTAATAAGTGGGCTGATTTTTGTGGTGCTTACCAGAACAGGTCAGAAGAGGAGCTGTCTGAAATTGAAGGTTAGTAAATACGTAGTACTACGTTAAAGCTTTATTCAACTTTAAGATATGGGGTTTAAAACTTATGTTTGCCTATTAGCTAGTGTGAGCCTTATAAGGAATGCTTACCTATTAACTAGTCAAAAGTTACAGATTTGCAGTAAATAGTTAGCATTTGACTATAGAATGCCCTATACATAATTCTTCAAGCATGTCATCATATGTATGCTGTAGCAAGGGTTTTTGCCCAAACAACCAAAGGAATGGAAATGATAACATTCACACAATAATGCAAATGTTATCATTTTCTTTGGTCATTGGTTCGAATCACGCGGTTCGTGACTGCCTCTTTTGCAATTGGAATGAATGTTTCTTGCCCGCAAAATGATAGGAGTATGGTCCTTTTATAAGATTATTACCAACATAGAAAACAAATTGTCACTTTCAATTACATGAGCTCTCAGTTCAAGCCATTGGAACAGTAAAGATCTTGGTGCACCTAAACTCAGCTTTAATTATAGTTCACGCCAGCAAGCAAAATAGAATGATAAAAGTTTTGTTTCAAGATAAAAATCTTGATTAAGATGAGGTTTTTCAGGAACCCAATTATTGAGCACCACACTGAGTGTCAAAGAATATGTGAAGAATGAATTTCTGCAAGTCCAAGAGCAAGTAATTTCTCCTAACAAACGACTCTTCCCATTTGAAATAACACTTGACGACTTCATATGGGCTTTTGGAATACTGAGATCAAGGGCATTCTCGCGACTCCGTGGTCAAAATCTTGTCTTAATTCCCTTGGCAGACTTGGTAACCTCTTGAACTAAGCTTTTTCAATACTCGTTTTTTAGTTTGGAAGGTCTAAATAAACACTCATAGACTCCTCCTAGCTGTTTCTATCCTAATATATGTGCATTGATTTCAGATCAATCATAGCGCCGGTATTACAACAGAAGACTATGCGTACGAAATCAAAGGGGCTGGCCTGTTCTCCAGGGATGAAATATTTTCTTTGAGAAGTCCTATATCAGTTAAGGCTGGTCAGCAGGTGAGTCATTAGTTTCATA
The DNA here is from genome assembly GCA_910596185.1 of Chrysanthemum makinoi. Classification (NCBI taxonomy): domain Eukaryota; kingdom Viridiplantae; phylum Streptophyta; class Magnoliopsida; order Asterales; family Asteraceae; genus Chrysanthemum; species Chrysanthemum makinoi. Next base: position 174,475,408 of record OU343219.1, on the reverse strand, counting down.
CTTCTTACTCCTGAAGTCAAACTCATAGCATTCAAGATTTAAGTTTATAAAGATTCTCCTATATATTTGATACAAAAATATGTCATGTTTTGTAGAATTGGTTTTTAGTTTACTTTGGTTAACAAAATTTCCTAAAAGAAATCTAGGTTCTGTTATAGATGCAAAACTGAAATTTTGTTGTTTGACCTAAAAAGTCTAACTTTCACTGTATAAGTTAATCCCTAAAGTCGACATAATAACATTCAATATTATATGCTGATTCTCATGATGTATTGATACAAAATAAATCCTATTTTTATAATATGGTTTATATCAAATATCATTATCAAAATTTTCTGCAAAATGTAAAATTTAGGTATAGATTCAAAGCTGAACATTTTGTTCATTGTACCTAAAAAGTCAAACTGCCTTTTTATGCTTAAACTTCTTATGTGAGATTAAACTCTGGCAGGTCTTGATCCAATACGATTTGAACAAAAGCAATGCTGAGTTGGCACTAGACTATGGATTTATAGAATCAACACCAGACAGAAATACGTACACCTTAACACTACAAATCTCTGAATCAGACCCTTATTTTGACGATAAGCTAGATATTGCTGAAACTAATGGGACCAAGGCAGTTCAATATTTTGACATCACTTTAGGACGGCCTCTTCCTCCTAAAATGCTACCATATTTAAGGCTAGTAGCACTTGGTGGTACCGATGCTTTTCTGCTTGAATCAATTTTTAGAAACTCAGTCTGGGATCATCTTGAACTACCTGTTAGCCGTGACAATGAAGAGGTCATATGTCAAGTTGTAAGAAGTGCCTGTCAGTCTGCTCTTTCCAGCTATCGGACCACCATTGAAGAGGTAAGTATAGTGCATCTTTTGGTTCAGGGTCTTCTGTAGAGGTGGCAATTTCAACCCATTTACTTATGAAGTGGTCATTTTGGTTTTTTATGTTTCAAGCGGGCTATATAATATATTATTTGAGTAGGAAACAAGTCAAATGGGTCAAAGTTGGCCAAAATGTACATCTTCCTAGATTGTTTACTGCAAAAAATATAAATAAATAAATAAATAATAACAAAAAAACAAATAAATAAGATTAGTGTAGTTTTTGAAGAAATTATTAAATTGACAAAAAAGTGTTTCCGGTCAACCTAACCTGGCCAGTTCCTCCATTGTTAAAAAATGACCCGTTTTGACATGTTACGCAACCAACCTGCCTACCCATTTTGCCACCTGTAGTCTTTTGTATATAATAAATAACTGAACTCATGTATTTGCAGGATGAGAAGATGAAGGGAGGGAATATCAGTTCAAGGCTCGAGATTGCGATAGGCATAAGAGCAGGGGAGAAGAAGGTCTTGCAACAAATAGATGAGATATTTAAAGAGAGGGAAATGGAGCTGGATGAAAATGAATACTATCAAGAAAGAAGGCTTAGAGATCTTGGTTTGGTTGGAGAACAAGGTGACATTATCTTTTGGGAGCCCAAATGAGATGTTTACCAATTCACGATAATGTACAATTTTATTTCATCATGTACAAGTCGGATTCAGGAATTTTTATAGGCAAATTGTCAATGAGTATTGAGACAAAGATTCCAAAAACACGCCAAACACACACTAATGATGACTTGCAGTTTTATCAATTTAAATCCCGAAAAGATGCATCACACGCTAGCAATGACCTTCATCTTCTAGTCTCTCTAAATTAATTTGTCAACTACCCTTCTACAATGAGGATGAGTAAAAAGATCTAACAATGATATAAATTTGGTAAATGATTACAACTTTTGAGTGAAAGTTTTGAAATTTATAATATATACGGAATATGTAAATGGCTAAATGTTACTCTATAATCGTATGATGATAGTTGAGAGTATTCGGATAGTGTGATTTGCTCTCGCTTACTTATCTCTAAAATTTCTTACATCTCTTATTTCTTCATCCATAGTACATGATCATATAAAACCCATATTCAAATCAAGCTTGCTTAAGCATGGAGCTCAGACTCGTTGTCTTCATTGTAACACTACCATATCTGTCCACCCTTGCTAAATCGATCCGTTTTGAGATACAATCAGGCGTCATGAAATGTATAAGTGACGACATCAAAATCAATTCTATGACGGTCGGTCAATACTCTGTAGTAAATCCGCATGAAGGACATCCTTTGCCTGAACATCACAAGATATATGTTGCGGTAAATCTGTAAAAACCTTCTAACTCTTAACTTAATTCTTGGTTCGTATGTTTTCATGGTTCTTGTTGAGCCATAGTGCAGCGTTACAAGTGTTTTTGTTTGCACATGTAGTTATTTTCAGAGAAAGGAAATCGAATATACAAAGAGAATGCAGTAGAATCAGGACAATTTGCGTTAGAAGTGGAAGAAGATGGAAAACATACCATTTGCTTTGCCACCGCCGACCACCAGCCGAAGGTTAATACATCTGTGGAGCTCAACTGGAGGTCTGGCATGGCTGCTAAAGATTGGCCTAACGTCGCAAAGAAAGGTTCTATAGATGTAAGCACGAAGGTTCACAAAATTTGGAAGTTACTTATCAATTTACCTACATAAACCATAACGGCTTGGGTTGTTTTGAGTCTTAACACTTCTCGTCCAAAACCCGTCAATTTTGGTAATATGAATTAAATTTCACCTTGGTTGATTTTCAACTCGCGTGACCCGTTAGAAATTACTAAAACCGGGTCGGTTGATTTTCAACTCATGTGGCCTAAAAAAAATACATATTTGACCCGTTATAAATTACTAAAACCAGGTCAGAGCTATTCTTATTAAATGTAATGGTATATAGCTTCATTCAAATCAATGACGGATGTTGTAACACATTTCTCACAGGCGATGGAACTGGAGTTGAAGAAAATGGAAGCCACTACTAGTTGGATTAGTGAAGAGATGACATATCTTCGAGTAAGGTTAGTATATAAAAACAATCACTGAATATCAAACCTTTCTTAAAAGGCAGTAGTTACATTGACGATTTGAAAGTGAAAGTCGTAATGTGAACATGTTGTAATTGTTACAGAGAAGAAGAAACGCACGAGTTGATCATGAAAACAAACTCCGCAATGGGCTTGTTGAGTTTGTTGTCGTTGTTTATTTGCTTGTCTGTGGCTGGCGTGCAGTTGTGGCACTTGAAGTCGTTTTTCGAAAAGAGGAAGATCATTTGATTTTTATCCTTTGTTAGCATTTTGCTTATCTTATGTTAACTACTTATAATGCACAAAGAGCATAGGGGGCTCGGAGATGTGTGCAATATGTGTCATCGCATAAGGTCTTCACTTAAAATGGGCCACATTTTTATTAATTTTGCATATAAATACATATAATATTAAACATATATGAGTCATATAATTCAAGTTTATATACAATTTCTCTTTAATTTACAAGTGTGATAGAGCTTATTTGTTATTATCGCCTAGGGCCACCGAAAACTACAAGACAGCCTGACAAAGAGCATTAAGATACTATAAATTTAAAATTAAATAATACAAATAAACAAGCATATTTTACAACTAATTCAAACGCATTCCTTTTATTAAATGTCACTAAGATACTTAAAACTTAAAATTAAATGATACAAATAATAAAGCATGTTGTACAAACCATTCAAACACAATAATAAAGCTAAAAGTACAACATGTTTTTCTATATACTAACAGGGTACTCGCACGTTATGACGGCGGGTATCCTGAAATAAAAATTTTCAATGAACCATGTTTTCTGTTTTATTATGTTTTTGTGATAATAAATTTATGTATTGTGAAAAAATTCATGTGGTATTTTTCAGCTCTGTAATTAATGACAATGTTTTCATTATACAATTGCGATAATAAATATTTTATTGAGCAATGTTTTTTCATTGTTCAGAATATTATTAAGAAGTTCTTCATGGCTTAAGATATTGGGGCACTAGTTGTCGCCCGCATCTTTAATAGCATTAGTTTTGCCTAGATAGTATCTTGGTTTGCCACTAATTTTTTGTAAATCGTTTGAGCTTTTAATAACGTGAAATAATAACTAATATGGTTGACTTGCCGGTCGTCGTTAATCGGCAAACATCATGGCGATGTCAAGTCTGAGGCTAAATGTCGCGGACATTGGATATAGGTTTCTCCCCTTCTCATTCTCTTCTTTGGAGGCTTGAGAAGGTTAAGTAACCCTACTAAAGCGCATCGAAGTTTCTCGTTACTCGGAGATTAGTGCACGTCTTCTTGAACATATTTTTAGTAGGATTAGTTTTGACATAACAAGAGGAGTGGGGGCCACGATTAGTTTCGGCTCCACTAATTTCTGTAAGTCCATAATTTTCTAAGTGATAATAATAATAATAATAATGATAATAATAATACAATTAAAAATAATAATAATAATAACAACAACAGTTGCTTTTTTAAAACTCAAAGTACATGTGTATTTGTTGAATTATAAATTTACTAAAATTCTATTAGAATTAAAAATTTACACTTATGTTCATAAATTTGTTAAACATTCTTACATTTCCATCCTACAAAGTGTCCTACTCACAGAATCACGCCAAGTGACAGAATGGACGATTTGGATGAAGAGAAAGAATGAGTGAGAAAAAATATAAAATATTATTGTGTGTAGAAAGATTTGTAGGATGAAATTGTAAGATGTTTTAACAAAACTATTTTATTATTAGCCGATTTAAAAACTTTTGAGCTAATTTAAAATTTTATTGACGAATCTTTTATATAATAAAGAAATTACATCATTTCAGAGTGATTTTATCAATTCATTCTTATTGAAAAAACAATAGGGCCAATAGGAGAGCTCGATTTCGCCGCGTAAGCAAAATCGTGTGATGTGATTGGTTAATAAAAGTCAAAATTAAATTGATTTTAATTGGCTATTAATAAATTTGGTGGAGAAATTTGGTTGATAAAAAACACACATAAAAATATAGGTGTGAAATATGTAATAACTTAAAGATGAAGTAATTAATAAAACTTTAGTGGTTGAATTTTTAAAAATTATATAGAGTTAAGTGTAATATTATAACTTTATAAGCCTTCATATTTTTTAATAACTTTCGATTATAAACAAATACCCCTTTTATACTTTATACTCTTTATACTTTATATCTTAAAAAATACTGCAATTTATATGTTGTTTTAAAATATGGCAATATAAATTTTCTCATAAATATAAGTATCAATTTTTTTTACTATATCGTTTAATAAAATTCATTTATTTCAATTTTAAAATTTTAACCTATGTGGATACAGTTTATATTTTAAATCTGACTAAGTCTTGGCAAGGAATATAATTATCAAATTGTAAACACAGTTACTTAATTTAAAAATAAAATATCTTATGATTGTACTTTATATAATATTATGTAATTTATTTATTTATATAAGGATATTAGAAAAATATTAAAAAAAAAACTATAAAAGTATACTTTAAACATCAGCTTATTATGTGTTATTAAACTTGCATCAATGTGTCTATATGCTCGGTAGTGAAATTTAAATAACAACTTGTCAACATCTTTGTCAGTTAAATAAAATTAAATCTTGAGTTACCTAACATAAATCTTTACAAATATTTTATCAAATTCTAATGGATATTATTAATGCATAGAAAAACTTATTAATAAGTAGTTTATCTTATATCACAAATTTAACTGGTAGTCTTTTGTATACTTATGAACAAAATGTTAAAATAAATTTGATTTTCTATAAAACCTTGCGTCTGTAAACTTATATATATAATTATATGCGATTCTTTTAAAAATGATATTGATAATTTCTATATTCATATTTTATTACTTTGAATTTTCTGGTCTTTTTATTTTTTAACTTTACCTTTCAAATGTTTTAATTGTGTTATATAATACTTGATGCAAAATATATGAATATATTGAGTTTTAAATGTATTTTTTATTGGTATAATTTTTATGAAATATTATATATACAAATAAAATATTTAAAGGTCGAAGATTAAGAAAGAAAGAAAAAATTCAACGAGGACCGATTAATATGGGACGGAGGTAGTAATACATAATAATTTTTTTGTGTTAAAACTTAAGTCGCGTCTGTGGTATTATAACTAGTTAGAATACAATTTGATTTACACTTAAATCTAAAATGAAAAGAGCTCCCAAGGCCTTGCGTGTGTTCGTTAATCTCAATTATGACGAAAAATATATTTATATTCATGACTAGCGTGAAAAGGGTTTGAAAAAAAGTTTCTTTTGACAAGTAAGTAAAATGGGTCCCAACGGTATAAACACAAATGCGGAAGCAAGACCTTTGTTTGACAGCACTTACCCAAACCCGTGTGAACTCTAATCAGCCCCTAATAGTCTCAAATCAACCCCAAACAGTAGATAATAAATGTAATCAAACACACAAAGAAAAACACCAAACTTTTAGCGTGGAAAACCCCAAAACGGGTAAAAACCACGGGACACCTAGTGCCGCTTAAATCCACTATCAACAAGGAGAGGTACACAAGGTCTTCTCTATATAACACTAGAGGTACACAACAAACATCATAATCTTGGAATCAAGCATCAAGATATATGGCAACAATCAAAGAACAAAAAGGAAGAATATCACTAAATAAGATGCAATCTGCCCAGGTATGAAAACCGTATTTCTAGGCCTCAAAATCAAAATCCCAACGTTCAAAACCTTCCTTTCGATGTCAGGAAGCTACAATTCAGAAAATCGCGGCGATCCGGTGCACAATCTTCGGTGATCGTAAAAACACTGCAGTTGGGTTTTGGTGAAATCTTACTCCGAAAAATCTTCTTTCTGTTCTGTTTTAGCTCTCTCCAAACTTCTCTCACACTCTTTCTAACTTCTGAACATAAGCAGTAATATAGAGTCTAAAATGGACCCAAGATGGGCCTCAAAGTGTGGGGCTATTAATCCTCATGGGATAAAGAAAAATACCCAAAAAATATCCCCCTTTTTCTGCCTATGAGGATGAGTTCGCCATCCCGGCGATTGAGCAACACACCTTCAACTTTTCTCTTGCTACAAACCTTTGTCAACATATCTAGAAGTTATCATCATTATGAACTTTATTAAGTTCAAACATACCATCTTCAATAGCATCTAAATCCAATGATAACGGACATCAATATGTTTTGTTCTTTGTGAAACCTCAATTCTTAGCAAGGTGAATAGCACTTTGATTGTCACAAAACATAGCGTAACGTTGTTGCTTGAAACCAAGTTCTTGCAAAAAACCTTTTCAACCACAATAGTTCTTTGCACGCTTCGTTCGCTACATACTGTTGTGTAACAATGCCACACACTTTTGCAATGTAGATTGCCATGAAACGAGCTCTCCACAAGGTCATCAAATATCCGGGAAGTGGATTTCAAGTTGTCCTTATTTCCGCCATATCGAGTCGTGTAACCAACAAGCATGGGTTTTATTTCCAAATGTGATACCCAATTTGGAAGTACCTCGCGGATATCTAAATATCCATTTACAAACTTCCCAATAACTACGAGATTTGACAGAGGAGCGTACAACACCAACCTGCATGAGCTAGGCCTTGTACACACCATAGCATCGTGGCTACCAACCACGAGGCATATGGAACTCTATCCATCTTTTCAATATTCTTTTTAGAAGAAGGGCAATATTTATCAGTTAGCTTAAAGTTGGTAGTAAGAGGGGAACTAACCACTTTAGCTTTATCCATGTTGAACCTGCACAAGACCTTCTCAATGTATTGCTCTTGTGATATATGCAACTTCTTGGCTCCTCTATCACGGAAAATCAAATGCCAAGGATCTGTTTTCTGCCCCAAGTCTTTCATAGCAAAAGACTTGCTCAAATCTCGCTTCAATTGGGCAATTCTTCCAACGTTCTTGCCAACAATCAGCATATCATCAACATATAGCAACAAGATGATGAAGTCATCATCACCAAACTTCTGAAAGAAAACACAATGATGAAGAGGTCTGGTAGCCTTGCTTCCTATGACCGATTCAAATTTCTTGTACTTGTCTCGATTGCTTGCTTACAACGTACAAACTTTTCTCAAGTCTACACACGTATTCTTCCTTCCCCATAACAAATAGCCGGGTTGCTCCATGTAGATTTCTTTATCGGCGGATCACCATGAAGGAAAGCTATCTTGACATCCATTTGCTCCACCTCAAGATTGAGGCTAGCCGCCAAACCAAGAACAACTCGAATAGATCCCATCTTCACAACGGAGAAAAATCTCATCAAAATCAATACCTCTTTCATTTGAAACCTTTAACCACCAATGCGGCTTGTACCTCGTCTCAGTATGCTCTTCGGTCTTCAATTTGAAAACCATTTGTTTTTCAAAGCTCTCTTACCCTTAGGCATTCCCAACTCAAAGGTAGCATTCTCATACAAGGAATTCATCTCATCTTATGCTGGCTTAAACATTCCTTTTTTGTGTTCATCTTCCATAGCCGCATAACACTGGCTCTCCCCATCGGTAAGTAAAACATACTCATGTCGCGAATAAGCGTGTGGACGGATGATGATCTCTAGTGGAGCCGCCTAAGCGGAATGGATTGGCATATTAGGTCTTGGTAACTCGGGATGAACGTCTTCATCTAAGTTTGGTTGCTTTTGATCATCAACATCATCAAAGCACCCTGTTCTTCCTTCGTTCTTCACATCATTGAATATCATCTCCTGCGTGAGTCAAAATGTTTAGGAGGAACCAGATCCAAGTCAATGAGATCATCATTATGTTGAGGAGTTGTTTCCTCTGGGATTCTCAACATCTTTTAAAGTTTGATCTTCAAACACTACATCTCGGCTCTGAACAAGTTTCTTTTGAACTGGATCATACAACATATACCCAAATTCATCTTGACCATACCCGAGGAACATACATGGCTTAGTCTTCACATCAAGCTTTGATCTTTCATCTTTGGGAATATGCACAAATGCCTTGCATCCAAAAACTCGTAAATGACTGTATGAAACATCTTTCCGGCTCGAACCACATCGGGAACATCAAAGCATAAAGGAACACAAGGGCTTATATTAATAACATCTTGCCGTGGTATTCACCACAAAAAGAAGCGGTAACCCATATGAAAGCAAGCATCGACTCTCTCAGCCAAAGTTAAGCCATTCAACTGCGGTGTCTTCGATGGAGTCTTTTGATCTCTGAATTCCATGCTCTCTACAATAAGCATCAAAGGGGCCAATGTATTTACCTCCATTGTCGGTTGAATACATTTAAGTTTCTTTCCTCTCTACCTCTCAACTAAAGCATGAAGCGCTTAAACACATCCAATACTTGATCTTTAGTCTTCAAGGTATATACCCAAACCTTTCTTGAGTGATCATCGATGAAAGTGACAAAATAAGAACACCCACCAAGTGTTTTAGTCTTTATGGGACCACAAACATGGAATGTGCAGTCAAGTATGTTCTCCATTGAAGAAGAGCGACTCTTAAAAGCAAGTCTAGTTTGCTTTCACCAAAACAATGAGAACACTTCTCAAGTTGATATCATGCACAGATAATACATTTTCTTAGAAAGAATAGACATCCCTTTTCACTCATGTGACCAAGTCTCTTATGCCATAACAGGTCATATCATCATTGTATCGGCATTGACAATGCTCTTGGATATCTTCGGATGTGTCATGTATAACTTGATTCCACTTTTTCCTCTTGCCACGATCAAGGATCCGAGTTACTTTCCACAAACCATTACGAAGCTGTTGTGGTAACCATCTTCATCAAGAAGATGCATTGAGATAATCGAGTCTCATATCCGGGACATGTTTTACATTATGCAAAACCAATTCCATCCCCGTGTCAAACTTCAAGCAATTATCTCCAATACCAACAATTCTGATAGCCGGTATACCATCCTAACAACAATCAAGTCACCGGTGTATAAGATGAATAATAATCTTTTAGGTGTTACATGACATGTAGCACCACCCAAAGGATCCAACTCGAATCATCATTAGCAAGGTTGACCATATCATAATCATAATGAACAAAGAACTCATCGTGGTGGTATTTACTTCAGTATTGTCATCACCATCATCATCTTTCTTGTGTTTGTTCTTCTGGTTGTTGTAGTTCTTCTTCTTCGTTCTCCTTTTTCAACCGTCACGCAAAACTTCATCGTGCCCTTTTATGGCAATGATAGCATTCAACATCGGCAATTTTCCTTTCTTTGGAACTACTACGATGATTACCTCGTTCTCGGCTCTGCTTTGACTTCTCCCCGCTTCGTGACCATGACATCGGCGTGAAGAAGAACCACGTGACTTTCTTCTCATTTCTTCATTCAGAATCACGCCTTTAGCAAATTCCATGGTGATAACACCATCTGGTGCAGAGTTGGACAAGGATCTCCTAAAAGTCTCCCAAGTATCCTCGGAGTACCAGAAGCTACAAGCCTTGAATCTCATCTTCAAACTTGATAACCATACCTCGCAAGGTGATTTATAATACCAAAAACATTTAAGTGATCAGTAATAGGAGACCCATCGGATACTTTAATCTCATCATTTGCTTGATTAAGAACAACTTGTTGTTTCGCTTTTCGAGCATATAACTGTTCAAGTTTGTTCCAAAAGTCTACAGCATGTGTCTCTCACAAATATGGTTCAAAACATTATCATCAACCCATTGCCTAATATACCCAAACACGTCTATGCAAAATAGTCCATTTGCATCTATTTTCTTATCGGGTTTCTCGATAGTAAATACATGCAAGTAGTTGTCTTTAACATAAAGGAGATCTTCCATTTTTCCTTTCCAAACATGATAATTAGAACCATTCAAACTAACCATCCTACTTGTATTAGTTTCCATCGTTCAAATAGGTTAAGTCCCCAAACCAAGCACCAAGCTCTTGATACCAATTTGACAGGTAAGTAAAATGTGTCACAACGGTATAAACACAAATGCGGAAGCAAGACCTTCGTTTGACAGCACTTACCCAAACCCGTGTGAACCTATGAGGATACAAACAAATAGGGAAAACTAAAAGCAACTCTAATCAGCCCCTAATAGTCTCAAATCAACCCCAAACAATAGATAATAAATGTAATCAAACACATAGCAAAAACACCAAACTTTTAGCGTGGAAAACCCCAAAACGGGTAAAAACCACGAGACACCTAGTGCCGCTTAAATCCACTATCAACAAGGAGAGGTACACAAGGTCTTCTCTAGATAACACTAGAGGTACACAACAAACATCATAATCTTGGAATCAAGCATCAAGATATATGGCAACAATCAAAGAACAAAAAGGAAGAATATCACTAAATAAGATGCAATCTGCCCAGGTATGAAAACCGCACTTCCAAGCCTCAAAATCAAAATCCCAACGGTCAAAACCTTCGCTGTCGAAGCTCCAGAGTCGAAAAATCGTGACGATCAGGCGGTGCAATCTCCGTGATCGTTAAAACACTCGCTTGGGTTTGGTGAAATCTTACTCGAAAAATCTTCTTTACGTTACGTTTTAGTTCCTCAAACTTCTTGATGACTCTTCTATTCACTCATCATTTTTATATCTAAGACCACAAAGCGTCTAAAAACACGGATATAACCAAATATCTGGCTGAGATATCCTTGGTGTGTTTTATGTATTTGATACAAAGGATCAACTTCAGGACAACGTCACGAGAAATTGAGCTTTCAGATTGGAAAGTTGTTTTGCGATCGAGCCTTAAGATGATTTTCTATATTCCAGAGCCCGGGATACATTTGGGAGGAGTTGGGGAATCGACTAAAACCTAACCCTAAAACCCAAATTTCCATTTCACCTTCACCCCAACCCTATCGATCGCTTTACTCCACACCAAAATCCAAATTATTTCATTTCCCTAAACCTTATTTTATTTAAAACCATTATTTTTCAAAACCAATTTTATTAAAATTATTTTCTTTCTTAAAAAAAAAGTTTTAAACTAAAAACACAAAAAAAAAATTACATTTTTACTTTACAAAACAAAATACAAAAACAAAATACAACTTTAACCATTTAACCCTTTCATAACTAAACTTGAACCCCCTCCATTTATAACCACTTGAACCCTTAACATTTTTTGAACCTCTTCTTCTTTTATCCCAAAACAAAACCCGGATAAACCTCACCCATTTCCAGCCAAAACACAAATCCTTCAACCTTTTGTCTTTCCCTAAACATCACTCTCAAACCATCATTCCATGCTCACCTCTCCCACAAGCATTATGGTCTCTACTTGCCATGTTGGCAATCCAACACACCCCCATTGGTGCCAAGAAGATCCACGACTTAGATGACAATCCTTTGTGCCCAAGCAAGATGAATGGCTGAGATTTCTCCAAAAGAAACACAAAGTGTCCAAGGCTCACTCTTCTCTCACAACAAAAGTAATAACAAAGCTTTTCAAGACCCAAGTAGTATAAATAGAGAGCTTGTGTAGCCATGATAAGGCAAAAGAGGGTCTTAGTTTTTAAATAGTTTTTCAGTTTTAATTTTAGTATTGTAACTTGTCTTTTTAATTAATGAAAATTTCCTTTGTTTAAAGCTTTATCTCAGCTTCTGTCCCGTGATAAGCACTTAAGTGCTTGATAGAGAATCAACTTATTCTAAGTTTCAAAGTATTTTTAATATAAAAGTTTTACAAAAATTCTTGAGTTTGTTTTTGAAAAAAAATATCAGCTCAAAAGAATTCCACCCACTGGGGTGTTTGGCACTAGGCCAAGTTTTAGCTAAAAATTTTTTTTGACCAAAAGCTCAATTTCAATCAGCTCTTAGTGCAGTAGTAATTTAGTAGCATGTTCTAGCATTTTCAAGTAGCTTTATAACTTTTGGTTGTCTTTTAAAATCTTAAGTCAAAACCTGTTTTTCACTTTTAGTATTAGACAAATCTAGATTAGGATTTATTAGTTATTGTTCTTGCTTAAATTTAGTTCAAAATAAAGTAGTGTAGTTTGCAATCTCTGGTACTAAGTCCCCCATTTGTCAAAATATCATTTTTGAACCTTCAAAAAGTACATTTAGCAAAAATCCTTCCAAACAGCTTTTGGTTTTGATTTTTAATTTCTTCATTACATGTCCTCATTGTATGAAATTTGGTATGCTAAATCTTGGGTTTCTCGTCTATCTAATGCACATTTTTGTGAATTTTTATTCTAGCTTATTGACAGCGTTTTAGGTGCCTAAACAGCCCCCACTAGGCTGTTTTGCTGCACATCAGCAGTCTAACTAGCCCAAGTAGCTCCACTTGTTGATTTTTAATTTGCTTATTATTAGACATTGTGATCTGAAATTCGGTATGCATAGTATTTAGTTGGTTATCTAGATGATAGTATTTTTTATAATTTTTAATATTTGCTTATTGTTAGCTTATTTTGCCCTTAAACATGCCCACTTTGTCCCTTTTTCTGTCATAAGAATCTGCTATGTTGCACCATTCTCTTAGCTATTTAAGTTTCCTAGATAGCTTATTTGTGTACCCTAGTTGATTATTAGTTCCCTAGATTAGTGAGCATCGTAAGAGTTTATTAGTGCTTATTAGAATCCTTTAGAATAGCTTTATGCATGCTCTTTTTCCATTGTTAATATAGGAATCCCACAACCTGCTT
>OU343219.1:174431075-174461699 GCA_910596185.1 Chrysanthemum makinoi | reverse complement strand
TTAGTCTTGATTCGGCTAGAACAAGGGGAATCCCGACTCTGCTAGAGTGTTGATCTAGCTGCTCTCTTAACATTAGGCTAAGGTTTTACGCGTTGTGCAAATGAAAATGCTAAGCGTGGAGTAGTTGGTTCTCTTTAGAGCTTATATAAGTAATCTATGGCTTTTTCTCCCAGAAGCTAACTAATCGGACTAAAATACGTGCTCGTTGTCAAACTTTTGAACATTCAAATCGTCTTGTTACAATAAAAAGTTTTTAAACAAAATTGATTTAGAGTCCGAGTTCAACTTTTTATTTAAATTTCCGAAAAAACATACTTTCTTATAATCTGAATAATGTTGCAAAATGAGAGTATCGTAAAAGTGCTTGAATGATGCAAAAGTTGCAAGTTTAAAGTTCAAAGTCAAAATGAAAAAAAAAATGAAAAAGTGAAAAAAAAAAATTGAAAAAAATGAAAAATGAAAAAATATGAGTTGCGTGAATAAAAGCACTAAGTTGCTTATGAATAAATGTGTGAAACTTGCTTTTTCTTAAATTTAAATCGGAAGTTGAACTCGTATTCGTCAAAGTTGTCTAAAAGTTTGACGGTAATTTGAAATCCTTGATTTCAAAGATCCCGAAAGCTCCGATACTATTCTCGAGGGTGAAAACCTAGCCTCCTTAAAAGGACAAGCTGAGAAGAAAGTCGCAACATGGAGTGATCTCACCTTTGAATCTCGAATTTCTAGATTGTCGTCGGTTGTAATCCATTTAGGTTTAGTTTTAATTTAACGGTAGCCGTAAATCTTTGGAATCGAATTCCCGCTAATTCCGGTACTATTCTCTGTGAAGTGTCAAAAGCCCGGTCACTTAAAACTAATGTTTTGGGATGTGCCGAGAAGAAAGCCGCTACATGGAAGAGGCTCTTTCGATCCTTAGACTTTCATCGTTTCCGGTGAGTTAGTACTTTAGTTAAGTGGATAACAACCATAACAAATGTCGATTTCAATGGTCAAACTTTTGAAAATGAGCACAATCACCTAAATTTTATAAATTGGGGAGAAAAAGTTAAGTCTCGACTTACACAGATTATTGATATAAGTAGTGTTAGCATTTTACAAAAACGTTTGCACAATAAGTTTAAGCTTAGTTTGAGAGTATCAAAAAGAGGATGACGATTACAATTCCCTGGAGACACCCATTTTGCGTGAATCCCGTTCCGTGATGCCATGTTTTGAAAATCAAGCATTTTATTTATTATCGTTCAAGTTTTAAATTTCTCGTAGTGAATAAGAAGTCGAAACGGGGTATTCTTGGTATTTTTGATCCTTTCATTACTTCATATGATCGGATTGCTAGGGACTAGCAATTGATAGTGTGGGGGATTTGATGAGTGCTTATTCACTCATCATTTTTACCCATCTAAGACCACAAAAACGTCTAAAAACACGGAAATATAACCAAATATACGACAGATATCCTTGGACTGTGTTTTTATGTATTTCAGGTACAAAGGATCGAAAACAGGGCAAAAACGTGCAGAATTGAGCTCGGATTGGAAAGCGTGCTTTGCAGACGGAGCCGGAAGATGATTTTCTATATTTTTCAGAGCCCGGGATACATTTGGGAGTGAGCTTGGGGAATCAGACTAAAAACCTAACCCTAAAACCCAAATTTCCATTTCACCCTTCACCCGAACCCTAATGATCGTTTTACCCGTCACCAAAAATCCAAATTCATATTTCATTCCCCTAAACCTTGTTTTTATTTAAAACCAATTATTTTTCAAAAACCAATTTTTATTAAAATTATTTTCTTTCTTAAAAAAAAAGTTTTAAACTAAAAACACAAAAAAAAAATTACATTTTTACTTTACAAAACAAAATACAAAAAAAAAAACAACTTTAACCATTTAACCCTTTCATAACCACTTGAACCCTCAACATTTTTTGAACCTCTTCTTCTTTTATCCCTAAACAGAAAACCCAAATAAATCTCACCCATTTCCTTGGCGCCAAAACACAAATCCTTCAACCCTTTGTCTTCTTCCCTAAACATTACTCTCACAACCACTGATTCCCATGTCTCACCCCTCCCCCACAAGCACATGGTCTCACTTGCCATGTTGGCAATCCAACATACCCCCATTGGTGCCAAGAAGATCCACGACTTAGATGACAATCCTTTGTGCCCAAGCAAGATGAATGGCTGAGATTTCTCCAAAAGAAACACAAAGTGTCCAAGGCTCACTCTTCTCTCACAACAAAAGCACAACAGCTTTTCAAGACCTAAGCAAGTAGTATAAATAGAGAGCTTGTGTAGCCATGATAAGGCAGTAGGTCTTAGTTTTTAAATAGTTTTTCAGTTTTAATTTTAGTATTGTAACTTGTCTTTTTAATTAATGAAAATTTCCTTTGTTTAAAGCTTTATCTCAGTTCTGTCCCAGATAAGCACTTAAGTGCTTATTAGAGAATCAACTTATTCTAAGTTTCAAAGTATTTTTTTTTTTTGTTTTAATATAAAAGCTTTTACAAAAATTCCTTGAGTTTGTTTTTGAAAAAAAAAATCAGTTTTCAAAAGAATTCCACCCATTCAGGGGTGTTTGGCACTAGGCCAAGTTTTAGCTAAAAATTTTTTTTGACCAAAAGCTCAATTTCAATCAGCTCTCAGTTAGTGTTAGTAGTAATTTAGTAGCATGTTCTAGCATTTTCAAGTAGCTTTATAAATTTTTGGTTGTTTCTTTTAAAATCTTAAGTCAAAACTGTTTTCACTTTTAGTATTAGACAAATCTAGATTAGGATTTATTAGTTATTGTTCTTGCTTAAATTTAGTTCAAAATAAAGTAGTGTAGTAGTTTGCAATCTGGTACTAAGTCCCCATTTGTCAAAATATCATTTTTGACCCGTTTTCAAAAAAGTACATTTAGCAAAAATCGGCTCAAACAGCTTTTGGTTTTGATTTTTAATTTCTTCATTACATGTCCTCATTATATGAAATTTGGTATGCTAAATCTTGAGTTTCTCGTCTATCTAATGCACATTTTTGTGAATTTTTATTCTAGCTTATTGAAAAGCGTTTTAGGTGCCTAAACAGCCCCCACTAGGCTGTTTTGCTGCACATCAGCAGTCTAACTAGCCCAAGTAGCTCCACTTGTTGATTTTTAATTTGCTTATTATTAGACATTGTGATCTGAAATTCGGTATACATAGTATTTAGTTGGTTATCTAGATGATAGTATTTTTTATAATTTTTAATATTTGCTTATTGTTAGCTTATTTTGCCCTTAAACATGCCCACTTTGTCCCTTTTTCTGTCATAAGAATTTGTTATAAGCCACTGTTGCAGCCATTCTCTTAGCTTATTTAAGGTTTCCTAGATAGCTTATTCGTGTACCCTAGTTGATTATTAGTTCCCTAGATTAGGTGAGCTTATCAGTAGCTTATTAGTGCTTATTAGAATCCTTTAGAATAGCTTTATGCATGCTCTTTTTCCATTGTTAATATAGGAATCCCACAACTGCTCTTTCCCCTTTTTTTAGCTACATAACCCCAACTGCTTATTTGCTTTTAGTTTTCATAGCTTATTTTAAACTAAATAAGTGTTTAGTTTGTTTTTACTTACGGTCCAAAAATATAAGCTTTTTTAAGCTCTTGCAAAAGTTCGTTTTTCACAAAAAGTGCTTAATCCTTCATCCTTTTTCAGCTTCTAAAGAAAAATTTGAAAAAAAAAAAAAAAAAATTAGCTTATTAGATTATTTGGCTTTTTAAGAGCTGATTTCAAAAAGCATTAGGTAGTTTTTATATTTTTCTTAGAACCAGTAATCTTTAAAGTATTTTTTGTAATTTCCTCAGATTTTTATTAATTAGTTTAGTATTTTTTATAATTTAATTAGATTAAATTAGTTTTTAATTCATAATAAATAATTTAAAAGTAGAAAAAATACCCGGCTTTTTCCTAAAATTATTTTTAGTAGTTTAGAACGTAGGAAAATTAGTTTCACATCCGTAGGCCTTAAATTGCATTAATTTCACTTTTTGAAGCTTGGGAATAGCCCGGGTTTTCGCGTTTTTGCATTGTAGCACCCTAAGACTTAATTTAGCTTAATTTTATTGTTTCATATGCTTAGTAGTAGTTAATTTATCATTTAATTTGTTCCGTTAGCCTTAATTACTTTCCCGTCACTTAATTTTACGTAATCAAAAACACAAAAAAACCCAAAACATCGAGCATTTTAAATAACAAACCTAGAATCGACGTTGTCCATTCACACCTCGTTGGGAAACGACCCGGATATCCTTATCCGGTATCACATATCTCACTCACGAGATTTGATTGACTAACCTTTTTCCTAAGAAGTTTTCGATTCGATTCTCGTGTTTATTTTGATATTGATATTATTATACTATTTCATCCATACACACCACCTTAAGCCTTTCATACACAAATCACTTCTCTCACACTCCTTCTAAATTTTGAACATAAGCAATAATAAAGAGTCTAAAACGGACCTAAAATGGGCCTCAAAGTGTTGGGCTATTAATCCTCATGGGCTAAAGAAAAATACCCAACATCTTTGTCTCAAGACATTCCACAAGATAGAGGAGTTTGGTATAAGAGATATCGCTATTACTTTTTTTCATAAACAAATTACTAAAATAAGCTTTTGTGCATTAAAATTACGTAAGTCATCAATTTGTGCATTAAATAAACATATTTGAATTAAATGTTTTTTATTGTCTTCATCAAAGTTTGTTGGCACATATTGTGCATCAAAAATTATGTTGTGAATACAAAATTCCTATAAAAATTCAAATTTGAGAGTTTATGCATCGACACCCCGACCTTGTGTGTCAAAATTCACAGACTAAAACATACTTAACACAAATCAAAGTACACGCAATAATCATCTCACATACACAAAAAGATCTAGATCATGGGCATCGGCACGCCACTGGGCCGGGTGTGGTAACACCGACTTGGTTGATTTACCACACTAAAAAATTTCTTTGACACAATGTACCTAAATAAAATAGAGTTTGCTTGTAGTCTAATATTTATTTAGTTTGTTTATAAAGTCCTACTATTCTTACACCAATTCCAGGACCTTAGCCAAATTTTTGTTTCACGTTTTTCAAGTAAAAGTCTATTTGAATTTCTGAACATTCTTTTCTATTTCTAGAATTCTTTTCTTTAGCCTATGCTTATTCCCCGGATACCGTCATGAGGATAATGTATTTACAACCCGTTTGGTTTGTGGATTTTAGTGATAAGGTTGGACTCATAGTAAAAATACTTTGTTTGTTTTGTATCCCTGGTTTTTTCAACAGTGCCCCACACCCTTAAAAGTGGGGTTGTGAAAATCCTTACTTAGACCATGTTTATTGCATGGGTTGACAACCCAACCTTATGGAAATACATACAAGTATATTATTTTTATAATGTTGTATACAACCAATATCAACAACCTAGATCACTTGGCAACCCAAGATCACAACCCCAATCTGCCACATGATTTTATTTTACTGGCTATTTGCTTTTTTTCTTTACTTTTTATTTTTTATTTTTAATACTTATATTATTTTAGGTTGGGTTGTTGATAAATGATATGGATTGGTTGTATGTATTTTGTGTAGATGGAGGGAAGAGAAAATAATATTTTAATAAAATATGGGGTTGGGTTGGGTCGTTGATAAAGATAGTCTTACTACCCGACTTTTAGTATTCTTTTCTGACAATCATTTCTAGCCACATCTTTTTTTGTCTGTTATATCTTTTTTTATTTAAAGTTTGTCTTTTTATTATCAAATAGAACCCACTATTTTAAAATTACTAGACGAGTAGTGGCAGCGATGTCTAGTTTTCTGCAAAGTTCCGATGACCCATAAGTTTCTTTCAACAAACTGTATTTGTAGCATTAGAGAATCGTTTTCGAATAACTACAATTCTGATGCGTGGTTGCATAGCAGCATAAATATATAGTTTTTTAAAAAATTATGTGGAGTCGATCTAGGTGTGTGAGTATATTTTCTAATAGGATTGTTTTAAGTTATTAAGATTTTTAGTAATAATAGATTCAAGCATTACAAAAAGCAACGGTATTATGTAGTTGGCAAATTATATTGTAGTTTAGAGGTATAGCCAACATGTGTGACCGCTTCTTGTTTTGTCAGTAATTTAGGCAGTGATAACTATTTTTTTTACATGTGTAACGTTTATCATTTGGTGTGTGGCTTTTAAAATTGTAACTTTGCAAATTGGATATCACCATATAAGATTATTTTGTACTATCAATTTGTATAGATATTTATGCATTGTTCAAAGCTATTTGTTTGATGTACAAATAATTATCGCTAAAGATAACAATACTATTTATTTTTTGTGATTTTAATAAACTTACATAACATTATTGATACACTGGACAAAGGGCTATACAATATATATTAACTTTTAAACGACGATTCATATATGCTAGTCCCTTAAATGGTGCAAGAGCAACATTTTTAAAATAACATTATACAAATGACAAATTACATGTGTCAAAGCAAAATAAACCAAAAACTACAATTACTTGGTCTCTCCTTTCAAAAAATTGTCACGGGTTCCACAACTACTTCATCATTTCTCATATAATTTTGTCAAATTTGAAACCCGATTTCACCCGGGTGGTTCAACTGGTTGAACAGTTCCGATAAAAAAACAGATCGATTTAAACCGAGTCAAACAGATAGGTTGGGTCGAAAAAATGTCAAATTAAACCGGGTCAGCCCGCCGGGTTTGAAGCGTCCCGGTCAACCCGTATCGGTTTCAACGGGTCAACCCGGTATCGGTTTCAACGGGTCAACCCGGTATCGGTTTCAATTGGTTGTTTTAATTTGGTAGATGTGCTTTTAATTGGGTGTACAATGTGAATAAATTATTGTACTTTTAAGTAATGGGGTGTTTTAATAAGAGTATTAATTATATTATTTATTTCTCTCTCCATTGACCATGTTTTCAACATTCAACTTTCAACATTTTTCACTTTTTCCACTTTGACCATTTTTCCATTTTATATAGTATAGATATTAAATTTAAATCCAAATCCAAATCTAAATCCAAATCCTAATCCTAATCCTAAACCCATCTACAAACCAAACAAACCCTTATAGTTTGAGTAAAGTCAAAAATATTTCTTATATCGAAAACAAAAAAAACTGGCACCAACACTTTCATTTTCTCACATACAACAGTAATAACATCTAACATCAAAAAAATTTGAATAATAATACTTTCATATAATATATTTTAAAACATTCATCTAAAACAGAAATCATGATCTTATGTTTACAAAAGATCACCAAAAAACGATCTATATCTAGATAGATGCTCGAATCTGATGGTGGTCGTCGTGAACATCGACGGGGCTGTCGTTACTCCGCCACCACCATCACCACCTAGATAGATCAAAAACCATGAAATAATTGCAGCAGCATTAAATGCATTAAATGCAAATTTATAAACTAGGCAGTATTACATAGACTACCATGATTTCTTTTTCACCCAACCATATGGAAACGCCATATTAGTTGCAGAAACATAGAATCCATCTTCCAAAACTAACCAATAACAATCTTCATTACTACCAAACCCACTTCGACATGTATTCAGTAATTCTCGATCAGCCAAAGCTAAGGATTGGTATCTCGATCCCCACCAAAAGTAACCATGAAAATGTGTACCGATAAATTTTTGACAAAATATCCAACTATATACCCCATCAGATAATATTGTATGATTTCCAAGGTCATGATCGGTCGACTTTATATGAACCACAATATCATCAGGAACTGCATTTGTAATGTAAACGGTCCACTTAGTTGTTAGCTTGGAACAACTATAGCTACCTATGGCTAAATAACTAGCCGAAATGAAGAGGACAAGAAAGAAACAGTTTCCTCTATGATTCATGACCTTAAAAATGTTATGATTTCAAGATGGTTTTGGAATTTGTTCTATGTGGTGATCATAAATAATAGTCGCGAGTTATTGATTGTGTTGCATGTTTGCAACAAAATTCATTGATTACATACTATCAGGGTACCCGCGCGTTGTACCCTGAAATAATTTTTTTCGATAAATAATGTATTTTAGTTTATTATGTTCTTTTTAACAATAAATTTACGGATATCAAGAATTTCGTATAGCCCGTGCCCGTTCGGGCTCGAACCCGTTGGCCCGTGTCTACTCGGGCTCGAGCCCGTTTGGTCCGCGCCCGTTCGGGCTCAAGCCCATTTGGCCCGTTGCCCGTTCGGGCTTGAATATTTGTATAATGTGCTTTATGATTTGTAGTAGTGAAATTTAATGCAGGAGTTGTGTTTAATTTGGTTGTACAATATGCTTGATAATTTGTATTTCTTATGTAAGGGGTGTTTTAATAACTGTATTAATTGTATTTATTGACCAGTTAAATAATTGACTACATTAAATAGCATTAATGTGGTTTTTTGTTGTACACTATGCTTCTTGTCTTGTACGTCTGAAAATTATGTGCATTAAAGTGTTGTACACTATATTTCTTTTCTTGTAAGTAGTAGTCATTATAGTCATTAATAGCATTGACCACTTTAATAACATTAATTTTGTAAGTCTGAAAATTACATCATGCTTATTTTGTTTTACACTATGCTTATTTTGTTGTAAATCTGAAAATTGGTTGCAACTATTGTACATTGTGCTTAAATGGTTGTAATTTTTTGGGAATTTGTGTTTTTAAAAGCATTAATGTTGTTTGATAGAATTTTGGTCTTAAAATGACAACATGCTTTATTTTGTTGTACAATATGCTTACTTTGTTGTAATTCTGAAAATTGGGTGCATTAAAGTGTTGTAAACCATGCTTAATTTCTTGTACGACTTAAAATTAAGAGTGATGTGCCTTCGTGCATTATAAGTAGTATAGATATATATATAGATTACATCATCATACACATGATGTGTAAACCATGTAATAAAAACTCGCAGGGTATTCGCGCTCACATGATGTGTAAACCATTTAATAAAAACTAGCAGAGTATTCGTGCGTTGCCGCGGCCAGTAACCTGAATTATAAAAAATTCAGTGAGCCATGTCTAATTTATCATGTTTTTTGTGTCAATAAATTTACGGATGTCAAGAATTTTATTTGACATATTTTAACTTTTTAATTAATGACAATGTTTTTCATTATACAGTTGTGATAATAAATATTTTAGTGAGCAATGTTATTCTGTTGTCCAAAATAACTATTTGATTTATATAAAGTTAAGCTTTATAGATACGGGTGTAACAAAATCTCTGAAACTGACAAACCGAGCCAACCCGCTCACTCCGAAACCGCGAAAAACGATAACTAAGAAACTGAAATCGAAACCGAAAAAATCAGAAACCGGAAAAATTCTCTTATCACAGTTCAATTTTGGTTTTTATATTTAAATATATGCGGTTACCCGAATCGAACCGTATTTTATAGACATGTAAAAGAAAATATAAAACTTAATGTTAGTACACTTTTATGAGTATTTTGTCAAAAACTACATATATATAAAACAAGGTTCGATTCGGGTAACCGCAGATATTTGAAAATAAAAACCGAAATCAAACCATGATAAGAGGGTTTTTCCAATTTATGGTTTTTTGGGTTTCAGTTTCTTAGTTATCGTTTTTTTGCGGTTTCAAATTGAGCGGGTCGGCTCGGTTTGTCGGTTCACGTATTTTTTTAACACCTGTATCCATAGAGCTTAACTTAATATAAATCAAATTGTCATTTAAACAATAAAAATAACATTGCTTACTAAAATATTTATTATCACAATGTATAATTTAAAACATTATCATTAATTAAATAATTGAAATATGTCACACAAAATTTTTGACATCCCAAAAAATTTATTTTAGGTAACCATCGCCGTAACGCATAAATACCCTGCTATTTGATATAATGTATGAGTTCTATCAACGAAATGGCCAACAAGTATAAATAAAAATTAGTAAGTACACGGCAATCAAATTAAAATGTTAACTGAATGTGGTTAGTATCAATGTAATATGTAATACTACGTAATCTATATATATATATATATATATATATATAGTGTAGCGTTCAATGCAGAACCATTTTTTTGTACAGAACTTTACAGAACCATTAAAATGAATCTGGACCATTAAATGAGTTTGATCAAAGGCAATAAAGAATTGTGCCAAAAATGTAATTATTTGAAAGTTTAGGATGCTGTTTGGAAAGCCAAAAGGCTATTATCGGAAATCCACATTTAGTCTTTAAAAAAAATAATCTCTTGTTTTTTATAGGGATATATCAGAGGCCTTTTCTCCCATTTTTTTTCAATTTTCAACAACCACCTTTATTCACAGATCCAAAAACGTCACACTTTAACATCCTATCAACCACCTTCGATCATTAACCAAAAGTTTTCTCCCTTTTACTTACAGATCTGACGCATGGATAATAGTGTGTGTTAAAGGTTGTGTAATGGAGGAGAACCAAGGCGGTTGCTGCTAGAGGAGGAGGACGGCGGTGGTGGTTGGAGGAGGATGATGACAGCGGCGGTTACTAGGACAAAACGTGTTTTGGATTGACAAAGGAAAAACAAACCCCACCCACATAATCGCTCCTTATCCCACTACCTCTGAAATAAGATCTGGTTTTCGATCGTCCTTCAGTGTGTTACTGTCGAGTGTGTCTATGTTGGTTACCAATTGAAAGTAGGTTACTATGTTGTGCGATTCTAAAGTATGGTTTCTTGATTGGTAAAGGTACGTAAATAATGGAGTACGTTTTAATATTTTACAATTAATTAATCTGATCCTAATTATGTTGTTATACGTGAACATAAACATATAAAAATGGGTGAATCATTGGTGCTTATTGAGGCTTCCAAGGATCTTGGCATAAGGTTTTATATGTAATTTATAGGCATCTAACAAGAAGTGTTAAAATGTCTTTCATATTAAAATATGGAGTATATGAATTGTATACAAGATATTTAGTATTAACGATATACAAGATATTAACATTGAATCATATTCTTTTTATGTCTTTCATATTAAACTACGGAGTGTTACATAATGAATATTCTTATAGCTTAGATAAATGGTGCATAGCTTAGATAAAGATTGCATAATGCTAGGGTCAAACTGTGTTTTGAAAAGAGCTGGTGCGTCAAAGCATTTTATGTAACTAGCGAAAAAAAATTGACTTGAGTTTTATAGAATTTGAGCTTCAATAGATATACGAGATATACGTTGCATATATGTTACTGATATGTGTGCATATATGTAATGGTTGATGAAAAACTGACATTGAGAATGTCCTTTTTGAGTAAATGCTTTGTTGTTCTTTTTTAGTTCTGTTTGTGTAATTTGTTTTTGTGGATCAGTTTGTAGTTGAATGAAGTCCTTGCTAGGGAGATTGTGGAAGATGGTTAATATTTGTTTTAAATGTGTTTTGCTGAGATTTATGCCACCGTTACACATTCAATGGGCTTTATATTGATTACTAACTTGGACAAATTTGTAAATAGGTATCCTAATGGTTTTTGTTTATCGAAATTTCGTATCTCATGTATGAAGGGAACTAGGGAAGGAGAATAAAGTCCCAGTATGTTCTAAAGAATTTGACGGGAAGTGAAGTGTGCACATATGTTCTTGAAATAGTGCACACATGTTTTTTATGACGGCACATCTATACTTAACAAGATACACTTGTATTGGAATTGTATTTTATGTTATATCAAATTTTGTGTATACTATTTATGTTTTGCTTTGTTATAAATTTAGAGATTATATGTATATGTTTTTTTCGTTATAAATTTCAAATATTAAAGAATGTAGACCAACAACATACGTGTAATTATTATTTTAAGCAAAATAAGTTTAATGTGTAAACAATTGTACGCAAAAATATATATATGTAAAACAACAATATTAAAAAAAAACACCTATGCACTGTTCTTCTAAAAAACATGTTTGTTGAAAAAAAAAACATATATGCACTTGAGATTTTTTTTGAAAACATACATGCTCTAAAAAAAAAAAAAAAAATCGAATTTTAATGGTTAAATAAAACGTTTTTAATCAAGAAAAATCAAAAAAAAAGTAAATATAAGTTTTTACTATTATACCCTTTTCATTTAAATAAAAATATTTAATAATACTAAATTCTTATTGGTCCAAAGTGGTTCTGTAAAGTTCTGTACAAAATAATGGTTCTGCATTGAACGTGACCCTATATATATATATATATATAGAGAGAGAGAGATTGATACTTACACACATTTTTTTTATTAATGCACCACAACTTGTGCATTACAGTTTGTATCGTACAATACTGTAGTGCACAAATTATAGTGCATTAATCAAAAAATGTGGTGTGAGTATCACCCCCTATCTCTTCTCTACTATCTTAAATGAAAAAAAGGTCAAAGGTAAATGTGAAAAGTTAAAAATTGAATATTGAAAGTCAATGTTTTTTAAACCTTTTCAAATGTTAAATTACTCAAACTCTCAAACTCACTAATAAAGGAAATTGTTGAAACCATTATGTTGAAATCGTTGAAACATCACAAAACTTACACAGTTGTAGACTTTTTTTAAAAGGAAAGATAATATTTATGGCAAGCTTGTGGGAGAAATTAATAATTAAAAAAAAATCAGTATGATACCCGCCATTAATGCATTCGAAAACGTTGGCCATAATCTTAACTGTTGAATATAAAAAAAAGGGCTAATTCTAAGAATGCATGTTTCGCTCAAGGTGTCAACACTTTTTAGGAAAAAAGTTGGGGTATTTCCAAAATAGACTTTGAGACTTGCGACTTTTTCCTTCCAATCTAAGAGTGCCAAGTGTCCTGACACTTTTCAGAATCCAATCATTTTCGTACCTATGATTTTTAATCGACTTATATCCAGCGACTTTTTAAGATTCGAGCGATTTTTTTTTTGATATTTTCGAGAAAAAAGTCAAACTTTAGAAAATATTATTTTATTCCTTTTGCTCATTCCCAATGCTGAGCGACTTAAGCGAATTACTTTGAGCGTCCTTTTTAACTTTGTACTTTTTTATTTTTTTTACATAACCTTTAAATACTTTTTAAATTACAATTACTATTATACCCTTCACTACTTTTACAAGTTAGCATCTTACCAATTCACTTTTTAATCTTTAACATAAACTTCAACCTGCTACCCTCTCCCCCACTGCTACCCAGATCCAACACAGATCCAAACCATCAATCAAACAATCACCACAACTTAGATGCTAACCTTTGCCTCCTTCGCCTCTATCAGGTTGCTATTCTTCTTATTCATTCCATTTGTTTCTTTTTTATAACATTCATTAATTAATTCAATTCAAAAAAGTGTGTTGAGTACTTTCGAGGGTGCTCACCCTAGATGCCCCAAAGGTACTCTGTAGTGGGAAGAAGTGGCGGGGAAGGAAGCGGTGTTGCCGAGTGGGAAGAAGTGGCGTAGGACGGCGAAGGAGAAGCTGCTTTCGATTGATTTGTGGGCGGTCCGGATTGAAAGGTTGTATTTTTTAACTTTTGTTTTGATTATTAGGATTTTGCGAAGGCGTGCAGCCATGGGTGGCCAAGCAAGCAATGTTGCAGCAAATGTTTCTCCTGTTGGAGCCGGTTCCGGTGTTGGTGTAAACCAAGGTAATCACTTTAGTTTATGTCGAAACAATTTATTTTTTGACCATGTTTATTAAAATCATTTCAGACGCAAGCATTTCTAATGTGGGCAGACACAATATGCAAAGTGTTAAGGCTATAAACACACCAATTAAGTTAGATGAGTGAGACTATCACTTTCGATTAATTTGATTGGTTCTTTGTACCATGTCAAGGTGATGCCATGGTTGAATGGACTACTGTGTGTTTTTCTTAATCATTGTAGTCGCTAACTTGACTATAATGACGCTTTTAGTAGGTGATGCTCTTGTGCCTGATAACTTCATGGATAAGGTAATCGTTGGCTCTTTGATTCTGTTTGTTAATTCCCTTATCGTATATGTTTTGAATTGCCTAGGTAATGTGTTTTGTGGCTAATTTATTTGGTTTTTATCAGCCGCTTTCTCCCAAGAACGAAAGGATTGTTTCTCCGAATCCTTCTCCGGATGCAGCCATTGCAGGATCCATGAGAAGCAATTCCAACCTGCCAGAAGCATTGAAGACTAGCGGAGCTCAAACCCAGGCAAACCCATCGAACATTTTTACTCCTCCGGAGCAGACATACTTCTATGGAGGTTAGTTACTTCTGTTATCAGGGTTTTTATTAGTGCTTAAAGCGTTTAGCTGTGTGACCTTTTAGTGTTCTGTTAGTGTTCTGTCAATCCGTCAAAACTGCGAAAAGTGTTTTTCTAATGTGTAAAACTTCCTAAATTATTCTATTCAACAGATCAGATCGTACTGAATTAGTTTAATGTTTGTTGGCGTATTTGTCACATATGTTATTTATACAAGTTGGAAAAACTCGCAAAAGGTGCGGGGAAACCTATCCTGACCTGTTTTGACAGCTAGAAACTTACACGTTTGAATATATACATGAATGCCCATTGAGAAAATTTATCTTCAACAGGTCCTTCGCTAGATTTGTATCATCTGTTTAGTTGTTTGCTAAAATCATTTTCATGATCAAGTATCTTTTTCTTCTTTATGGATATTTTTGTTGAGCGTCCATTAAATTTATGTGCGTTTCAGGTTCTGCTTATGATGATGGCTCAGCTAGCTAGGGACTGGAACAGAACCTTATACAAATATGCATTGTCGGCATTTGTTTTTGGAATCCTGGAGACAGTTAGGCTTTATGCCATGAAAGATGCATTGGTTGTTATTCCTGGAGTTAGTGGTCTATCAACTGAGCAACGTAAAATTCTCACAATTGGTGTTGAAGTTGTCCTTAATCCATCCATTATAGTGGGATGCTATTATCATATGTGTTGCGAAGAAAGTTGTTGAGACAGGGCGAACAATTGTTTGTACAATACAACAGAGGAGCATTGGCATTTTGTATCCTTTTCATCAGGTAAAAGATATATGTCTGATAGCTTAGTTTATTATCTTAGCTAGAACATGTCAGTTACTTTAGTATATATTCAAAAAGCTTAAAATATTAATAAAAAGTTATTAATAGTTACGAGCATTATTAAGTTAAATTATATAGTTTTATTTTATTAGCTGAAAGTTCAAAAGAGAAAAATGAATATTACGCCTTAGCTTTATATGAATTTTTGGCTTCTTACGTTTATGGTGCCTTAGCTTAAATCACACACCGGCACGTCTTTTTCCATTTGTTTAAGTTTTTTTATATGTTAGTATAACACTATAACCTCTTACTATACATTTGTTAATTGCTTTTGTTTGATTTTCGTAATTTTCATTGTTTTTTGGCCTATACGTTTTGCTTAGCTGTTGTGTCTTTTATGGCATGTATATTTTGTTATGCTTTTGTTCATTATTAGTGATGTTGCATTTGTTAACTGCTTTTGTTTGATTTTTGTAATGCTTATTGTTTTTATGGACCATTTGTTTGACGATATAAGAAGTTGACAAAAGAGCCCCGTGTGCAGGTACCCATTTCGTATTGTTCTTTCCATATATTAATTTTTTTGGGATAAAGATTCTAACGTTGGCGATCTTTAACGAACTTACTTTCATAATTAACATATAATTCAAATAGATCAATTATATTTGATTTAATGAGGTGCTAAATAGTATTTCTTGCGACTCGAAACCAGGTAACTTTCACTCTATTGATGTTTTTCGTTAGCAGTTTCTCATTTTGTTGTCATATATTTAGCAATATATCCTCCAATATTAAAAAGCAAGAACTAAATGGACTTACAAAGGTGCTTAAAAGTATTTTGTATGTCTATGTTGAAATGTTTAGTTTATGATATAAAACCCGCCGCAACGCGGGGGGCTGCCCCTTCCTTGTTAATTGAAATGAATCAAGTTGTAGTGGCCATCTGATGTATGTGTGATGCATAGCTAAATTAATGGCTTTTCTTTTCTGTTTATATACAAGAATATATGTTATATTTGATGCTTGAGCCTATGAAACGAAATGACTGTAGTTCTCTTGTTTATTTGCCAAATCACTGAAACGGAAGCCATAGGTGCTACTTTATTTCATTCCACTGCTAGTGTTACTAAAAAACTGCTAGTATATTTTGGTAACCACTGCTACGTGTTACTAAACCACTGCTAGTATATTTTGGTAACCACTGCTAGTGTTACTAAACCACTGCTAGTATATTTCATTCCACTGCTAGTGTTACTAAACCACTGCTAGTATATTTTGGTAACCACTGCTACGTGTTACTAAATCGTCTTCCACTCATGATCAGAGCAAGTTAGACGAGGAGCAAGAAGCTTTGATGGCTATATACGGGTCAGAATCCGGGTGGGTTGATGCCCAAACCCATTGTGATGGCTATATACGAAGAGAGTATATCTAGATGATCAAAGACATCTTCTTAAAGCATCAAAGACGAAAAAAGCAAACACTTCCATGGTAATTTTTCTTTCAATCTTTTTAAATCTGTAGCTCTTCTTCGGAGGTTTTCTTATGATTTAAGTCAGCAAAGTGGTACATGTTTCATTATACTTTGAAAAGGCTGAGACGGGTCTGCTATCTCAAACTGAGATTGAATCCCATGGGGAAGCAATTGCCGAATATCATACATTTGAGCAGATAAGCAATTGTAAGATTCTTAAAAAATGTCATGTAGAATGGGCGGTTGAGGGGGACGAAAACACTCGCTATTTTCATACTTCCTTTAAATAATAGAAGGAAGAATAACGCTATGGGTTTTGCCCCAAATGGTTTTTGAATTGCATATCCATTTCAGCTAAAAATCTATCGTGTATGACCTTTTTTTGCTAGCTTCATTGAGCCTTGTGTGCAAAGGCATGTTTGTGTAAAGAAAACAACAACTAAGAAATATGTGGTTTACGGTTTGGAGTTAGTACCATATGTGTAGATTTTGCAATGTGATGGACATGTGTTACTACTTGCTAATGATCACAAACATATTCTTGACAGGAAAGTAAAATTGATGTAGTCATTTCTAGCTATGAAGATCAATTCATGGTGAGTTAGTATTGCTTATTTTTTTCTTTTCATTTGATTCAAATTGTGCATTTGTTAATTTTGCCAACACTGCCAGATTATTGCTACTCAAATTGGGACTATGGGAACCATCTTGCATGCAAGGTAATGTTATACACTG
The DNA here is from genome assembly GCA_910596185.1 of Chrysanthemum makinoi. Lineage (NCBI taxonomy): Eukaryota > Viridiplantae > Streptophyta > Magnoliopsida > Asterales > Asteraceae > Chrysanthemum > Chrysanthemum makinoi. Next base: position 174,444,456 of record OU343219.1, on the reverse strand, counting down.
CTAGTTAAGATTGTGTTGCTTGGGATTTTGGCCTTTAAGAATAAGTAGTTATATAATATAACATTGACTCAAGAATGCGACTATAGGATGTGAACGTAAACTTACTTGTGACATCTAACAAGTATGACCACCTTTCGCAAACTTCTCAACTGCTTGTTGTTATTTTAACAGAAAGGAGGAAGGGATGTTGAATGACCCTACTTTCAATGTATCTGTGATATTTGGTAAAAGAGATGAGGTAAGCTTGCTTACAAACTGATACTACCAAACCTTTAATCTTTATCATGTTGGCTTGGTCACTGAAATGCTTTAACCTGCAGCCGATGCTACTGGCATGTGCTCGCCAGCTAATTGAACACATAAGGTCTGTTTTAGTTTCTGTATGCATACCTGAAACTTTGTTAATAATTACAGCGTTCCCATGCCATCAAGCATCCATGTGAAACAACCCAGTTCTTATATTTTCTTTTCTTTCTAGTTGCAATGTTACACTCTTCGGCCCATGCTAAATTTATTGATCTTCTAATTCGATTACAGCAATTCTGGCTCTTCAAAACCACTGATTCTCTCACTTGGTCTCAAGGACCATTCCATGGTAGTGTTCAATTTCTGATTAACTTGATTGCTTTTAACAAAAAATATTATCATTAGTAATGACACACTTTTGTTTTATTGCTTCAGGAGACTCTTAAAAGGAATTGTTTCTGCTGTTATTGAGAACAGATTGTGGTAAATCATGCTAGCTACAAACAATCGATTTAAGGATGCTCTACACCGACCTCTCTTGGTATAAAAAATTGGCATCAAACATTTTAGATTGGTGGTTGGTGAAATAGCAGTAATCTCGGTTTTACTATTTTGTATGGATTTTTTTTTTGAACGGCGATTTTTTTTTACTATTCTGTATGGATTTTGTATGGTATGATTTTGTGTAATTCGTCCTGGGCAAGTCTTGAGCAAATTGCTAGGGTTCAGAAACAGTTATTCTGGTATTTTGAAGTTGTTTGGCCGATTTGATAAATATTTCAACATATCTCAGTTTGATTGTATCTGCACCTCATCGGTTTTAAAGTCTAACACCTATAAATGAGTTTTCTCTCCTGCGACCTATAACTGACCTTTTAGGCACAATAAGGTGATCTACACTACAAAAAACATACCTAACAAAAATATATTTTAATTAAATAAAAACACACACAAAACAAACACTCAACCCTCGACCAACATGCATCTTAACGATCTTGACCCTCAACCCCACAACAAGGATATCCCCATGCAACGCTCACAACCCAATCGGTTAAGGGTCTTATTGGGGTAGCCTCAGAGAGTATGCGGATTTTTAAAAGTTATATCCAAATCACAATTAAAAAAGACAATATATGAGATAATTCATCTATTACAATCAAAAATCACAAAAGAAACATTTGTCCAATATATGCTACATATCATACACAAGTTCTATTCGACTGCCTAAAACGAAATTTCAATGCAAACTCAACAAATACAATGGCCCTATTATCAAAGCGTAATCGATCGCAAAATTATTATTTTGTCTAACATTGTATGCAACATACTTAGAAGATCTTTACGCGGGGTGTTTGTCTTTGCTTGTAAATTTAAGAAACCTATAAGCTCATTTTTAATGACTTATGAGCTGATAGCTTATATAAGTTCATAAGCCATCAAATGAACTTACTAGGTTACCAAACTTTGAATAAGCTCATAAGCCAATCTAATAAGCTAAAAACAAACACAGAGTTGTCAATATTGTGCTATGAAAACATAATAATGAGATAATCTACTACAATGTGCCTCGTCAGCGTCTTAACCACTGCTAGCGTTACTAAACCACTGCTAGTGGTAGTGATTACCACTGCTAGTATTTGGTAACCACTGCTAGTACTTGGTAACCACATCTATGCTTAAATGGTAAAAGGCAAAATGATTGTGCAAATGATAGCTGCAACAATTCATTCCTTAACTTCTTGATGTATAGCTCCAAAACAAACACATGCTCATCCACAATATCACAGGCCATTGCATCTTCAGCCAGTTTCACTGCTGCTTTTTGAGATAACTGAAAGTTTTCTCCAACTCGCTGCAACTTTCGTGCAATATCTTCCTTCCCAATCATCACAAGGCAAGCCAACAAAGATTTGAGCTCGCGCGCTGCTCCACTTGCAAGTGACATCCCCTTCAGATGATCTACTAATGCCATTTCCTCATCGGGGCTAAAATAATGTTCGACCATTAAAAGAGATGTAAGATATGACCAGTAAGACGAAAGAACATTAGAGGTGGGAACTTGGACGTATCTACTAACGAACGGGTCAGGGAGGATTATGTTTATCTCTACCGAACAAATGGGTAATATCCGAGTTAATTAGTTTGAAACTAAGCAAGTTTATAAGTCGAAGGGGTCAACATTTTTAAATGCTTAAGACCTCCTAAATCATATTATTAGAAAATCCAGATTAGTATTTTGTATAATATAAGTTTTGTCATCATATTTAAAAACTAATTATCTGTATGAACATAAAGTATCTCTCATTAAAGTTCAAAAAAAAATGTCTCGGGTCGGGTCAAGTCAGGTTAGCCAAACCCAACCCGTTCAGATCCAAACCATAAAATTACCTGTTTCAAACCAATACTTAACCCACCCATTTGACATCTCTAGAAGTATACTTCTATATTGGTAAACTAATTACCTGCCAGCACGGATTTTCCCTCTTTTCTTTTGACGTCTTAGCCCTCTTTTGCTAGTGGCACTTGAACTCATGGAAGCAGCAGAGCTTTTTCTTGACCTGGTCAAATATAAAACACTTAGAATAAGTACCCAATAACCTACTTATGCATCACTGAACTCCCCACAACAATAATGAATTGCATACAAACCAGTAATCCGCTAGACTAGATGAGCAAATATATATATAAAGGTGTAGTTCATACCCAGTGGTGTAAGCACTCATTCCACCAAACTGTTACTAGCTTCTGAAACAGTATCATCATCTAATTCGTTTATCGATCTTTCATCTGCCTGAAGCTTAGCTGCAAGCAATAACCTCCGCTGCCGAACCGCCAAGTACCGTGTCAAATACTTACCGATTTTCTCCAACCCTTCTTCATATTCCGTGATCATGATGGTGGCGAATTCACCCCGCCCCAATTATTAGAAGACCGATAAGCCTTCAAAGCTTTTTCTAGACTAGAGCAACATAGATATGTTGTAGCAGCATCCTCAAAGCATTTGATATTACTTAAATGATCTCCCCAGGCCTCACACACTTGACTCCTTCTAATGGGATCAGTTAGCAACTGAAGTCCCAGAGGAAAAAGTTGAGGATTATTCTTCATGAGATTAATACAATCTTCAAAATAAGTATCACCAGCAGCAACAATGTGTCGAAGTGCCTTCTCATATCTCTTCAGTTTAAGGTCAATTCTATACCTGTTAAACCCATGCAAGTAAACAAAAATTAGATACAAATAAGTAGGAATATATGGAAATTAGATAATTACATTAATATAGTAACTATATTTATCTATAATTTAAAAGGTCTATAAATAGGGATTATATGGTCGGTTTAGTATGCTTGTTTTGATTATTTCAATAGAAAAATCAGTCTGGTACTAATAAGTACTTCATAATGAGACTTGGCAAGACTTCCAATTCTTGAAGAAACGGTAGGAACTCCTTTGGGTCCTGTTGTGAGTTCAATGCAACAATAGCTTCAAGATTCAAGTCATAAAGACCCAAAGCAGCTTCATAAACCGCCTCAGTCTCCGATAGCCATAAGAGATGTCTCTATTACTCTAAAAATGAATGAAGATTGATATTGTGGTATGGACAAAGACTAACAACCAACTTTATAGGAAGCAACAGTATGATGCACTTTCTGATTTCTGGTCAAGATCAGTTGTGGCCTGCACTTGAGCTGCATATTGTAGCAGTGGTTACCAATCGATAAGCCCAGCAGTGGTTACGAGTAAAGCTAGCTGTGGTTTCGTAGCAGTGGTTACCAAGAAACACTAGCAGTGGTTTCGAGATAACTTGGCAGTGGTTTCGAGAAACTAGCAGTGGTTTTGAGAAGCTTGGCAGTGGTTTCGAGTCATGATAGCAGTGGTTAAACATGTATCGTCTGGCAGCAGTAAGCACAACGGCAATAACAGAAACATATACCAATCATAGGAGCAGTAGCAAAAACGCTTTTATAATAAATTGAGTTTGGGGGATGCTAGATCAAAGTTATGTTTTAATAGGTGCTGATTGCTGGGAATTTTTACAATACAAATTAGAAGACCTGTCTTATAGTTACAACAAGTTGATGGTTATAAATTTCAAGTAGTTCATAATATGTTGATGTGAAATTTTATTGAGCTGTTTTAGGTCTATCAGTCTGTGTCACAAAAATTTGCATAAAGTTTTGATATGCTAATGCTAATGTATTATTATATTAAACCGTGTCGTTAGTTATATATAATACATTTATTTATATATGATTTTTGCAACTTTATATGATGTTGTCAGCAAGAACATTCTTCCCACAAATCAGATTCTGTTTATTAAACTTAATGGGTTAAGGAGACAATTCAATGAGAGAATACTAATTAAGAGGTAACAGATGCAAGATTGGTTAAACTAGTCACCTGCAGTTGCATATAATCATTAAGAAACTAGAAAAACAACAAAACAATTTCTGAACCTGAATATTTTATGATTATTTGAAGGGAAAAAAACCAACTTTAGAAGTGGAGGAACAATATTCGTTTGACTAATTGTTAAATCTCGATAATTCGTTCAAAGTGAGCACATGAATTTCATAGGTATTGCTTAGTCTGTTGTCTTGTTTTTGTTTTAGTTAATATTTGATATCATTAAAGGGTATTTCGTATCGACCATTACATAGGTCAAGTCCCCCAACAAAGCATACAAGTTTTCTTCTACCGTTTACAGCATCAGTATCTACAATCACAGTTTTCTGGTGGTGCGTGTAGATAGTTCCAACTTCCTAAAGCACACCTGTTTCTTTACCCAACTATGTTTCTTGACCCAAATTTACCTATATATGATTTTCGAGAAACTAGCAGTGGTTTTGAGAAGCTTGGCAGTGGTTTCGAGTCATGATAGCAGTGGTTAAACATGTATCGTCTGGCAGCAGTAAGCACAACGGCAATAACAGAAACATATACCAATCATAGGAGCAGTAGCAAAAACGCTTTTATAATATATTGTGAGCCCATGTGCGTGATCCCACTTGTTGATCCTACAAAGCACAAGACACCAATGATAGATTGATACACACAAGGACCCTCACACGTTGCCCACAAAAAATATCCACTTAAAAGAATAGCAACATCATGAGGATCGTATCGGTAAAATTACATCGCTTAAAATATTGTGCAATCAACTTTGATGATAAAATAAATCAAGGATACCACCGACCCTCATAAACAATTAGTGATTCAATGTATAGGCAATGATGACCCACTATTGTTATGAAATTATGATGCAAAAGATATCAAACCCAAAAAAAAATTCGAAAAACTTAACCTTCTCTGCAGCTATATTCGATATTGGTGGAAATGGAGGAAGAAATTGTGGTGAAATGGAAAGACAAGGTATAATAGACAATTTAGTTAAAATTATAATTTTGAAAAGTGTAAAAAAGATACTAAAAGGTACAAAAGTATAAAGTAAAAAAAGTCGCTTATATTATTTCGCTTAAGTCGCTCAGCCTCGGGAAGGAACTAAATGTATAAAAAAAATTCGTACCTTTGACTTTTTTACTAAAGGACAAAAAAAATTCGCAAGATTCTTAAAAAAGTCGCTTAGATTCGGTCGCTGTAAAAACGTAGCTGTAAAAGTCAGAAAAAATGATTGGGTACACAAACTTCGAAGGACACTTGTCAAGCTTATATGAAAAGTAGAAAAGTCGCAAGTCGCAAAGTCTATTTTGAAAATACCACAACTTTTTTCCTAAAAAGTGATGACACCTTGAGCGAAAGATGCATTCTTAGAATTTGCCCTAAAAAAAATAGTATGACTTTTAGACATTTGCAAAGGAAAGTATTAAAACTATTTAAAGAGTATATAGAAGGAAGGAAACAATTAGCTGTAATCGGCTGGGCTTTAAAGGCTGAATTGTAAAATGAAGGAAACATTCATAAACAATTATCTCTTTCAAATCAAAACTAAATAATTAGCTGTACCCCTTTTTCACCCTTTCTTGTTACAACTCCCCTACTACCACCTATTTATTTTCTCATTTCAGTTTACCCCACTCCATTTCTCAACCTTAAAGTAGATGTTGCCAACATCTTTTTAACATAACTTCTCTCATTTTAAGGTACACCACTATATTTCATTCTAATGTTTATTTTGTTTGCTAACATCTGTTGTTTTTTTCTTACAGTGAAAGATCTCCACTCTTTAAAACAAGATTCAGTCGACAAACTAACCAGTTAAAATCAATGATTTGAAAACCGGGTTTTTAATCGACCTGATCGAGTTAACGGTTCTTGGACCGTCGAATCATTCAGTTTTTCTATTAAAAAACTATTTTTTAACCGGGTCAACCTGGTTTTTTATAAAAAAATTGAAAAATCCAAACCCGATCGGGTTTCGAGAGGGGGGTTAACCCGGGTCACTTAAAACCCAACGGGTCTAACCGGTTAACCCGTTTTTAAAAACCCGATTTTTAATCCATTTTTTCGGCTGGAACAGGTTCAACTGGTTAACCCGACCGAGTCGATCCGGGTTTCAAAACATTGGTTAAAATAGACATATTATATATGCTACCTTGCTACCTTGTACTTTCTCGTGGCAAAAATTGGATGGTATTATAAAATGCAACCATATTTTGCGGCCGATATAATATATATTATATTTTATATATGGTGAGAATTTTGCTTGATCGAGCTGAATTATCGCATTTTACGGATTTACAATTAGACATCACATATTGCTAATTGTTTGCAATTAGATATCGCATTTAACAACCGTGAACACTATACATAACGTTTGTTTCTTAAAATGAAGTGTGTTACTAAATTAATCATAATCAACTTTCAAGGTACCCCTAAATGTTATAGTAATTGTGTTTTTGTCTTAACTCTAAGTATATACATATTACGATTTTAATTAACTTTGTAAGTAAATTGATCATTAGGCTTGCAATGGTGAATTCGAGTAACACATTTGTCATGAACTAAAATATCACAGTCATAATTATGTGCCATTATTAAATTTCGTTGCTATGCACGACTATTCGTCTATAAAAGAAAAACTCAAATCTTTAAAGTGATAAATGCTAGAATGTGAAAAACTTAAACTATTTTAGGATGGCCTTAATGCACAATGAAAATTGTTGTAACCTTAAAACTAATTTCGTCATGCACTAATACACAATGAAAAGTTGTGTAAGTCTATTACTTTTATAAATGAGAATAAACTATTAGTAGTAACGTTGACTTTGGATCTTAACTACATACTTGAAAACTTCATTGCGTGTACCAAGAAATTTTACGTCACGAGTAACGTGCATTGTTAGTTAGTATCTCTTAATTGATGTAATGTTTTCTTTTTCAGTATCACTAAATATTTTTATATGTCGTTTGATACATGTTAAGAATTTTTCTAGAACTGAATTATCACATATTACAACCGTTGCAATTACAATTTGATCTTTACACGTTCTATTTTGAACGTTATACGAAATACTTACCACAATATCGCATATCGTTAATTGTCCGTAGGAGCGGCTAGCGCTGTACGGATACTTCCTTTACAATATATATACTATGAAGGTTTTATACACGCCTTTTGAAGCAGCGTGCATTAAAAATCCATTTAATTCGCTTATGTGTCCTTTCATATTTAAACACAATTGTACAAACACCCAATGCATCACTTTTTGTATAGCAAACCATTCAGTTTCAACTTAACCCTTTTTCAAAAAAATAAGTCAAACATTACGATCATTAAAGACCTATTAATACAGTGATGCGTTATACCATAAATAAAAGAGGGTGATACTCACACCACATTTTTTGATTAATGCATTACAATTTGTGCATTATATTATTGTACGGTACAAACTGTAATGCACAAGTTGTGGTGCTAATAGAAGTTCATATTGGATGGTGAATGATGTATGAGTGTTTCTATTAGTGCCCAATATAGCTGTTGTGTGCTGTTTAGTGCCCAATATATAGTTGTTTTGTGCCCATTATGTTGCATCTATGATTATATGTGATATAGACGGTCAAGTGTCAACAATGCTATAATGATCAACAATGAGAATCTTAAACAATGTTTAACAGAATCTACACAATTGCCTGCAATAGTGCACGTTGCTAAAGATAGTTACTCATCATAGTGTTGATTGGTAAAAGTTATTACTCGTACACATCATTTGTTAAATATTATTCAAATTCAGGAAGAAACTTCAATTCATTATAGAAAAGAACAAACTTCTTTTTACTAATCAATTTTCTTGAATTGAGGGTTCCACAGAAAAGACCAAGGCAACAAGTACCTAATGACACAATGGCTAACAAAGTGGGTAAGTTGGAGTTAGACGAAAAGAATCGTTTATAAACCTTTGCACTAGAATTACTCTTATTATACCACCTTGGATCAGTGTACTATATACTCACTTTGTAAAAATCTAACACTTAATCAATTACAAGTCCATCTACACTACATGTTGGATCAATTTAACAATTTTCCGTTTAATCCTGTGAAGTTCATGGGTCAACTAACCACTTACCATTAAATAATTAAATATCAAGTAGCGGTGAAAAAATGGGTTGGTCGATTGAGTTGGGTAATGAGTCTAAGGCGAATAATCTTCAATGTGGGTAAAATGGGTGATTTTGGGTGTGAGTCAAATGGGTTATTTAAGCAGATCGAGTTAGGATGACCTCCCATTTTTTGGAGGTTAATTGAGGTTTTATGTTAGTAACAATAACTTTTACTATATACAATAAAGATTAATGTTTGCAATATCGTCATCCTTACATTTAACACTAAAAGATCCAGGGAACATGCAAAACATTAAATATAGCATGTAGTCCATAAAAATAGTGTGAAAGTACAATTCTGAGATACCAATTTAGGATATCATCTTATGTTTGTTTATACACTTTGTTGTAAAATATAACATCTTATGTTTGTTTATACAATTTAGGATATCATCTTGTGAAAGTACAATTCTGAGATACCAATTTAGGATACCAATTTAGGATACCATTAAATATAACATGTATTACTTTGTTGTAAAATAGGTGCATTCAGCACAGGGAAAACGTTATCACCGCGCGGAGGGAGTGACATCAGGACAATTTGCATTTGAAGCAGAAGAGGATAAGGACCATATTGCTTGCTTTACAGCCATCAAGCACTGCACCAGCCACCTGTTAACATATCTGTAGACTTCACTTGGAGCTATGGAATGCTTACTGGAGATTGGACTAATGTCGCCAAGAAAGGCTCGGTAGATGTAAGCATCTTTTATTTAATACTAGAAAATTTACCTGTTCTTCTCTAGCTGGGTTACATTGACGGGGTCCTCTTGTATGCATTACTTGAAGGCAATGGAAATAGAGTTAAAGAAAATGCAGAACATGGTTGGCTCAATTCGTATAGAGATGTTTTTACTTCGAATAAGGTTAGTCTATTAAAATGGTTGAAAATTCATATGTTTCCAGAAAACAGAATATATAACATATATGATTTGATTTCATATGCATTTTCCAAAACAATATCACATCAAGCCGTGTGGCTGCATCATCTGAACAATTTTGACATTATTTCTAAACTTAGTACATAATTATAAAATACAATTTCTTTTACATGTATGTTATATATCTTAGGCAACAAGAGACTATGAGCAAACCCAGAAAACAAATTCAACAATAGGTTACATGAGTTTGGGTTCGTTGTTTTTTTTTCTTGCTGTTCGGGCTTGCAACTATGGCATCTGAAGTCGTTTTGAAAGAAGAAGATCGACATTTTATGTTTTGGACGATTTTTCCTTCTGATTTTTGTATAAGTAGTTTTACAAGTGGCGTGGCCAAAGTTTTAGAATAATATATCAACTCAGATGACAATCAAATTAAGATATATCAGAGATACCATGCAACTCTACATCTCTCATCGATCAACTTCTTAACAAAAAATTCAATATGGTTAATCACAAGAAAGCCTTAATAATCAAGGTTTTTAAAACCAAACCAAACATCATACCCTTGTAAATTACTTACCTTAATACCCCTGCTTTAAAATGAAAACTTAAATGAAAAAAAGCACACATTAACTTTAAAATGAAAACTTAAATGGAGCTTAACACACACGTTTGTCAATTCCATTCATTTGAAAACTAGATAGCACAAAATGGAAACTTAAATGTAAACTGAACACATGCACGTTTGAATATTTGGTTTGTCAGTTGATTTGTCAACTATATAAAAACATATTTGGTACTTTGATTTGTGAACTTAAAATAATATTAAATACATATTTGATATTTTGGTTTGTCAACAATATAAAAACATATTTAATACTTTGGTTTGTTAACTATATATACTAGACGTGTACTCATGCATAACAACGAGATTTTTTAGTGGCAAACAGTTACAGTTTCATAAAACACTTAAACAAAATATCACTAGAATTGCTTTTACAAATAACTAAATAAATAAATAAATAAAAATAATAAAAAATATCACTATAACTATAACGACCTGAAAATCCGAAATATCATTTGATAGTTTGGATTCGAATATAACCTAAAATCCGATATAGCTTTGAACATTTGAGACAAAATTTAACCTAAGATGTGAACTACATGTTATGAAGGAAAAACTACAAAATGAAAAACCCTAATCCTAAGATATTATAAAATCGACCTAACCATTGTTCCAAATAAACATCACACGTTTACAAGTTATATGGGCCGATACATGTTTTATTTTTATTTTATTTTTGTACACAACACATCTAAGATATGGTAAATATATTTGAAAGATTTGGAAGGGAATAAGTCTCCCAATCCCAATAAACTCGACACTCTGATTTTTCCCCTCGTTCGTTTACCAATTCACAACCGTATATCACTTTTCTTCTTCACACATACAAACCCTAAACACATAAAAAATAACAGGCCCTCAATTTCTCTTCAGGAATCCAGCAAGGAGCGAAGCAAAGGAGCGGTGGTGACAGGATTGTGTGAATAAACTGAGCACGGTGATCGGGGTTGATTTCATTCGAAGAGTTTGGTTTTAGTTCAAGGGAAGTTTTGATTTTTGGATTCGAAAAGGTTTTGATTTTTGGTTCTTGTGTGCTTGATCAGTTTGTATCCGACCTAAGGTACCCATATATCCATTCTATACAACTTTAACTATGTCTAAACTCATTAGATCGTGTTTTCTCTTCGTTAGCATAACTTGCTTTGGGTGCTATTTGATAACCTACAAATCGTACATGCATAAAAGATTAACACATGAAACGTTATGATGGAAAACTGTTTAAAACCTTTCGACCCATGTTCTTTTAATTACGCCTCGACATCACTTTTGTCCACCCCTAATTCTTTGTTTTTAACCCTACTAGACATTAATTAACACATTAATGACTCAATTACAAATATACTCGAAAACCTAATATGATTATACGAGTTAAAGGATTAGGATTTTTGATTCGTTATTTTATGTGGGATTGAATGTGTAATTGGATGTCGTGTTAAAATGATTATGTATACATGTTAATATGATAATTTAAACGGTCTTGTGATATATGAAGGTCTCGTGTGCGTTTCTATAGGTAAACATGTTATAAAATGGTCTTAAACGGAGTTTTGAAAGGGTCAGTTTGAAAGCGAATTTATGTGCATTATGGCTCGAGAGTTTCGTAAGTGTTTAATTCGTAATTTTGCATGAAAACTTAGATTAATGTCCTATTTAAGTTTTCCAATTGGTTTGGAGTGAATTAGAGTTGTATTGGTTGTGTTTTTGATTTTTATGGAATCATGTGTCAAATATGAGTTCTGAGAACTTAATATTGGTCGACGTTTTTGATTTTTAATTTTCAAACCATAGGAAGTTAAGAGCTCTCCATTTACAAGGGTGATATTTAAGAAATTTGTGACTTCTTGGAATTTGTTTGATTTTTCTAAAGTGTTCAAGTAGGTCTAATAAATGTAAACGTTTGGGGTACATGCATTTAACTTTCTTGGCATGTTTGGATAACAATTTTTGAAATGGTGGTTGCAACAATAATAAATCAAGAAAATTCATGTAGCTCATAAGACATATGAACATGTGTAAGTATTGTAGCTTCTATATTGGGAGTATAGATATGGTTTGAAATTCGTAAAATGAAGGCTAAAGTATACTAAAATAGAAATTGGTTAAGAAGCTAAGTTTTGTGATATTCATACCATTTGATGTGTTTGGACTCTAAAATGTACGTAAGTGATAATCATGATATAATTGGTCATATGTTAACCTAATTTCGATAACAAAACCCTAAGTTGATTAATTATAAATTGTAATCGAAAATTACTAATTCTGGAAACTTACTAAATTTGGAAAGTTACTAACTATGGAAAGGTACTAAATATGAGAAGTTGCTATAAATAGTAGGAAAACCTGAATATGTCAATCTGAATAACAATCAGTACTGAATGAGTAATAACTTATGAAATGGTTCTTAAATAATAAGACGATCATTAAATCGTGTAGCTTCGCTGAAGAAGGAGTAACTTCCGATCCTTGTGTTTCTGATATGGTTTCATTTGCGGTTTAAGGTACATATATTATGTCATTTCATTAATGGCGTTCTCTCTCTCGTGATCAGTTCATTTATTTCGATGTCGATCAGTATTGTTGATTTGATTTGATTGCCATGATATGATTTAGCATTTGATATAATATGATTTAACTATATGATTTGATTCCTTACTTATATGTTCATTTTCTTTCGCTCACGAAGAGTTATATTTGCAAACTAGTCATGGAGGTACCATGACCATGTCATTGATGCACCAGTCGCATGACACTATCTGCGACGGTGTGATTAGTCCACGACGTTCCTCATATGCATGATTGGCCATTATTATGATGATTATATGTGAATACATTATGCCGGTCTCGAACGGCATATGTATATTTTATTTGATTTGGGGGCGTATGGATGCATCCTAGGTACTTTGATTTGGTTTGGTGATGTGGTGAGTGTGTGCAATACACCCCCTCACATTTGGGTACATTGGAGCTAGCTACTCCGTGTACAACTTATGATTTGACGGATTATGATATATGATTTAATATGTGGCTATGTGCTTATCGACATTCTTATTCATTCACTATGCCATATCTA
>OU343219.1:174263912-174430975 GCA_910596185.1 Chrysanthemum makinoi | reverse complement strand
CGGGTTTGATTATTCTTCTTAGGAATTGGACAAAAAGCGGCTAATTGGTTCTTTATCGAAGAACTGAAGTTCATTCAAGTCTAAAACACAATTAGGAACAAGATTAAACAAGGCTTGATCTATGATAAAAGGTAAAACGGAAATTGAAAAAAATGGTTTTTTGACAAAAGGATTCAGCCGATCGGCTTGGGCTTCCAACCGGTTGGATGGTGTTTCTGGGTCAAAAATGGTCTAGCCGATTCGGCTACGGGGCCGTACCAAGCGGTTGGATCGTTTGGTCGGGTGAGACTGGTCTAGCCGATCGGCTGGATGAAACTGATAAGAATTTTTTTTTCGACAACAAAAGTGAGCACAAGGAGGAAATGATTAAAGTACAGATTCAAAGCACAAAAAAACACTAACAAATCCCCGACAGTGGCGCCAAATCTTGATGTGTTTCGCGACTACTAGTTTTAAATTTATTTCACGAATTACCGGATAAAGCTAAGAACACACGGGCATGTATGACCCTTTCGTATGTAGTTAGCTTTGGTTGGTAAGCCGAGGTCATTCACTAGAATTTTGGTGTTTTCAATTATGAAGAATCTATGTAAGTAATATGGAAGTGGTAAAATGGTTGTCACGTACCAAAATACCATATGTATAAAATAATACAAAAATGATGATTATGCGAATTAAACAAGAATGCAATCAATATAAATAGAACTACTTGTTTGGAACTAGTATCAATATCAATGAAGTGTATGGAGTATCGGGTAGAATCAAGCAATACCACACAAAATCTAAAAGCATACAATTCCAAGTCAATGGGTAATATCATGAAATTAAATACTTCATGATTTAGTCTAACGAACCCTTTCGACCTATGAACGTTATTTTAAACCAATTCATTACACGCCATTTGTTAGAAATATGAGTTTTACCAATTTTTTCATAAGAGCCCTTTCGACCTATACTCTTGAATCAGTCATTATAAGTCCATTTAACATGTTTATTCATAGTTGTCAATTATAAAATACCAAAACACATATGTGCATTAAAATTTGAAAGAAATTATTACAAGAAGTCCTTTCGACCAATAAATCTTGTTATGATTCATCAACAAGTTATTTAGACAATCATAATTGAGGCAAAAAGGTGTACACTAGTCCTCTTCTCAAAATCCTACACAATCTTACATTTATTATTTTTTATTTTTATTCATTTTTTATTTATTTTAAAGTAATATGATGTGTCTAACAATATCATCGCCCCACTTAAGTTTAAACATGTCGGAAATAAGGATATTTGGGGGAGGGGGTCTTCATCGATCTCATAATGGTAAGTCTTCCACGAAAGTGTAGTTCCCAAATCCTTCTCCTTGAACCATGAACTTGAGCAACTAGCAACTTCTCAACCATGGATTAAATTCTATACGGTAGGCTAAGGTGAGTAGGTGTAACGAAACGATACATATAATGGTTAAGAAATGAAAGATGGTTCACAAGGATTTTTCTAAGGGTATCTTTCACTAAAAGTGAGTGCAACGAATGGTTTTTTAATGGTTGGTCGACTAGTCAAGGTGACAAGCCAATAAACGCACATAATTTAACACATTTGGGCTGATTTGGTGAAATTCTAAAACGTTATCTGATAACATCAAATAGTCCTGAATTTTAAGTTTCAATTTCCACCGATAATGCTCGTATTTTATATCATTTATATGAATTTACGCTTATATTCCTTTATATTTCACTTTCAGGTAAATTACGAACATTAGAGCTTATGAGACGCGGATTTGGAGATTTTCTTAAAGATTTATGATAGTATGCCAACTGTGAAGAAGCTACGGAATAACTCACTCTCTCACATTACGCCATAGCTAGTGCGTTGACTCAGAAGACCAACTTAAAGGCAATTACGACATAACTCCTAACTAAGGTTACGCCGTAATCAACTAAGTCAATAAATGTTTTCGTCTCCATCAACTATGCCATAACTCCTCACAAGGATTACGGCGTAATCTTAGCAAAAGTAACTTGTATTAAAGATACGGCGTAACCTTTCCCAAGTGTTACGCCGTAACCTGCTTAACGAGAGCATTATTTGAAGAATTATTGAAGTTACGGCGTAACTCTCAACTCAAGTTACGCCATAACCAGATCGTGCCTATAAATACCATCCCTAATTTCTACATTTCACATCATTCACTCACAACTCAAAGGCAGAGAACGTGAAGAGGGTTCCAAAGGCAGATCATTCGGAGCATACGGAGCCATCTCCAAGGGAGAAATCACTCCCTAACGATAAGAATTAGCGATCATTTTATCTTTTAATTTTGATTCATGTATTTCATTATGTTAAACATTAAATTATTTGTTTCTTTTAATATGATCAGCTAAGCACCTTTCATGCTAGCCTAGTTATGATTCCTTGAATGTTTTATTTATGTTTTCATGCTTCCGTATAATTGTTTCTAGTGTATGCATGCATAGTTCATTGGTAGTTACCCTAGCTTCGGTAGTTTTGAATGGCGGTCATATCTAGTTGCTTAGGAGAATTGACCAACTGACCCTAAGTAGTTAGGTAGAGTTGGGGAGGGTAAGAATTGACTAACTGACGACCCTTCCTCACTTGTGCAAACTGACCAAATGATCACCGGTCGTTTGGATGAACTTAAGAAGTTAAGGATGAGTGTCTAAGATGCTAGCGCCCGGGCACTCATTATTTCGAATCTTGCATGCAAGGTACTTAATGACTTGTCTTAGGTGACTAAAAACAACTCGACTATCAAGGGTAGAATCTTGACCTCGGGTGGAAGGCTTTGTTGATAGGTTAGGACGAATTGACCAAATGTTGTCATAGCGACTTAAACCCCCACTTGAATCAATTGGAAGTAGTAAAACGTGAACATTACATGATAGGATG
Source organism: Chrysanthemum makinoi (assembly GCA_910596185.1). Lineage (NCBI taxonomy): Eukaryota > Viridiplantae > Streptophyta > Magnoliopsida > Asterales > Asteraceae > Chrysanthemum > Chrysanthemum makinoi. The sequence goes on along the minus strand of OU343219.1, from coordinate 174,428,068 downwards.
AGTAATTAGGTTAGAACACTTTCCCTCTATTGATCACAACTCTATTTACTTTTCGTAATTATTTCTTGCTTAATAGTTAATTAATCATTTCTACTATAAACCATTTAAAATCAGTGACACCTAGACTTAATTAGAATCCGCTCACATAGCTCTTGGGACGACCTCGGTTTTACTGATTACGACACTACACACGACCGGGTACACTGCCTGTGAGTGCATACTGTGAACCATAGGTAAACGATGTCGGGAAGTCTTATTTTTCAGGTACCATGGAGGTTGTAGACATTGATAACTTCACCCTCGAAGAATATCTTGCTTTGACTCGAGATGAACAGGGGCCAGGACTTGTTAGGCCGGCCATTGCTGACGACGCTCAATTTGAAATCAAGCCACAATTCATGAGGGAGCTTTGTGCAAATCCCTTCTCCGGAAGCATTACCGATGATGCTTACGAGCACGTGGATAACGTGGAATAAATTGTCAGCCTATTTAAAATTCCAAGAGTCTCTAATGATGCTGCCCTGTTACGTGTGTTCCCTATTTCACTCATTGGAGCTGCTACAAGATGGGTTGATAGATTGCCCGCCGGGACCGTTAATACATGGGCTCTCCTAAAAAAGTACTTCATTCAAAAGTACTATCCTCCATCTAGGACAACAAAGCAACTCGAGGAAATCTATAATTTCAAGCAGGAGGGCGTTGAAACGTTGCACCAAGCCTAGGAAAGATACAACGAACTCCTGTACAAATGCCCTACTCATGACCTTAATAGCCAGCAAAAGATGAATGTCTTCTACAAGGGTTTAAACATCTCCTCAAGACAAATGCTCTAGTTGTAGGGACCAATTCCTGGAATGACTCCTACAAGGGCTTTGGAGACTATTCAAAAGATGGCTGGCCACTCTCATAAGTGGCACAACGGAGGAAGCAATAGAGGTATAAGTGGGAGTATGGAAGGCCTTGCAGCAATAAATAACAAACTTGAGAGTCTTGATAGAGACATGAAGAAACTAAAAGAAAATGTGCACTCTATACAAGTTGGTTGCAATAAATGCAATGACACTCACCTTGCCACCGAATTCCCGTTTAAAGAAGAAGTCAAGAGGATTGAAGAGGTAAAATATGGGAATGGTAGGCCGTTTAACGGATATAATGGTAACGGAGCTAAATACCGTGAAGGACCTACGGGATACTATACGAGAATCAATAGTAACCCTTCTAAACTGAGTCTTGAAGAGTTAGTGCATAAACACATTGAGGAATCTACTAGAAAAAATGACAAATTCAAAGAATGGATGGTCAAGGTGAAAGAGGACATAGATATGAACCTATGGAACCAGGATGCCGCAATTAAAAACCTAGAGACCCAAATTGGGCAGCTGGCTAAAAATCTCGGGACCAGGAATGATGAAGTTGTTGCATGTAAAGCCGTATTTTCACAAGACAAGCCGGGGGAGGAGCATCACACCCCTACTGTCACTAATGACCTTTGTGGGATTAATTACTTAAGAGAAGATGACAGATCTCAAGATGACAAAAACCTGCCGTGCCAACTTCCTAAAAAAGAACTTTATCAAGAGAGTTTTATGTTGCCTTGCACTATCGGTTACCTAAACATTCTCGCTTTAGCTTGTTAGGTCACTAAGTTTACAACACAAGCACAATAGAAAGAGATAGAGAGGAAGAGAGTGACCGGATGAACAATATTCAAGCACACACACACGAAATACTAAACTGGTTATGCGTAGAGATGTGAATGAGAGAATGAATTGAACAACCAACCCTCAAGTGAGGGTTATTACAAGGTATTTATAGGAGGGAAGCTAGGGCAGCACTCTTAGTTCCCACCCTTTTCCTTATTGGACTAGGCCTAGGCTTATGGGCCTTCTACATAAGCCTAAGGCAAAATACTAACATAAAGGCCATATTAAGCTAACTATTACATATTAATCACTAACACTTGAATTAGGTCTAGGAGTGATTCCAACAATCTCCCCCTAAGTGTTGGTGATGAATGAATGCTGACGGTGAGGTGCTGATGTAATAGTAGCTTTGACGTCTTCTGACATTCTTCTTTCTTGTGAGAAGAATTGCCTTGATTCGAACAATCTCCCCAGTGTAGAGAAATTGTTTCTTTTGAAGTACTCTACTTCGACGTCATCTTTGTTATTTGATCTTTGTTCTTTGTGATGGTAGTGATAGTATGTTGTTGTTTGTCTGTGCATCGTCACTTCGCCTCAAGGTCTCCACGTCTTTCTCCAACATGCTCACACGTTGGTTGGATTTCAAGATTTCTGATGAAGAACTTTTTAAGTTTGAACTTTGTAGATTCTTTGATTTTGATGAAGAATCATTCATAATTTTGTGTTGCCTTTTGAGAGAACTTTCATTAGTTATGTTGTTGGTATGAGCATGTGTAGAATTTGCACGATCAGTCCGCTCCAGAGCTTCCATAAGAAGTAAACATAGGAAAGGTTAGTAATAAGCAGATTTCGGCACTTACAAGTTCGAACTTGAGAGTGTTAACAGCATAGTATGAAAACACACTCTAATTCTCACAAAGGCCGTTCTGAACCGGAGTCCCAGTGAGATAACGCGATGTACCGAAGTACATCTACGGTTCAGATGAGTCGCTGAGGTACACTGAAGCATCACCCACGACCAGATGTTTGAGACACACTGCGTAATCCATGGGGGTTGAAGTGACCTTGTCGTGTTGATGTTGACCCGGCAGAGTTTCCATTCAATCACTGAGGATCACAATTGTGAACCTCTCATAAATGTTCTTGACAGATTGCTAAGATCTGTGTAGGACTCGATAATGTATCACTGAAGTTCTTATTGTTGAACGACAAGTGATAAAATGTCAAGTGTTCCTAAGAGATCTTTCGATGAATCTCGTGGCTCTAGACTCAATAGTGCGTTTTGGTTTTCCTGAGCGAGACTAGGGAGAGGGTCTCCTTCTTCATACCAGCAATCTCTAAGAGAAAGCCGATAGTTTACGTAGGGTTCCCTGTGAGAATGAAACAAGCTTCTTTTGAGAGAAACTTGAGTGGCTAAGAAGGTTTAGTGCATGCGTCACTGGGTCCATGACGACTTTTAATCTTCAATACCGATGTCATCAAGTGACAACCAATAGCATATGAATTGAACCCGGTGTCTGCCCTAAGTTGAATAATTTGGAGGGCTATTTCTTTTCACCCTTTTCTTTGCATTTCTTTTTAATTCTTCAACTCCTTCTTTCTCCGATTCTCATTTTCTCCTTTTTACAATCATACCTAAGGACTTCTAATTCTAACTATTGTTAGTGTCCGGTAGATCCCTCCTACTCTGAAGGATCATAGGATGGTTATTCCTAACCTTAATCACCTTATAACTCCGTTTCCATAAAACCATTTTCATGAAAATCTCTCGAAGTGTTTGTGAATGAAAAAAATTTGTACCACTGGTGAGAGTTTTATCTTTTAGCGAAATACTCCCCCTCCACACGTGCTAAGTGTTAAGACGAAATCTTCACGTGAGAGAAGACCGCGGAATTGATCGACACAAGATAGACAATCCCTTGAGACGATTACGTTGTATAGTTAAAGAGATACATTGTCCGCTTTTAGGTGACAACTAGCTCTAATAACTACCTTGAAGATGTGGACAACCCCGAAAGGTTGTCAAACCCGTCAAAGTTCATGTCTGTCAAGAGTTTTCTCGAATAGGTACAATTTACTTGGATAAGTCTTGGAAGACAAATCTTTTCAATGTATGACTGTTCAGTTCCCGTCAATTCATGGGTTGTGTTGAAATCACTCCTAAACCGTAATCAAGTGTTAGTAATTAATATGTAATAGGTAGCTTAATTATGGCCTTTATGTTTGTTATTAGCCTTAAGCTTATGTAGAAGGCCCATGAGCTTAGGCCCATGTCCAATAAGGTAAAGGGAAGGAGTGGGAGTGTTTCCCTAGCTCCTTGCCTATAAATACCCCTTGTAAACCTTCATTTGAAGGTTGGTTGTTCAATATTATCTTTCATTCACTCCTTACGCATAACCGTTTAACATATACGCGTGTGTTTGTTTGGATATTGTTCAATCGCCTCTCTATCTCTTTCATTGAAGCTTGTGTTGTAAATCTAGTGACCTTACAGTGGTATCAATCGCCAAATAGTTGGGTTAACACTTTTGTTTTTGAAGTATTTTGTTTCGGTCTTACGCGTAAAGTGGTTAACACTTGGATCGCTTAAAACTCGTTTTTTACACTTTTAATCCAAGATTCTTGTACTTTCAACGTTTTAAGGTGTTAAAATACTTGTTTTTGGCAAAAAGTTTCAATATTTACGTGTGGATCTAAGTTTTTAAGCTTGTTTTTGTTCGTGGGTGTCGTTCTACGCGTAACCTGTTTAGCTGTTTTGGATCATCAAGTTTCACACTTTTGTGTTAATTTGGTGATATTGAAGCTATTCCATAACAAAGATCTGGTTTAGAAACATCTTTGGGCAAAATCATTTTTACAAGTAAGTCTACGCGTAAGAAAACCCTAATCTTCCGCGTAACTTTTTCCTTGGTTTGATTCGTGGTTTACTCTGTGTTTTCTTGCTTGGATAAGCCCGAAAATACGTCGACTTTGGATATCTTTTGCACTGTGATAGTGTAAAAGATCACTTAGGATAAAACCCTAAACTTACGCATAAGCATAAACGCTTACGCGTAGAAATCCTCCCGCAAGATTCATCTTACGCCTAAGCCTAGTCTTACGCATAAGGTAATCCTACGCCTAAGTTTCTACGCCTAACTTTGTGTCTACACATAACTTTAGCATTTTTACCCTACTTACGCGTAAGCTAAATTCTACGCGTAACTCTTGATTGTTACGCGTAACTTTGGTGTTTTTACGCATAAGTCCTACTTGCTTTATTGTGATTACTACGCCTAAGGATACTTCATCAACAAAGGTTCATTCGACTACAAAGATCCATTTTACCAACACAAGTTTTCAACATGTCACAACCACCATACTCTAACTATTTCCCTTACACTTATTCTCAACGTCAACAACAACTAACTCCACAACTTCAACAATGGAATCAACAACAAGCAATTTATCAACAACAATTTAATCAACAACATACTCCACAACTTGCTGCAATTCCACAACCTCAAATGGTTCAACCACCACCAAGTCTTCAAGTTCAACCCTACACAACCGAATTCAATCAACATCCATCAAGGAATACTATGAAGGAACCCACTTGGTTTGCAAAGATGTGTGAAGCTTTAAGTAGCCAACAATCTATTCATGAGGCTGGATCACTTGATAGACCTCCAATGCTCACTCCAGGAAACTACGATCAATGGGTGATAAGGTTCTTTAGGTTTTGTGATCTCAAGAAGCCACATGGAAAGTTCTTAAAGAAGGTTATCTTGGAAGGTCCATTTCAGATGCCTACTGTTATCGTAACCGCCGATCCAAATGCTAATCCACCAAGAGATGAACAATCCAACATTGCTACTTTTTCGACCTGAATGCAGAGGAACTTCTACACTATGAAGCTGATGAACTTGCAATGCAATACATCCTCTTAGGATTACCTAACCCAATTCTTTGAAGTGTTGATGCTCAAAAGACTGTAAAGGAAATGTGGGATCATATTCATCTTCTTATGGAAGGATCTGTACTCAATCAGGAGGATTTGGAATCCAAAATTTACTTGGCTTATGAACACTTCATGATTGAACCCGGAGAGACACTAGAGTCTTATCATCATCGTTTTTCATACATCATCAATGATTTGGATAAACACAACATCATCATGCCAAGAATTGCATTGAATACTAAGTTCCTGAGTAGTCTTGGTCCTGAATGGGAGAAGTATGTCATTTTTCTCCGCCAAGCGAAGAATTTGCATCATTCTACATATGGATTGTTGTACGATTACTTGAAGCCTCATGAAAAGGAAGTTGATAGGGAAAGGATTCATCGTGCTCAAATTGCTCCACGAGCACATGGAAAATCAACAACTTGCCTTATATGCTCAAAACAGTTATTCTCCTCAACCAGAACTCAACCAACTGCTACAATCACACCATATGATCCTTCACCGCCTCAATCTCAACAAACTCAATTGGTTCCATACAACAACAACAATGCTCAAGCACTTGTCAGTGAAGCTAATGAGGAATCTGATCCGTTCGAAGCATTGCAACAAGGATTTGCTATGATTGCTAATGTTTTTAGCCGTTATACTACAGTCCAACAACCGTATTCGCTCATCTCACAAGGAATCAAGCTGTTGTGAACAATGGACGAGTTGAAGTTCAGAATCGTGGTTATGGTCGCCAGATGGGCGGTGGTCAAAGGTTTAATGCTGTGGGTAGGAATAACAATCGAGCTCAAGTGGTGGAACAAGGAAATGCTCAAAAATGGGTTGAATGTCTTCGATGCTACCTGCAATGGGAAGGGACACTGGCTAATGCATGCCCAAAGCCTAGGACTAGGGGCGTGCTTATCACAAAGAGGCTCTTCTTTTGGCTCTTAAGGATGAAGCTGGTGGAAATCTCACAGACAAAGAACAGAGCTTTATGGAAAATGCAGAACTGATGATGATATGGAGGACTTGAGGCCAATGCGGTATGTTGATGGCTAATATGCATGAGTTACACATGAGTGACACAGCCCAGTGTATGACAACGATGGCTTGTCTCGGTACCGAACAAACCATATTTATCTCGATCTCATATCTCCGCCAACATCTGAATCCGCAAGGCTCGAATGTTCAAATGAGTCGTCCACATCTCATTCCGACGATTTTCAACTAGACCCCCGTAGTTATATTTGACGATCAAGATGACCAAACGGTTTCCATTGATAATCAAATTGACTCCGTGGTTATACTTGAGGATCTCATTAATGATCATGTTTTGACTCACATTGAACACGCCGAACTTTGCCTCATCCGATTTTGCTCGTTTAATACAAGACCATCGACCATAGTGGAAAAATGTCATGCCGTTAATCAGGACTTGAAAAGCAAAAATGCACTGTAACCAAGGATTTTGAATGTTTACAAAAGCAACTCAACTTTTTCAAAACTCAAGAAAACGTGAAAACGGTTTTGAAGCAGCCTTTGCCAAATCTCATCAAAACGAAAAATATTTAGAGAGACAGCGTGATCTAGCCGCTTGAAGAATGCTTTATTTGTCTGAAATAGAACAACTGAAACATGAACATAAAAAGCAAATTAACGCTCTCACCTTGGAAAATCAAAAAGCTAAGGCTGAGTTGTTAACTTGTCAAAAACAGTTCTCTGCATACAAAAAGCATTCAACGAAACGAATAGTTGATCATCTTGAAGAAATCATCGGCTTGCAAAACAAACTTAAAGAGTTTAAAACTGTTGTTTACAAACATGGCGAATCGGTCACAGCTATTGAAAAGTTTACTTTAAAACCTAATCCAAATGGATATGGACGAATCTCGCTGATTACAAACCTAAGCTTTCAAACAAAGCATTCAAACCAAATCCCGAAGTTTCCAGTGGGAATATAAAATTGATAATTCCGTTATGAATGTTGTTGAATATCATCGTCAAGAGGAATTAGATGCAGAAGATGCGAGTCGATCAAAATTAGAAAAAGTTGTTTACAACAAACCTTTTAACTATTCCAAAGCGGTCACTTTTGTCACACCAACGGATTCTTCTAACACACCAAGGATTATCATAAAAACGTTTGAGTCTTCTAATGACAATCCAAACCAGATTATGCACAAACTTATGGTCCTTTACCTTCCATCAGTGAAGTAAACTGAAAACCTGAAAATCGCAAAATTCTTCGATATTTTGACCTTTTCATGGCCGACCTCAAAACTTTACAACATGAGATAGAATATCATTCTGAAATCAAAGTTCAACATTTTCAATCGCCTCTAGCGCGAGAACAAAGGGATATTTTTCAGAAAAATCTTTACCAAATGTTAAAAATTTGAAAAGTTGTGCATTGTCTTGGGAAAAGGACTTTCATAAGGAACTTGGGTTAATGAAGGTCGTTTTAGAAAACGAAACATCTATTTCTAATACTAAATGTAAAAAGAAAATGTTGAGAAAAGATGTTGATCGACTCTTGGAAGATGTCATCTGTGCCGATGTCCATAATGTTGTGCTATTGAATTCTTTGTCATATGCATTTGATTATATATCTCTGCTGATCTGTTATTTGTGGTAAATGTTGAGAACACTAATAATGTGCTTCAGATCGAGTCCTTAACAATTGAAAACAAACGATTTCAAACGAATTTCAAATGCAATACGTCGTCTTAATTGGTGTCAAAAGATATTCACGATCAACAACTTGCTTATCAAAACAAAATCGCCCATTGCGTGAGCAGATCCAAAATTGAGCAACTGGATGATCAAAACGTGTCTTTTAAGTGTCAAATCTCAAAATATGAACAAGAACTTGTAAAAGTTAAAAGGAATATGGTGTCATATTTGATTTACTCAAAAATACTCGTGATGAAGCATCAAATGAACTTGATCATTATCTTGCACACACTAAAGAAGTTATGCATTTTGCTAGAAATATTCGGTCTGAAAATCAAGATTTGATTCACACTATCTTCAAGTTAAGAGAAATGTTAGGAAAGTATGAACAACTTCCGCCTACCGTGAGTAAGAGAATAGCACCAAGTAACACTAGTAATCGGAACCTAGAATCCCTACTGCCAAATCACAAGTTGCTAACGTGCTTCCTTCTACTGTAACAGGAATAGTTGCGCTTTTTCCACGTCCGCACTTCACAGCCTAGGAGCACTACATCGAAAAATAGGAAGTTGCGACCTTAGAAAAGATCAATAAGGAATGCTAAAGTAGAAGAACACCCTAGGACTATGAATAAGACTCATGATGCTTCCACTATAGATTTGCGTCTCCGCAAATGTAATAGAAATAGTGATGTAACAATGCTAAACCTTTAAGCACTTTTGATGGTGATGCACCTTGTGTTATTTGTCGTAAAAGTATGAATTCTGATAGTCATGACAAATGTGTTGCTAAAGCTATCATATCTCGTTTAAGGAATCCAAAAAACCGGAATACCTCTAGGCCCACTAATCTTTCTAAGTCTGTGCTTGGTAGACCGCTCTCTTTAGATTCTAAGAAACGCATTGCTGTCCCTGTAGCACCAGGTTCACCTCCTAAAAATGTAATATCACCTAGTGCATTCACTAAGACTAAAGCAAATACTAGTTGGAGATGGCAGAAATGGATATATAACACACTAGGATTTCAATGGATACCTAAAGCTATTGATGTGTGTATGTCTACTATAACTGCTTCGGAACCCTCTAACATTTCGGGTTCCACATCTACTTCTATTCCATCTATGTCGTTTGTGTGTAATGCAGGTGATACGATCATTCTCTGATTGTTGATAGCGGATGTTCCCGACACATGACAGGCAACCTTAAACTGTTATCAAACTTTATTGAAAAGTTCATTGGCATTGTCAGATTCGGGAATGATCACTTAGCTATCATGGGCTACAGAACTATATCAATGGGAACATCGAAATTACGAGGGTTTATTATGTGGAAGGCCTCGGCCACAATCTGTTTTCAGTAGGTCAGTTCTGTGATGGAGATTTGGAGGTTGCTTTCAGGGAGAAAACTTGTTTCATTCGTGATCTACAAGGCATGGTTGCTTCTTCTCCCATCTGCTTACTTTCAAAGGCAACATCAACAAAATCCTGGTGATGAGTGTGTAAATACTCATCATTTTTGTACAAAATAAACTGCAAAATCATCTGAAAACACTCAGAAACACATCAAAATGATCAAAATATCACAAATCAGTGTTTTATGTGTTTCAAATACAACATTATCAAAATCAGATGAAAAACATATCAAATTTGCAAAAATTGCAGTTTCAGTCCCCCACGTTTCAAAAGTTGTCAAAACAGTCCACGAGCATATAATTTCAAAAGTAAAGTCACCAAAGGTCCTTTTAAAATCAAAAGTTGTCAAATTTAGTCCTTTGGTGAAAAATATTAAAAGTTTGAGAAAATTACAAAAATGGTCCTTCAAGTTTCAAAATTGGCAGAAATGGCCCCTGGAAAATTGCAAAATGGCAATTTTGGTCCTTATACTTTTGAAGTTTGTCATTTTCAGTCCTTGGAACAAGTTTGATGAATTGGCAGTTCTGGTCCTGGAATTTCGAAAGTACACATTAGTCCTTGTAATATTTAATCCTTTATACCTAATTTTGGACCTTGACACACTTTGGACCCCGTCATTTTGAACCCCTATTATTAGCTTTGCACGTCAAACCTACCGTAAACCTTCTCAACCCCCAAAGTCTTCATCCTATATTTGCTTCCTGCAACAAACCAACATCCCCTCTCCTCCATTTCCACTCCAAGATGTTCCCCACTCCACAACTAACATCCAAACTGCATTTAATGCACTTTCCCCACTCAACCCCGAGTTGTCAAAAGCCATTTGGCGCCAAAATCGTTTTAAAGGCTAAGATGAGGTTCAAAGCCATCCAATGGTGGGAAAGAAGTGGGAATCGGTCGGAGTAGTGAGAGAAAGAATGGGTATAAAAGAAGGATGAAAGCAAGCCAAGGGTAGTAGTTTTTAGTTTTAAAATTTCTCTTATGTCGTTTTTATTATTACTGTCTTAGTTTCATTCAAAAGTTGTAATATTGTGTTCCTAAGTATTAAACTCAAGCTATATTTTCAGTTTATTCAAGTCTTAATCAGTAATTCCAAGTTTCATTCTATTTTCATCTTTATGTGCTCACTGTTGAAAATTTAAGTTTTCATGTCATAAATTCAAGCTTCATAAACTTCTTTCAAGTTTGTATAAGCTTATATAAGTCGGTAATAGCTTTTATAAGCTTTAAATCAAGTTTCAATCACTTTTGAATATTGGTCATAAAAAGTCAAAATGGAGCAAAAGTAATGCAGAACGGAAAGGGTTGATTAGCACATGGATTGGGTTGACTTTTAACCATTTGGGTTGGTTTGGGATAGATTAGTTGTTCCTTGGTTCATGGTTTCAAGCTATAGTAGCTAAGGACTTTTGTAAGTTATTTTAAGATTTTATTGCATAATTTCAATTTGTAGCTTTCACTAGTTCAACTGCTTTCATTAGTCAGACTTAGGTTATTTGAACTTAGATTGATCATATAAATAAGTTTGATCAGTGTTTGTCTCTTTAAAAGTGCTAATCAGTTGTAGGAAAGGGTGTTTTGGATTTCTGATCTCTCTGTAGAGGTCTATTCGATGGTTGATTGTTGTTAGTTCATGTTTACTAAGTATATTTAAGTTCAATTGAGTCAACATCTTGGGTCTGCTAGCACCAAAAGTCAACATTTAACTTAAAACCATCTCCACTGCTCACTGTTGAGATTTTGGTTTAGCAGATCATTATTTTGTGTTAAGATATCATCATCATTGTTTGCTTTACACTTGTTTTATCATATAACACCAGTATCAAATCAAAAATTGGATCTAAAATTGGAAAAAGTCAAAAGTTCATTATTTCATCAAAAGTCAAAAGCGAAATTCGGTTTTGAGCCAAAATGGAAAGATTTTTCTTGGATTCAATTTTAAGCCTAAATCAGTGGAACTTGTTGATTTGAGAAAACTTCAACCGGTCCTCTTTCTTATAACCATTTTTGTATAATTTTACCAAATCTTTAAAAGCTCTAAACAAACTCATCAACTTAGGCCTAGATTGCCTGCTCCACCGGGCTCACATCTTGAGATTTTCACACAATTGTAGCTTGTGCACGATTAGCTCATAAGAGCTTCTCATGGTCTGAATTTTGGCACAAATACCCTCACCCAGGTCTAGTATAGATTCCAATTGGTAGTTTTAAGTTTGAGCTTATTTTTAAGCTTGTGCTAGTGTCTTAAGTTGGTTGAAGCTGTTTTAGCTTAAAAGTTCATAACATCAAACACAGTGCAAATTGTGATTCGGTGGTTAAAAATAGTTAGAATCATTTGCATTTTAGTTATTTTATCGCTTTAGAACTTTGGTAAACAGTTGGTAGCTTATTTTGTCCATTTGGCTTAATTGGATTGCTTAATAATAAGCATTTGTGCATCGATTCTCAATATCTCCACATAAGTGCCTGTTTTATATTTTTCTCAGATTTAGATTATAATTTAGAGTTTTCCTGAATTTTCATATTTTTCTAAGTCATTTTGCTATTTTTCTTGATTTTTATTAGTTTTTAAGCACTTTTAATTAGCTTTTAATACAAAAATTCAGAAAAGGTCCAAAAATATAAGTTTTCAATTTTCTTAGGTTTAGATAAATATAAGTAGTGAAAAAGTAATTTTCCAGATTTTTCATAGTTTATTTGGTAATTTTTAGTAATTAAATTAGTTTTAATAGTTTAAAACTAAATGAAAATAGAAAAATAATCAGAAAAATACAAAAGTAGAAAATTCTAGTTTTGATATTTTAGACTTTTCCATTTCATAATTTATTTTTTATTTTATTTCATATTTTCTTTCATTTTAGGTTATTATTAATTAGTTAAAAATAGTTTTAAATTAGATAATTAGTTATAAAATTAATTTTCTTTTTCCATAAATTTTCTCTTATCATTAGGATTGTAAAACATCATTTTCATATTTTTAGGGTTAATATTGATTTAGTTTCACGTTTTAGTTGTCGTCGCGTAGAGTTTTAATTTCAGTTTGTAAAACCTAAAAACAATAACATCATTTTAATTATAGTGATAGCGTTTATTTAATAGATTTTATCTTTTTAATTTCCTTTAATTTGCATTTAAGCCGTTGTAATTTGTTGGCTTTTCCTTAGTTATAATCATAATTCATAATCTCTTTTTTCTCACAAACTTCTATCACTATTGTGGTCGATCCATTGCATACCATTTGGGACATAACGACCCGGAAACACTATCTCCCGATCTTCATTGATTTCGCTTGCTTGGCTTAGGTTTTAAGTTGGTTACGGTCCTATTCACAGTAGTAGGAAACATTGTGATTCGACTTTATTGCGCGTCGGAGCCGGCGCCCGGCTAGGTGATCTATTACATGGCGCATTAGTTGTTTGAATCCTCACTCTTGTTTATATCATCCATCTCGTATATATATATATCCATATTTTCTTCTAAAAAATCAAAACCCAAAAACAACCAAAAACGATATAACACAAAAATATTTTTCCTTTTGTTTCTATATCAAAAAATAAAAAAATACAAAAAAAGAATCGTCGGTTTCTTTAATAATTAACAACTTAAAGATTACCACCGAAAACCAAGGCACGTACTACCTAACGGGGTGCGACCATAATAAGTTCAGAACTTAAGATATAAAACTTGCCTTTGTGTCCATTGTGATTGGTGTACCTTTTTCAAAGAAGCCATTCAATTTGGATTATTGGTTAGTTCACTTTGTTGTTTTGCCTCGATTTTGTGTTAATTGATTTTGTTGTGATATCGACGTTTGAACGAGAAAACCCATAAATATTCTTTATTTTTACAAAAGCCTTCATAATTCTCATTCTCATCTGAAAGAATTTCATAATTCCATTTCTCTCTCTTAACTCGAGGTCCCTTAGGGTAACTCTATGAATCATAACTTCGTTCTTCTAGATCATTGAGTCCTTTCGCTGATCTAGCGTAGAATTCCAAGACGACGTTCTCGTAGGCGTCTGCCCAAATAGTCGAACCCAGAGATTCGTACTATTTCTAACAACACCATGGCAGACGACAGTACTATGGCGGAAATGCTCCAGGCACCCACCGAGGTTATGGAGATGCTTGTTTCCAGTATCAATTTTTCACTTTCGAAGACACATTTAATCCAACTTGTGTCTCACGAATCAATTCCGCGGGTTACGATCGAGAAGACCGTATGCACACATCCGTTGGTTCAACCATTTGACATCAACTCTCAATTACAAGGATGTGCCACAAAACGTGATCAAATTGATGCTATTTCCGTTCTCAATTGCGGGGACTGACGATTTGGTGGAAAAAGAACCCCCTCGATCCATCGAAACTTGGGAGGATCTTGTCCAAAAGGTTGTCAATTATTTCTTCCTCCATCAAAGCGACTAATCTTAAAAATGAAATTCTGGATTTCGTCAAATTTCGAAAATTTTGGAGAGGCATGGGAGAGATTCAAAGATCTCCTCAGGAAATGCCCCCATCATGAATTCACGGAGCTTCAACAAGTCAATATCTTTTACAATGGGTTGAACGGGTAATGATCAGATTCCTTGAACATCCGCTGTGGAAATATCTTGAAAATGTAAACCTAAAGATGTGCTTGAAATTTGTGAGAGTAAATCAAAAAGTTCCTTTTTTCTCGCAACAAAGTCAATGTTCAACACTCTCTTTCTTCATCCGGTAACTCTTCCGAGTTAGCCGCCGCTTAGCCGCTCTACGGATATGATCCGATGTATGATAAAAGAGGTGAAAGAAATCAAAAGCGAAATTCATAAGCCGGAACCAATCAAAGCCATAAACAAGGTGTGTGAAATTTGTAGCGGTCCATTGCATATTATGATTGTCAAGCAACCGTGCTTCCTTTTACCAAGCTCCCGGCTTGGTAAACCACAATCAATACCGACCAGTGATCCTCACTACGTGCACCTAGCGGTATGACACCACCGTTTTCCTCCAGTACAAAACCATGGCAATCAAAATAACTTGTTCGAATCAAGGACAAAATTTCAATAACTCTCAAAATTTCAATCAAAACCGGAACAATTTCAACCATCCTTATCAAGCTCCAAATCGCCAAGGTTATCAACAACCTTTTCAAGCTCCTAATCATCAAAGTTATCCACCACCTCCCTCAAGCTCCCATGCCAATGACTTCTGTGAAAATGACTGAGTCAAACATGCGTTCAATGCAAACTCAGATCAATAACATGAGAGGTGAGCTAAAAAGAGAAATTGATACCACAGCGTCGCCTCAGACAAATGAGTTGAAGAATATGATGGCGGTTTCATGAACATGAATATGAACAAAGCCTCATCATCTTCTGGAGGACTCCCAAGCAATACTATTCCCAATCCAAATGCCGAGTTAAAAGCCGTCACCACTGGTGTGGTAAGACGCACAATGGACTCGACTCTATGCCCCCCTCCTCTTGTGGCATTGAGTCAAGTTACCAAGGAGACAACGGACAAGGTGCATTATTCAAGCCCACAAGTCTGCTTGGTCACCTTCGTAGTCCAAGCTTTAAGTCCGGACGATCTTCGAGAGAAAAATCTGAGCCGAAAACACTTCCATCCCGCCAAAAGTCTAGTCAGCTTCACCCATCAAGAATGAATGATGAAGCTCAAAGACAAAACAAAGAGCAAATGGAAAAATTTTCCAAATCTTCAATGAGCTTCACTTTGATATAAGCTGCGTTGATGCTCTCGTTCTAATGCCTAAATTTGCATCCACGCTTAAAGGCTTACTCACCAACAAAGACAAGCTATCTGAGATGACTAAAACTCCTCTCGATGAGCAATGCTCGCCAGACCATTCTTAATAAGCTTCCCGAAAAGCTTGAAGACCGGCGGGTTCTTAATCCGTGTGTGATTTCTTGGGGATGTTTCAATGCTCGCCTTGGCGATCTTGGCGCTAGCATTAACCTCATGCCACTCTCGTATGGAAAGCGTCTCTTCTGAACTTTCATCCACTTGTATGACACTCGAGCTAGCGGACCGTACCATAACTCGTCCACTTGGGATAGCCGAGGATGTTGTGCTAAAAGTGGGAAAATTCCACTTTCATGCTGACTTTGTTGTTGTAGACTTCGATGCAATCCTAAAGTTCCCTCATCTAGGAGAGCTTTCTTAAAACGAGTCGCGTTATTGATGTCAATATCGGTTGACAACGAAGAGCTCACATTGAATATCAACCGTAAACCTCTATACAAAACGAGTGTTGCCACAATTGATCAAAAATCTGAAAGAATCAATGCAACACTCTCAAATTTCAGGGTTAAGAGTGTTCACCAAAAGCGTCTGCGAGCTCAAAGCTTTGAAAATTACCCCCGGTTCAAACAAATGGTTTGAAAGCTGTACGGGGAAGTCAAGAGTGTTCTTAATGATGATGACGATGATCTAGAATCTGAGACTTCAGCTAAGTGGTGGAAACCGCTAGCTCAAGAGCACACCACTTGTCCCACCTCCAGCATCGGTTGTCGCGCCGAGATTGTTAAGTCCGTGGATGAAACCAAAATCTCTTAGGTTTCCGAAAGTTGATGATGATGTTTGTGATCCAATGGGAGACATTCTGGATTGGTGAATTGCTCAAAATGATCCATCATCCTCTAGTCTTATTCGACTCTTCCATCCCTTCTCACCCGATGAGGAAGATGACAACTTTGGGAATGAAGTCGATGCATTTCTAGTGATGAGTCAATTCAAGCTGAATTGATAACACTTACTTTGATCCGGAGGAGACATCCTTTTTCGGAAAGTTTGTTGATTGAAGAACCGTTTCCCACCCTCCCTCCCTGACATCTTCTTGACAATCACCATCTAAGCTTCAAGTTTAAGCTTAAAGATGTCACAAATGGTGATTTGCTTCTCTGGAATGGACATGCATTCTCATGTGCGTCTTTCTTCTTCATGATGGTTGCTCTTTCCACTTTTCTCTTTTTCGGAATGAGGACACCATCTTTGACCCCGGTATCATCCCTTATAGTTTCTTAAATTAACAATACCGCGGTCATATCTCGTCGGTGTGGAACTTTCTGATGTTCATATGTTTATTAACATTGTGAACGTCGGCCGTGAGATTGTTTTCCACGCTACTTTCCCCAAGAACAAATGAATTGGGGCCAGAGTCAAGCTAGCGGTAATCAAAAACAATAGCACACTATATGGGTTTTCACCCATATTTATAATTTCTTTCTATTTTCTACCACCCTAGTGTGGGGGTTGCCCACATGTTTCCAAAAAAGCAAATAATGGCCGTAATATTTCCCTTTTACGTTCTTTGTTTCGGCATAACCGCCGGTACTTTGAATATTGAGGGCAATATTCATTCTAAGTGTGGGGGAATTCACTCAATTTTATCATATAATTATACCAACTCCGTTTTGGCCAAAATTTTTTTGGAGTAAGTGTTCTACACTTACTCAATTGGTTATCAGTCCACCATGTCTCAGAAGACAAAAGGATTGGCTAATCCAGGAGCAAACGGCTCTTGGTAAAGATTTCTCAAATTCGTTTATATGGCTTGCAATTTGCCCAAAATTGTATGGTTCTCAACTCACCATATCCTAAAAAGTGAAGAGTTGGCTAGCCCGCAAGATTATGGCTTGTGGTAAAGGCAGTGGAAAATCCATAATTGGTAATCATCTCACCAAAGATAATATTGATAATTTATCTAAGAGTTGGCTAGTCCGTAGGGTGACGGCTTCTGGTAAAGACAAATCAAACCGTTGAAGTGGTGGTTTGCTCAAAATCAAATTTTATGGTTATCTGTACCATGGTTCTTACTTGAACTAAAACATTTGGCTACTCCGTAGTAATGGCTTCGGTAAAGAGATCAAAACCATTAAGTTTTCTCAAAAGATTGCTAGGGACTAGCAATAGTTTAAAAGTGTGGGATTGATGTGAAGTGTAAATACTCATCATTTTTGTACAAAATAAACTGCAAAATCATCAGAAAACACTCAGGAACACATCAAAATGATCAAAATATCACAAATCAGTGTTTTATGTGTTTCAAATGCAACATTATCAAAATCAGATGAAAAACATATCAAATTTGCAAAATTGCAGTTTTAGTCCCCCAAGTTTCAAAAGTTGTCAAAACAAAGTCCTCGAGCATATAATTTCAAAAGTAAAGTCACCAAAGGTCCTTTTAAAATCAAAAGTTGTCAAATTTAGTCCTTTGGTGAAAAATATTAAAAGTTTGAGAAAATTACAAAAATGGTCCTTCAAGTTTCAAAATTGGCAGAAATGGCCCCTGGAAAATTGCAAAATGGCAATTTTGGTCCTTATACTTTTGAAGTTTGTCATTTTCAGCCCTTGGAACAAGTTTGATGAATTGGCAGTTCTGGTCCACGGAATTTAGAAGTACACATTAGTCCTTGTAATATTTAATCCTTTATACCTAATTTTGGACCTTGACACACTTTGGACCCCTGTTACATTAAACCTTTTGAACCCCTATTATTAGCTTTGCCTGGTCAAACCTGGTAAATCTTCTCAACCCGCCAAAGTCTTCATCCTCTAACTCGCTTCCTGCAACAAAGCAACAACCCATCCCCCCTCCTCCATTTCCACTCCAAGATGTTCCCCACTCCACAACTAACATCCAAACAGCATTTAATGCATTTCTCCCCCTCACTAACCCCCGGTTGTCAAAAGCCAATTTTGGCGCCAAAATCGTTTTAAAGGCTAAGATGAGTTCAAAGCCATCCAATGGTGGGAAAGTGGGAATCACTCAGAGTAAGAGAGAGAAAGAGAATGGGTATAAAAAGAAGGATGAGAAGCAAGCCAAGGGTAGTAGTTTTTAGTTTTAAAATTTCTCTTATGTCGCTTTTATTATTACTGTCTTAGTTTCATTCAAAAGTTGTAATATTGTGTTCCTAAGTATTAAACTCAAGCTATATTTTCAGTTCATTCAAGTCTTAATCGCAGAATTCCAAGTTTCATTTTATTTTCATCTTTATGTGCTCACTGTTGAAAATTTAAGTTTTCATGTCATAAATTCAAGCTTCATACAGCTTCTTTTCAAGTTTGTATAAGCTTATATAAGCCGGTAATAGCTTTTATAAGCTTTAAATCAAGTTTCAATCACTTTTGAATATTGGTCACAAAAAGTCAAAATGGAGCAAAAGTAATGCAACAGAAAGGGTTGATTCGCATTATGGATTGGGTTGACTTTTAACCATTTGGGTTGGTTTGGGATAGATTAGTTGTTCCTTGGTTCATGGTTTCAAGCTATAGTAGCTAAGGACTTTTGTAAGTTATTTTAAGGTTTTATTGCATAATTTCAATTTGTAGCTTTCACTAGTTCAAAACTGTTTCATTAGCTGTACTTAGGTTATTTGAACTTAGATTGATCATATAAATAAGTTTGATCGTTGTTTGTCTTTAAGTTTAAAAGTGCTAATCAGCTTGTAGGAAAGGGTGTTTGATTTGTCTCTCTGTCTCGAGAGGTCTATTCATGGTTGATTGTTGTTAGTTCATGTTTACTAAGTATATTTAAGTTCAATTGAGTCAACATCTTGGGTCTGCTAGCACCAAAAGTCAACATTTAACTTAAAACCATCTCCACATGCCATCGTTGAGATTTTGGTTTAGCAGATCATTATTTTGTGTTAAAATATCATCATCATTGTTTGCTTTACACTTGTTTTATCATATAACACCAGTATCAAATCAAAATTGATCTAAAATTGGAAAAGTCAAAGTTCATTATTTCATCAAAAGTCAAAAGAAATTGGTTTGCCAAAATGGAAAGATTTTTCTTGGATTCAATTTTAAGCCTAAATCAGTGAAACTTGTTGATTTGAAAACTTCAATTCGTCCTCTTTCTTATAACCATTTTGTATAATTTTAAATCTTTAAAAGCTCTAAACAAGCTCATGTGAGCCTAGTTACCTGCTCCAGGCTCAGCATACGAGATTTTCCACAGAAGGTGTAGCTTTTTGATAACTCATAAGAGCTTCTCATGGTCTGAATTTTGGCACAAATACCCTCACCCAGGTCTAGTCTAGATTCCAATTGGTATTTTAAGTTTTATTTTGAAAGCTTGTGCTAGTGTGTTTAAGTTGGGTACCCAGGCTGACTTTAGCTTAACATAACATCAACACAATGCAAATTGTGATTCAGTGGTTAAAATAGTTAGAATCTGTTGCATTTGCCGTTTTTTTCAGTTAGAACTTTGGTAAACAGTTGGTAGCTTATTTTGTCCATTTGGCTTAGATGATTGCTTAATAAGCATTTGTTGCTGCAGTTCTCAATATCTCCACATAGGTGCCTGTTTTATATTTTCTCAGATTTAGATTATAATTTTAGAACTGAATTTTTTCATATTTTTTTCTAAGTCATTGCTATTTTTCTTGATTTTTATTAGTTTTAAGCACTTTTAATTAGCTTTTAATACAAAATTGGAAAAGGTCCAAAAATATAAGTTTTCAATTTTCTTAGGTTTAGATAAATATAAGTAGTGAAAAAAGTAATTTTCCAGATTTTTCATAGTTTATTTGGTAATTTTTAGTAATTAAATTAGTTTAATAGTTTTGAAATAATAGAAAATAATGATACAAAAATAGTTTTGAAAATTCTAGTTTGATATTTTAGACTTTTCCATTTCATAATTTTATTTTTCTAGCTTTATTTCCTATTTTCTTGTATTTTAGGTAATTATTAATTAGTTAAAAATAGTTTTTAATTAGATAATTAGTTTTAAAATTAATTTTCTTTTTCCATAAATTTTCTCTTATCATTAGGATTGTAAAAACATCATTTTCATATTTTTAGGGTTAATATTGATTTAGTTTCACGTTTTTAGTTGTACGTCGCGTAGATTTTTAATTCAGTTTTATAAAAACATAAAAACAAAAACATCATTTTAATTTTAGTGATAGCGTTTATTTAATAGATTTTATCTTTTTAATTTCCTCTCATTTGCATTTTAGCCTTTGTATTTGTTTGATATTTCTGTAGTTATAATCATCAATTCAATTCCCTTTTTCGTTCAAACTCCTCGATCACTATACGTAGATTGATCCATTGCATAGCTCGCTGGGACATAACGACCCGGGGAGACCCTAACTCCTCTGATCTTCATTGATTTCGTGCTTGAGCAGTTTTGAGCTGGTTACGGTCCGCCATTCACAAGTGGCGGGCTTGTGTGATTTAGCTTGACTGTTTGGCACGCATCAATACTCCTCCTCGTCCTCATACTCCTCCTCATCCTCATCTACAGAGGGGGAGTCCATGAGTTGGCGTCTCTATGAAGGTGAATCCTTATGTGGTACAGTAGGGGATCTAGGTCTTCTATGAGATGGTGATGCATGTGGTGATGACAGGAGAGAGTGAGCTGACAGGTGCATAGGTGATGATGGTGTTCGTACAAACATACGAGCAGTACTACAAGTAAGTCTAGGAGTCTGGGCTCGTGCTAAGACCTGATGCAATGTAAGCTGCCTAGATGAGCTAGAGCGATCAGATGATGATGAAGTGAAAGTATGATATCGGGTAATCACATAGGGATCACCCTGCGCAACAGTCATCAGAGTCCGCGGGAAGAAGTAGCAGCAAGGATCTCCCCAGCACACATCATACGCTAGTGAAGGCATGGTCGTGACAAAGGCATAGGTAGGTATAAGTGTTCGAAAATGACTAGTTCTAAAAGCGCATCAACATAACCAAACATATATCAGTAATGAAAGCTTTTAAAATAAAGGTAATCAATACATACCAAAATATGCATTTAAACAAAATCGCAAAAGTTCTATTCTATCACATAATCCATGTATCATATACTCCCAAGTCACATCAATCATATAACAAGCTCATAATCTCCCAAAATCAATAATCATATCCCAAAACCTAACATCTCAATAATCCAATCACAGTTCATACCATCTCAACGATCAAATCGCAGTTCATACCATACTCAAATCAAGAGGCTTCGGCTTGGCAGGCTGGCACTTGGCATGCGTCGTTCGAGGTTCAATTTTTCTAAAAAGTGGTTATAGTTTAGGTTTTATTGAATACCTAGTTCTCTATAACTTTGGCTCTAATACCAATCTGTAACACCCCCAAATCTCGATACAGTGGAAGACTTAAAAAAGTATAGCAAACAACATAATCATATTATAGTTCAAAAACCAATCCTACATTTAGTTATCCAAATACAATCATCCCAAAATAGTCAAATGTAAGGCCGATTAATTGACACTAAGCAGTCAAAAATCGACACTAAGCAGTCAAAAAAATCGACACTAAGCTGTCATGACTTCTCGGCTTTTATACGTTCAATAGTCCAATATATACTAAAGTCCATGTTACGGCGTTATCGGGGTCAACTAAGACTAAAAAGTCAAAGTAACACCGACGTTGCACAAAGTTGACATTTATAATATTAAGTCCAAAGTATATAATCACAATATCTCAAATCAACCTCCAATCAACCCATATCAATCTCGCCATCTAAACAAACTACCAAACATACCCGTAACCAATATCACGACCCTAATGGTCTTGACATGGTCCCGGTTAAGACCACGTGAACCAAACAAGCTCAAGAAGCTCTCCGGCTCCACGCGTCTCATCCAAACTCCAACAACAACTACCAATATGTTACCACAACGACCCGACCCGGACCTTTGGTCCATAGGGGTCTTGTACACAATCTCAAAGCCACCAAACGTGGCCCTAGTGGCTCGTTCACCTATCCAACTCCATCCAAACACTCCTAAATGGCTCTTTCAATACCCAAACACAACCAAACAACATCCAATCACCATCAAACATCAAAACCCATCTACTAGTCATGACCAAGAACATGTAAAAATGAGAAAAATGCAAAAACACAAGAACATGACACAACATACGATACCAAAACACTAGTTTACAAATTTTATTAGTTTTAAACTCGTTTTAGACCCGTGTTCATCAAAACCCAACCAAAGTGACCACATATACTTGCCATATAGGTCACGTACGTGGCTATCAAAGACTTAAACGAGTCGTTTCCAAGCTCCTTTTACCTTTATCAAACCCGATCTACAAGAATACTACGAAACCCTATATCCACGTGTTGTTTTTGGATGATTTGGAAGGTTATACGTGGGCTATGGGGCGCGTGCCCTATATGGTTGGAAAAAGGAGATAAAGATCTATAAAGTGGTGGTGGTGGTGAGGTCTCACACGCCGGCGTATGGATGGAATATTGCTGGAAAAGTGGCGGTGGCGGCTAGTGGTATATTAGGGTTAGGGTCTTGGTTTTTAGAGAGAGAAAGAGAGAGAGTGTGTGTGTGTGTGTGTGTGTGTTTAGAGAGAGGAAGTAAAGGGTGAGTGTGTGTTGGGTGATGGGTATATATAAGTGGGAGGAGGGACTAAAAAATAAAAGAGAAATGAGGGAGGGGGGCCGGCCTAGGCAAAGGTGAGGGGCCAAACCCGCAATTTTTCTTAAACTATCCCGTTTTCCCTTTCCCGAGCTCATATTTTACCCTACGAGTGTCTAACGACTTTCATTCGACTTTCTATTGTTTTTATTTACGTTTTTCCACGAATTTGATTATTTATGTGTCACGTTTCGTGTTACGGTTTAAAAGTTACGTTATCTTTCATTATAGGATTTTATTGTTACGTTACATTAACGATTTGAAAGTGAAATTCGTAATGTGAACATGGTATAATTGTTACAGGGAAAAAGAGATGCACGAGTTAATCATGAAAAAAAAAAAAAAAAATCTCCTCGATGGGGTTGTTGTTGTTTATGTGCTTGTCAGTGGCCGTCATGCAGTTGTGGCACTTGAAGTCGTTTTTCGAAAAGAGGAAGATCATTTGTTTTTTATCATTTTCTTAGCATTTGTTTATCTTAATTTTAACTACTTATAATGCACGAAGCTCTTTTTGAGCATTAATTATAATAAGATACTTAAAATTTAAAATTAAATAATACAAATAATGAAATATATTGTACAACCAATTCAACACAATTCCTTTCTTAAATGTCACGAAGATACTTAATAAAGCACTAGCAAGGTATTACGCAAGCATAGCGGGCGGCGCCATACAATTAAAAATATTCAGGATTTTTTTAGATCTATATTTTATAATACAATAGATATACGGACGACGATAATTTTAGTTTTGAATAATGTTATGCAATAACAAAAATTTTCATATAAAAATTGTAGATTATCCATGTGATGTGGTGACAATAATGAGTTGGTAGTAGATATATTGTAAAGGTATCAAATAAAAGTAGTTGACAATAGCTCGTAGTCATAAGTTATCATTAAATAATAACATCATAGCGACTTTTAAAAATCACTTACATTATACAAAAAAAAATTAGTTCTCAAAAATAATGTTTGTTAAATTTGTCCCACATAGATGGATGATACAAGTAAAAGATTACTTATAAAGATAAAGTAAAAATAAATATTCAATAAATAATGTGGGTTATTTAAAGAGTATAATTATCAATATTCAAATGTATATATATAATTAGCACTTAGCACTTTGCGTCATTTGCTTTGAAAAAATCGTCCGATTTTTATAAAACAAAGTTTTTAGTTTTTACGGTAAGTTTTATAAAAAAAATTTCAAAAGGCGCATATGTTGATTCTCGAGGCACTCTTGCGATTTAATAATATTTTTTGAACATTGTATTATAGTATGTATTTTTAAACTCTATTGATTTAACAATATCATTTTCGAACGACTTTTATGGGCTAGCCGTACCGGTTGTGACTCCGGTTAAACCAGTTGGCCCGGTCCGTTTTTTAAAACCATATGTACCATGAACTTGTTTACATATAAATTGCATGAAGATTTGTGTGTTTTATTAGTTTGTACAATATGTATAATAACAAGTATTTTTCATATTAAGGGTGTTTTAAAAATAACATTTATTAGGTATTTATTGTTATGGACGTTTTTTTTTCTTATATTAAATTACTTTGTACTTTTTTTTTATTATTTATAAAAACATGTCTAAAAAATGTGCTTTAAAATGTTGCAACAAATGTTATTATAGATGTACTTATTAAAATTTGCCATTATTAGCAAGTGTTGAATCTTAATTTTTTAAGCCTTCCTTTTTAGAAATGTCCCAAATGCTTTATAATATAGTATATATATTTTACAAACCATTCAAACATAAAAACAACAATTTAAAAATTATAAATAATAATGCTAAAAGTACAACATGTTTTTCTCTATACTAACATGGTATCCATGCGTTGCGTAAGCAGGTATCCTGAAATAAAAATTTTCGATGAAGCATGTTTTCTATTTTATTACTCGTATGTTTTTTGTGACAATAGATGTCAAAAATTTCGTGTGACATATTTCGACTTTTTAAATAATGACAACATTTTTAACTATACAATTGTAATATATATTTTAGTGAGCAATATTTTTTCATTGTTCAAAATATTATACATAAGTTCTTCATGGCTGAAGATACAGGGGCACGTGTTGTTGTCCGCATCTTTAATAGTATTAGTTATGCTATAGTTAAAGGATTGAATGCCTAGATAATATCTCGGCTTGCTACTAATTTTTGTAAATATTTTGAGTTTTTAGAGAAGTGGGGGCCCAAATCGTATCTCTCTCTGGCTCCCATTAATTTCTGTAAATCCTATTAATTTCTAATAAAGTGATGTTGCAAAAAAATAATAATAATAAAATAATAATAATAATAATAATAATAATAATAATTATTATTATTATTATAATAATAATAGTTGCCTTTTTAAAAATTTAAAGTACATGTGTATTTGTTAAATTGTAAATTTAATAAAAATTATATTAGAATTAAAAATTTACATGTATATTAATAAGATGTTTTCATTAATAGCAAAACTTTTGAGCTAATTTTCAATTTTATTACCGAATTAGAATACAATGTTGATTTACACTTAAATCTAAAATGATAAAAGAGCTCTCAAGACCTAGCTTGTGTTTGTTAATCTCAATTATTACGAAAAATATATTCGTATTCTTGACTTGCGTGAAAAGGGTTTGAAAAAAGAGTTTCTTAATTTCAAGACATTCCATAAGATATAGGGATAATTGCACGAAAAGTCATCAAACTTGACACTTATTGTCATTGTGTGTAGCGACCTATTTTTTTTGTCATTGTGACACAAACCTTTTTAGATTGTGCTATTGTATGTATCGGTGACTTGTTTTACCTATTGCAACCGGTCATGTTAACGACCGTTAGTGTTTTTATTGCACCGTTAGTCCTTTTCGTCTGTTTTTAACTACCGTTATTATATTATTGCAACCGTAGTCATTTTCGCCGCTTTTACATCGCCACCGTTTTCACACTTTTTCGTCCGCTTTTGCACAATTCGCCTTTTTACACGTTTTTGTCCGTTTTACCCGCTGTTTCGTCCTCGTTTTACACGTTTTGTCGTTTTACATGTTTTCGCACGTTTACACGTTTCGTTCGCTTTACACGTTTCGTTCATTTTTATACGCCACGTTGCACGCTTTTTTACACGTTTTCGTCCGTTTTACACGCTTTTTCGTTTTTACACGTTTTTGCACGGCTTGTACGTTGTTACGTTTGTCCCGTTTACAATTATTTTATAACGCTTACGCCACCGTTTTACACGTCGTCCCGTTTTAGACGTTTTTGTTCGTTTTACACGTTTTTGCAAGGTTACCCCGTTTTACACCCCTTTATACGTTTTTCACCGTTTCCTCGTTTTCGTTTTACACGTTTTTGCACGGTTTGTTCTTACACGTTTTGTCGTTTTACACCATTTTATACGTTTCCTCAGCGTTTACGCCGTTTCCGTTTTAGACGTTTTTGTTCGTTTTACATTTTTGCACGGTTTCGTCCGCTTTACACGTTTTGTTCTTTTTACACGTTTCGTCCGTTTTACACTTTTGCTTTTGACGTTTTGGCCCGTTTTTAGACGTTTTGTTCGTTTTACGCCACGTTTGCCTTCGTCCGTTTACACGTTTTGTTCGTTTTTACAGTTTTGTCCGTTTTACACGTTTTTGTTTTACACGTTTCGTCCGTTTACACGTTTTTTCGTTTTACCGCGTTTTGCACGTTTAGTCCGTTTTACACGCGTGTAAAAAAAAACGTCTAAAACGGACGAAAACGTAAAACAAAAAAAAAAAACGTAAAAACGGACGAAACGCGAAAACGTATAAAAGGTGTAAAACGGACGAAAACGTGCAAAATCGTGTAAAAACGAAAAAAGAACGTGTAAAAACGGACGAAAAACGTAAAACAAAAAATGTGTAAAACGGACAAAACGCGTAAAAACGAACAAAAACGTGTAAAACGGACAAACCATGCAAAACGGTAAAAACGAACAAAACGCCTAAAACATTCAAAACGTGCAAAAACGTAAAACGGACGAAAACGTGTAAAAACAAAAAAAAAAACGGTAAAAACGGACGAAAACGTGTAAAAAACGAACAAAAACGTGTAAAAACGAACAAGAACGTAAAAAAATGGACGAAAACGTGGTAAAACGGACAAACGGGGTGAAAACGATAAAATGGGTGTAAAATGGATGAAAACGCGGTAAAACGAACGAAAACGTAAAAACGTATAAAACATGTAAAACTAAAAACGTAAAACGGACGAAAACGGGTAAAAACTAATTTAAAACGTGTAAAACGGACAAACGGTGAAAATGTATAAAAGGGTGTAAAAACAAACGAAAACGTGTAAAACGAACGAAAACGTGTTAAAAACGTGCCAAAACATGTAAAAACGAACAAAAACGTGTAAAAACGGACGAAAACGGGTAAAAACGGACGAAAACGTGTAAAAACGGACGAAACTGTGCAAAAACGGACGAAAAAGTGTGAAAACGGACGAAAACGTGTAAAAAACGGGCGAAAATGACTAACGGTGCAATAATATAATAACGGTCGTTAAAAACAGACGAAAAGGACTAACGGTGCAATAAAAACACTAACGGTCGTTAACATGACCGGTTGCAATAGGTAAAACAAGTCACCGATACATACAATAGCACAATCCCAAAAGGTTTGTGTCACAATGACAAAAAAAATAGGTCGCTACACACAATGACAATAAGTGTCAAGTTTGATGACTTTTCGTGCCATTTTCCCTAAGATATAGGAGTTTGGTTTGAGGCTATTTTTTTTTTCCAAAAACAAATTACTGAATAAAAGCTTTTGTGCATTAAAATTTCGTAAGTAATCAATTTGTGCATTAAATAAACGTTTTTGCATTAAATGTTTTTTATTGTCCACATTAAAGTTTTTGTATCAAAATTTCAAAATCTTTCTTTACAGTTTTTTTATGCACCTGACATTCCTGATTTTTTGTGTTAAATTTCACAAACTAAAACACACTTAACACACAATAATCATCACACATATAAGAAAAAAAAATCTAGATCATAGGCATCAGCATGCCACTGGGGTGTGGCAACACCGACTTGGTTGATTTACCACACCGAAATTTTTCTTTGGCACAATGTACCTAAATAAATTAGAGTTTGCTTGTAGTTCAATATTTATTTATTTTATTTATAAACTAGGCATTAATACATAGACTACCATGATTTTCACCAACGGCCATATGGAAACGGCTTGTTAGTTGCAGAAACATAGAATCCATCGTACAAAACTAACCAATAACAATCTTCATTAATATCAAACACACTTCGACATGCTTTCAGTATTTCTCGATCAGCCAAAGCTAATGATTGGTATCGTGATCCCCACGAGAAGTAACCATGAAAATGTGTACCGATAACTTTTTGACAAAATGTCCAACTATATACCCCATCAAATGATATTGTATGATTTCCAAGGTCATGATCGGTCGACTTAATATGAACCACGATATCATCAGGAACTCCATTTGTGATGTAAACGGTCCACTTAGTTGTTAGCTTGGAACAACTATAGCTACCTATGGCTAAATAACTAGCCGAAATGAAGAGGACAAGAAAGAAACAGTTTCCTCTATGATTCATGACCTTAAAAATGTTATGATTTCAAGATGGTTTTGGAATTTGTTCTATGTGGTGATCATAGATAATAGTCGAGAGTTATTGATTGTAGTATTGCATGTTTGCAACTAAATTCATTGATTACATATTAAATCATACACATGATGTGTAAACCATTTAATTATAACTAGTAGGGTATTCACGCGTTGTCGCGATGAGATTCTGAAATAAAAAAATTCGTTGAATCATGGTGTCTAATTTATTACTCCTTCCGTCTTTAAATAAGCGTCTACTATTGACTTTTAAAATCTTCATTTTTAACTCTGACTTTAAATTATTTTATTTATGTTATGTAATACTTGATGCAAAATATATGAATAGATTTAGTTTTAAATGTATTTTCATTGGTATAATTTTCATTAAGTATTACACAACACAAATGAAATAATTTAAGGTCAAAGTTGAAAAAGAAAACACTTTAAAAGTCAACAATGGACATTTATTTAGGGACGGAGAGAGTATGTTTTGTGTCAATAAATTTACGGATGTCAAGAATTTTATGTGACATATTTCAACTTTTTAACTAATGATAATGTTTTTCATTATACAATTGTGATAATAAATATTTTAGTGAGCAATATTTTTTCGTTGTTCAAAATAACTATTTAATTTATATAAAATTAAGCTTTATGGATAGGGGTGTAAAAAAATATGTGAAACCAACAAACCGAGCCGACCCGCTCAATCCAAACCGAAGAAAACGATAACTAAGAAACCGGAACCGAAAAACCAGAAACCGGGAAACCCTCTTATCACGGTTCGATTTTGATTTTTATTTAAATATCCGCGGTTACCCAAATCGAACCTTATTTTAGAAACATATAAAAGAAAATATTGAATACATACAATCAATGTTGGTACACTTTTATGCATATTTTGTTAAAAACTACATGTATATAAAACACGGTTTAAATCGGGTAACCGTGAATTTTTGGAAATAAAAACCAAAATGAACAGTGATAAGAGGGTTTTTTCGGTTTCGGTTACTTAATTATCGTTTTTTTGCAGTTTTAGATTGAGTGGGTCTGCTCGATTTTTCGATTCACATATATTTTCAACACTCGTATACATAAAGCTTAACTTTATATAAATCAAATTGTCATTTTGAACAATGAAAAAACATTACTCACTAAAATATTTATTATCACAATTGTATAATGGAAAACATTGTTTTAACTAAAGAGTTGTGACATGTCGCAGAAATTTTTGACATCTGTAAATTTATTGTCAAAAAAAGATAATAAAATAGAAAACATGGTTTATCGAAATATTTGATTTCAAAATATTCGTTGGCGTAACGTGCGACTACTCTGCTGGTTGGTATAATGCATGAGTTCTATCAACGAATTGGCCAACAAATGTAAATAAAAATAAGTAAGTACATGGCAATCAAATTAAAATGTTTTGTGGTTAGTATCAATGTAATAATA
This sequence comes from Chrysanthemum makinoi, assembly GCA_910596185.1. Lineage (NCBI taxonomy): Eukaryota > Viridiplantae > Streptophyta > Magnoliopsida > Asterales > Asteraceae > Chrysanthemum > Chrysanthemum makinoi. The sequence goes on along the minus strand of OU343219.1, from coordinate 174,397,937 downwards.
TGTTATATTCTGTAAATCCAAAGCATTTATGTTATTAATAAATTAAAGTTAGACAGTAAATAAATGCATTTAATATTTCATTAACAAAACAAACTATGGTAATAATAAATTCAATAAATGAATATGAAATGTCATTTTACACTTGCAAAGCTCATTTCAAAATTTTGTAACATCTCCAAATTGTCTATCCAAACACCTTCTTTAACCATGGAGCTTGGTCTTGTAGTATTTATTCTAACTCTACCATTTCTATCCACCATTTGTCAGTCAATCCGTTTTGATATCGAGTCGGGCAAAATCAAATGCATGCTTGAAGACATCAAAATTGATTCTATGACAGTCGGTAACTACTCTATAGTTAATCCAAATGAAGGACATCCCTTACCGGAACATTATCAAATCTTGTCATGGTAAATCTACACACATTATTTGCAGTTTGATTTACATGCCTTTAATTTCTACTTTGTTGTAAAACAGCACTCAGCATGGGAAAACTTCATCACCGCGCGGAGGGGGTGACATCAGGACAATTTGCATTTGAAGCAGAAGAGGATAAGGACCATATGGCTTGCTTTATAGCCAGCAAGCACGAGCCACCGGTTAACATATCTGTAGACTTCACTTGGAGCAATGGAATGCTTACTAGTGATTGGACCTATGTCGCCAAGAAAGGCTCGGTAGATGTAAGCATCTTTTATTCAATATTAACAAATATACCTGTTCTTCTCTAGCTTGGTTACATTGACTGGGTCTTCTTGTATGCATTACTTGAAGGCAATGGAAATAGAGTTAAAGAAAATGCAGGACATGGTTGGCTCGATTCATATAGAGATGTTTTTTTCAAGAAGGTTAGTCTATTAATATGGTTGAAAATACATATGTTTCCAGAAAACAGAAAATATAACATATATGATTTGATTTCATATGCATTTTCCAAAAGAATATCACATCAAGCCGTGTGGCTGCATCAATTGAACAATTTTGACATTATTTCTAAACTTAGTACATAATTATAAAATATTAATTTCTTTTACATGTATGTTATATCTTCAGGCAACAAGAGACTGCAGAGCAAACCAAGAAAACAAATTCAACAATAGGTTACATGAGTTTGGGTTCGTTGTTTTTTTGCTTGCCTGTTTCGGGCTTGCAACTATGGCATCTGAAGTCGTTTTCCGAAAAGAAGAAGATCATTTGACTATGTTTTTGACGATTTTTCCTTCTGATTTCTTGTATAAGTAGTTTTACCGGTGGCGTGGCCAGAAAGTTTTAGAATAATATATCAACTCAGATGACAATCAAATTAAGATATATGCAGATACCATGCAACTCAACATCTCTCATCAGATCAACTTCTTAGACAAAGAAAATTCAATATGGTTAATCACAAGAAAGCCTTAATAATCAAGGTTTTTAAAACCAAACCAAACATCATACCCTTGTAAATTACTTACCTTAATACCCCTGCTTTAAAATGAAAAAAAGCACACATTAACTTTAAAATGAAAACTTAAATGGAGCTTAACACACACGTTTGTCAATTCCATTCATTTGAAAACTAGATAGCACAAAATGGAAACTTAAATGTAAACTTAACACATGCACGTTTGAATATTTGGTTTGTCAGTTGATTTGTCAACTATATAAAAACATATTTGGTACTTTGATTTGTGAACTTAAATAATATATTAAATACATATTTGATATTTTGGTTTGTCAACTATATAAAAACATATTTAATACTTTGGTTTGTTAACTATATATACTAGACGTGTATGCATAACAACGAGATTTTTTAGTGGCAAACAGTTATAGTTTAACAAAACACTTAAACAAAATATCACTAGAATTGCTTTTACAAATAACTAACTAAATAAATAAATAAAAATAATAAAAAATATCACTATAACTATAACGACCTGAAAATCCGAAATATCATTTGATAGTTTGGATTCGAATATAACCTAAAATCCGATATAGCTTTGAACATTTGAGACGAATTTAACCTAAGATGTGAACTACATGTTATGAAGGAAAAACTACAAAATGAAAAACCCTAATCCTAAGATATTATAAAATCGACCTAACCATTGTTCCAAATAAACATCACACGTTTACAAGTTATATGGGCCGATACATGTTTTATTTTTATTTTATTTTTTGTACACAACATCTAAGATATGGTAAATATATTTGAAAGATTTGGAAAGGGAATAAGTCTCCCAAGTATCCCAATAAACTCGACACTCTCTGATTTTTCCCCCTCGTTCGTTTACCAATTCACAAACCGTATATCACTTTTCTTCTTCACACATACAAAACCCTAAAACACATAAAAATAACCGGCAGCCTCAATTTCTCTTCAAGGAATCCAGCAAGGAGCGAAGCAAAGGAGCAGGTGGTGACAGGATTTGTGAATAAACGGGAGCACGGGTGATCGGGGTTGATTTCAGTTCGAAGAGTTTGGTTTTAGTTCGAAGGGATTTTGATTTTTGGATTCGAAAAGGTTTTTGATTTTTGGTTCTTGTGTGCTTCGATCAGTTTTGTATCCGACCTAAGGTACCCATATATCCATTCTATACAACTTTAACTATGTCTAAACTCATTAGATCGTGTTTTCTTCTCGTTAGCATAACTTGCTTTGGGTGCTATTTGATAACCTACAAATCGTACATGCATAAAAGATTAACACATGAAACGTTATGATGGAAACCTGGTTAAAACCTTTCGACCCATGTTCTTTTAATTCTGCCTCGACATCACTTTTGTCCAGCCCTAATTCTTTCGTTTAACCCTAATTAGACACATTAATTAACACATTAATGACTCAATTACAAATACATAAAACTGGAAAACCTAATATGATTATACGAGTTAAAGGATTAGGATTTTTGATTCGTTATTTTATGTGGGATTGAATGTGTAATTGGATGTGGTGTTAAAATGATTATGTATACATGTTAATATGATAATTAAAACAGGTCTTGTGATATATGAAGGTCTCGTGTGCGTTTCTATAGGTAAACATGTTATAAAATGGTCTTAAACGGAGTTTTGAAAGGGTCAGTTTTTAAGACTGAATTTATGTGCATTATGGCTCGAGTTTCGTAAGTGTTTAATTCTGTAATTTTGCATGAAAACTTAGATTAATGTCCTATTTATGTTTTCCGATTGGTTTGGAGTGAATTGGAGTTGTATTGGTCATGTTTTTTAATTTTATGGAATCATGTGTCAAATTTGAGTTCTAAGAACTTAAAATCAGTCGATGTTTTTGATTTTTTCTTTTCAAACCATAGGAAGTTAAGAGCTCTGCTTTTACAGGAGTGATATTTAAGATATTTGTGACTTCTTGGAATTTTTATGGATTTTTCTGAAGTGTTCAAGTGGGTCTAATAAATGTAAACTTTCGGGGTGTACATGCAGTTAACTTTCTTGGCATGTTTGGATAAAAAAAATTTGAAATGGTGGTTGCACTTAATAATAAATTCTGAGAAAATTCATGTAAGCTCATAAGACATATGAACATGTGTAAGTTATTGTAGCTTCTATATTGGAGTATAGATATGGTTTGAAAATTCGTAAAATGAAGGCTAAAGTATAATAAAATCAGAAATTTGTTAAGAAGCTAAGTTTTTGTGATATTCATACCATTTGATGTGTTTGGACTCTAAAATGTACGTAAGTGATAATCATGATATAATTGGTGATATGTTAACCTAATTTCGATAACGAAACCCTAAGTTGATTAATTATGAATTGTAATCGAAAATTACTAATTCTGGAAACTTACTAAATTTGGAAAGTTACTAACTATGGAAAGGTACTAAATATGAGAGGTTGCTATAAATAGCCGGAAAACCTGAATATGTCAATCTGAACAACAATCAGTACTGAATCAGTAATAACTTATGAAATGGTTCTTAAATAATAAGACGATCATTAAATCGTGTAGCTTCGCTGAAGAAGGAGTAACTTCCGATCCTTTTGTTTCTGATATGGTTTCATTTGCGGTTTAAGGTACATATATTCTGTCATTTCATTAATGGCGTTTCTCTCTCTCATGACTTTTGTTCATATTTCGATATTCGATTCGTATTCGTTTGATTTGATTTGATTGCCATGATATGATTTAGCATTTGATATAATATGATTTAACTATATGATTTGATTCCTTACTTATATGTTCATTTTCTTTCTGCTCTGACCGAGCTATATTTGTAACTAGTCATGGAGGTACCATGACCATGTCATTGATACACCAGTCGCATGACACTATCTGCGACGATGTGATTAGTCCACGACGTTCCCTATTATATATGCATGATTGGCCATTATTATGATGATTATATGTGAATACGTATGTACAGTCTCGAACTGGCATATGTATATTTTATTTGATTTGCAGGGAGCGTATGGATGCATCCTAGGTACTTTGATTTGGTTTGGTGATGTGGTGAGTGTGTGCAATACACCCCCTCACATTTTGGTACATTGGAGCTAGCTACTCCGTGTACAACTTATGATTTGACGAATTATGATATATGATTTAATATGTGGCTATGTGCTTATCTGACATTCTTATTCATTCACTATGCCATATCTTATTCAGTTATTCATGCGATTATTTATTCACTCAATATCCTTATGTGATTTATTTGACTACCATGTTATACATCAGTTCATTTGATTATTATGCTCTTAATCCGATTTTTTTGACTACCAAGCTTATACTTCAGATTAACACGCTGACTCTTCAGTTGGTATTTCATTTGCTTATGATATATGTTTCAGTTTTTCGTATTCGATTTCTGATTTTGATTTGATTATTGTTTATACCGCATTGTTTATATCTGTTCACTGAACGTTCTTTGATACCAATTTGTAACACCCCTAAAATACCGCAACGAAAGATAGTGTCACTAGGGTGTTACTTCATAGTTCACAGTACAAATTACAGAAAACGACTATAAATGAGACGTTTTGAAATAAATTATCATTTGATTTATATAAAATATCAGAGTTTACAACATAGGTCCCAACAAGTTTTGAGTACATAAGTAGTACAACATAAACGTTTAAAAGTTTTATCGAAAGATAATGATGCATTGTCTTCAAATATCCGTGCGCCTTCACATTCCAACTAGTACTTTAAGGACCTAAGATAAAACATGCTAAAAATGTCAATACAATGGTTGAGTGAGTTCATAGGTTTAAGTATGTAAAAGCAGTGATCATAAAATTTCAAGTTTAAGAGACAACAATAGTCATAAAAGTACTTATTATTGCACTAAGCTCATGACATCGAAAACATTAACTTAAAGTATCAATAAATTGATATAGTACATGCCCCCATTTAGGTAATTTGCCATTTACCTAGCATCTCAAATATAGCGCGTCTAGTTATCTAACTGATCAACATAGACGAGATTCATCAATCCCGATAGACCTATCCAAAATATCCGCACTCACACACAAGTGATTAATGGTTCATGATTTAGGGGGTTTTTTTAGCACAAGTGGTACTTAGGCAATAATACATTCAGTTCAAAATACAGTTCTCAAGCAATTGTGATCATAATAAAAGTAGTAACATGTATGTCCCCCCAAGGAATTTATAAAATAGTTAAACGATAAAAGGTTGCATCTTACGTTTTTAAAATGATAGAGTAAAATACTTATGAAAATAAGTTTATATAGTTATTATACCACTTATGCTTTTGTACATAGTGTTTAAGGTTTACAAGATGACAAGGACTAAACTGTTAACTGAATTTTGTGACATGCCAACCGTGTTTCATGATAAGATCATAGGTGTAAAATAGTAGATAAACATCAATATTATTATTTGTAATCTCTTAAGTGATTCCCTTGTTTTTTGGGGTTTACCCAAAATAACTCTTGTATCCTCCTATATATGTAACCGATCATTTGTATGTAATCATCAAGTAAGAATATCATCATTCATATTACACAAAATATTCTCTTATCAACATGGTATCAGGCCATAAATAATTCCCTAACTCTCTCCAAGAAAACCATCCTCCCACCCCTTTCCTCCTCTTTCTCAGCGTAAATCCAACCATTCACCATTTCTATATTGATATCAAAAGAAAGGTTAAAACCTTTAACACCCTTTACCGTCACTGTTTTCCTTTTTTTCTCTTCTGTGATTTATACATCTCATGAATCACAAATAACATATTTGCATGCATTAATTATTCTTGTGCTTGCTTGGCTACTTGCTTAGTTTCCCATAATTTACATACATAACTCATGTAATCTGTCATTGTCTTCATTATCTTCAACTTTCAACATCAAAAAAAAAAAAAAAAAAATAAATAAAATAAAATAAAATGGCATCCATGGCTGTAGATGGTGACTCTCCCACCCCTTCGTTGCATCATAAAGGTACTTCTAATGCTCCCGTTAATAAATCTCAAAGTTTACCACAACTATGTAATAACTTCAATAGAGGAACATGTAAATTTGGTGATGATTGTAAGTTTATACATGACTATAGAAATAGAGTGGGACTGGCTTCTCATAAAAATGCCTGGAATAATAATTGTGGTCACATGTCTAGTACTCTTGTTCATCCAATATCACAACCACACTATCCTACACCTATTCCTTACCACAATCGTGTGGCACAAGTTCAAGCAGTGAATCAGTTTACCAACCGACTGGGCTAAATAACCCCACAACCAATACAGGCCCAACAACCACCCATTTACTATATGGCCCAGCAACCAATACAGGCCCAACATGCAACTGTGTATCCAACTCAGTTTCAACACGTTAAAAATTCGAATAGTGGTATACTTGGTGCAGCCCCGGGTTCGCATTCGTCTCAAGCTGCCTCATTTCCTTGTGCTTTTAGCATTACGACATTGCAAGACCCGACATGGAACATGGATACAGGTGCATCTTCTCATTTAAATTCTAGTACAAGTAATTTAAGTACCATTTTTAATAAGCGTTTATTCCCATCTGTACACGTTGGTGACGGTAATTCTATTCCCGTCACCAATACCGGCCATAGCATTATTCCTTCCGTCCATCGCCCTTTACATCTCCATAATGTACTTGTCACTCCTAATATAATTAAAAACCTTATTTCTATTTGTCAGTTTACTAGGGATAATAACTGCACCATTGAATTTGATGTCTTTGGTTTTTCTATAAAGGATTTCCTGACTCGTCATATCCTCCTTAGATGTGACAGCTCGGGTGATCTCTATCCAGTTACCAAGCCGTCAACCATCCCTACATCTTTTGTCTCCACCAGTTCTTCCACGTGGCATCAACGTCTCGGTCATCCCGGTGACGGAGTGCTACGGTCTCTTGTTTCCCGTTATTTTATTTCTTGTAATAAAGAAAAGACTACACATGTTTGTCACGCTTGCCAACTTGGCAAACATGTGAAGCTTCCTTTCCATAGTTCGGATATTATTGTTGAAAATTGCTTTGACATTATTCATTCGGATTTATGGACTTCTCCTATTGTTAGTTCTAGTGGTTTTAAATACTATGTCTTATTTCTTGATCACTTCTCTCACTATTTGTGGATATATCCATTACATTCTAAATCTGACATGTTCGATAAATTCTTGCATTTTCGTAAGTATGTTCAAAATCAATTTAAATGCAAAATTAAGAGCTTCCAATGTGACCATTGTGGTGAGTTCGACAACAACCGAATCCACACACTTTTTGCTAATAATGGTATTCAACTTAGATTTTCTTGCCCAAAAACTTCTCAACAAAATGGCAAGGCCGAACGAATGATACGAACCATCAATAATGTCATTCGCACACTTCTTTTTCAAGCACACCTACCCCCCTCCTTTTGGGTCGAGGCTCTTCACATGGCCGTCTACCTTCTTAACCTTCTCCCCTCAACCGCTATAAACAACGAAATCCCCTTTACAAGACTTTTCCAAAAAGAACCCGACTACTCGCGTTTACGCATCTTCGGGTGCCTATGCTACCCTCACCTTCACTCACCTCAAAAACTTACCCCACGCGCCACCCCGTGTATCTTCTTGGGCTATCCCGCCTATCATCGCGGTTTTCGTTGCCTAGACCTTGAAACCAATAAAATTATCCTTTCTCGGCATGTTACCTTTGATGAAACCCAATTTCCCTACCACTCCATGACACCCAACTCCCCACCCTCGTACACCTTTTTAGATCCTGTACCTCCCCCACTTATCAATCACTTTCTAAACAATCCTGACTCCCCTACTCCCTCTCAACCTCACGGCAACACCAACCCACCCACACCGCAACCCAACTCTCCACACCAAGCCCATAACACCCCACCACCCATGAACCAAACGCAAACCCAATCCCCTACCCGTATAACGCCTGTCCAATCAGACATCCCAAGCCCAATATCTACGGCTCAAAACCACCAAGATCCATCCCACCTACCAACACCTCATGTTCAACACACACAACAGCCAAACAACACTTCAATACCAAACACAACCTATGCCCCTAATCAGCAGCCCAATACTGAAACTGCTCGTACTCACCGTATGGTCACTAGGTCTCAATCGGGCATTGTCAAACCAGTCCAGCGTCTATCTTTACATACATCTTCCATTTCCCCTATACCTAAATCTCCGTCTCTTGCTCTCAAAGATCCTAAATGGCGTAATGCTATGTATGATGAGTATAATGCGTTAGTTAAAAATGGTACTTGGGTTCTTGTACCGAGGCCCGATGGTGTTAATATGGTTCGTTCTATGTGGTTATTCAAGCATAAGTTTCATGCTGACGGGACTTTGAGCCGCTATAAGGCTCGTTTGGTTGCTACTGGCAGTAGTCAGCAGCTTGGTATTGATTGTGACGAGACTTTTAGCCCGGTTGTTAAACCGGCTACCATCCGTACTGTTCTCAGTCTTGCAGTGTCTCGCAAGTGGCCTATTCATCAGCTTGACGTTAAGAATGCATTTCTTAACGGTGATTTATCTGAGACAGTCTATATGCATCAGCCGCCGGGATTTGTGGATTCCCGGTACCCTCATCATGTTTGTCTTTTGCAGAGATCTTTATATGGACTGAAGCAAGCACCTCGTGCTTGGTTTCAGCGGTTTGCAGGTTATGCCACACGGGTCGGGTTTTACCACAATCGCTGTGATTCTTCATTATTTATTTTACGACAGGGCTCTCAGGTTACTTATTTGATTATCTATGTGGATGATATTATTCTTACAGCCTCCCCTCTCCTGCTTTCCTACAGCAGATCATTGCTTCCCTGCACAGTGAGTTTGACATGACTGATCTTGGGCCACTTAATTATTTTCTGGGCATTTCTGCTACTCGGCATTCTACAGGTCTTTTTCTGTCTCAGCGGAGATATGCTACTGAGCTTCTTGAGCGAGCTCACATGAACAACTGTAACCCTTCTCGAACTCCAGTTGATACAGAATCCAAACTAGGTCCCGAAGGTGTTCCAATTCAGGATCCTACTTTATATCGCAGTCTTGCAGGTGGTCTTCAGTATCTCACATTTACCAGGCCGGATCTCTCTTATGCTGTTCAACAGATTTGTCTTTACACGCATGATCCTCGCGAGCCACATTTAGCTGCCCTTAAGCGTATTTTACGATACGTTCGAGGGACTTTGGATTTTGGACTACACCTATATTCATCCTCTACCACTTCTCTTGTTGGATACACAGATGCAGATTGGGCGGGTTGTCCATCCACACGACGGTCTACTTCAGGATACCGTGTTTTTCTAGGCGATAATCTACTTTCTTGGTCTTCAAAACGACAACACACCATCTCCCGTTCTAGTGCCGAAGCTGAGTATCGGGGTGTTGCTAATGTTGTAGCTGAGACTGCATGGCTTCGTAACCTTCTTCGTGAGCTGCATTCTCCTCTTTCTAATGCCACTCTTGTATACTGTGATAATGTTAGTGCCATATATTTGTCTGCCAACCCTGTTCAACATCAACGGACCAAACATATTGAGATTGATATACATTTTGTCCGTGACTTGGTTACTGCTGGTCAGGTTCGTGTTCTCCATGTACCCTCCCGTTATCAGTACGCAGATATCTTCACCAAAGGACTTCCTTCAGCCTTGTTTGAAGATTTTAGATCCAGTTTGAGCGTTCGGCTACCTCCCGCTCCAACTGCGGGGGAGTGTTAACTGAATTTTGTGACATGCCAACAGTGTTTCATGATAAGATCATAGGTGTAAAATAGTAGATAAACATCAATATTATTATTTGTAATCTCTTAAGTGATTCCCTTGATTTTTGGGGTTTACCCAAAATAACTCTTGTATCCTCCTATATATGTAACCGATCATTTGTATGTAATCATCAAGTAAGAATATCATCATTCATATTACACAACATATTCTCTTATCAACATAAACTTGACAAGTTATGAAAGATTTACATGTCGTAAGTTATAAGTTATCTGGTGTTCGGGTTTTATGTCATTTTTAATAGTCCAAATGTCTTAAATTTTCATGTCTAGGTCAATTAGTCAATTGAAGAGCAAACGGTCTATTTCCCGATAGTGGTTCCTACCACTTTAGCTTTTATGTAAAAGTGTCAAATGGGTTCAAAATATTAATTTGTTAAGTTTAAGTATTTATAAAGTATTTTCATTTATTATATCATTATATTTAATGTTTATAAATTTTATAAAACAAATGGGACAATTTTTTACAATAAATAGATAAGTTTAATAAACTTTATGTTAGGAGCGGTTTTAGTTTTAAAGTTGTTTCATGACGTTAAGAATTATGTTTCTCCTAAACCGTAAGAAGTTAAATTTTGGTCTTTACGTCCTCGGAATGTTTTTTCAGTGTACTAATCAAATTCACATATCTTATGGTTTTAAAAATTACATGACTTAGGTGAAAATATCAATTTATTCTCAAGTATACAAGCTGAGTTTTTGGACAGCTCAAAATAGTCCCACGAAAATAGCGATAAGTTGAGTTCTAAAATTCCGTTTTAACCCATTTTCACGGCCACGTTTAAGTTAAAGTGTTAGCTAAAACTTTTATTCTTTGACCAACAAAGGGTTCTATGCAAATATTTAGAGATTTTGGCATTACATTTCAGTGTGCGGTTTTCGACATGTTTTACCGTTTTAGCTCTCATTTAATCATCAGGATGAGTTACGGGGTGATCCACCCGTCAAAACGACCGAAAGACATAGACCTACATCCCTATATTTTTACCTAAGCCTAAAAGTCTACTTATTAGTGCAGTTAATTCCGTTTATGCCCCTGGTCAGAATCTGATTTTGCAAAAGAAGTCCTCATTGGGGTTTCTAGTGTTTTAATCAATCATAATAATTATATAGAACATACAAAATATATAAAATGTGAAAATCACATAAGTGAAAATAAAAATAGAAGTGGTTTCTTACAATACTTTTGAGATGGACATGACAAGAGCACAAGAACACTAAACTTAGAAATCACCTATAACATAACCCATTGCTTCCAAATCGAAAACCCACTCTTAAAAACCCTTGATATAAATAGATCTAACACATGCAAGTGTTCTCTTAATCTTCAAGAAAAATCCCAAGAAATGATGAGATTGTTTTGTGTTTATGGTGGAAATAAACCAATGATCTAACTAGAAACACTAAACCTCTACTTATAACACTTAATCTTGTTACGAAAATCAATGATGATGGTGATTATGGTGTGTTTGTTGGCTGTTTTGTATAGCAAAATAGAGAGGAAATAACAAGACAGATGGAAAAACTTAGATCTATTTTTTGCATGTGTAAAGGTAAATAACATGTGTTAGATGACTTAAGTGGTGAGATGATAAAATTTGAGGACAAGTGTCCTAGGTGCGGCACAAGGGGATAAAAGGCGGAAGAGTAGTGTTTATCTTGTGTAATTTGAGTGTAAAGAGTATAGTTTAATTCTGATAATTGGTAACGTGAAGCTTTTAAAATGCAAAACGTAAAGCTTTTAAACACAAAACGTATAACCGGGTAATGTAAAAAGCTAAAACTTATAAAAATGTCATAAGTTGTCAAAATAACTAATTTTAGTATTTTAAAAGTGATATGAGTATAATGGGATGTTTGAATGATGTTAAAACTAAAAACGTGCGTTGAAAACGCGTTTGTTGACACCGGTTCTTAATAAAATTGACGTAAACTATAGAAATGACCCGACAAGTATACAACTCACTTGTCAAGATTAAAATAAATTAAAATGCATAAAAATGTGTAGATTGATCATTGTCTAGAGTTGGTTCACGTTTAATGTACGTTTATCTACGTGTACGATTGAACTAATCTGGTTACTCGTAAAAGTAAGTTTACTTAAAAATAAAAGATTAGGTAAAGTAAATAATTGAATAATGACCTCATAAATGTGAATTGTTACAGTCAGACTCGTTGTCTTCATTGTAACACTACCATTTTTCTCCACCCTAGCTAAATCGACCATTTTGAGATACAATCAGGCATCATGAAATGTGTAAGTGACGACATCAAAATCAATTATGTCACAGTCGGTCATTACTCTGTAGTAAATCCACATGAACGACATCCTTTCCCACTAGGACTGGGCCAAGAATTAGCAATAAGGGGGCCGAAATTTGTTTCTCAACCATACTCTTTACACTCAAATGGTATGTTCTAATGACCACACACGCTGGGTTAAAAACTTAAAATTTTGATAAGAAAACACATTCACAACTTATAAATAAACATTATATGAAAACATTATACATGAATTGGTGTCAAACTTCTCTTAATTTTTTTTGTCTTCTAAAGATTGGGGGGGGTTCATTTGTCAATAGTAGGGTCATAGGCTTAAATTTTATAAGATGAACAGTAGAGCGATTAGGCGTGTTGAAGGGGGTCGAGCACCCCTACCTCCCTCACAATCTCTGTCCATGCTTTACTTGAACATCACAAGATATATGTTGGGGTAAATCTGTAAAAAAAACTTTCTCACTCTAACTTAATTATTGGTTCATATGTTTTCATGGTTCTTGTTGAGCCATAGGGCAGCGTTACAAGTGTTTTTGTTTGCACATGTAGTTATTTTTAGATAAAGGAGATCGATATCACAAAGAAAATGCAGTAGAATCAGGAGAATTTGCTTTAGAAGTGGCAGAAGATGGAAAACACACCATTTGCTTTGCCACCATCGACCACCTGCCGAAGGTTAATACATCTGTGGAGCTCAACTAGAGGTCTGTTGTGGCTGCTAAATATTGGCCTAACCTCGCAAAAAAGGTTCTATAGACGTAAACATGGAGGTTCACAAAAGTTGAAGTTACTTATTTTAAAGGTGTCAAAATAGGCGGGTTGAATAAAAAGATAATACATATCAATTTACCTACATAAACCAAAACGACTTGGGCGATTTTGAGTCTTGACACTTCTAGTCCAAAACCCATCAATTTTGGTAATATACATTAAATTTCACCTTGGTTGATTTAAACTGCGTAACCTTATTACTTACCAAAAAAGTAACGTATTTGACCAGTTATAAATTAGGGAAAATGACAAAAAAAAATGTATCGAACTTGACACTTTTTGTGATTGTGTGTAGCCAACTATTTTTTTTCATTGTAACACATATCTTTTGAATTTTTGTTATTGTATGTACGATTTTCAACGTGTCACAACACGTGGACTGCCAACTCATCCGAATGTTACACGTGGACTGCCAACTCATTTCCCCACTATTACTTTTTAGGGATAATAACAAAAAAATGCATCGAACTTGACCACTTTTTTCATTGTAACACAAACCTTTTGAATTTGTGTTAATGTATGTATCCAGTCAATCTAAACTTGGCATCGTTAGTCATTTATACTAACGGCCGTTAGCACATAACATAAAATTTTGTTTTCTTACGTTTTCATCCCTTTTTATACGTTTTCATTTGTTTTCTTACGTTTTTATACATTTTCGTCTATTTTCTTACGTTTTTATACGTTTTCGTCCGCTTTTATACTTTTTCGCCGATTTTCTTACGTTTTCATCCGTTTTTATATGCTTTCATCCGTGTAAAATCAAACAAAGACGTGTAAAAACTGACGAAAACATGTAAAATTAAATGAAAACGTGTAAAAACAGACGAAAACGTGTAAAATCGGTGAAAACGTGTAAAAACGGACAAAAAAAAGAAAAGTCGGACGAAAACGTGTAAAAACGGACGAAAACGTGTAAAATCGGACGAAAACGTGAAAAAACGGACGAAAACGTATAAAGGACTAACGTTGCATTAATAAAATAAACGGACGTGTGTAGCTATAAAAACGGATGAAAACGTACAAAAACGGATGAAAGCATAAAAAAATGGATGAAAACGTATAAAAACATAAGAAAATGAACGAAAATGTATAAAAACGTAAGAAAACGAACGAAAACGTATAAAAAGGGATGAAAATGTAAGATTTTTTTTAAGTTATGTGCTAACGGCCGATAGTATAAAGGACTAACGATGCCAAGTTTAGATTGACCGGATACATACATTAACACAAATTCAAAAGGTTTGTGTTAAAATGACAAAAGTGGTCAAGTTCAATACATTTTTTTGTTATTATCCCTAAAAAGTAATAGTGGGTAAATGAGTTGGCAGTCCACGTGTAACACCCGGATGAGTTGACAGTCTACGTGTTGTGACACGTTGGAAATCGTACATACAATAACAAAAATTCAAAAGATTTGTATTACAATGAAAAAAAATAGTTGGCTACACACAATCACAAAAAGTGTCAAGTTCAATGCATTTTTTTGTCATTTTCCCTATAAATTACTAAAACTTGGTTGGTTGATTTTCAACTCATGCGGCTTATGTACTTATCAAAAAGTTCACATATTTTACCCGTTATAAATTACTAAAACCAAGCCAGAGCTATCCTGTAACACCCCCAAAATTCGCTCAGCGGAAGACTTTGCCAACTTGGGGTGCTACGAAATTGGTACATAACACAAGTATAGCGAAACAGAATAAACTCATCCATAACTTGAAAACATAGTCAAACGATAGTAATTAAGTTTTACATTTATTGAAAAGTACGAAAGTAAGCCCATTAAAATGGTTCATAAAAATGGTCCCAAATAACATTAGAGCAAAATGAATCCAAAACCATGCCATCACTGCCAAGCGCCACCCAAATCAGTTACCAAAGCCATACATATCAATTACCAGAGAAAAACATGCTAAAAAGTCAGCAAAAAGCTGGTGAGTTCATACGTTTAATCAAATAAAGAAGCATTTGGACCAAACAATAAACCCACTTATTACACAAGCTAAGCCATAACATATAAGAAATCCATCACACTCAAATCACATACATATACCGACATGTTATACGTCATGGCAAATTAATGCATCCACAAATCCGGGTGAAACCCTGGCAAGTCGGGCATACAAGTCCAGACGGGGTGGTCAACCACATTAGATCTATCTATAACATTCGCGCTTCCCATAGGAACTAATGACCAAATTGTGCACAGTTAAATGAGATACTAAACATTAGCCTTGACTACGTAATAAGTGCAACAAAAATACAACTTCATAACCGGTCCAATCAAAACGTTTTGCATGTTTTCTCACCCCCAAGATTTAATAAAGCAAAAGTATGAATAAAAGTGGGGCTATGAAACTTACCTAAGCAAATAAATGCAAAAACAATCACTCTAAATAAGAATAGCACAACAGAAACGAGAATGTCACAGCACAGCGGACTTGGCACAACCTAATAATAGCAAAAAGACGTGACTCGGTATAGATCCTCATGAAGTCACCAATAATAAAGTCGTACGAAAACATAAACATTCTTTCTATTCAAAGCAACACAGTGGAGTGAAATACTTGGCCTTGTCACTTGTGGAACGTGGACTCAAATAACGCACGCAAATCTCAAGATTACACGAAGTTAAACCCAATAATCAATTTGACAACCAACTCCACAATGACGCAAACTCACGCGACAACAACAAACAAGAGTATGTGCGTCATATAGGTCACAAAGTAGTCAGGTATAATAGATTAGACTAAGCTTTAATAAAGTGCTCGAATGATTCGTCAAATCTTATTAAATTCGTCAACTTAATAAGACTGGCGTTCCCTTCGTCTCGTTTATTAATTCAAAGTTAATCTTGAAAGGTTGCACATAACGATCTTAGGATGGGTCTGAATTAATAACCTCCTCTTGCATACTTATCGGGCCCTTATTGGATTCGTCAATCCAATAAGTCCAAATAACCATGTTGGTAGAATTTATTAACGTTAACCGATCCACAATCCAATTCAAATTAAGCTTCTTAAAGAGAAATCCTGGGTCTCGTGTCTCGAAATGTATTACCTTTTTGTTACTTATTATCTTTTTAAAGAAAAACGTTTACTTTATCAAAATCTTACAATTAAACCAACGTTTAATTGTATTATTCATATTATTTATTGTTTAAAACGTGGTACAATTAACTCATTCGACCTATCATTTCGAGTCATCCCTTCTCAAGTCAATGCTAGTTGACTCGAGCCCATCTAAACCAAAGTTCGTCTCCCAAGTCAAGTTTCTATTTTGAGGTCGTAGTCTAATAATAATAGTACTATTAGTCCCACATAGTCCACATACTCAAATAAAGTCCATATCGGCTACTCACGGCCAATCCGAACCATGAGGTTACGGATGACTCGTGAATTGCTAAAACATCATGACTCAATCCACGACATTATCATAATGGCATACACATTTATTATTATTATTATTATTATTATTATTATTATTATTATTATTATTATTATTATTCATTTTCTTCTTATTATTCTTTTGAATAATTATTAGTCCAATTTATTTAAGGTTGACCAAAGTCAACAACCAAATCGGATCCCAAAACTGCTTCACTAGCAGAGACCATACGGTCTCGTTTCCAATATACCCATACGTGTGATACCCGCCTTGCCGAGGTTACCCTCGGCTGCAGATACCTTAACACGAGCCATGCCGTGACACAAACGTGTCCCGGTCTCAATAACCAACCAAGATACGAGTCAATATACCACAGCCGCACCACCACTCGCGAATGGTGGTGGTGACGGTTTAGACAATCGCGGCCAAAGACGACAAAACATCACCACAACCAAAGACTTAACCCAAGAAAGACATCTAAGCCTCAAGAATACTAACAACAACATTAACCCAAGGCACGATAACCTCGGTTACCGTGTCCGTTACTCAAACCAACAACCAAAAACTAACACTGCCGTACGGTGTACGACCAAAACAACACCACAAGATCAAAACCATTGACCGTTCCACAAGGACCCAAGTAAACACCACGAAAACCATGAATAAACAACCATAAAAACACAAGATAAGCACGGGTCTACGCGTGGATAACCACGGTAGAAACATGCACAATAAAAGTCAAAAACCCGAATCTAAATCTTTAGATCTAGGGAGCGTAGGTGAGAAATACCGCACGTGTCGTATGTCAAAATAATCACCTTTTCCTGATCTATCTTTTGGTATATGAGGTGAAAATTTCCTGTGGCGTGTGGCCGGAATATTGGCCGGAGAAGGCGACGGAAAAGTTTTTCGGTCGCCGGATTTTTAGAGAGATGGAAGAGAGAGAGTGGTGTGTGTGTAAAGTGAGAAAATGAGTGTGGCTGGGGGTTTTTATACCCCAGGGAGGACCAATTGTGTAATTTTCCAAATTAAAGGGTTCGTTTGGTATTAATTTTGAGGGGCCGGTTGCGCCAATTGTCCAAACTTCCACGATAACGCTTATCGAGGTCGTTTCAACCCTAAAATATTGTCGAAAACTTACGAAAGTTACACCGTTAGTCTTAAAATTGTTTTTCAACTCAAAATGACTATAAATGCGACTATCTTCGACAAGATCATAAATATATATATATAAATGCATAATATGCTCGTGCCGGTTCGCGTTGTGCTAACGTCTCACATGTTCCGAGATGACCTCTCGATTCTCAACCAATTAAGTTTAAAAATACTCATAATTACTAAAACACTGAACACAAGTACGATGTGGTATAAAAATTAGGTTTCAAAAATTACCAGTTGTCACATATCCTTATTAGTTGTTTGTATATACGGAATTGGATTGGGTATCTGTAATGTTACATAGCTTCATTCAAATCAATGAAGGATGTTGTAATACATTTCTCACAGGCTATGGAACTGGAGTTAAAGAAAATAATTCGAGTATGGTTAGTATATAAAAACAATCACTGAATATCAATCCTTTCTTAAAAGACAATAGTTACATTGACGATTTGAAAGTGAAAGTCGTAATGTGAACATGGTATGATTGTTACAGGGAAGAAGAGATGCACGAGTTAATCATGAAGAAAAAAAACTCCACAATGGGCTTGTTGTTGTTGTTTATGTGCTTGTCTGTGGCCGTTATGCAGTTGTGGCACTTGAAGCCATTTTTCGAAAAGAGGAAGATCATTTGATTTTTATCATTTTTTTAGCATTTTGTTTATCTTAATCTTAACTACTTATAATACACAAAGCTCTTTTTGAGCATTAATTATAATAAGATACTTAAAACTTAAAATTGAATAATACAAATAATCAAATATATAGTACAACTAATTCAACACAATTCCTTTCTTAAATGTCACGAAGATACTTAAAACTTAAAATTAAACAATACAAATAATAAAGCATATTGTACAAACCGTTCAAAGACAAAAACAACAATTTAAAAATTACAGATAATAAAGCTAAAAGTACAACATGTTTTTCTCTATACTAACATGGTATCCGTGCGTTGCGTGAGCGGATATCCTGAGATAAAATTTTCTGGTGAAGCATGTTTTTTATTTTATTACTCGTTTGTTTTTTGTGACAATAAATTTACGGATGTCAAAATTTTCGTGTTACATATTTCAACTCTTTAAATAATGACAACGTTTTTAACTATAAAATGGTAATAAATATTTTAGTGAGCAACATTTTTTCATTGATCAAAATATTATACAGAAGTTCTTCATGGCTGAAGATACTGGGGCACGTGTTGTTGTCCGGATATTTAATAGTATTAGTTATGCTATAGCTAAAGGATTGAATGCGCAGATAGTATCTCGGCTTGCTACTAATTTTTGTAAATATTTTGAGTTTTTAATAAAGTAAAATAATAACAATTATAAAAAGAAATAATAATAATAATAATAATAATAATAATAATAATAATAATAATAATAATAATAATAATAATAATAATAATAATAATTGCTTTTTTAAAATTTAAAGTAGATGTGTATTTGTTAAATTATAAATTTACTAAAAATCTATTAGAATTAAAAATTTGCATATACATTAATAACATGTTTTCATTATTAGCAAAACTTTTGAGCTAATTTTAAATTTTATTACCTAATTAGAATACAGTGTTGAGTTACACTTAAATCTAAAATGAAAAAAGAGTTCTCAAGACCAAGCTTGTGTTTGTTAATCTCAATTATGACGAAAAATAGATTTGTATTCTTGGCTTGCGTGAGAAGGGTTTGAGAAAAGTGCTTCTTAGGCTATGTTCGACGCGGAGCTTTTTGAAGGTTTTTGGGACGATGAGCAGTGAGCAATAAGCTTTTTGATTTTTAGTGTTCGTTTGGTAAAAGAGCGGTGAGCTTTGCTATTTTTTAGAAATACTTATTTTTCCAATACTTTTTTAAGAAACATGTGAGCGATGAGTTATGACTACTGCTTACAGTTCACTGCTATTACTCATTGCTACTCCTCATAGCTACTTTTAACAAACACACCCTTAATCTCAAGACATTCCACAACATATAGGGGTTTGGTTTGAGGCTATTTCTTTTTTTTTCAAAAACAAATTACTAAAGAAAAACCTTTTTGTGCATTAAATAAAGGGTTATTATACAAGAAGTCACTAAAATTTGGGTAAAATTTGTCTTAAGTCACTAAAGTTTCAAAGTTGTCATCCAAGTTATTAAACTATAAAAAGCAAACACGTCTATAATTTTAATGATTTTTACGTATATTTTTTTGATATGGTAAGTAACATAAATGTCATGTTTTTACAAGTTCAGTAACCTGGATGAAAACTTTTATAAGTTCAGTAACCTGGATGACAACTTTCACAAGTTTAGTAACTTGAATGACAACTTTAAAACTTTAGTAACTTAGGACAAATTTCGCGCAAATTTTAATAACTTCTCCGTATAAAAACCCTTTAATAAACGCTTTTGCATTTGAATGTTTTTTGTTGTCCGCATTAAATTTTTTGCATCAAAATTTCAAAAAAAAAATTTCACAGTTTTTTTTATGCACTGATATTCCTGATTTTTTGTGTTAAATTTCACAAACTAAAACACACTTAACACACATCAAAGCATACACAATAATCCTCACACATTTAAAAAAAATCTAGATTATGAGCATCAGCACACCACTGGGGTGTGGTAACAGGTTGATTTACCACACTAAAAATTTTCTTTGGCACAATGTACCTAAATAAAATAGAGTTTGCTTGTAGTCTAATATTTATTTATTTTATTTATAAACTAGCATTACTATATAGACTACCATGATTTCTTTTTCACCCAACGGCCATATGGAAACGGCTTGTTAGTTGCAGAAACATAGAATCCATCGTACAAAACTAACCAATAACAATCTTCATTAATACCAAACACAGTTCGACATGTATTCAGTATTTCTCAATTAGCCAAAGCTAAGGATTGGTATCGTGATCCCCACCAGAAGTAACCATGAAAATGTGTACCGATAAATTTTTGACAAAATGTCCAACTATATACCCCATCAGATGATATTTTATGATTTCCAAGGTCATGATCGGTCGACTTTATATGAACCACAATATCATCAGGAACTCCATTTGTGATGTAAACGGTCCACTTAGTTGTTAGCTTGGAACAACTATAGCTACCTATGGCTAAATAACTAGCCGAAATGAAAAGGACAAGAAAGAAATAGTTTCCTCTATGATTCATGACCTTAAAAAAGTTATGATTTCAAGATGGTTTTGGAATTTGTTCTATGTGGTGATCATATATAATAGTCGAGAGTTATTGATTTGCAACTAAATTCATTGATTACATATTACATCATTAAACACATGATGTGTAAACCATTTAATAAAAAGTAGCAGGGTATTCGGGCTCACATGATCCGTAAACCATTTAATAAAAACTAGCAGAGTATTCGTGTGTTGCCACGGCCACTAACCTGAATTATAAAAAAATTCGTGAACCATGTCTAATTTATTATTTTTTTTTTGTGTCAATAAATTTACGGATGTCAAAAATTTTATGTGACATATTTTAACTTTTTAATTAATGACAATGTTTTTCATTATACAATTGTGATAATAAATATTTTAGTGAGCAATGTTATTCCGTTGTTCAAAATAACTATTTGATTTATATAAAGTTAAGCTTTATAGATACGGATGTAAAAAATCTGTGAAACCGACAAACCGAGCCAATCCGCTCACTCCGAAACCGCGAAAAACGATAACTAAGAAACCAAAATCGAAACTGAAAAAATCAAAAACCGGAAAAATTTTCTTATCACGGTTCGATTTCGGTTTTTATATTCAAATATCTGCGGTTACCCGAATCGAACCGTAATTTATAGACATGTAAAAGAAAATATAAAACTTAATGTTAGTACACTTTTATGAATATTTTGCTAAAAACTACATGTATATAAAACACGGTTCGATTCGGGTAACTGCAGATATTTGAAAATAAAAACTGAAATCGAACCATGATAAGAGGGTTTTTCCAATTTCTGGTTTTTTGGGTTTTGGTTTCTTAGTTATCGTTTTTTTGCTATTTCAAATTGAGCTGGTCGGCTCGGTTTGTCGGTTCACATAATTTTTTAACACCCGTATCCATAGAGATTAACTTAATATAAATCAAATTGTCATTTAAACAATAAAAATAACATTGCTTACTAAAATATTTATTATCACAATGTATAATTTAAAACATTACCATTAATTAAAGAATTGAAATATGCCACACAAAATTTTTGACATCCAAAAAAATTTATTTCAGATACTCGTCGTTGCAACGCACTAATACCCTGCTAGTTGGTATAATGTATGAGTTCTATCAACGAAATGGCTAACAAGTGTAAATAAAAATTAGTAAGTACGTGGCAATCAAATTAAAATTTTAACTGCATGTGGTTAGTATCAATGTAATATGTAATACTACGTAATCTATATTTATCTATACTACTTATAATAGAAGAATGAATCTCTCTTCTCATGGTTTTAAAATTAGGACTTATAAAATACAAAGCCTATTGTACAATACACAATGCACAATTAATGATGTTTCTCATCAATTTTAATTTTAAGACTTACAAGTCTTAAAGCTTAATGTACAAAATACAAAACACTATTAATGTGGTCAAGATATTTAATATAGTCAATTAATTAACATGTCAATAAATACAATTAATGCAGTTATTAAAACACCGTTTACACAAGAAATACAAATTATCAAGCATATTGTACAACTAACTTAAACACAATTCGTGCATTAAATGTCACTAATACAAATAATAAAGCACATTTTACAAATATTCAAGCCCGAACGGGCAAACGGCCAAATGGGCCCGAGCCCGAACGGGTACAGTCCAAACGGGGTCGAGCCCGAAAGGCACGGGCCAAACGGGGTCGAGCTCGAACGAGAACGGGTCAAACAGGCTCGAGCCCGAACGGGCACGGACTAAACAAAATTCTTGATCCCCGTAAATTTGTTGTAAAAAAGAATATAATAAACTAAAATACATGATTCACCGGAAAATTTTATTTCAGGGTACCCGCTACCGCAACGAGCGAGTACCCCACTAATACTATATAATATATGAAGGTTTTGTAAAAGCCTTTTGAAACAGCGTGCATTAAAAATCCATTTAATTCGCTTATGTGCCCTTCCATATTTAAACACAATTGTACAAACACCCCAGTGAACCACTTTTTGTATAACAAACCATTCAGTTTCAACTTAACCCTTTTTAAAAAAAATAGGTCAAACATTGCAATCATTAAAGACCTATTAACACAGTGATGCGTCATACCATAAATAAACACCCATGTACGAATAACTAATGCAACATTTTTCTTCAAGTCAAACAATACGGTTTTAATATGATCTTTAGATCTCTAATTATAAAAATGGTAAAGATCTTCAACAATATATGAATACTCAAGAATTAGAAAAGAGTATTGGACAAATTGGTGACTTGTTATTAGGATAGTGAGTTTGTTACACAGAGCGTAATTGTTTACAATTCAAAGAGATGATCTAAAATGATTACTAGTGAATGAATTTATACAAGGAATGGTGTTAACTGATTTTTCCGCTAAAACGGTTATATGAAAATCAGTTATGATAATGTATTGTGTTGACTTTTTTTGACATTCACTTAAAACTCATATCAATACTTCCTCCTTCAGCAATTGCTTGTCCTCAAGCATCAATGTCAAAATCAGGGAAACGCGACCATGTCACTATGTAGTTCCCATGTTGCATCATCCAAAGTCCCATTTGACCGTCTGACTAGAACAAAGACTTTAGCTGAAGAACCCACCTTGCCCAATCTTCTATCAAGTATCTGCACTGGAACAACTTCTAGTTCACCCTCACTGTTGCACCTTGGTAACATGGGAGTTGTTTTAGGGGTTGAACCTTTATACTTCTTGAGCTGAGAAATATGGAAAATTGGATGTATCTTTGAACTTGCAGACAACTCCAGTTTGTATGCTACTTGTCCAATCCTTCCAATAATCTGAAATGGTCCATAGTACTTAGGATTAAGCTTGTTGTATTTCCCCATTATCACAGTGACTTGCCTATGAGGTTGCAATTTCAAGAGTACCCATTGCCCAATGTCAAATTCCCTTTAAGTCCTTTTAGCATCAACAATTGCCTTCATTCTGTGTTGTGACCTTTCCAAATGGAACTTGAGCAACTGAATAGTAGATTCCCTTGCAGCCAAAGATCTATCCACACTTTCCACTGAGCTCTGACCTTGATCATAAGCTATTGGACTAAAAGGTGGTTGACCATACAATACTTCAAAGGGGGTAACATGGGTTGCAGTATGGTAATTGGTATTATACCAATATTCAGCCAAAGAGACCCATTTTGACCATTCTTTGGGATTTTCCCCTGACATACATCTTAAGTAACATTCTATGCATATGTTGACTACTTCAGTCTGTCCATCAGTTTGAGGATGGTATAAAGTAGACAAGTGTAGACTCACCTTTAACATCTTGAATAGCTCTTTCCAAAATAAATTGATGAAGACATTGTCCCTATCACTTACTATCACCTTGGGAAGACCATGGAGCTTGTACACATTATCCAAGAAAACTTGTGCTACCTGAACAGCTGTGAAAGGATGGCTCATTGGAATGAAATGACTGTACTTGCTTAGTATATCTACTACCACAAACAAAACTGTTTTTCCATTAGAAGGTGGAAGACCTTCTATAAAATACATTGAAATTTCTGACCAAACTTGCTGATGTATAGGGAGAGGCTGCAACAATCCAGGATAAGCAGACAAGTCAGGTTTATTTGGTTGACAGACTCTACAATTGGCCAGATATTCCTTGACTTGTTGTCTCAACTTCTTTCAATAACATAAGCCACTAACTCTTTTGACATTAGCTTGTACTCCTGAGTGTCCACCACTTGGATCAACATGAAAGTAATGAAGTAACTCTTGTCTTAACTGCTCATTATTACCAACTACTACCTTCCTTTTCCTTCTTAACTGCCCATGCACCAAACTGTAGTGCTTATGTGATTGAGCATTAGCTTCCAAGTCAGATACAATCTTCTGCAATTCCACATCTGCCTTACAAGAATCAAGTACCCTCTGCATATAGTCACTTGAAATTGTAGAAAGGGCTAAGTGTAGCAACTGTGCACTGGTAGGTACCCTTGAAAAAGCATCTGCAGCCTTATTTTCACTTCATTTCTTATATAAAATCTCATAATCAAACCCCATCAACTTGGGTAGCCACTTCATCTGTGTAGGTGTTGTAATTCTTTGTTCCAACAAATATTTCAAACTGAAATGGTCTATTTTGATTTTAAAGTATCTGTCCAAAAGATACCCTCTCCACTTACTCAAGGCTTGTATAACTGCCAACAATTCTTTCTCATAGGTAGACAATGATTGGTGTTTGGGAGCTAAAGTTTTGTTGTAATAAGCTACTGGATGACCACCCTATTGCAACACTGCTCTAATTCCTCCTTGTGAAACATCTGTCTCAATAACAAACAACTCATTGAAATTAGGCAACTTGAGAACTAGAGCTTGAATCGTTGCTGATTTCAGCTTATCAAATGCTACTTGTGTAGTTTCTGACCAAAAAAACCCATTTTTCTTAAGTAGTTGAGTCAGTGGGTGACTGATAACTGCATAATTCTTAACAAATCTTCTGTAGTATCCAGTCAAACCTAAAAATCCCCTTAGTTTCTTGAGATTAACAGGCACTGGCCAGCTCTTCATAGCCTCAGTTTTAGAACTGTCAGTAGCCACACCTTCTTTAGTGATCACATACCCCAAATATTCCACCTTTTGTGCACCAAAAACACATTTAGACTGCTTGGCATAGAGTGTGTTGTTCCTCAAAGCTTGCAAAACCAATCTCACTTGCTATACATGATCTTCCAAAGTAGGACTATACACAAGTATATTGTCACACCTCCAAATACCTGTTTTGCAGCGGAATGGAATTCCTGGGGGATGACTGCCATAGCATCACAGTTACAGTTATATTGAACGACCTAAAGCGTCATTTGGAAAATACATCGTTTGATTGAATAAAATAATCAGAGTTTACAAAGTATAGGTCCCAAAGGATTTCCAAAGTACCAAAATGAATTTGTTACAATCAAACGATTGTTAAGTGCATAAAATATATGTGAGACGCGTCAACTCAGCGACTCCATGCAAGCCATGATGATATGCTAATACCTGAGATAAAACATGCTTAAAACAGTCAACACAAAGGTTGAGTGAAATCCATAGGTTTAATTAAATCGTTTGAACACAATATTCGTAGTGTGAGTTACGTTGTTTCACACTCATCGTTGAAAACAAAACAGCATTTATTTCACTAAGTTCATGACAACCAAAGCGTAAACCTCATACCAATAGAAATTGGTAAAATCGTTTCATCGCAGCCCTAGTAGGTAAACTTGCCAATTTACCTTATTGATTCAAATATAGTGCGTTCGATTTCCCCTAACTGGGTCAATAAGAATGAGAGTGTTAATTCCAATAGGCCTATTCACAATATTCGCGCTCACTCGCAAGTGACTAATGGTGCATGATGTAGGGACTTCAAACATGGCAATAGAATACGTAGTGACAATAAAGCATTTGGATATAACGTACAGTTCAAAGCATTTGTGTTCGATTAAAAATATAGCATGTATCTCCCCCAAGAGTTTGCAAAACAATTAAGTAATAGAAAGTGGGGCTGTGAACTCACCTGATGCATTGATTATGATGACAAAAGTGGATACACTGAAATGAGGTGCAATCTCTAACTGCAACCTATTATGAATGATATGATCTAATATAAGTCATGAAATAATGTTGTGCATGCAAACTCATATGATATCCATACCACTTGTCAATTTAAAAATGAAGTTTATCGTCGAAAAATAAGTTTATAACGTCTTGTCAATTTATAAATTACTTTACGCTTATATATAATGAAACAACATCCCACAATAGTCGTTTAGAATTAGAACAAGAATTTAAAGTTTTTGTCGTAAAATAATACACTTTGACAATTCATGAAAATGACCAATTTTGAGTGATCGTATATTATTCGTTATACCTTCGTTTGACAAACGGTTGAACATTTTGGAAAATAGAATAGGCGAACTCACTTTTACTAATAGACATCGTTTTCTCAAAAGTACTATATCGATAGGAAAAACGGCTCCAAACATGGTCACTTGCAATAACCATTTTGGTCTAATAGAAATTATATAAGTGTTAATACTTGTGAAAAATAGTTACGATATCCATATTTAAAACGCGTATAACTTAGTCGTTATAAGTCCATTTTCTACGTTTTATATATCCTTAGTTTCGTGTTAAAGTATACTAACATATTTTTGACAAATCGACTCATTTAGATTATGTTTAAAACTTATTTTCGCCCCTTAAATAACCCTTTACAGCTTTGAATTTTTCAGAAAATTAGTTTTCGTCGTTAAACTTGAAAATAGCGTAACTTCTTCGTTATAAACCCGTTCAAGCGACCACGGTTTCGTTTTAAAGTATATTTTTTGAAAATATTAACCAAAATTGTCCATGACCCATCGAAATTTCTAGATTTTGCAAAAATGGACAGCAACTATTTATTTATCGTCTAACTTGATTTTTCTTGCGTAAATCTTGTTTTAACCACTTCAAATCAACACCAAATCTATTCTAAACCTACCATACACCTTCTTAGAGTGTCATGGGTTCATAAACTTCATCAACAATGATATGTTTCAAGGGATTAATTATAGGATGATTAAAACTTATAATATGAAATAAAAACAAGTAAAAGTGGTATAAATACATATGATACTTGCATGTTTTTGTACTAGGATGATAAAATAGCTCAAGAATGATTATGAAAGAGTAATAAAAATTATGAAAAGCTTACTAGTATTATGATGAGGTTTAAGGTAACTAGGTACAAATTACTCCTTGGTTTTTATTGCAAAACCTTATATAGAAGTATACTAGGGTTTATATATCACTTGATCTTTGAAAAACTATGATTTCTTCTTGGTTTTCTTGCCTTGGCCGAATATTGGAGATGAAGTGGGAGAGGTTTCTTTTACTTTTCACCTTTGTATTATGTGTAACTATGTGTTTGATTAGTATAATAAGAGTATTAAGTAAATATCTAGTCTATAATATATATGTGTACATACTAGTAAGTAAAGATATTTTTTTTACAAATGGTGACTAAGGGGGGGTCGGCTAGGGTATTTTGGGTAAAGGGTTGGATGAGTTTTGTAGTTAAATGTATTTTAAGTTTAAGTATAATGTGTAATTGGTAAATATAATTAGGTATTTAGTGTAGCGTTAGCTAGAAATTGATTTTAACGGAACAAAATAAAATATATTGGAGTCATAAAAATTATAAAAATACATTTCTAGCAAGAATTGAGTGAATAAATAATTATCGAGTTGAATTTACGAAAACCGTCGTAAGTATATATATATATATATATATATATATATATATATATATATATATATATATATATATATATATATATATGTATATATATATATATATATAACAATTTATATACAAAATAAATTCAAAACATCGGGTAAACTAATAATATAATTTTATAGTCTTAAAATGAGTATAAAAATATATCAGGATAATTGTTGGAAGTGTCGGATCAATTATTCAAAATAAATGATCGTGCGATAGCGTTTATTTAATAGAAAAATATACATTAATGAAATATGCAAACTCATGCATGAACTAAAATGAAAATGATGTTACTGATGATATGTAGACTAACTCTAGTCTATATGTAATGTTCTCAATGATTTTTCATGAATACGCAGCTAAACCCTTACGGTTACGCGAATTTGATACTCGTAAACCTAGTTTACGAAAAATGATGAATAGTGAATCATGAATAACGATTTTTCTCCGGGAATGAATAGTGTTTCATGAATAGTAAAATTTTAAAATAACCTCTCAAAGTCACAAACCGACTTCAAAAATGATGAATAGTAAAATGATAAATAGTAACCGGTGAATAGTAAATTCCCCGAGATGAATAGTAAAATTTTCAAAGTTTGAGAAACCACCTGAAATTTCAATTTGTCACATTCGTCCACCGAAAAATGAATTCAGTCCCTGAATTCAGTTCGTGTTGGTCTTTGGAGTGGTATTGGTGAAAAGATGTGGATACTTGCGTCGTATTTGGTTTCTAAGATAGTAGTGATGTACTTTGATTCATCGTTTTGGAATATGATGTTTAAGCTTGTTACACGAAGGTTTTGGTCATAGATGACACTTGTAAATGAACAATGTGAATTTCTTGATATCAAATCTTCTAGCGCTGATGAGAGTACTCGTAGGGTAACTAAGTATATTTGAGCTTTAAAAGTGTATCAAGATCATAAGGTGAGGTCATGGGATTAAGAGTTATGAAGATTATAATGGTGAAAAGATAAAGAGGATTTGCGTTCTTCATTTTGGTTTCTTCGGTACCAGCGGTGTATGATGAATAACAAGGAAGGAAGACATGAGAATTTGTTGTTTCGGGCTAGCAAGATTGAGAGTGTATAAAACATCGCGATAGAGAAAATATTGGAAGAATCTCCCATGAGTATCACTTTGACTTTTAGGAATATGTGAAAATTTTGTCTGCACTAAGATTTATAAATAACTGCTCCCAACATAACATGATCCCTCCAGAATTAGACATAGTTAGCTAGGATATGTATAATTAAGGAACGATAATGTGATGTTCGGTTTAGTTGTTATAACCCTCAATGATAAAACAGATTTAAACCATGTCATTAAAATGGGAGTTAAAGTAAAAGGAAGTAAATTTTTTTTGTAAGTGATAACGAATCAGAAAGAAAAAGAAAGTACGATAGATGAGAATATTTTACAACGAGTGGTTTATCAAACAGTAATACATCTTAAGTAAAAAATATCCGAATACGATGGAAGACATAAACTTAGTACGACATAGTGCATAAGGAAATAAGACTGTTAGTTTATAAACTTCTTCAGTCTGCCGCGTTGTTGATACCCTGGTGAGCTTCTCCTCCTTCTAACATATAAGCTTTCCCATGAGCACCTTCAACTTGTTGACCTTGGTTTCGGGGACATTGGTTCCGATAGTGCCCTTGCTCAACACATCCGAAACAGGTGACTATGGTTTTACCTCTACAATCCCTGGCGAGGTGTCCCGATTTTTGGCAGCTATGGCACTTGGCAGGGCAAGGACCTGAGTGATGAAACTTACATCGATTACATAGTGGGTGGGTTCCAACATAACCTTTTCCTTGTGTTGGATAGATTTAACAATTTTCCGTTTAATCCCGTGAAGTTCACGGGTCAACTAACCACTTACCATTAAATAAGCAAATCAAGTAACCATCCACAAAAGTTACTTCAAGGTACACACACCTTTTTAAATTACATGTTTTATATCATTTTTTGGAGTGTTATAAATTAAGAGACCAATATATGTTTCAAAACCTTATTCTTTTAGCAGATAGTTTGAAATGGTTGTTTGGTGTCTTTTATCTATTTTGAATAAGTGGTTTTTCAAACTACTTATATGTGAAACTAACGAAATGGATGCAATGCTTAGAGGATGAGGTAAAAATTGGATGAGCACCTGGATAAGTGGATTTCATCCATAGGGTCCCTCTATGCCAAGTATAGATTTCCGCATATACAATCTTCCAATTTGTTAAATCATATGAAATCATGCAACAAAACAATTATGTGTCTCTATCTTCGTGTTCTTTGACAAATAGCACACATTTCATTTAGGTCTCGGTTCCATACTTGAAATGGGATATCGGGTAGATAATAGATATAATATACAAATAATCATAAAAAAGTGAATTTATTTGATATATGCATTTATAGAAAACGTAACTATGATGTCTTTTTTAACTATTCATAGGTGAGATTTGGAATACTGGAGGCTGGACTCAGCTGGAGCTTTTTGGTGTATCTCAATTGTGCAACCATGTAATCTCTTTACTATGGTTGGCTCGTATGCTCACAATCAGGTAACAAGTTTATTGAAATTATATACCATGACAATCAATAAATAATCACAAAACATCAAAGTATACATGCGGAAGCGTATAGGAAAGATTAACGAATAATTAATTAACATAAACAAGAATATGCGTACCTTACTTGATTCTAGCCGAACAAAAATCAAATCCACAAACTAGCAATTAGGAAGAACCCTAATTTAATTTAATTAGGATTATATGAATTATCCCTTACCGTTTTGTAATTCAATCCAAGAATACTAACAATATTGTGTTAGTACCACTTTCTTGTACACGCGTACTATACCGAATTAAAGGAATGCTAGTTTTAATCAAACAAATAACTTGGTTTGGAAAATCAAAGTGATCGACCACCTAAAGGGGTTGTCGACCGGTTTTAAGCTCAAAAACACACACAAACTTTTTAGGTTTAGCTTAATGAGTACAAGAGATAAATTACAAACACACTTGGTTTTGTATTTATACCCAAACTAACTTGGTGAACAAGTTTGAGTTGTAGTTGGGTTGGGTTGGGTCTCCTTGGCCGATCGGTGCTAACCATCCCCAAGGGATTCCGGAACCTTCCCAATATTTACAACTTAGTCCTTTTCCAATTACATTTAACGACCGTTAGTCCATTACAACTAATTACTTAGCGTCCGTTAGTTATTTCGTTTAATTAATAAATAAATATAACTATTACATTTAATTATTAACTTTAATTCTCATACGTAAAGTGTGCAATCCCGTGGTCTCGAGTTCGATCCTAACTCACGTCTACTAATTTATATCCATAAAACCAACAACTCCCACTTATATATATCTTAATAGAGTGATCACATCGGTTAGCGTCTAGCAACACTTCGACGCCTCTAGTACGACTCGAGTAAGGCTCCTGGAAAACCTTTTAATGATTTCTCATTATTATTATCCTTTTGTTTCTAATACCACGTTAAATAAAGATATGGAATTAAGTCATTCTTTATTAAACTAGTATGTTTCTCGCTGTAAGTGATTGACCAAGATTACCAAATCTTCTAAACATATTTAGGGGAGATTTTGGGTGCCGCAAGACAAACATCTTGTCAACCCTACGAGGGGCCCAAGAAGTATTAAACTTCAAATAAATTTGAAGGAACAAATTCTATCTTGACTACAAGATTAACCCACAAACTTTGTAACATTTCTGAAAACAACCCTTAAGACTACCGCTACGTATAGCGTTAAGTTGCTCCACAGAAATGCACTACATTTATGACACTTATCTGGTATCTCAAGTCTGAGGATAACTATTCATAATTTACTTATAACAATATCCACAAAGTAAATTATGTAGTTGGGATAAGTCCTATATTCAATTCATTGAATATCATCTGAAATTGGTATGCATTCTCATCAATATACTTTCAAGTATATTCTACCACATCTCTCAGATTTGTCTTAGTTTAATGATACTCCCATATCATTAATCGACAACGGACATTTAGAATAACTTAGTTACTCACGGTTTAAACATGCAAATATAGGACAAAAATATTATAAATCTAAACTTTATTTCATCAAAATAATAAATGTTTTACAATATCCTTTATCCAAATACTAATCACAGTTATGCATGATCAGCTAAGTTATCATCTGTGTGAACTTTCAATAGATTAATTTCACCTTCACGGACTTGTTCCCGAACATAGTGATACTTCCGTAGAAAATGTCTGGTACCCTTCATGACTGGTTCATTGGCAAATATGATTGCAGCAGAATTGTCACAATACATATCAATAGGCGATTCAATTGAAGGCATAACACCAAGCCTCGAAATGAATTTCCTAATCCAAACAGCCTCCATTGCAGCTTCCGAAGCAGCTATGTATTCGCTTCGTCGCAGACATCGCAATCGTACTCTACTTCATGCTCTTCCAGTCAATCGCTCCTCCATTGATGACAAAGACATAACCCGTCTGAGACTTCGTATCATCTTTATCACACTTTCAGGACGCATCACAGAACTGGAACACCAAGCTCGTGTGTCGGATTTCCACCATACACTAAAAACATATCTTTCATATTCCTAATATACTTTAGAACATGTTTAACAGCCCAAAGTGAAGTTCACCCGGATTCGTTGATATCGACCGGTCATGTTCGAGCGAACGCCACATCTGGCCTTGTGCATCTCACGGCATACATAATAGATCCTACTGCCAAAGCATAAGGAACTTTCTGCATGCGTGCCACCTCAGCAGGTGTTGAAGCACACATATCGCTATATAAGCCATGCTTTACTTCCATCGGCAAATATCCTTTCTTGGAATTTTGCATATTGAATCTCTTCAATATTTTATCAATGTAAGCGCTTTGACTTAAACCAATTAACCGCTTTGACCTATCTCGGTAGATCTTAATTCCCAGAATGTATGCAGCTTCTCCTAAATCCTTCATGGAAAAACACTTCCCAAGATATGCCTTAACATTTTGCGAACTTGGAATATCTTTTCCCATAATTAATATGTCATCGACATAAAGGATATGGAAAATTACATCATTCCCACTAACTTTGTGATATACACATGGCTCATCAAGATTTTGAATAAATCCATACCTTTTATTTTCTTCATCAAATCTCTTATTCCATTGCCTTGATGCTTGCTTCAATCCATAAATGGACCTTTGAAGTTTGCATACATGGTTTGGAAATTGTGGATTCACGAACCCCTTAGGTTGCTTCATATAGATGTCTTCATCTAAGCGACCATTCAAGAAGGCGGTTTTGACATCCATCTGCCATATCTCATAATCATAGTACGTTAGCTATGAGAATTCTAATAGCTCTAATGTCTGCTACAGGAGAAAAGGTCTCCTCGTAATCTATGCCATAAGTTTGAGTAAAACCTTACGCAACTAGACGAGCTTTATAGACGTGTATATTGCCATCCATGTCAGTCTTAATCTTATAGAGCCACTTACTTCCAACCACAGTGGCGTTTGGAGGTAAGTCGACCTCTTCCCAAACTTCATTTTCTCTCATGGATTGCATTTTCCCATTCATTGCAACTTGCCATTTGTCCTTTTCAGGACTTGCCATGGCAGCTTTATAACTAGTAGGCTCTCCAAGATCTCCTAACATAGTTTCCTCAACCTCTACGTTAAGACATAGACGTTCAGGTGCACGCGTAGACCTTACGGATCTACGAACGGGAATCACTTCAACTTCTGGTGAAGGACCCAGACTATCAGGTTCTACCGGAAGTACGTTAGTATTTTCAGAAGGTAATGCATCTTCATGATCATCTTCTAGATCATAAACTCTCCCACTGAAATCTTGAGATACGAGATCACTTTCAAGAAAATCTCCATACCTAGCAACAATTACTTTATTTTCAGTTGGATAGTAAAAGTAGTAACCCATAGTTTCCTTAGGGTATCCTACGAAGATACACTTCACAGATCTTTGTTGGAGTTTATCTGCTGAGTCACGTCTAACATACGCCTCGCAACCCCAGACCTTTAAATAAGATAGGTTAGGAGCTTTACCATGCCATATTTATATGGTGTCTTCTCAACCTTCTTTGATGCGAACAACTGATTCTAAAGCATAATCCCAAAAGGATAAAGGTAGAGTAGTAAGATTAAACATAGATCGTATCATGTCCAACAATGTACGATTTCTTCTCTCAGATACACCATTTTGTTGTGGAGTATATGGAGAAGTGAGATTCTGGACAATTCCATTCTCAGCTAAGTAATATTTAAACTCTTGGCTTAGATACTCGCCTCCTCTATCGGATCGAAGAGCTTTAATCTTCTTTCCCAATTGCAGTTCTACTTCCGCTTTGAAAACCTTAAATGTTTCAAACACCTCATGTTTATGCTTAAGTAAATAAACATAACCATAACGGCTGAAATCATCTGTAAAGGTTAAGAAGTAGCTAGCACCTCTCTTTGACACGTGTCTAAGTGGTCCACACACATCAGTATGAATAAGACCAAGTAGATTAGAAGCCCTCTCCATATTGCTATGAAAAGGTTTCTTCGTCATCTTCCCAGATTTTCATGACTCACATTTATCAAATGATTCATCATTGATATTTTGCAAAAGCCCTTCTTGTTGTAGCTTATGCATGTGAGCCTTGCCTATATGAGCAAGTCTACAATGCCAAAGATAAGAAGAATTCAAGTCCAACTTTATTTTCTTATTGATGCTAAACATCGAATTATTAAATTTGTTAGATTCATTTCCAATCACATCAATTTAAAACACACAATTCACAGTAATTGCATTAAAATAAAATACACCATTTAAAGAAACAGAAATTCCATTACGTGAAATAGTATGAGTAAAACCATCATCCAACAAAACTGAAAAGGAAACAACACCTCTAATTATAGAAGGTGCTTAATGACAATTGTTCAGTAACAGTACTAAGCCCGAAGGCAATACTAAACTAAACGTTCCTATGGCTTCAACAGCTGCATGTGCGCCATTTCTCACGTGCAGATATTGCTTCCTATAGGCTAGCTTCCTCTCCACTCTAAACCTCTGCAGTGTATTACAAATGTGAATACCACATCCAGTATCATATACCTAGTAATTTTTATGATTTAGAGGAAATATTTCAATGACAAATAAATTACCTGAAGGACCGGCGCCCGAGGACCCGTCATACTTCATCTTATTTGCCCGCAATTCATCAAGATAGAGAGCACAATTTCTCTTCCAATGCCCAACGACCTTGCATTGGTGGCATTCTTGACCCTTTTTAGGATTTTCCTTCCTAGGAGTAGGGTACTTCTTGGGTTCTGGTTGATAGGCCATAACCTTTTTACCTTTATCAACTTTCCCTTTTCCCTTCCCCTTCTTGTTGTTCGCACGCTGCAGTTTTGGCTTATTTATCCTTCCACCCTGAATAGAAAGTACCTGGGTAGTAGGAGCCTTTTGAGGTAACCCTTTCTCATAGTCAATTATCAATGCGTGTAGGTCAGTAACTGTCTTCCCCACGCAGTGCATATTGAAGTTTCGAACAAAACCATTGAAATCCTTGTTAAGGGATCTGTTGATCAAGTTCACGGCCTTGTCATCTTCATAAGTCTTTCCAAGTGCCCTTAATTGGTCCATGTAACTTTTCATTTCCAGTACATGAGCAATCACGGGTTTACCCTCTCCCTGCTTACAGTTGTGTAATGCATCGATCAAGTCATAAATCTCGACGAATGGCGGTTTCTCGAACATAGTTCAAGTTCATTGAGCATATTAAATGGGAAGTAGTTTTCGAACCGCTTTTGGAGAGCGAGTTCCATCGTTCCCAACATAAGACAAGCCACATCATTATGACGCTTATACTCAATTTTCCAAGCGTCCTTTTCAGCTTGAGTAGCTTCGTGTGCTATTGGTTCAACAGACAAGGTTCATACAGATAATTCAACCGTCAAAGAACTCTACGACAATTCTCAAAGAGCGGTGCCAATCATTGAAATTCTTAGAGCCATTGAACTTTTCTCGATCAAAAAGCTTTTGAACGCAGAACTTAGTGCAGTGTTAGTGTTATCGTTGTTTTGAGCCATTTCTACAGTAAAAAGTTCAAGTATTAGTATTTTCGATAATACAACTTTTCAAGAAAATAAAATATACCCAACGATAATATAAACATATAACCATATAATTTTCTCGAAAACTATGATCCAAATTATCATAGGTTCATTACATCAGTTGATCTGCTAGTAACGAAAGCATATAATAAGGTAATCTGTCGAACAATAATTGGCAAACAATTTCCAACTCCTAGATCATTATGAGATTTATATTTTCCAACGCTATTGCAAATATAAACATGTTTCATCCCATCTTATGCCATGAGTCCAGTTCTCACTGCTTACTCAACTTAAGTGTCTAACTTAAAGAACTGCAAATATGTCCATGTAAGGACTGACTTTACATAGAGATTTACCTGTCCATCACAATCTCGCCAAGTACTGTCATGACGTAAATTGCAACTTCAAATGTTCCTTTTAATTAGATGGCACATAACTTAATTAAAAGGGGTACTAGTTTTGATTTTATGTGGTCAAATCAAATATGTACAAAGATGTCATGCATTCATCTTGTAGCATAATTTTAATAATTTTTTTTTTATTACCAATTCATAAAGATCAAATTATCAAAGTTTTGATTGAGGTATTGGGTTCACCAATCAAGGAATTTAGCGTCAATTATCGCCCATTATACCGTACTTTTGCATAAGTGTAAACACTTAGTGTTTCGGGTAATTACCACCGAAGTGGCACATGGAATTAAAACTAATTCGCCCTTAAGATGAGTTTGTACATTTATGGCTTACTTAGTAGCTCCAATTTGACTCGCAAGCAAGCGGAGAGTTTGGTCGGCACTGAAGCAATAACCTCCCTCTTTAGGGTCACAATATTAATGCGCTCCCCTCCTAATACTTCCCACACAGTCAGTCAAATTGGGTGAGCCGTTCAGACCATTTGTACCAAAATCATCAATCAATTAAACTATTGAAAACTTAACTCTTCAAATAAAATCAAATTTCACCATTGTTTAGTCCGTATTATTTTTCTATTCAAAATTACCCTTTGCTTAAAACTGTCGCACATAATAAACAAACAAGTAAACAAATAAAAAATAAACAACTAAAAACAATGCGCACATAATAAACAATTTAATACGTGTAAACAAGTAGCCACATGCAACTTATTCGATAAAACCCTATTAGAAAAGATATTTAATATATAAGAAAGAAAGGATGCTAGTAGTGTAGCCCATATTTGTAACACAAGCCTCAATATGTAAGAAAGAAAGATAAGATGATCGGTTGAACAACACAAGACACTATGCGTATGAAATAAGACAAGTTATGCGTATGAAATGAAATGAATTGAACAACCAACCCTCAAGTGAGGGTTTACAAGGATTATTTATAGGGTAAGGAGCTAGGGCAACACTACTAGCATCCTTCCCTTCTTATGGGCTTGGGCCAAGGCTCATGGGCCTTCTACACAAGCTTTAGATTAATAACTAACATAAAGGCCATAATTAAGCTAACTATTACATAATAATTACTAACACTTGAATTCTAGTTTAGGAGTGCTTCCAACAATCTCCCCCTAAGTGTTAGTGATTGATGATATAAACGTTGTAGGTGCTGATGTAATAGTAGCTTTGACGTCTTCTGACATTCTTCTTTCTTCCGAGAAGAAGTGCCTTGAATCGAACAATCTCCCCAAAGGTAGGGAAATTGTTTCCTTTGAAGTATTCTGCTTTAACGTCATCATTTTCTTTGTTCTTTGTGATGGAAGTGATAGTATGTTGTGGTTGTCTGCATCAGATCCGCTTCGTTGCTCCAGTGTCTCCACGTCTTTCTCCAACATGCTCACACGCCTTTTAACGTTGGATTTCAACTTTGATGAAGTTCTTTTAGTCTTTAAACTTTGTAGATTCTTTGTTGATGAATAATCATTATGACTTTGTGTTGCCTTTGAATATGAGAGAACTTCAATTAGTGTTGCAGTTGGTATGAGCATGTGGAGAATCTGCACGATCTTTTCTACCCGCAGGCATCCATAAGAAGAAAACATAAAAACATGGGTTAGAAATAATCCAGCATTTACAAGTTTGAACTTCGAGAGTGTTAACAGCATAGTGTGAAAACACAACTCTTATTCTTACAAAGGTCGCTCGAACCGAGTCCCACAAGTGAGATAACGCGATGTACCAAGTACACCTACGTTCAGATGAGTCGTGAGGTACACCAAGCATCACCCCATGACTGTAGACCGTTTGAGACACACTAAGCGTAATCCACGGGGAGGTACCGAAGTGACCTGCCGGCTGTTTGATGTTGACCCTGGCAGGAGTTTCCATTCAATCATGAGGATCAGAATTGTGAACCTCTCATAAATGTTCTCGACAGATTGCTAAGATCCGTGAAGGACTCGATAATGTATCACTTGCGTCCTTATTGTTGAACGACAAGCGATGAATTGTCAAGTGTACCTAAGAGATCTTTTGATGAATCTCGTGGCTCTAGACTCAATAATGCGCTTTGGTTTTCCGGCGGAGACTAGGAGAGGGTCTCCTTCTTCAATACCTGGAATCTCTAAGAGAAAGCCGATAGTTTACGTAGGGTTCCCTGTGAGAATGAAACAAGCTTCTGTTGAGAGAAACTTGAGAGGCTAAGGTTTAGTGCATGCCATCGGGTCCATGAATTTGATCTTCATATGTCATCAAGTGACAACCAAGAGTATATGAATTGAACCCGTGTCTTCCTTGTTGAATAACTGGAGGGCTATTTCTTTTCACCCTTTTCTTTGCATTTCTTTTTAATTCTTCAACTCCTTCTTCTCATTCTCATATTCTCCTTTTATAATCATACCTAAGGACTTCTAATTCTAACTATTGGTTGTGTCCTTGGGTAAATCCCTCCGGCTCTGGCGGATCATAAGACGGTTCCCTGTGAGAATGAAACAAGTTTCTGTTGAGAGAAACTTGAGTGGCTAAGAAGGTTTAGTGCATGCGTCACTAGGTCCATGACGAATTTGATCTTCAATACCGGTGTCATCAAGTGACAACCAGTAGCATATGAATTGAACCCGGTGTCTTCCTTAAGTTGAATAATCTGGAGGGCTATTTCTTTTCACCCTTTTCTTTGCATTTCTTTTTAATTCTTCAACTCCTTCTTTCTCCGATTCTCATATTCTCCTTTTTATAATCATACCTAAGGACTTCTAATTCTAACTATTGGTTGTGTCCTTGGGTAAATCCCTCCGGCTCTGGCGGATCATAAGACGGTTATTCCTAACCTTAATCACCTTATAACTCCATTGTCACAAAACCAATTTGCATGAAAATCTCTCAAAGTATTTATAAGTAAGAAACATTTTGTAATACTTCGAGAGTTTTATATTTTGCATAAATACTCCCCCTCCACACGTGCTTAAGAGTTTTGACTGAAATCTGCACGGTGATAGCAGAGCGCGCACTTTGAATTGATCAACTCATGATTGACAATCCCCCGCGAGACACGGTTATGTTGCATAGTTAAAGAGTTACAATGTCAGCTTTTAGGTGACAACTATCTCTAATAACTACCTTGAAGGTGTGGACAAGCCTCGAAAGGTTGTCAAACCCGTCAAAGTTCATGACTACCAAGAGTTTCTCGAATGGTACATTCTACTCGGACAATTCCTTTGCGAGACACGTTTAAATCACTAGCGAACTAGCTTGAAATTATTACCCGTCCCAGACAAGTCTTTTCGATTTACAAACATTTCAGAGTTCGTCAATTCGTTGGTTAAGTCTATTCACACGATGATTCTCTTGCAAGTTACAACATATTTCTTATCACATAATTTTTCTCCCCCTCAAAAATGGCATATAAATGTTATTTTTGACGAAATTTTGATATCGAATATGTCCATTTCGAGTTTTGCGGGAAGATTAACACAAAGAACAATTTGTGAACAAAGTTTTTGATCAAATACTCCCCCTCAACAAGTGATATTAACTTTTGAGGTTTTGAAAAACATAAGGGGAAGTACTTGTTCTTTTGAGCAAAACTTTGAAATGAAAGTTTTGATTAGTTTTACTCAAAAGTAAGAAGCTTTCGCTCATTTGCTAGGATTGTGGCACTGAAGCGTACCACATGGTCCTTTAATTACAAGAACGGGTTGTACACTGTTATGTGTGCACAAGCCATTGATAAATCTAAATCACACAACCAGGTAATGAGAAAGAAACAAATCAAGGGTTACCAGGAGAATCCGGTAGTCCAGCAATATCTCCAGGAATGCATTCTGGACGTTGATAGCCTGTGAGAGAAATGCTGGGACGACCACCTACGAAACTCTCCAACGCTCAACGGTCCCTTCAACAACCTTTCATCGATGCGAGTGATGATCCTCTTAACATCCCTTTTCTCCTTCGAATTCCATCTCTTCTTTGACCCTATGCCTTCATGTATCTCCCTTAACCGATAAGCTAAACCATCCCTTACGCTCTTCAGTGTATGATCGCTAAACTTATGAAGTTCTCTCAAGACGCCATCAAGTAGTTGTGGTGTAGTTCACTACGGTAGACTACGCCAAACGGTTTGCTGATGAGAGTGTATTGAGGAAGGAGGTTGATGTCGGAAGGTCTAGCCGAGGTCCAGTGAAGTTGACACGTGTCACGATTCCACGGCAAGTTGTAAGTCTTCTACACGCCCTCGATCACTATGCTTCGATGAAGATGAGCAAGGACTTGATGTATTCACGTTGGATTTCTATCGAGAAGTGTCTCATTCTTCCCTGTACCTTGGCAAGATACAGATCTTCAATGTCGTTGAGAGACAAATTCTGAAAGTCCGCTTCACAGAAAACATAGTCCTCTTCGTCTTGTCTTTTGACTGCGATTTTCTTGAGAAATGTGTAGTCCCATTTTGACGAGAGAGTTACATGCTTAACATCAACGATCCGTTTATCACTAAACACTTCATGTGTAGACTTTTGAACCTGGCAGCTTTTATAGAAGATTCTTGCTCGTGCCAATGGTGAATCCCATACATCGCATCAATGTCATACTTCTCCACACTGTTGGCAAACATGTGAGAAGCCTTTTCTTCGATGGCTATGCAATTG
This sequence comes from Chrysanthemum makinoi, assembly GCA_910596185.1. NCBI lineage: Eukaryota > Viridiplantae > Streptophyta > Magnoliopsida > Asterales > Asteraceae > Chrysanthemum > Chrysanthemum makinoi. The sequence continues at coordinate 174,356,480 of OU343219.1, read as the reverse complement.
GAGTATATGGCTGCCGGGAATGGAAGTGTCAGTGATGTAGCGTATTTCTTAGACACATCGCTACCATGTAGAAGAAATTCCAGATCGTTGTTGAAGAAGTAGCGAAATGGAATTTTAGGTTGATCCGTTGGCCAATTGTAGGTAGAGGTCCGGTCCATCGTGTAGTATGGAGCCTTGTCCTTTCCGGTGAAGTCAATGTTCGCCTGTGGTTGAGCCAATCGATGTTGTTAGACATGGCTCGTGCTATGTTTTCAAGATGATATTCAACTTCAATAGCACTTTCTGAGCTGTCTTTGAGCAGTTGAAAAGCATCATTCTTGATGCATTTTAACTCTGACTTGGTCATCTTCTGTAAGATATAGGATTTCACAAACACACTAAACCATAATCACTATGGGGCGTACAAAAGTGTTTAGAGAGAGAAAGTTCTAGTGAGAGAAAAGAAGAGAGTTGGGAACTATGTGAAACAAAGAAAAATGGTATTGAAGCTCCAACCCTCTACCTTGGGAGGTAGAGGGTATTTATAGTATCTTACAAACAAACGCCACCTACAGGCTGTGGATCAGGCATACAGTGGGTAAAGACCCGTCCGTCCTCCACGGTGTTACTAAACTAAATACTACTTAATCATAAAATAACTATGACTACGAGCTCTCTAGCGATTACATATACTTGAGGTGACCGACTCTTTAATACCTGGAATTTCTAATTCCTAACAATCTCCCCCTAAGGGAGGTCACCTCAAACACACATTAAACTTACATTGAATATAAACTGATATTACATTATAAATTGTTCTTGCACTCTTGTTGAATTACTTTGCTCTGAAGCTCGTAGTCATTGATTCTTCACAATGCATGTTTGGTTAAACCATGTGGAGGTCTTTTCGATCCACGTGATAATGAGTTTTGAGCCATCTTTGAGATCATCACCACATTAAATCTCGACTCTTCCTATGTGGTGTTGATAATATGTGATGTTGTGACATTTGGACCGACATGCTCACATTCTTGATCATGATATCTTCTTATCAGAGTAGCGGAAGCTTTTGTTGATTCCTGATATTGGCAGCAGTAGCGAAGCATGGAGAGATAATATCAGAATCTTTGATGCACTTATCATGATTTCTTTAGAAATGAATGTGTTGTGTGAGCATGCGGCTATGGATTGATCGCTCCATTCGATCAACTGCAAATGTCGGGCGCACTGCATACAATAGTTAGCAATAAAGCACACGAAAGTGTCTTTGATCACTTTCGTTGAATTGAGGTACACGGCCCACGGTTCCCGTTGATCAAGTACAAGCCTGTGATCGTATAATTCAAGAATTTCCTTGAGGGTTTCGCAAATGCTCTAGCCGTTCTCAAACCGAGGCCTCAAAGAAGACAACACGGAGTGAGTGAACCACCGAATAGAGATTCACTGATTGATGAAAAGAGATTTGAAAAACAATCGTGTATCGCTCAATAGAAATTGTTTTTGTAATACAACGAAGTTTTAGTGAAAAATCTTTTATCAATCATAAACACCTTTTGATTTGAAATAATTGTACGCATTGATGTGCTTAGAGAAAAGAGTTTTTAAACACAACAACCGGTTTTTCAAAGGCATCCGTCAATCCATTTTCTTGGACCTGGATTGATTCAATTTTGAATCGCTCCATTGATGAGGTCCATATGACACAATCAAGTCTTGGCAATACCACAAGGATAGTGCGTAGGACTCATGAGATATAATCTCACATTCCACATTGTGTGAAATAGTGAGTCTTCAAGAATTAAGTGTCCTAAAGAGATTAATTGATGATCTCGTGGCTCTAGACTCAATTTGTGCTCTTTTGGTTTCTCGTGTCGGAGACTAGGGAGAGGGTCTCCTTCTTCAATATCAACAATCTCTAAGAGAGTCGATAGATTATGTAGGTTCCCGTGAGAATGAAACAAGCCCTTTTAAGAGGAACTTGAGTAGCTTGGGAAGTTTAGTGCAATGTGTCACTGGGTCCATGACGTCTTGTCTTCAATACCGATGTTACCTTAGTAACCACCAAGTAGCATATGAATTGAACCGGTTTACGCCCTAAGGTTGAATTATTGGAGGGCTATTTATTTTCACCCTTTTCACATTCCAATTCTTTTTCATTCTTCAACCCCTTCAGTGCTTACCGAGACTCCATTACTAGAACCTTGTTGGGTTTATTCCAGACTAGCTCGCCTCAGTCCGCACTCTTCCCATATCTCATTTTTCTCCTTTTTATACCTAAGGACTCTACACTATCTAGTGGATTGTCCTGGGTAGATCCCTCCGTTCTCGGCGGATCATGGGAACAAAATACCTAACCTTATCATCCTTATATCACCATACATAAAGTAAAGTTGGTCGGTCTATTTGGTATTGTTCATCCGCCATTGGAACCAATTGAAAACCATTTGAAAATCAATCCGGATACTTATGATATATTATCAAAGCATTTTGTACCTGAATTGTTTTTGATGTTTTTAGAACAAGAGCTCCCCCTCAACATGTGCATAATGTATTTGAAATCATTTAGCACACGGAGGCAAGAGGAAGAATTAACTTCTTTGATTACCATTTTCTAAAAGATATCATCATCACTTCCCAATCCATTTGATTAGATACATCATTTTGAGGAAGGATGAGGTTTTCAAAATTTTGCTCCCCCTCAATATGTGCCTCGAAGTTTGAAAGAGTTTTGCACCTATTAGGAGGAACCCGCACTTAGTGACAATTCAATCACGTTTCAATAATTTCAGGTTTAAAGTAGATGCTACCCCTCAACATGTGCATGAGAAATTTGAAATCGTTTGTCACATGCGGGGAGGATAGCTTGTACATCCTTATAAAACCTTTTATCGAATTATCAGTATAAATCCAATTTAAATTACAAATTCTCCCCTGATCACAATTATCAAATCATTTGAGAATCGTGATCTCAATAGATTTAAATTGTTTTGAAAGCTTTTAACGAGGATTGTGACTTGATTTTGAAAACGTTTTAACTGATAAGGATCGAATTTTGAGACTTTAGACTCCAAAGATTTAAACATGCTTGAATATCTTTTGAAAACAAACCATTGTTTGAAGAAAAAAAATACACTTTTAATAATTAAAAATCATTCTCCCCTCAATCAATGACATAAGTTGTTGATTGAGAGATAGATAGTTTTAACAACCGTTTAGTACAAATGATTTTCAAAAATTGAGACCGAGTAATTTTTCAAAGCAATTCGTTTTCATTGGATAGTGAGAATTTTTATAGAATCAGAGCATGAGATTTGAAAAACAAGATAAAGCATGGCTCTGTTCTTTCTTTTTAACATGGGTTACTGCCTGAAATGACAATAAACCACCATTTTTCTTCGCCTCATTTTTTTTTTTTTTTTTAACATTCGAACAACATCTAAAGTCCCGTATCATTTTTTGAAAGATAGCATTAAGACCGTAGATGTTATCGAATCGAGAAAAACATGACAAAATGACAATATTTTTGAGGATTTTTCTAATTTTTCACATTTTTATGGATTTTGAAAGTTTTATAATTTTCTATTTGATTTTTGAAGGTTTTGTAATTTTGTATTTTGCTTTTTGAAAAATATATACAAAGAGATAGATGAAGAAAGACCTTCACTCCTCGTCTTCCTCCTGAAGACGTTTGAGTGTTTCCGGTTGAAGGCTTTTCAAGCCAAGTCGTGGAAGAATAAACTCAAAACGTTCTCTTGGAAGAGCTTTGGTGAAGATGTCTGCTAACGGTATTCAGTCCTCACAAAATAGAGTTCCACCACACCTTTTTCCACTTGTTCCCCGATGAAATGATGTCGAATGTCGATATGCTTTGCCCTTGAGTGTTGAACGTTATTGCAAGAAAGAGCAATAGAACTTTTATTATCACAAAGATGAGGGATTTTGTTGAATACAAAGCCATAGTCAGTTAATTGTGATCTCATCCATAGGATTTGAGCACAACAAGATGACATGGCTATGTATTCACCTCTGTAGAGGAAATAGAAGTACTCATTTGCTTCTTTGATGACCATCTCACAAGCTTATCACCCAAAAACCGAGCACCTCAGATGTACTTCGACGGGTATCTTGACACCTCGCATGATCGCATCTGCATATGCGTTAGTGACATACCGGTGTCCTTCCGGTACCAAAGTCCCATGTTGATGGTTCCTTGGAGGTACCGAAAGACCCGTTTAACCGCTTCAAGGTGCTTTTGGTAGGCTTAGCCTGGTATCTTGCACACATGCATACAAATGAACGAATATCGGTCTCTGGTTGTGAGGTACATCGGGATCCGATCATGCTACGATATTTTGTTTGGTCTACCATGATCCCTGAGTGGTCCTCATCCCGTTTTGTACGCTCAATCATGGGAGTGTCAACAGGTCACTAGAATCAAATCCAAATTTCATTTTAGATTGATTTATGAAAATGCCTCCTGACTTTGTGAAATTTATAATCCCAAGAAAAATAAAATTTGTCCCATCATTGACATTTGAAATTTAGAACCCATTTCATTTGAAAAACGGTCACACTCATTGGGGTCAGTCGAGGCAAAGATGATATCATCAACATAAATTTGAACGAGAATTAAGTGTTTGCCGACTTCCGGTGAACAATGTTGGATCAACTCGCTCCTTTGAAGCCGGTAGACGAAGAAACTTTGATAGCGTATCATACCATGCCCTTGGAGCTTGCTTTAAACCATAAAGAGCCTTCTTCAAACGATAAACGTGAGTAGGATGCTCTGGATTCACAAAGCCTTCAGGTTCGCTGACGTAGACGACTTCTTTAAGATCTCCGTTCAGAAATGCCGTCTTTACATCCATCTGATAGACTATCATATTCTTACTTGCAGCATTAGCCAAGAATATTCTGATTGCCTCGATTCGAGCCACATGAGCAAATGATTCTTCAAAGTCTATACCCTCCTCTTGACGGTATCCTTTAGCAACCAATCGAGCCTTGTTCTTTAACACATCACCATGCTCATCAAGTTTCACTTTGAAGATCCATTTTAGAGCAATGATCATAGCACAATCTGGAGCAGGTACTAATTCCCATACATCAAGTCCATCAAACTCATGAATTTCTTCTTGCATGGCATTGAACCAAATTCTTCATTCATGGCGGATTTAACATCTTTTGGTTCGATCTTAGAGAGTACGGAGTTGAAGAAGCACCATAAGGCATCTGATGCAAGTTGTTTCCGTGTGGATACTTGGACGAGAGGGATTTCCAATGATGTTGTCTAATGGATGATCGTGAGTCCATTTTTTGAGGTATTCATGTGGTGTTGTTGAGGGACCTGAAGTAGCAGAGTCGATGTCTCCTGAATAAGATGGTTCTGATGATGATTCAGGAGCAAATATGTTTTCAAATGGAGCATCTTCGGTAGTAGCAAAGGGATTGACTTCATCCGTGAATCGAAGCATTTCCATGATGTACACTTGATGATTGAAGATTTGTTGATGAAACAGATTGGTCAGCAGCAAGCGCTTCTTGGCTTAATGACATAGAAGTTGAAGGGTTAATTTCATTGACAGGGATAGAAGCAACCTCTGTTGATTGAATTGTCATATCATTGTTACTTGGCTCAAATTGTTCATCAAACATTGGATCAAACAGTTTCTTTAAATCATCTTCTGAGGGAGGTACATATGGAGTTGCCGATGAGGAGTTTGGTACAAGAGATGAACCAATGGGACTGCTTTGAAGTGCGGGTCAACCGGATTGTCCAGAGCCATTTGACCGGTCACTCATCAAAGCGTGACAAGTTCATATGGAGTTTTTCCATGAGCGGTGTGAATCGGGATCGATTTTGGGTATAGCATGCATGGCGATGGCTTCACCCCGAGAAACATTGGAACTTTTGAGTAAATCAAGATAGTCCTTGCGGCTTCCACAAGAGTTCTATTTCGTCTTTCAACTACACCGTTCTGTTGAGGAGTTCGAGGAACACTTCTTTGATACCTGATTCCAATACTTTCATAAAACTCACCAAGTTGTTTGTTAACAAACTCTGTTCCATTGTCTGTTCGGATGATTTCGACCGCTTTGTTAAGACGAACCTGCAACTGTTTGATGAGTTTGATGATGATATCTGGAGTTTCATCCTTTGACCTTAAGAACTTTACCTGTGAATCTAGAGAAATCATCAACCACAACTAACACATATTTCTTCCCAAAGATATTCTGCACTCTCATGGGTCCACATAAGTCCATGTGATTTGTATGAAGAACTTCGATGAGTTTGTAGGTTTGGGTTTATGGGCATACTTCTTGCTTTTTCCCAATTGGCATGGTGAACAAAGATGATCCTTTTCATACTTAAGTCTAGGTAGACCTACAACTAAGTCCTTTCCGGAGAGATCATTGATGGTGCCGAAGTTCAAGTGATTGAGACGACGATGCCATAACCATGACTTTGTTTTAGAAGCCTTTGACAACAAGCAAATTGGAGAAGACTTCATCATATCTTCGATAGAGATGGTGTATAGATTTGAACCACGTGAACCTCTTAAAAGTTCCTTACCATCAAGTTCTCTAACGAAACAAGTATGTTTTCTCAAGGCTACTTCTAGATCAGAATCGCAGAATTGACCAACAAGAGAACAAAGTTATGACCAAGACCTTCCACATAATATACCCCGGAGATAACACTTTTACCAACAACATAATCTCCATAACCCATAATTGCACCGAAATGTTCATTCCCGAATCTAATGTCTCCGATGAATTTGCTCATGAAGTTCATGAGCGCGACCGGTCCAGTCATATGCTTGGAACGGCTGAGTCCGGTACCACGTAACGATTTGAACGATCTGCAGTTGAACACCGACAAGAATGGATAACTGGATAATTGGGATCCCCATGCAAGAATGGGTTCTACTTGGTTAGTAACAGTGATTGGAACACCCACATCGAAATAGAAACATCCATATCGAAGTAGAAGCAATGGAATCATTGGGAATAGATGCAGATCGGGTGTCAGATTTGACCTATTCAAAGTATGTTCACTTCTTAAGGGAATAGTTCTACCAATAGGCATCCATTTTCTAGTGGGCATAGTCTTAGCAGTTTGAGAACAAACTGATTATTCTTATGGCCAAAAGGTATCCAATAATAACCTATCTTTATAAATGTTCTTCCTGTGGGTTTCCACTGTTTTCTAACAATCTTTCACCTTTGCCTTTTAGCCTTCTTTGCACGATTATTAGCATTAACAATTTTAACTGGGCATTTGACAGAATTAGACAAAGCATTCACACCATATTCATGATTAGCAAATGAATTCAAGCGGACATCATTACAAGGTTTGCAAATAGTATCGAATTGAATTAATTACAAGACGCCTATGGCTAATACTAGAATCAACACGATTCATTTTATTCAACTCAAGCTAAAAATTTCTAGGTTGGTCTTCTACTCTCTTCCACAGCACATTTTTTGCTTGCGAGGTCCTATCTTGCTTGGTATTGCTTGAGGCTTTGACCGCTTGCTTTAATGTCACCGATTACTCTGTAGAGGGAATTATGGGAACATTAGTTGGTTGATCTACTTTTTGCATTCCTGAACTAGACGTGCAAGGATCTGTATTACTAGAAGGCACATTGATATTCACTTTCTTAAAACGAGCCGGAATGGTTTGAATGCTTGGCACTAGGCATAGAACAAGGCATCACAGCTTTACCTTTTGCACCTAAGGATTTAGGACATGTTGCAATTACACATTCTAGAAGCTCTTGAGATCGTTTGGCCTGGAGGCAAGCAAACCTAATTTCTCTATCAAGAGGTTTGTTAATGAAATCCTCTTCGACAATCTCACGGAGACATTCTAGACTATCCTTAAGGTGAGCACAATAGTCATGAAAAGCATGTTCATTATTTCTAAGATGAGGAGGAATGTATTTAACAAGAATAAAGTGTATTTGCCAGAGGATGACTTTGAGACAACATTCTTATTAAAAACAAGTGGCAGTTTCCCATTTCCCTGACTTCTCAGATTCTCAATTTCCTTTTGTAAAAACGTTATTTTTTCGTTGTTTTGGTCACGAGTGACTTTCATTGAATCATATAACTCTTTAAAGTGTCGTTTAACTTTTTAATTTTCTTCTAGAAAACTCTCGTTTTCCTTTTGTAAGGCATTAACCAAGTTTTGAAGATGAAAAGTTTGAGAGTACTGAGAATCTAAAGGAGGAGGCATTTGGGATCCCGTCACATTGTTCTTTTCACCCTTCAATTGAGAGATTTGGGCTTTCAACTTTTTGATCGTGTTACAATGAGCTCGAATCTGTTCATCACGTTTGCTAATTTCAAAAACTGCATCAAATTCAGGAACATCCAAGGATGTCTTGATATTTGAGGTTTTAACATTTTCTTTTAGATGTTGATATTTTAGTTGTAAATCAAAATGTTCAACTTCTAGTTTAGAAAGATGCTTTACCAAATTATCGTGATCATCCCGATCAATTTTCTCATTAAGTTTCAAATTAATCTTTTCAAGCTCAATGACACGATCATGGGAGACTTTCGAGCAAATGATAATTCATGAAATTGAGAAGCATTAATGGAGCAATTGTAGCGATGTAAAACACATCTTGAGCAATACATTCAGAAATAAGATTCTCATTCAAGGTATGTAAGTTCTTCCTCTCAATCTCATTATATTTTAATGCTCGCTCATAGTCACTAACCTCAACTATCATTGCATCAAATACCTTTTCCATTCCTTTAATATCTGAATTTATCCCCTTTTAAGACTCTCAAAATGATCTTTTAGTAGTTTGAAGAAAGGCATGACCTCAGTTAGATAGCATTCTTTTGTTTGCTCAAAACCCCTTTCCCCTTCAGTTATCCCAGTGGGTGTGATCCTTTTCTTATAAGTTTTCTCAAAATCGACAAATAGTTGAAGAATAACATATTGGCTGATTAAGGTCTTGCTTTTAGTGGCAATAGTTCTAGGAACTAAATGCATTGGTGTATTTGGAGGATACACAGTCGCTGCAGGCATTTTCCTAAGGGAGGGTTTGTTTCAACAAGATTTTCACTTTTAGCTTATCTAAATCCTTTTTCCGAGAAAACTTGTTCGTGTGTTAATAATGTTTGAGGCTTAAATTTGTTTAAGGAGATCCAGTTTTCCTTCTTGTAATCATGGGGTTTGATCGTGATGTTATTCTTTTGCATTCGGATCTTCTAGCTTCTTATTCATTTTCACCCTAGATGCATCATCTAATAATCTATCTTCCTCAGAGCACTCAACGCAACTAGGTTTCTGTCTAGGTTTAAGAATCTCATTGCCATCATAAATTACATTTTGAGCTGCCTTAGCTAACTTACTGTACTCGGGGTTGGGTTTATCTATAATGGGAACACTATGCTTATCGCTTAAAACTCTATGATTAGTGACCATGTGAGCAAATCAATGGTATTCCCTTGTACGTATAACTTATTTTCAAGCTTGTTCTTCAAAGTTTTTAGATTAGAAAAATCATTCAAAAGTTTTGATTCCTTGGCATGAAATTTCTGCTTAAGCACTTTAACATTTTCTTGAAGTTCTTGTTTTTGCTTAGCAGCTTTTGAAAGCTTTTCTTGTAAGGAATTTAACTCTTGTTTTAACACTTCTTCTCTAAAATTACTTTTTCTAATAATTGTATTCATTTGGTTATCCAACTCGCTCACGCAGTAGTTAGCTCAAACTTAGCACGTTGTTCATAAATGGCAACTCGTTCTTTATAGGCATTAAGTTCAGAGATAACGGAATCATCAGGGGCACATGCAGTGTATTCATCAAAAGCATAGTCATCGTTGACTGCGGAAGATGCATCACTTGGTACAACTTCACTTTCACTTTGTTTCACATATTGATCATATGGGAAAACATTGATATTACCCATATCTTCAATATTTGACTCAATAGTTTTAGTTGATTGTACTTTGTCATGCATCTTTTGCACATCAACATCATCGTATAGTTTTAGTACCTCAGAAATGATTTTGTCTTTGGATGGACCAGCTTGTGGTGAAGATGAGACCTTAGGAGAGACCATTGGAGAAATGCTAGCCATGAAAATTGTTTGTGCATTAGGTCCATCATCAACATCGAGTCGTATGCATCACGCTACTTGAAAGGCATTTTGATGATTGTGACCTATCTCCTGAATAGGTTGCTCATCCACATCTGCATCATACGTCTTAGCATTCCCTTCAAAGAAGAAACAACAACTCCTCTTCATCCAAGGTTGCTCCATTGTCCTGAGCTTGCACTAGCAACATCTTTTCCCTGAAGTATTCAAAGATTCGAGGACGTTTTGGAGATGTGCAATTCCTTGCAATGTGTCCCTCACCACCACAGTTGTAACATTTGACTGTCTTTGCTTGTCCTTGATTTCCATCCTTCCTCGGTTCGATTTCCTCCATAGCCTCCACCTGCTCCACCCCTACTCGATCGCATGCCTTTCTTGGTGGCGCACCATAACCTTCCCATCTCTGACGGTGGCTTGATTGTGTGGATTAGATGTTGTTCGAGGTTGTTGTTGGTGTGTGGGAGAGTGTTCATGTTTTGACTGATCATGAGAGCTAGTTGACTAATGAAGTTTCCTACGGATGCATCGGCATCGGCTTGTTTGAACATAGGATCGGGAATGAGTTTGTGAGTTCCATCACCCATGGGTATAACTTGTGAAGCTTTAGTGGTAATCCCAATGTTTGAGTAGAAGGCGGTTGAATCATTTGATGAGCTTGTCTCTCCCGGATTTGTTTTGAATTGTTCAAGAATCCTCTTTTCAAACATGGCATGTCTCTCATTCTCAAGAAGGAAGGCATAGAGTTGCTCATAGTTTGTATTCTTCAATCCTTTGGTTAGCTTCACAGAGGTGACAAACTTGTGCCATTCGGGATTCATGTTGTTCACAAACTTTGAGTTCAACTGAATGTTTGGCATAGTCATTCCGATGTTCCTCATGTCATTAACAAGCTTGTGGAATCTCACGTAATACTCATAGACACTCTCATCCGGTTTCATCTTGAAGTGCTCAAATTCATCATAGAGTTGTGATTCTCTGTCTTCCATGGTTAATTCAGAACCAGAAAGAAGCATCTTGACATTATCCCATACAACCTTTGCTTCAGTGTTGTGATTGATAAGCTTGTAGATGTCTTTTGGAAGACCTTGTAATATGATGTTAGAAGCCCCGATATCCGCATCGAATCTCTTCTTCTCCTTATCATTGAGCTCATCATACGTCTTTGGTCTGTCTATTCCATAGATCATTGTTCCATCTTCAGTTGTATCAATTATGTCTCTAGTAGTCTCAACTCTATACGGTCCTTCATCAATCGATTTGAGAATGTTGACCCCATTTTCCTTTCCAAGACAAGTACAATCGATTCTTTGAGCCCAAGAGTCGTAGTCGGTTCGTCAAGCATAGGTGGACGAGTATCGACCTGCTTGAACGTCCTCAACTACGGAAGAAACAATAGTAGGAACGATGTTTGCCATGATTACAAGTTCTACGGGATTTTACAATTCTTTGATTAAACCGGGAAATTGATTCTTTCACTAGATTTTACTAAACCAAAAGAACAACCGTAAGAATGTATCACGAAGAAGTGACAAGTCTAAAATTAGACAAGTAGTAAAACACACAACTCGCTTATTTATCAACTCGCTAAACACCCAACTCGCTCAAGGAGACAACTCGCTTAAGGTATCAACTTGCTAAATACCCAACTCGCTCAAGGAGACAACTCGCTTAAGGTATCAACTCGCTAAATAGCCAAGTCGCATTAGCATCAACTCGCAACACTGTCAACACGCTTAATGAATCAAGTCGCTAAATAGCCAACTCGCTTTAGTATCAACTCGCAACACAATCAACTCGCTTGAACACCAAGTCGCTTAAATTAACTCGCTAGCTTTACAACTCGCTTAATAGCTAAGTCGCTTTAGATCTCAAGTCGCTTAAAGAAACAACTCGCTTAGAACCCAAGTCGCATAAAAATCAACTCGCTAAACAGCCAAGTCGCATGTACCAACTCGCATCCAATAACAAAGCAACTCGCTTTGAAGAACAAACTATCCGAGACTCAACTCGCTTCGTACAAACTTCAAAAATAACCACTTTATCAATCAAAACAACCAAACCACAATGATTTAAGCCTTCCAATTCAAAACATAAACACATATGATGATCCTAAACACAAAAGTACAAGCAAAATTCAAACTTTAACACTAGAATTTGTCCAAATGAATCAAACTCTCCTAAACCCTTAATACCCTAAAAACCTTATGAAATCCACCAAAACAAAAAGCATGAAAGATGAGTGATCAAACCATGGATCTTGATACCAATTGTAAGATATAGGATTTCACAAACACACTAAACCATAATCACTATGGGGCATACAAAAGTGTTTAGAGAGAGAAAGTTCTAGTGAGAGAAAGGAAGAGAGTTGGGAACTATGTGAAACAAAGAAAAATGGTATTGAAGCTCCAACCCTCTACCTTGGGAGGTAGAGGGTATTTATAGTATCTTACAAACAAACGCCACCTACGGGCTGTGGATTAGGCATACAGTGGGTAAAGACCCGTCCGTCCTCCACGGTGTTACTAAACTAAATACTACTTAATCATAAAATAACTATGACTACGGGCTCTCTAGCGATTACATATACTTGAGGTGACCGACTCTTTAATACCTGGAATTTCTAATTCCTAACATCTTCTTCACCCGAAACTTTTCTTGAAGGAACTTAGCATGCTCCAATGTTCGACCTTCTACCATATCTTGACCTTCTGGTAGGGAGGGAGTAGCATCAAAAAGTGTAGAAAACCAGTCAGTATTCGTGTCATCTTCGTCTAGCCATGAGACGACATCAGCCTTGGTCGTCTTCTTCTTCTTCTTTGGCCTAGATGAGGATGCTAGTTTCTTTGCTGTGTCGGGAGAGGTGGGTTGTTGTCGGGGCTCAGGTATCTCTTCATCGTCACCACCAGTGTACTCGAAGTGATCACCGGTTTTCTCTGTCTGAGGTGGTAACTCAGAGTCCTGAGGTTTATCAGTAGCAGCAGAACTTGGTGGAGATCTTCTTTCGGTTGGATTCCTTTGGGGTGGTGGTTGCATGGAGGATGATTCACCAGTTTTCTTCGGGCATTTAGGCTCTGTATCTTTGTCCTTATCCTTATCATCATCGTCTCTTGGATGCTTAGGTCTTTCAGTTTGCTCCTTGCATGAAGTCTTGAGTTGATATTCGAGTAATGCCTCAAGTAGTTTACTTTCTTCAGAGGTGAGAGTTGCAGATCGTTGTGACAATTGTAGCATCAGCTTGGAAATCAACTCGCATCGAGAGAAAGGCTCAATTGGATTGATCGTCATTGTTACCAGAGTAGATTGCATTGTTTGCTTGACCAATTTCATGAGATTTGGATAGAGCCGGTGAACATCTCCTTTGTAACTCCAGAACAAAGGTAATAGAAGAAACTTATGAGTATATTCCCTAATCATCATGTGCATTTCCCCTTGGACATCACGTTGCATAAACTTTTGGATATACTCCCTTTCACTTGACATCTTGTCTATCTCGTCTTGTCGAAGATTGATCCTGTCGGCCCGAGTTGATTCAGCTTTTTATTGGTCACTTCTTTACGCCGACTTGGTTGGCTTTGACAATCTTTGTCTTAGCCGGGATAACCAAGAGTCTGCCGGTTTCTTTTCTTGACTTGGAAGTGGATCTGGTTGTGCCTTTGGATGGTGGTGGAGATGAATGAGAGGATGAGTCCGATGGCGATGAGATATGAGGAGACTCGTGATCCTTTGGTGGTTCGAAGTTTCTTCTTTTGAGCGTCTTTGGACTATCTAGAAGAAAATCATCATAAATAACTTCATCATCTTTTCCGGACTTGGCCAATTCTTCCTCGCCTTGATCTTGGCTTCTTCATCGGCTTTAGCTTGAGCTTCCATTTCGCTTTTGACTTAGCTGCACTTCAACATCTTCATCCTTTTCTTTCTCGGACTTCTCCTTTTCTGGTTCCTCAAATTCATAGGTGATGGTATCCTCCAGTCGTTGTTGTTGTGGATCGTGGGTGGTGGTACCAGTTCCCTTATCGGGGTTGATTAACCGCATCGAACGGTGTAGATAGTGCACCACCACTTGACCCTCCGGGGCCACGAGTTTGTTCCTTTACGAACTCTTTGGCAACGTGTTGGAGTCTGATAATCTTCACCTTTTTCCGTAGTCTCTATCCGGTTGTTCTTCATCCGAGCTCTCCTCTTCTTCGGCTCAAGAATGGAGTTTTGCCTTTACCTTTGTCAGCTTTCGGACTGGGAGGGTTTTCTACTATTTGAGTGTCATCGGTTGGAGTTTCAGAGTAGATGACCTCTTCGTCCGTTTCAGTCTCCTCGGAGTCCTCGTCCATAAGCTTTTGTTGTGGTTCAGGTTTGGGAATAGGAATGGCTTCTTTCAGTGGAACTTTCCTTTTGCGGGAAGGACTCCTCTTGGATACTTCCTAACACTCTCGGTGCTTGTAACACTTCCTCTGACCGCCTCTCCTAGTTTTCTGGTAGGTGTACGAGGACTTTTCATCCATGAAACCTACTTTGCCGCTTCAATCGCTACGGATATCGTTTATGCGAATACAGTTGTTTGATATCATCGGTGATAAGATAATCTGGCAAAGTGCATCTTGTTTCTTTGTTGTAGAGTCCTTAAATCGGCGACAATGAGTGTGGGCTCATACAACACGGAGTGTTGTTTGGGGTCATCAAGCCTCAAGGGAATATCAAGATTATACCCTAGAGCTCTTTGGATCAACAGTTTGGTGTATCTGATATACGGGATCTTGGTGCCAAGCTTATTAAGGAAAGTCATCATGTCGTCCCATATCGAGCTTCAACTTCTATGTCTTTCTTGTTGACCAAAGCCCAAAATATTTGTAGTTCTATGAGCTTGGGATGCTCATGACCACTATCACGTCCAGAAACATATTTTGCAATCATTATGTAGAGGGTTCTTCATGGCTGGGGAATGTTCTTGAGATAAACAGATGAGTGCTTTGTGATAACCCCGGTAGCTTCATCATAGCCGATGTCGATCATGAATTGGAGAACGACCTCTTCAGTTGGAGTGGCATTGAATTGAGTAGGTTCGATGACAGGAATGAGAAGAATGGCCCTCAAATCTGCTGGTGTAATGGTGACTTGTTTGTTGTTAAGTGTCACCGTCACAACATTTTGACCTTTGATCTTTTGCATTGTATGCCAGAATTGGTGAATGTAAATCTCCCTGACAAGAGCGAGTTTGTGAGCATGTTTTGATAAGGGTGAGACTTGAATATCCGCAATCGGCATGAAGACTCGAACAAGAGAAGGTATCAAAATCAACTTTGAGGTTGTTCTTTCCGATCTTCATTGGGTAACCATGAGGTAAGATATCTTCAACAGTGAGAACATTTGGTGCTTCCACATTTTGCATTTGGGCGTCCATGTCGTGATCTGAAAGATATTTAGCCAAAAGAACCAACATATCGAAAGACATTACGTTAGTCAACAGTTGATTTTATTGTCTATTTATTGAATGTGATATGTCGATGATTGTTACGAGTCCAATGTCACTTGTTAGTCCAATAGTGCAAAGACGTCGTGATAAGTTTCGTGAGTTGATTAACTTTGAGTTTTAAAGTCCAAGTTTTCACTTATTTTTCACAACTTATTAAACATTTGAGCTTATTAGTGACATTTTGGTTTCGTGGCGATATGATTTATTTATTTACAAGTTTGCACGCGTAACAATTCATAATTTAGGTTAAAACTAGGCTTAGGCATAAAATTCTAAGTTTATGCGTAAACAAAAAGGTTATACGTGTAAGCATAAGCTTATGCGTAGGTTCTTGACTTACGCGTAAGAAATATTACGCGTAGGAAAAGAGGGCATTAGGCGTAAAGCTTATCGCGTAGCGTATATGGAACCTTACGCGTAAGGCTTACTCGTAAGAGTGAACCTTATGCGTAAAGGTTATGTACGCATATCCTTCACAGTATACGCGTAGTCCCCATTGTAGAACCTTACGCGTAAAGGTTACGCGTAAGATTTCTCTTACGCATAACATTCTACGCGTAAGGTGATCCTTATGCATAGATGTTCAAGTAACCTTGATTCTAAGTTTTTCACGCGTAGAAACCTGAAATAAATTCATCATAATACCAATATTAACACCTACATTCAATATCTATCAGATCTAAACATGAATACATTTCTAAGCAGTTATGCGTAGAGACTTGTTTACGCGTTGACTTTAAACCCTAATATTCAATTTCTACGTGTAAGAGTTCTAGCCATAGGAATGCCACCAAACTGTTTCTGGGTTGTCTTAGAAGTCTAATGAAGTGTTCTATGCAAGTTTTAACATCAACAATGCTATGAATCAAAAGTACCCAAAACGTATGAACTTAAACCCTAAAGTTTAATTCTTTCACAATTAGTGTTTCTGGGCAAGTTATGAGCATGGATATGATCAATTCAACTTATATACAACATTTCTTAACCATCTAATTAACCTAAAACACTCACACAAGAAAGTACCCAATTCACGCATAAACCCTAATTTTCAAAAATCAAACAATTTGTGTTTCTGGGTGAGTTTTAATGATAAAAATGGTATCATTGATATTAGACAAACGTTTTGACACTACCATTTTAACCACAAACACTCAAACTTGATTAGGTGTTCATACGCTTATGCGTAGAACACAAAATCATCCCTAGGTTAAAATTTAACCGTTGATTTTCAAAACGATTCAAAACCCATGTTTATAATCATGTTAAAAACATCAAAACACTTACAAAATGATGATCAGAAACACGGATTGGCCGATGGATTTACCTTTACCATTTACACTCAATGCCCATAACTTCCATTTTGGTTACCAACCGAAAGATATTTGGAAAGAAACTTGACGACACTCCCCCTCGACTTAAGAAATAATGAAATTTTATAAATTTTAGTCCGAGGAGTGTCAGTAAACCAGAAATGTGACCACCATTATCAAAGAAACAACCGGGATGAGTTAATATGCAAGTACAATGTTTTATGAAACCGAAAAATATTTACTTTCTCCCCCACAACACTTGACAGAGAAAAATACTGAATATTGAAATAGTAAAGTGTTGACGGAAGAATTATACTTGCCATGTTACAAGAGATGTAGATAGAAGAATATTTTTTTTGTTTTATCAGATTTTATAATTTTGTATTTTGTTTTTGAAAAATATTTACAAAAGAGGTTTTGGTGTTTGACTGGTTTTAAGAATGTTTTAAAAGTTCATCCAGTTCATCTGGAGTCAAACACCGCATACCAATCCGGTGGACCAACTCATTAAACCTAGGAGGAGCTAAGGCTTTGGTGAGGAGATCTGCCAATTGGTATTCAGTACCCACAAAGTATAATTCAACGGTACCCTTTTCCACGTGCTCCTTGATGAAATGATATCGAAGATCGATGTGCTTTGATTTTGAGTGTTGAACGTAGTTGCACGAGATCGCAATAGCACTTCGATTGTCGCAGATACATCGGGATTACGTCAAATACGTAACCATAGTCTTTGAGTTGTGTTCTCATCCAAATGATTTGAGCACAATACGCCGACATGGCTACATATTCTGCTTCTGTTGAGGACATCGACGTACAATCTTGCTTCTTCGATTACCATGACACCAGTTTATCACCAAGAAATTGTAATGCGCCTGAAGTACTTTTCGTGAATCTAAGCATCTGCGTGATCGGCGTCTGAAAAAGCTATTAGTTCAAAACCAGAATCCTTCGGATACCATATCCCCAAGTTAATGGTTCCCTTGATGTATCGTAGGATTCTTTTAGCCTCTGAGAGGTGAGTTTCATTGGTCTCGACCGATAACGGGAGCAAAGATATACGGCAAAAACAATATCGGGCACGCTAGTTGTTAGATACATGAGAGACCTAATGATACTTCGGTATTTGGTAGGGTCCACCAATTTCCCATGTAAATCAGCGTCTAGTTTCTTGGTATGAGCTATTGGTGTGGCATATGTGTCACAGTTTTGCATTCCAAATTTATGTAACATTCAAGGGCATATTTGGACTGACTTAGGAAAATACCACGGGGTGATTGATGAACTTGCATTCCAAGAAAGAATGTGAGTTCACCCATCATTGACATTTCAAAATGTTTTGTCATTAGTTTTGAAAAAGCGTTTGAGTATTTTAAATGTGTTGACCCAAAAATGATGTCATCCACATAGATTTGAACGATTAAAATGTGAGCCCCGTGATATTGTATGAAAAGTGTAGGATCGACCGAACCTTTGGTGAAATTATTAGCAATGAGGAAGGATGATAACTTATCGTACCACGCCCAAGGAGCTTGTTTGAGTCCGTAGAGAGCTTTGTTCAGTTTGTAAATGTGGTTCGGGAACTCTGGATCAACGAATCCTTCGGGTGGCATAGACTTTCTTTCGGTTGACCATTCGAAAAGCAATTTTGACGTCCATCCGAAAGACCGTTATATTCATATGAGCCGCGAACGGAAATATCGAACGACCTCAAGACGAGCAACCGGAGCGAATGATTCTTCAAAGTCAATACCCTCTTCCTGTCTATAACCCTTAGCCAATAGACGTGACTTGTTTCGATTACAGTTCCTTCAAGCATCAATTTGTTTTTCCAAATCTATTTTAGACCAATGACGAAGACCCCTTTTGGTCTTTCAACCATTCCATACTTCAAGGCGTTTAAACGATTGAGTTCTTCTTGCATGGATTCAATCCGGTTGTCTTTAGTCATTCGTCTTTAATGTTTTTAGGTTGATTGGCTGACGGTGAGTGCATAAATGCAATGTTCACCATCTGTGTGAAGACGTTGTCTCGTTACGACTGGTTGATTCGGGTTACCAATAATATTCTCTAGAGGATGGTCTTTTGTCCAACGATGAGTGGAAGGTTGATGTTGATATACAATATGCAGATTGGGAGGATTCAAATGGCTGGTAGATGATTCCGCTACATCAGGTGTAGCAGTTTCATTAGCAAACAGGTTGAAGAACGCATTTGGATCAAAATCTGCAGGTGGGGGTACTTCATTGTTCAGAACATCATCAGCTGGTTCAGCGTCGTTGGATGCGGTTTGTTCAACTGTTGTTGTAGAGTCAGCTGGTGGTGCTTCTTCATTAGTTGTTGTAGCAGTGTATCGGTATTGGAATATGATCGGGTTGAGCAGCGGAAACATTGGATACACACGAGCACGTTCATCAATATCGTCACTAAACAGAGGAGCAAATAGCTTTTCCATTTTTTGATGAGTAAGCTGGGGGCTTGGTTCAGCTGATGATGGGGTTTGAGGTAAGTTTAAACGGTTATGACCGGGTTCCAAGTTGTTATACTCGAAGCCATTTCGATAAGCTCATCGAAATTTGCATGAATCGTTTCCATAACTTTGTTTTGTACTGACGATTCCGGATCCGGCAACCTTTAGAATTGTCACAAGATCCAATAAAGACTCCAATGTCAGCTTTGGCTTTGAGCTTTCCAAAGTCATCACGATCATTATTCGGGTAGCAAAGGGATCCAAATACATGAAAGTGTTTGAGATTCAGTTTTCGGTTGTGGATAAGCTCAAAAGTTGTTTTGTTGTGGCGTTTTGTAATCATTGAGCGATTCTGAGTGTAGCATGCGGTTGAGACGACTTCACCCACAAGTAATCGGAAGTTTAGCATTGATTAACATCGTTCTGGCAGCTTCCACTAACGTACGGTTTCGTCTTTCAACAACTTCGTTTTGTTCTGGGGTACGTGCAATTGATGTTTGATGCTCAATTCCCACTTTCTCATAATATTCACGAAGAGTTTGATTCACAAATTCAATTCCTTTGTCTATTGAATTTGTCCGACGGTGTTCGGTGAACTTGAATTTTCGTGAGAAGGTGATGATCATCGTGGAGTTTGATCTTTACTTTGAAGAAAATAAACCCAAGTCCATCTGGAGTAGTCATCTATAATTACCAAGATGTAGCATTTACCATTAATCGTCTGCACGTGCATCGGGCCACACAAATCCATGTGAAGAAGATGAAGCACATGCTGAGAGCTGTGTTCCACCTTTGAAGGAAAATGAGCACGAGTGCTTTTTCCTTGTTCATAAGCTGAACATAGGTGATCTTTAGAATACCGGAATCTTGGGAGACCTTCAACAAGTTTGTATCGAGCAAGGTTGGTTATGGTTTGAAAGTTTAAATGTGAGAGACGTCGGTGCCATAGCCAAGATTTTGTAGATGTTGCCTTTGAAAGGAGACATATTGGAGATGAAGCAATCATGTCTTGCATTGAGATTGTGTATAAACTTGAGTTGCGGGTGCCAGACATAAGATCGTTTCCTTGTAGATCACGAATGAAACAAGTTTTCTCCCAAAAAGCAACTTCCAGATCTCCATCACCGAACTGACCTACTGAGAAGAGATTGTGACCGAGACCTTCCACATAATAAACCCTGCTAATTTCGATGTTACCATTGATGTAATCTCCATAGCCCATGATAGCTGCAAAGTGATCATTCCCGAATCTGACAGTGCCAATGAACTTTGCAATAAAGTTAGATAACAGATTGAGATTGCATGTCATGTGTCGGGAACATCCGCTATCAACAATCCAAAGGATGATCTGTATCACCTGCATTACACACAGATGACACAGATGGAATAGAAGTAGATGTGGAACCCGAAGAGTTAGAGGGTTCCAGAGCAGTTATAGTAGAAACACACATATCAATGATTTTAGGTATCCATTTAAATCCTAGTGTATTATGTAACCATTTCTTCCATCTCCAACTAGTCTTTGCTTTAGTCTTAGTGAATGAACTAGGTGGTACTATGTTCCTTGGAGGTGATAATAGAGCTATAGGGACATCAATGCTTTTCTTAGAATCTAAAGAGGGCGGTTTACCAAGCACAGACTTATAAGCTTTAGTGGGCCTAGTGGTATTCCGTTTCTTAGGATTCCGTAAACGAGACAAGATAGTTTTAGCAACACATTTATCATGACAATCCGAAAGCATACTTTTACGACATATAACACAAGAAGCTTCAGACTTAACATCAAAAGTACTTAAAGGTTCAGCATTCGTTACATCACTTTTTCCATTACATTTGTCAGACGCAATATCTAAAGTGGGTGCAACTTTAGTTTTATTCAAAGTCCTAGGGTGTTCTTCTACTTCAGCATTCTTTATTGTTCTTTTCTTACGATGCAACTTCCTATTCTTCCTTATATTGCTCCTAGGCTGTGAAGTGCAGGCGTTGGGAAAAGAGGAAATTATTCCTGTTTCAGTAGAGGGAAGCACATAAGTTTCTTGTGGTTTGTCATTAGATGTTCTAGAGTCATTTTGAATCTGTTTGGGTGCAGATACTACAATGTTACTATCCTTATCTTTCTTAAGTTTCACCACCTCTGCCTTAAGATCATGGATAGTGTGTAACAAATTAAGATTTTCAGTCGATGAGACCATCTCGTCGTAAGACATCTTTCATGTATGCAAGATGATCATCAAGGTCTTTTGGCGCTTTAGACGAGTCTTTTGAGTAAATCAGATATGACAGTATGGTTCTTTTTAATTTTTGAAATTTCTTGTTCATATTTTAAGATTTGACACTTCAAAGACGTGTTTTCATCATCCAGTTGCTCAGGTGTTGAGTTAAAGGTTTTTGCTTGCAACTGAGAGATTTTGTTTTGCGAAGCGAGTTCACGAGAATGACAATCTTTTTGACACCATTGAAGACGACGTTTTGCATTTGAAAGCTCGTTTGCCAATCGTTCATTTTTAGCTTTTAAAGACTTGATTTGTGACACAAAATCAGTATTCTCAACATTTGCAACAGAATCAACAGAATCAGTAGAGATATAATCAAATGCACGTGCAAAAGAATGAAGTAACACAACATTATGGATATCAGCAAAGATAACATCTTCCAAGAGTCGATCAACATCTTTTCTCAACATTTTCTTTTTACGTTTTGTATTTGAAATCAATGTTTCTGTTTTCTCGAAAACGATTTTCATCAATCCAAGTTCCTTATGAAATTCCCTTTCCCAATACAATGCACAATTTTTCAAATTTTTAACATGGGGTAAAATTCTTTTCTGAAAAATATCTCTTTGTTCTCGCTTTGAGGCGATTGAAAATGTTCAACTTTTATTTCAGAATGAAATTCAATCTCACGTTCTAAAAGTTTGATGTCAGAAGTGAAAATGTCAAAGTATCTAAGAATTTGACGATTTTCGGGTTTTGAATTTACTTCACTGAGTGAAGGTAAAGGACCATAAATTTGTGCATAATTTGGTTGGGGAGCAACATTAGAAGACTCAGACATAGGTGTGATAATCCTAAGTGTGTTAGAAGTATCCTTTTGTGTGACGAAAGTGACAGCTTTTGAATAGTTAAATGGTTTGTTATAAACAACATTTTCTAGTTTTGATCGACTCTCGTCTTCTGCATCTAATTCCTCTTGACGTATTAAATATGTTGAGAAAAGATATTGAGGCATGTGATAAACCTGGCTCTGATACCACTTTTAGGTTCCCATATTTGTAACACAAGCCTCAATATGTAAGAAAGAAAGATAAGATGATCGGTTGAGCAACACAAGACACTATGCGTATGAAATAAGACAAGTTATGCGTATGAAATGAAATGAATTGAACAACCAACCCTCAAGTGAGGGTTTACAAGGATTATTTATAGGGCAAGGAGCTAGGGCAACACTACTAGCATCCTTCCCTTCTTATGGGCTTGGGCCAAGGCTCATGGGCCTTCTACACAAGCCTTAGCTTAATAACTAACGTAAAGGCCATAATTAAGATAACTATTACATAATAATTACTAACACTTGAATTCTAGTTTAGGAGTGATTCCAACAGTCTACGTTAAATTAATGTATATATTAATTAGGGCTTTTACTCTCTCAATTGAAAGTGAGCCACATACATCGATGAATCGATTGCGTAAACCCATAATTAAAATATACTAAATAGCACATAATTGATTCATTAATATATATAATTGGAGTCTTCCCCAATTCAAGATTTATCGTAAATAAACATGTGATAAATATATCTTAACAATTAAACAATATCAAAGCAACTATCCATGACAAACATGCATGTATTATCATGGATATATTATAACAGTTATACAAATAGTCACAAGATCGCATATTAAAATTCCATGTCACATAACAAATTATTCATGAATTAATCACGTAAAATATATATTAATTCTAGGTTTCGATAAGGTTAGCAAAAAAATTTCAAACCCTAAAAAATTTTAATGTG
Organism: Chrysanthemum makinoi; assembly: GCA_910596185.1. Taxonomy (NCBI): domain Eukaryota; kingdom Viridiplantae; phylum Streptophyta; class Magnoliopsida; order Asterales; family Asteraceae; genus Chrysanthemum; species Chrysanthemum makinoi. The sequence goes on along the minus strand of OU343219.1, from coordinate 174,333,115 downwards.
TGTCGACTAAAAAAAAATAATGGGGTACGCCCCAAAAAAAAAATCCAAAACCCTAGATTAACCATATCAAACAACATATAATTATTCGTTTTTTACGCGTTTAGTAATTAATTACTCATTAAAACCAATGACTCGTGATGCCACTATTGGAATTATATAACATGACAATCAATAAATAATCACAAAACATCAAAGTATACATGCGGAAGCGTATAGGAAAGATTAACGAATAATTAATTAACATAAACAAGAATATGCGTACCTTACTTGATTCTAGCCGAACAAAAATCAAATCCACAAACTAGCAATTAGGAAGAACCCTAATTTAATTTAATTAGGATTATATGAATTACCACTTACCGTTTTGTAATTCAATCCAAGAATACTAACAATATTGTGTTAGTACCACTTTCTTGTACACACGTACTATATCGAATTAAAGGAATGCTAGTTTTAATCAAACAAATAACTTGGTTTGGAAAATCAAAGTGATCGACCACCTAAAGGGGTTGTCGACCGGTTTTAAGCTCAAAAACACACACAAACTTTTTAGGTTTAGCTTAATGAGTACAAGAGATAAATTACAAACACCCTTGGTTTTGTATTTATACCCAAACTAACTTGGTGAACAAGTTTGAGTTGTAGTTGGGTTGGGTTGGGTCTCCTTGGCCGATCGGTGCTAACCATCCCCAAGGGATTCCGGAACCTTCCCAATATTTACAACTTAGTCCTTTTCCAATTACATTTAACGATCGTTAGTCCATTACAACTAATTACTTAACGTCCGTTAGTTATTTCGTTTAATTAATAAATAAATACAACTATTACATTTAATTATTAACTTTAATTCTCATACGTAAAGTGTGCAATCCCGTGGTCTCGAGTTCGATCCTAACTCACGTCTACTAATTTATATCCATAAAACCAACAAAGTTCTCCATTATGATACATTCTACGCAACCATTTCATAATCCGTATGATACTTCAACCTCTCTTGATCCTAAAGCCCTAAATGTTGAATTATTAAATATCAAGTATTGGTGAAAAAATGGGTTGGTCGATTGAGTTGGGTAATGAGTCTAAGGAGAATAATCTTCAATGTGGGTAAAATGGGTAATTTTGGGTGCTAGTCAAATGAGTTATTTTGGATTCATTTTAAAGCAGATCGAGTTAGGTTGACCTCCCATTTTTTGGAGGTTAATTGACGTTTTATGTTAGTAACAATAACTTTTACTATATACACTAAAAGATTAATGTTTGCAATATGGTCATCCTTACATTTAACACTAAAAGATCCATGGAACATGCAAAACATTAAATATAACATGTATTAGTCCATAAAAATAGTGTGAAAGTACAATTTTGAGATACCAATTTAGGATATCATCTTATGTTTGTGTATACACTTGAAGTAAGACTTGTGTGAAAGTATAATTTTATACCAATTTAGGATATCATCTTATGTTTGTGTATACACTTGAACTAATACTTCAAAAAAGCTAACATTGCTAAAACTAAATTTTATTGTTAAAAACCAAGACAATGTATCATTCATAAAATGCATAAGGAATGTGGTCAAGAATAGTGATGGTCGTAATTGTAATTTAGTTTTTTTAGAATGACAATGCAAGTGATTTAGTAGAGCACTTCAAGTGACAATGGGCCGTATTAAACGTTGAGAATTTGGAAGAAACGACTAGTAGGATTGTCATTTCATCATTTACGGAGAATCTTTTTGTAAAATTGTCATGTTATTATTTACGGAAAATTGTTTTAAGATTCTTATTTTTATGAAATTCATCTCTGTTTTGTAATGTAGAATATATATGCAATCATTTCTATTATCAAATGATCATTTATATCAGTATGTTTTAAACCTATTGTTTCTGGGTAAAAGGTCAAAGTCCCGGTAAATATATTACTCCAAAAAACGTTTAAGTACAAAGGATATGAGTGAATCATATATCTCAGCCCGTTACATAGGCGAAAAACTTACATAACAAGATACTTCCTATTCTCTATACAAGAAAATAAACCACTACTCAAAAGGTAACATTAGACTCCTATGAAAACAAAATTACTTCTTACCAAGGCCTTGGAGCTTGATACCATACGTGTCATAATAAGCATCCAAATTCCCTGGAAGATCGTAGACATGATCCGCATAGTCATCATAATCATCTTCAAGATCATGACCACCACCAAATTGGTTCATTGAATCATCAAAAGTGTTCACAACCTCCTCTTCATCACTATCGGAGTCAACAATCTCTCCCACCTTAGAGAATGGGTTAACCCTCTTAGTAGAAGAAGTAGATGGAAAATCCTTTTTATTACTTGGATAATCAACCTTTTTAATAGGATTACCATCATCATCAACAAGAGTAGCTTTCCCATCAATAAGAAGCTTTCCAAAATCCCCAATTTTCTCAACAATAGGGGTAGGACCAACCTCTTTAGCTTCCATTGAATCACTCACAAGAAGTTCTTGTGATACATTCCCGGTCTTAAGAGACCCAACCTCCTTAGCTTCCATTGTACTACCAGAATCCACTACATCAGTAGGAGTGCTACATTCATCAGTATCGACCATATTAAGTGCAGCAAAAAGAGTAGATGTAGAAATCTTTGTCTCACTCGTACTAGCCACTTCCGTGGCTTTCTTCTTTGTATTCTCCACCTTCTTGGGGGGGAGGCGCTTTAGGTTGATACCTAAACTTAGGACCCACACCAGGTTTAGTAAAACCTCCCTTACTTGGAACACTATGACCACAATTCCTACCCTTATTCTTGTTATTGACAGTTTGAAAACCATCACTAACACTCTGTTTAGGCTGAGTAGGAGGTGGAACATATTTAGGACAATCAAGCAGCGTATGACCAAAAAGCTTACACGTATCACACCTTGGTGGTTTCCATTCGTATTCAACCCGGATCTTTTCAATAGCATAACCCGATCCATCCAGTAAGGGTATCTCAACAGTGAGACTCTCTCTAAGAACCTTATCCGTCCGAACTTCAATCAAGCACCTAGCAAAACTACTGCGGCCCCAAGAATCTAAGCACATTTGACTAGTGTGAGAATCTAGCATTTTCGGCGTACCAATCAATGTAGCAAGGAGACTGAGACCATCGTCAGAAAACATAACAAGAGGAACATCATGAAATTTAACCCACACCGGAATGTTAGTCAAATCCTCTTTAAGCGGATTTGTATTCAACGTCCAAGTTTTAAGAATAATTGGCACATTCCTAATCATCCACGGTCCGTTTTCAAGAACATCATCAACACCTTTTCGAGTGGAAAACTTAAAGAAAAAGAAACCTTTAGAATTCATCATAACCTTTTGAATACCATACTTGGCCCATGTATTACGAACATAATAATCAACGACCGGAAAAGCAATACGTTTACCAAGAAAATAACCATAAAGGGTATTCTCAATTTTAGAATTTACCTCCTTTACGAATTTCATAGGAACGGAGAGATCCACCCCATTAGACTTGTTACTACATTCCAACCTACGAAAATTAGACTTGCGCTTCGTAGAATCAATGGACGTAGCACCCGCATATGAAACCGGCTTCACACTCGGGACACCCATTGGATGGGGCTGAATATGAACTTTGGGAGACGAATTAGAAGCAACATTAGTATCATTGACCACATTCTTCACATTCGTTACTTCAACACCACACATAGCCTCTTCAAAAGTCTTACACGCCTCCAAAACAACCGGATCAAGACAATAATTCGGCTCAGCCTCATTCCCACTGTTATGGTTCATTGTCGATGGTAGAAACGACTCACCAAGACTAACAGTAGGGTACGGAACAGTTACAATACCATAAGATTCGACACCCATAGCAGAAGCCACCTCCACAATCGACACATGGTTAGGGTTTGAATTATGTGGAACCGGCTCCACATGAAGTTCACAAGTAGACGCATTAAAATGACTTGAAGACGCTGAAGTCACATCCCCACGAGAGGCAACATCAGAAGCGATCATACCAACAGTATTAGCAATCGTAGATTGTATTGGTTCACCAGAACCTTTAGATGCACTATTATTGTTTAGAAACCCCTTCTCCATCTCTCTTAAACCACTAACAAAGCAATAGCAGCAGCAACCATAAGCAGTCGAACAACCTATTGTTAAGAGCATCCACAATGGTGAAGCTTTATATAGGTCCATAATCATTAATTTATAAACCTTTTGATGTTATAAACCTATGTTCATTATGCTTAAACCTTTTTCAACTCTTCAAATGTTTCATAATAACACATGCATTAAATTATGAATAAGTTTAAGAATATGAACCTTTTCATGCCACATGTATATGAAACAAATGATCACTATGGTTAAAATAAAAGATAAAGCTTTATATAAGTTTTAGACCTTTTAATGAAACTACCATAGTGGATAGTGTTTAGTTAAATACATGTTTTCAACTATACGTGGAATTCAATGTAAAAAACAAAATCATAAAGATAGCATGCTCATTGGGTGGGTTTTGGGTCATGCTTTTATGTAACCTCTTCAGGCTATGTTACAACTATATAAATGACACGTTTATTAGCAACTTTTTTTTTTCATTTTACTTGGTTTCTTTTAAAAATTTTAGGTGTTCACGGAATGAATATGGACTAGTCAAGTGTTTGACGTAGACTACATACATTTACTCTTCAAGACTATCTACAACGTGGAGAAGACGGTGCATGAACGTTTATTATTTTAATTGTTACAAACTCAATTGTTTATCAAATAATTCACTTATTACTTTTTATTTGTTTCATATATTAATGAAACAAGGTCCAAGAGGTATCTTTAATATACATATCACATGATTTTTTTTTTTTTTTTTTTTTTAAATGATCTATATACTATTTATAATGGAGGGATCACCATCTCTCTTCTATTTTTTTAAGATTTCCATATATAGATTTTAAGCAAATACAACTACTTAAGCTATATGTACAATTACTTTATGCATAAACACATACATATATTGACTGGTCAACATTTGTAATTAATGTCATATTTAAAACACCCATTTGATAAAAAGTATAAGACTAAAATACACCGTTGGTCCCTAAACTTGTTTATGCGCATCACAATGGGACAAACTTGAGCATTATCATCGTGGGGAGTCCAAAACTTGGGTTTTTAATGCCAAACTCGTCCCTTGACAACTAATGCCAAAGTCAATGTCTGATTTTTGTTTTGTAGTCGAGGGTATTTTAGTCCAAACACATTTATACTTTGTCTTCAATTTAATTCTCAGAATCATACATTGATGCTCTCTGTTCCTTTCAGCTCCCTGTTTCTAGCTTTGAAAGCAAAGGGTTTTGAGATGAGTGCTCCAACAGGACAAATATCAATAACGTTCCCTGAGGAGCAGAACATTGACTCCATGCCAATCAGGTCTAATTAGGTTTGCGTGTTTGGCGGCAAGAGACTAAATAACTCAGAAAATGGCATCTTTGTCTTCCCTTTCAAAGATACCGGCACCAATGATGATGGCAGGGTTTTTAGCATTTGAAAGTGCCGAATGGAAGAATGGCGGCCCTCGACAATTTCAACAAGAGTTTCGTGGCCTCGTGCAAGATGCTCATGATCATAGTTGAAATCAGCAGGAGCGCCAATGTAGCCTACCTTAGCTTGGGTGGCTCTAACCGTTTTGCGGATTCTGGCATTAATCATAGCAGCTTCCACCCTTGGCTGGAAATTTTACATAACTTGCCAATTAATAAAAGAAATAAAAAATTAAAGGGTAATAAACACAGTTTACAATTTTGAAGAACATTACACGGGTACCAACTAGAAGAAAACAATCACTTTTCCAATCCTTGGATAATGCTATTTAGAAGATATCCTAACGAATTTGCTTTGTGTTCTTACCATTTCCTTCACACCATATGTTATTGGATCCCAATTTGTTCAAGAAGTCTTTTAGTAAGATCATAGATTCAGCATCTCTGAAGTTTACCAAAGAACTCCAACAATTTCCTCAGTTTGACTTGATGGATGACCTCAACCACAACAAAGAAGAGCATCACGCCGGCCACAGTCGAAAACCGCCCATCACACCATGAATCATCGGGTCCTTTAGTCTCGTCTCTTCAAACCATCATAATGTAAACGAAGTTTTATCCGAAATCCACCTCATTAATGTCCCGTGTTAGGTCAAATAGAAACTCATAAGTAATAATAGAGAACATTTTATAATTCAGTCGCATGTCGCCAATACCATGAAGAAGGTGAAGAAGTGAAATATGAAAAGGAAAGTACCTCATTCAAGCGTGGTACAATGCTTATGACTTCGGACCTCGCTATCAATACGGATGTTGGAACCAACAACATCAGTAACATCAATGCTCTCTGTTCCTTTCAGCTCCCAGTTTCTAGCTTTGAAAGCAAAGGGTTTTGAGGTGACTGCTCCAACAGGACAAATATCAATAACGTTCCTTGAAAGTTCAATTATCAAGTAGCACCCTAGATAGGTACAATTTGCATCTTGGGCTTTTTTATATATTACCATCATTGAATGCTCTGAGAAACTGGGAGCTGAAAGGAACATAGAGCATTGTCTTCAATCTATAAATGTGTTTGGACTAAAATACCCTCGTCTACAAAACAAAAATCAGACATTGACTTTGGCATTAGTGGTCAAGGGACGAGTTTGGCATTAAAAACCCAAGTTTTGGACTCCCCACGATGATAATGCCCAAGTTTGTCTCATTGCAATGCGTAAGAACAAGTTTAGGGACCAACGGTGTATTTTAGTCAAAGTATAATTTATAAAACACAATGTACAAACTATTTGAAGCACAAATACTAAAAAGCATTACACATACAATTAATACACTATTTAATTTACCCATTCACAAAAATATACAACTATTTAATCACAATGTACAATCTAATCAAACTACTAAGCCAATCATTTAAAAATAAAGCAATTAGGCTGCCCGTAGTGGTCGGTCGATGGTTCGGTTCTAATAGCCGTTATACCGACTAAGTCGCCACCATTGCAACATGAGGGTCGAACTGGGTCGGTCGGCTCCAAAATTGACGAAAGGTAATTGTACTGAAGTAAAGAATCAAGATTTTGTTTGTGGTAGCTTCGGTTAACAGGAGATGAATTATTTCCACGGTTATAACTAAAGTTATTGTTATTTGTAATTTAATTGTTTAATAAAAGTATGACCGCATAACATTACATTGTCAGAAAATATAATCACAGGGTACCCGCCCCCTCCTAGTAATAGATTATGAATCACAGCCTACTTTTACTTATATTTTCTATGGACTATTAGGTGTGCACAGAATGAACATTCGCTATCAAATTGATTAGCGCTCACATACTTTATTGGCTATTCAAGACCATCAAATTTGGAGACGAAAATGCGTTGACGTTTATTATTTTAATTGTTAAAAAAATCAATTGATTATCGAATAATTCACGTATTATCTCATTGTTTCTTTCATATATTAATGGAACATGTTTACGTTCGTTTTTTTATTATCTCTTTTTTATATTTTTTAAAAACCCCGTGAATCTACGGGTTTTTAAGCTAGTATATTGTGTAAATCCAAAGCATTTATGTTATTATACGTAGTAAATTAAAGTGAGACCGTAATTAAATGCAATTAATATTGCATTAACAAAACAAATTATGGTAATAATAAATTCAATAAATGAATATGAAATCATTTTACAATTGCAAACTCATTTCCAAATTTTGAAACATCTTCAATTTCTCTATCCGAGCACTTTCTTTAACCATTCTAACTCTACCATTTCTATCCACCATTTGTCAATCAGTCCGTTTTGATATCGAGTCGGGCAAAATCAAATGCATGCTTGAAGACATCAAAATTGATTCTGTGACGGTCGGTAACTACTATATAGTTAATCCAAATGAAGGACATCCCTTACCGGAACATTATCAAATCACTGTCACGGTAAATCTACACACATTATTTGCAGTTTTATTTACAGCTGCCTTTAATTTGTACTTTGTTGTAAAATAGGTGCATTCAGCACAGGGAAAACTTTATCACCGCGCGGAGGGAGTGACATCAGGACAATTTGAATTTGAAGTAGAAGAGGATAAGGACCATACGGCTTGCTTTACAGCCATCAAGCACCAGCCACCGGTCAACATATCTGTAGACTTTCACTGGAGCTATGGAATGCTTACTGGAGATTGGACTAATGTCGCCAAGAAAGGCTCGGTAGATGTAAGCATCTTTTATTTAATATTAGAAAATATACCTGTTCCTCTCTAGCTGGGTTACATTGACGGGGTCCTCTTGTATGCATTACTTGAAGGCAATGGAAATAGAGTTAAAGAAAATGCAGAACATGGTTGGCTCAATTCGTATAGAGATGTTTTTACTTCGAATAAGGTTAGTCTATTAAAATGGTTGGAAATTCACATGTTTCCCGTAAACAGTATATATATGCACATATATGATTTGTTTGCATATGCAGTTTCCAAAACAATATTACATGGAGCCGTGTGGCTGCATCATCTGACAATTGTGACATTATTTCTAAACTTGGTACATAATTGTAAAATATTAATTCTTTTTATATGTATGTTATGTCTTCAGGCAACAAGAGACGGTAGAGCTAACCAAGAAAACAAATTCAACAATAGGTTACATGAGTTTGGGTTCATTGTGTTTTTGCTTGTCTGTTTCGGGCTTGCAACTATGGCATCTGAAGTCGTTTTTCGAAAAGAAGAAGATCATTTGACTATGTTTTTGACGATTTTTCCTTCTGATTTCTTGTATAAGTGGTTTTACCGGTGGCGTGGCCAGAAAGTTTTAAAATAATATATCAACTCAGATGACAATCACATTAAGATATATCCAGATACCATACAACTCTACATCTCTCATCACATCAACTTCTTAGACAAAGAAAATTCAATATGGTTATCACAAGAAAGCCCTAATAATCAAGGTTTTTAAAACCAAACCAGACATCAAACTGGTTTATCTCCCGGTTCCTGAGTTTTTCCGGTTCAACCAGTCGAACCGGCCAGTTCGGTCCAATTTTCGAAACATGCTAATTATCTTAACTACCTGTAAAGAGCCAATAAAAACTCTTAATCTCTAAACTTTCTTAAATTTGGTCTATACCCATTATACCCTTGTAAATTACTTTCCTTAATACCCCTTCTTTAAAATGAAAACTTAAATGAAAAAAAGCACACGTTAATCTATACTATCTATAATAGAAAAGGGGTGAGATCAATAAAGATCACATAAAAATTAAAGATCAAATGGACAATTATCAACCATTCATTTTTTATCAAATCAATTAAATTCACTTTCACCCTTATATTTAAAAATTAAATATCTCACAAACCGTTAATAGTTAGATAAAAACTAATTATACCATTCTTGCGAAGAATAAAATTATCTTTCTATAAAGATCCAATATTGTATACTTTCGACGAACTTATTTTTTTATCGTTTTTTTGGGTTTCGATATATTCACTATAAATGAAAATTTTAAAAATACTCTTTATGTTAACACAACCCGTAAAACCCTAAAACCCTAACCCCTAAATCTAAAAAACCCTAACCCCTAAACTTTAAAAAACCCTAACCCTAAACCCTAAAACCCTAAACCCTAAACCCTAAACCCTAAACCCTAAACCCTAAAACCCTATTCGAAATTTTTTTTTCTTTTTTCTTTTCTCTCTCCTGGCGAAAATGGCGACTCGCTTTTTTTGAGTGGCGATTCAATAACTGGTGATTCTTGTTGTTGTTTGCTACGATTTCACTCCGTAATTCCTCTTATTTAACACTTAATCTACCCTTGTTGCTATGCCAAACGAATCCTCAAAGCCCCCAGATCCACCAATCGATCAAGCTGAAGAGGAGTTTCATACTCCTTCAATGATGACGTCATCAAAAATTCGCCATAGCCCTAATTCGTCCATGAATGAAGAAATTAAACCTACTAAAGCTCGGGGTAGGTTAAGGAAGGCTTCTAATCTTCATTCTGGGGTCCGTATCAAAATCAAATCACCTCCATCAGCTTCTACTGGTGCGGGATCGATACTAAAAAGACTTAGGTCTTCTAAGGTTGCTGGGAAAGGTAGGAATCGTGTTGTTTCTGGTGATGATGTGCAAAAGGAAGGTAAGCGCTCAATTTCTACTCCATTAGATGATGTTCTTACTAAGGTAATTGATAAAATTTCATCAGATAAGGTAATTACTAGTCAAATGGTGTTTAAGGAAGGTGTTAGTGATGTTCCTGGTCATTCTTCTGAATTTGTTATGCTTAATAAACATAGTAGTAAGGATAAAATGGTTGGTAATGATTCTTTGATTTATGAAAATGATGGTTCTTTTATCAAGAAGCCTGTTGAGATTGTTAGTAGGGAAAATGATGTTGTTGATAAGCAAGGGAGTGATAAGGTGGAGTTTCAGGAGGATTTTAATATGTTAGATGCTAGTGTAGATCCTTGTTTAGCAAGTAAGGATGCTAGTAGTCATAATGTGGCTGGGGCAGAGCATGTTATTGATGAAAGCATTAAGAAAACTAGCAAGGATGGGGGTGGTGGTGTTAAGGGAGTTTCTGAGTTTGTGTTTGGTTCTAATAATGGGGGTAATGGTATTCTTGGTAAGCCTCCTGTGGGTATGTCATCTGTACAATTTGGGCCAAGCTTGTTTCATAGGAATGGTTCTACTAATGTGTGGTCTGTTAAGAATGTGGGGGTTAAGGCTGTAAACGCTGATGGTTCGTTGAACATTGATTCGTTTGCTGAGAAAATGAAGAAAGGAGCAGAGGATAGGGAGCTTCTTATGCAATATGTTCCTCAATCTGTTTCTAAGTTAGGTAATGGTAGTAGGAGGATAGATATTTCTGTTGAAGATATAAAGAAGGGGAGTGAAGCTTGTTCTTTGCAGTTGTATGGGTATTTTGTAGGGACATCCATGGATTTTAGGGTGGTAAATGCTAATTTGAGTAAGATGTGGAGAGTGTATGATATAGAAGGAATTACTAAGACAAATGCAGGGGTTTACTATTTTAAATTTAAGAGTGAGGCGGGGATGAAAGCTGTTCTTGAAAGCGGTCCATGGATGGTCAATAATGTACCTTTGGTGCTTAATGTGTGGGAACCAGGGATATGGCTTGAAAAAATTGAACCAAGCACGATTCCGATTTGGGTTTGTGTTTACAATATACCATTAGAGCTTTGTAATGGTAATGGCTTAGGTAAGATTATGAGTGGGGTGGGAAAACCTATGCTTATGGATAAAATGACAAGGGAGCGATGTTTAAAGAAAACGGGAAAATTGGATTTTGCTAGATGTTTGGTTGAGGTTGATGCAGTTGATGAATTACCTAGCTCTCTTGAGATTGCTTATCCTCCAATAGGTAATAGACCTGCTAAGGTAGGTAGATTGGATGTAAAATATCAGTGGAAGCCGCCGTTATGTACTCACTGTAAGACATTTGGGCACTCAACAATTGCGTGTAAAATTAGGCCAAGAACAGAGGAAGAAGTGGCAGCCAAAGTTGCTTCGAATGCTGCCAAGGTTAAGCTTAATGAGTCAATTAATACTGCTGGCGAGGGTCCTAATGATGATGGTTTTTCTGTTGTTGGCAAAAAGAATAGGCCGGTTGCGGTTCAGGCTAATGGGGTGCGGGCCAATGGGAGTGGGAATTCTAGAAGTATTAGGGATGCTGGTTTTCAGAATAGAAGATTTCAGAGTAATGGTAGACAAGGGTATGGAAATGGTGGGGTTAGTTTTAATGGTCAAAAGAGATTTGGGGGGGCAGTGCAGAAGAATTTTTATCAGCAAAAAAGTAATGCAAATGCAGGTAATAATGCTTCTAAAGGGAAATCGGTGGCTAAGGATAGTACTGGTGGTGGTACAGCTGCTCTTAACAAGGCAGTTGGTGGGATGGTTAAAAAACCAGAACTTGCTTCTGCTTTTAATCATAATTTCAGGCCTAAAGTTCTGGTGAGAGGCTCAAGTTCTGGTAAAGATGCTTTTAATTTGTGTAATGAAAATGTTCCAGTTAGTAATCCTTTCCAAGTGCTTGATGATCAAGAGATGATTGATAAGGATAAAGCAGTGGAAGATGCTATGGATGAGGAGTATATCAATGTGGTTTGGCCAAAGTTGAAGCAAGATGTTATTAATGTTATGGAAACTGGAATTTACCCGTCAAAGGAAGTTAGGCTGGGATGGTCTCTTCAACAAATGGACTTTTTCTATAATAATTGTCATGGGTTTGGTTTAGACCCCTCATTTGAAGATGATGATGTGGCTACAGATGATGGTGGCATGGCTAATGATATGAGGCCAGAGGATGAGGTGTTGGAAGCCCGTAATAGTGGAAATGATGGGGCTGCTTCAGATAAAGATGTTTCCAATGTTTAAAGCTTTCTCGTGGAATGTTAGGGGTCTCAATAACCTCTTAAATCAGAAGCAAGTGACTGATCTGCTGCATGAAGGTAATTTTAGTTTATGTGGTCTTCTTGAAACCAAAGTTAAGAAGAGAAATCTGCATAATATTTGCTCTACTGTTTTTGGCAATTGGCATTGGGTTACGAATAATGCTTCTTGCTCTGATGGCACGAGTATTATTGCTGGGTGGGATCCTAACGCTGTTAGAGTCATGGTTATTAGTCAGTCCCCCCAATTATTGAATTTGTATGTTGAGTCTGTTAATAGCCAACATAGATTCTTTTGTTCTTTTATATATGCCCATACTAGAGCTAGTGGTCGGAAGGCGTTGTGGAGGGATTTGGTTTGTCATAGTTTGGTGGTCAAGGATAAACCATGGTTACTGATGGGTGATTTTAATGTTATTTTGGATCCTTCGGAGAGGTCTGCTGGTTCTTCTTCATTTACACCAGGAATGGAAGAGTTTAGAGACTGTTTAGTGGAGATTGGTGTGGAGGATTTGGTGATGTCAGGCCTTAAATTCACTTGGAACAAAAGCCCGGGTAAGACTGATGGTTTATTGAAGAAATTAGATAGGGTTATGTGTAATATGCATTTTGTGGAAATGTTTGTTAATGCCAATGCTCAATTTCTCCCATTTGTGGCATCTGATCATACTCCTGCTGTGGTTGAGATCCCTGTGATGGCTAGAGCTAAACCGAGACCTTTTAAATTTGTTAATTTTTTGGCTAATAAGGTTGAATTTTTGCCTATTGTCAAAGAAGTTTGGGATACACTGATTCCTGGTCATGCTATGTTTTCTGTGGTTTCTAAGTTGAAGTTGTTGAAGAAGCCGCTGAGAAAGCTTAAGTATGCTCAGGGTGATTTAGCTAGAAAAGTTACTGTTTTGAGGCATGAGCTGGAAAGGGCCCAATCCAATATGGTTAATGATTCTCATGATCCTGTTTTAAGAGCTAAGGAGATGGAATGTTTGAAAGCATATAATGAGGCTGTGAGAGATGAAGAATTATTTTTGAAGCAACGTGCTAAAGTAGAATGGTTGAGTGAAGGTGATTTTAATACTAAGTTTTTTCACAAGACTGTTAAGGAGAAGTTGAATAGGAACAGAATTGAAAATGTTGAAGATATGACTGGTGTGTTATACTCTGGTCAACACATTGGTCCTCAGTTTGTTAAACATTTTCAGAGTGTGCTTGGTACTTTTAAGAAAGTTGAACCTTTTGCTGATCCTTCTTCTCTTTTCAGTAAGAAATTGTCCCCGGATGATGCCCTGTTTATGGTTAGGCCTGTTACTAGAGATGAGATCAAGAATGTCTTTTTTGAGATGAATGATGACAAAGCGCCAGGTCCGGATGGTTTCTCTTCTAAGTTCTTTAAAACATCTTGGCCTGTTGTGGGTGATGAAGTATGTATGGCTATTTTTGATTTTTTTAAGAATGGAAGACTTTTGAAGGAAGTTAATGCTACAATTATAGCTCTTGTGCCTAAATCTCAAACTCCGCAAAAAGTTTCTGATTTTAGGCCGATTTCGTGTTGTAATGTTTTGTACAAGGCTATCACTAAGATCATCGCTAATAGGATCAAGGGGTTTTTGGGTGGTCTGGTGGATGATAATCAAAATGCCTTTATTCCGACAAGACAGATTAGTGATAATGTGCTTCTGACCCAAGAGCTCATGAGGAATTATCACAGGGATCGAGGTCCGGCTAAAGTAGCTTTTAAGATTGATATTCATAAGGCGTATGACTCTGTGGAATGGGACTTTATGAAACAGTGCTTGGTTCACTTTGGATTCCACAAAGATATGATTTCATGGATTATGAGTTGCTTGTCATCTCCTTCGTTTACCATTAATGTAAATGGGGATCATCACGGGTACTTTAAGGGGATGAGGGGTTTGAGGCAGGGTGACCCTCTTTCGCCTTATCTTTTCACGTTGGTTATGGAGGTGTTCTCGTTGATGGTTAGAAGGAAGATTGAGGAGGATGGTGAGTTCAAGTATCATTGGAGATGTGACCGTTTGAAGCTTACTCATCTCAGTTTTGCGGACGATCTTATGATTTTCTCTAAAGCTGATGTGCACTCTGTGGATTTATTGAGTTCTGCTTTGAAGGAGTTTAGTGGTGTATCGGGTCTGGTTCCTAATTTAGATAAGAGCTCGGTGTTTTTTGGTAATGTTCCGGAGTCTTTGAAGATGGCTATTTTGAATGTTCTCCCGCTCACTGTTGGTGTTCTTCCGGTAAGGTATCTTGGCCTTCCCCTTATCTCTTCAAGACTTTATAAACACCATTGTAGCAGTCTGATAGATAAGGTTAAGAAGAGAATTCTTAATTGGAAAAATAAATCATTGTCGTTTGCCGGTCGTTTACAGTTAATTAACTCTGTGGTGAGTTCTATCCAAGTTTACTGGTCATCTTCTTTTATTTTGCCTAAAGCTGTTAATGCGGATATTGAGCAAATGATGAGGGGTTTCCTCTGGTCCCATGGTGATTTAGTTAAAGGGCAGGCAAAGGTAAGGTGGAAGGATGTTTGTTTTAGGAAGACTCAGGGTGGGCTTGGTATTAAGTCGTTATGCACTTGGAACGTTTCCCTTATTGCTAAACATATCTGGAATGTTGTATCGAAGAAGGATTCTTTATGGGTTAAATGGGTTAGCTCATATAGGTTGATTGATAGAAGTTCTAATGTTAGAAATTTCTGGGACATTCCTAATCGTAGTGATGTTAGTTGGAGTTGGCGAAAGATCTTGCAATGTAGGGAGATGGTTAGGGACCATATTGTGTATCGTGTTGGCGATGGTTCTGATATTTCTGTTTGGTATGATAATTGGTTGTTTATTGGCCCTTTATCGCAATTTATTACTAAAAGAGATATCTTTGAAGCTGGTATGTCTTTAAGTGCTAAAGTTTGTGATGTGGTTGAAGATGGTGATTGGAAATGGCCTGAAGTATGGAGAGATAAGTTTTCGTTCCTGTTCCATCTTCCGCCTCCCTTATTGTTTCATGATAGAAAGGACAAAGTTTTATGGAAGTCTAATGATGGTCAGATTGGTCATTTTTCTGTTAAGAAGGTTTGGTCTGATCTTGCTGATTCTAGAACTGTTGTTCCATGGTATAAGCTTGTTTGGTTTAGCCAAAACATCCCGAGACATGCGTTCATTTTTTGGCTTGCAATCAGCCTTAAATTGAAGACTCAAGATAGAGTGGCTGTTTGGCAGGGTTTTCGTGATGTTAATTGTTCTCTGTGTGGTAATGTTTCTGAATCTCATCATCACTTGTTCTTTGAATGTGATTATTCTTTGGAGCTGTGGAATAAGTTTAAAGATTTGATAAGGCTGGAGTTTGCCCCTAACTCTCTGTCTGATATTGTCCGGTATATTTGTGATAGACCTATTAATAGATCTATTTGGAGTATCTTGCAAAGAATAGTTATTGGAGCCTTAGTCTACTTCGTGTGGCAAGAGAGAAATCTGAGAAGATTTCAGCAAAAGAATAGACCTGTGAATGAGTTATTTGGAATTATAAGGGAAAATGTGAGACTTAGGTTGCTAAGTTTGAAGATTAGAAGCTCTAGACAAGCTAAGGAGGCTGCTGGTTTATGGGATTTTGAAGTGAGAAAGTGTAATGGGAGTAAAAATATTAAATTCTGTATTCATGAGTAGCTTATTATGCAGATTTGGTGATGTGGTTGTTTATGGTGATATGGGATGTGGATCTGAAGTCTATTGTGCTAGTACATTGGTTTTTAAGTGTACTACTAGTCCTAAGCATGATTGTTTGGCTGCTGAAATGGATTGGTGGTGTGATGTAAATGTTGAGGTTGAAGTTTTGTCCTGTTTGGGTTGTTTTCTCCGCAAGACTGTAATCAGGTATTCCTTTAGAAACATTAGCCTTTGCCCATGGATTTTACATGTTATTCCTATGTGGTGTGAGCCTAGCTCAGATGACATTTGGATTAGCCTGTTCTTTGAAGCTTCTTGTTTATCTGATAATCCAACATGGTGTGTGCCTAGCACAAATGGTGTTTGGATTGTTATGATCATTTTTTGGTCTCTAAATCATGGATTTATCTGGTTTGGTATGGAGTTTTGGATTGATCTGTGTAGATCTGGTGTTTGGTTTATTTATAAGTGGCTTGGAGATGGGTTATGGACTGGTATTGGATGGTTAAAAATGAGTTGTAGTGGGAAAGTGTCTATTTTACGTTTTGGATTGTCTGTTTATTATTGGTCTGGTCTAGGTAGGGGGTCGTTTGATTTGTTTTGGACTGGGAAGGATGAGATTTTCTCTCTCTATTGTGTATGGACTGGATCTAAGTTTTGTGATAGAGAGAGATTATGGTTTTTTTGTGGCCTATCAGTTTGTTATTGGACTGGTTCTAGTTATTTGTGGTGTATGGTGTGGGATAGTAGAGGTTTAATGTTGGGCTTTGAAGACTTTTGGAGGAATGGTTGGGCCTTTATTTCTTTGGATTTTTTGAAAGCTGGTCATTGTGGATGTGCGTGGTTATTAGGTGGTATTGGGGTATTTTGGTGTTGGATTGATAGTAATAATGGGCTTTTGTGGATTTTGACGTTTGGGCCTTCTATGATGCATGTGAGATTATTGTTTCTGCTAAGTTCCATTGTTTATTTGTTTGAAGATTTGAAGACCAATTTTTTATTGGTAGGAGTCACAAATGAGAGTTGTGCTCTTTTTCCTTACCCGTGGTTTTTCCCATTGGGTTTTACTCGGGAAGGTTTTTTAAGGAGGCAATCTCATTTGGTGAAATGCTCCGTGTCATATCTTGTGGTGATGAGTTCGGATTGGAAGACGAAGAAAATAGTCATGTTTTGGATGTTTGATTTTATTTGTTGTCCTTTGATATGTAATAAGGCTAGTTATAGGAGAACTTTATTCTTTCTTGTGATGTTCCCGAAGCATGTTTTGGGAATGTCATTTGGACATAACTTATATGGGTGTGTCCATATAAGTTTAGTGTAATTTTTTGAGCTTAATATATTTGCCGGGTATTGTCCCTTTTTCCCAAAAAAAAAAACCCTAAACCCTAAACCCTAAAAAACCCTAAACCCTAAAACCCTAACCGCTAAACCAAAAAACCTAAACCCTATCCGCTAAACCGTAAAAAACCTAAACACTTAACCCCTAAAAGCAACCCAAAAGTCAAACCCCTAAACTAAACACCTAAACCCTAACGTAAACCCTAACCACGAAAAAGTCGGAAAAAAAATTTCGTCGAAAGTATATGATGTGGGATATCAAATTAAAGATAATTTTATGCTTATCGTGATGGTATGATTAGTTTAGATCTAACAATCAATGGTTTATGAGATATTTAGTTTTTAAAAATGAAAGTGAATGTTTATTTTATTGTTTTGATGAAAAAATGAGTGGTTGAGAATGGCTTATTTGATCTTTAGTTTTTATTTGATCTTTATTGAACCAAACTCTAATAGAAAAATGGTCAAAGTGAAAAGTGAAAAGTCAAGAAAGTGAAATGTGGAAAAAATTAAAAAGGAAATGTTGAAATAATTAATTATGAGTAATTTCAACTATTAATACATACATACGTTTTAAAAGGAAACTATTAATACAGCATGAGCGGGTTGACCAAGGACCGGTTTAATTTGACCTTTTTACGACCCAACGTCGGGTTGACCCGGTTTATATTGACTCGTTTTTTAACGGAGCGGTTCAACCATTGAACCTCCGGGTCGAACCGGGTTTCAAAATATTATGTTAATCTCCAATTTCTCAAACTTTTACTATTATTCGTTTATAACCCATAAACTTTTTTTATCACTAAAACTATCTTACTAAAAAGTACAATAAAATTTTCACAATGTACAATTTAAACAAGCTACAACATAATTCTAAATATAAAATAATTAAACATACTAATTAATATTATTTTTAAAACACCCTAAAATGAAAAGTATATGTTATTATATACATTATACAAATTAATAAAACACACAAAGCTTCATACAAGCTAACAAGTTGATGGTACATATA
Organism: Chrysanthemum makinoi; assembly: GCA_910596185.1. Lineage (NCBI taxonomy): Eukaryota > Viridiplantae > Streptophyta > Magnoliopsida > Asterales > Asteraceae > Chrysanthemum > Chrysanthemum makinoi. The sequence goes on along the minus strand of OU343219.1, from coordinate 174,314,646 downwards.
GTTTTGAAAATAGGACAGGACCAACGGGTTCAGCGAGGCGGAATGTAGCCATACGGTTCGGCTAAACTAACCAATACTTGACCATCCAAGCAACTAGAGAACCGTTGCAACCGATACAAACTGGTAAATCGAGGTCTCATCGAGATCTATTTCTCCGGTTAATCGCGCCTTGCGCGGGTACCACTGTTACACTATATATAAAGGAAAAACCAAAAAGTAAAAGTGAAAATTTGAAACTATTAATACATATCGAAAACCGGGTTGACCCTGGGCGCTTCAAAACGGTGAGTTGACCACCTGTTTAATTTGACCCATTTTGACCCAACACATGGGTTACTTCGGTTTAATCGACCCGTTTTTGGCCGAGGGAGCGGTTCAACGGTTGAACCACCAGGTCCGTTTAGGGTTTCAAAACATTATATTTAATCCCCAAATCTTCAAACTTTTATTATTTTTCGTTTAGAACCCATAAACTTTTTTTTAACACAAAACGATTTGTCGCTATATAAATATATTATATATATAAGATATTTTTCAAAAACGATTATAATGTTTTACAATTAAGAAAAAATATGTGCCCGTTAGTGCACATTTAACTTTTCAATAGGCTAAATACGCCCATTTCAAAAAGAAAAATGGGGCTAAATGTGCCCAAATCTTTTATAAAATAGCCAAAATTAGCCTTTTTTTTTTTTTTTTCTTTTTTCTTTTTTTTTGGGCTAATCACATTCATGCTAATTTTGGTACTTGCGTTCTTCTTAACAATGGCACCATTAATCCCATCCTTGTTAGTTTTACGCGAAAAGGAACGTGTGTTGTTAGTTTTTATCTCATAAGCTGATGTAATGTTTACTTTCATTTTCATTAAATGTTTTTATATGTTGTTTGATAGATGTTAAGAATTTTGTCTAGACTTTAGTTATCGCATAGTATAACCGTTTGCAATTGCATTTTCATCGGTTCACGTTCTATTTTAGACGCTACACAAAACACTCACCATAGTATCACAAATCATTAATTATCTGACGCTAGAAACCGCTGCCGCTAGGCGCAGGTACTCGCCTAGTTAACTTTAAAATGAAAACTTAAATGGAGCTTAACACACACACGTTTGTCAATTCTATTCATTTGAAAACTAGATAGCACAAAATGGAAACTTAAATGTAAACTTAACACATGCACGTTTGAATATTTGGTTTGTCAATTGATTTGTCAACTATATAAAAACATATTTGATACTTTGATTTGAGAACTTAAATAATCTTTACTACATAAAATAGAAAAATGGTCAAAGGTGAAAGTGAAAATTGAAAGTTGAAAGTTGAAAGTCAAAAGTGAGATAAATGTATAATGTAATTAATACTCTTATTAAAACACCCCATTACTTAAAAGTACATTAATTTATTCATATTGTACAACCAACTAAAGGCATATCCACCAAATTAAATACAAACAATTAAAACACCCATACTAAAAAGTAAAATAAAATATTCACAATATACAATTTAAACAAGCTTCAACAAAATTCAGAATATAAAATAATTACACACACTAATTATTGTTATTTTTAAAACACCCTAAAATGAAAACTACGTGTTATTATACACATTATACAAATTAATAAAACACACAAAGTTTCATACAAGCTAACAAGTTGATAATACATATAGTTTTGAAAGCTGAATTTGGACCAGGACCAGCGGGTTCAACCGAAAACGGTTTCGCCACTGGTTCGAATAAAAATAAAAGACATCCGAAAATGAATCAGAGAGGACCGTTGAAACGAAACAAACTGTTAAATCACGGGGTAGCGTATATATACTATATATAAAGGAAAACACAAAAAGTGAAATGTTGAAACTAAAAATAGAAATGTTGAAAACATATATTTTAAAAGGAAACTATTAATACACATCGAAAACCGGGTTGACACGGGGCGCTTCAAACAGCGGGTTGACTGGTTTAATTTCACCCGTGTTCAACCCAACCCGTCGGGTTGACCCGGTTTTAAATCGATCCGTTTTTGACCAAAGCAGTTCAACGGTTGAACCACCCGGTAGACCGGGTTTCAAAACATTATGTTTAATACCCAAATCTTTAAACTTTTATTATTTTTCGTTTATAACCATAAACATTTTTTATCACTAAATGATGCATGTCGCTATAAAATCCCGTTGCTATGCACATGTACTCGTCTTTAACTATATGTATATATAATTATCATTAAAAATTCAAACTAATATTAAATGAAAACTGATTTGGCATATTCAATGTTGGAAAGTCAATACAATTTTTTTTTTCTACATACAAAGCATGTATCCATGTTTTTTAAACTTAAAAAGTGAGTAATGTTAAATTTCTAAAATTACTTTAAAACTAAAATTTACGCATAAAATTCAAATAATTTGTCCTTAATGAAATAGCTACCATAACAATTCACACCTAAAATTTCAAAGAAATGTATGACAAATTTTAATAACTTTTACTAATGTAATTTTTCAATAAAAAATATATATTTTTAATTTATTTAATCTTAACACTAATAATTTCTAAAATTTTATCAATATATTTTATTTTATAAGGCATCATATTACAACTTATTTTTTATCGTTATGTTACTTTATCTTTGTGTGTATCATATGCGATCTAGGTTATTAAATATTGAAATGTGTGCAGAGATATTGTTTTGACATTTATATATAGTTGAAATTTGCGAGATATTGTTGTGAATAACTTGAATGTTTACAATCACAAAACATTGTATCGATTTTTAAAAATATTGTTTTGACATTTATATATAGTTGAAATTGCAGAGATATTGTTGTGAATAACTTGAATGTTTACAATCACAAAACATTGTATCGATTTATTATATAGTCACGGGGTTCATTTTTTTTGTTCTTGTTCTTGCGCATTCAATACGTTAAATACAAATCTGTTTCCAAATATTGCTATAATGATGGTGATTGATTGGTGCTTTAATCGTTGATTGTTCCGGAGCATTAATTTCAAAGATATACAAAATTTTACTGAAATAATTTGGTCAAAAATATTATTATACAACAGTGTATATATTTTTGTTAAGTTTCTTAGGTTTGAAGTTTTTTGATTGAGTCAAATACCATGCCTTGATGGATGATAACTACAAAATGAAGCCAATCAAAGAGTTGGGTCAAGAGGATTCAACACCTCATATGCGTATACTAAGAAATTTTACGCGACGAGTAGCGTGCATTGTTAGTTATCTCATAATTGATGTAATGTTTTATTTTCAGTTTCAATAAATATTTTTATATGTTCTATGATACATGTTAAGGATTTTTTCTTGATTGAATTATCGCATATTTACAAAACACTTACCTATCATATTGTTAATTATCGCAACTAGGAATTGCTGCTTGTAAGCGCGAATTTAAATCTAATATATTAAATACATATTTGATATTTTGGTTTGTCAACTATATAAAAACATATTTAATACTTTGGTTTGTTAACTATATATACTAGACGTGTACTCATGCATAGCAACGAGATTTTTTAGTGGCAAACAGTTATAGTTTCACAAAACACTTAACCAAAATATCACTATAATTGCTTTTACAAATAACTAAATAAATAAATAAATAAATAAAAATAATAAAAAATATCATTATAACTATAACGACCTGAAAATCCGAAATATCATTTGAGAGTTTGGATTCGAATATAACCTAAAATCCAATATAGCTTTGAACATTTGAGACGAATTTAACCTAAGATGTGAACTACATGTTATGAAGGAAAAACTACAAAATGAAAAACCCTAATCCTAAGATATTATAAAATCGACCTAACCATTGTTCCAAACTACAAGTTATATGGGCCGATACATGTTTTATTTTTATTTTATTTTTTTGTACACAACATCTAAGATATGGTAAATATATTTGAAAGATTTGGAAAGGGAATCAGTCTCTCAAGTATCCCAATAAACTTGACACTCTCCAATTTTATCCCCTCATTCGTTTACCAATTCACAAACCGTATATCACTTTCCTTCTTCACACATACAAAACCCTAAAACACATAAAAATAACCGGCAGCCTTATTTTCTCTTCAAGGAATCCAGCAAGGAGCGAAGCAAAGGAGCAGGTGGTGACAGGATTTGTGAGTAAACGGGAGCACGGGTGATCGGGGTTAATTTCAGTTCAAAGAGTTTGGTTTTAGTTCGAAGAGATTCTGATTTTTGGATTCGAAAAGGTTTCTGAGTTTTCGTTCGTGTGTGCTTCGATCAGTTTTGTATCTGACCCAAGGTACCCATATGTCCATTCTATACGACTTTAACTATGTCTAAACTCATCAGATCATGTTTTCTCTTCGTTAGCATAACTTGTTTTGGGTGCTATTTGATAACCTACAAATCGTACATACATAAAAGATTAACACATGAAACGTTATGATGAAAACCTGGTTAAAACCTTTCGACCCATGTTATTTTAATTCTGCCTCGACATCACTTTTGTCCAGCCCTAATTCTTTCGTTTAACCCTAATTAGACACATTAATTAACACATTAATGACTCAATTACAAATACATAAAACTGGAAAAACTAATATGATTATACAAGTTAAAGGATTAGGATTTTTGATTCGTTATTTTATGTGGGATTGAATGTGTAATTAGATGTGGTGTTAAAATGATTATGTATGCATGTTAATATGATAATTAAAATAGGTCTTGTGATATATGAATGTTTCGTGTGCGTTTCTATAGGTAAACATGTTATAAAATGGTCTTAAACGGAGTTTTGAACGGGTCAATTTTGAAAGCTGAATTTATGTGCGTTATGGCTCGAGTTTCGTAAGTGTTTAATTCTATTATTTTGCATGAAAACTTAGTTTAATGTCCTATTTATGTTTTCCAATTGGTTTGGAGTGAATTGGAGTTGTATTGGTCATGGTTTTTAATTTTATGGAATCATGTGTCAAATTTGAGTTCTAAGAACTTAAAATCAGTCAATGTTTTTGATTTTTTTCTTTTCAAACCATGGGGAGTTAAGAGCTCCCCTTTTACAAGAATGATATTTCAGATATTTGTGACTTCCTGGAATTTTTATGGATTTTTTTGAAGTGTTCAATTGGGTCTAATAAATGTAAACTTTCGTGGTGAACATGCCAGTTAACCTTTTTGGCATGTTTGGATAAACAATTTTTGAAATGGTGGTTGAACTTAATAATAAATTCTGAGAAAATTCATGTAAGCTCATAAGACATATAGAAACATGTATAAATTATTGTAGCTTCTGGATTGGAGTATAGATATTGTTTGAAAATTCGTAAAATGAAGGCTAAAGTATACTAAAATCCGAAATTTGTTAAGAAGCTAAGTTTTTGTGATATTCATACCATTTGATGTGTTTGGACTCTAAAATGTACGTAAGTGATAATCATGATATACTTGGTCATATGTTAACTTAATTTCGATAACGAAACCCTAAGTTGATTAATTATGAATTGTAATCGAAAGTTACTAATTCTAGAAACTTACTAAATTTGGAAAGTTACTAAATATGAAAATTTGCTATAAATAGCAGGAAAACCTGAATATGTCAATCTAAACAACAATCAGTATTGAATCAGTAATAACTTATGAAATGGTTCTTAAATAATAAGACGCTCATTAATTCGTGTAGATTCGCTGAAGAATGAGTAATTTCCAATCCTTGTGTTTCTGATATGGTTTCATTTGCGGTTTAAGGTACATATATTCTGTCATTTCAGTAACGACATTTCTCTCTCTCATGACTCTTGTTCATATTTCGATATTCGATTCGTATTCGCTTGATTTGATTTAATTGCCATGATATGATTTAGCATTTGATATAATATGATTTGACTATCTGATCTGATTCAATTGATTTGATTCCTTACTTATATGTCCATTTTCTTTCTGCTCTGCCCGAGCTATATTTGTAACTAGTCATGGAGGTACCATGACCATGTCACTGATGCACTAGTGGCATGACACTATGTGTGAAGGTGTAATTAGTCCACGACGTTCACTATTATATATGCATGATTGGCCATTATTATGATGATTATATGTGAATACATATGTACAGTCTCGAACTGGCATATGTATATTTTATTTGATTTTCAGGGAGCGTATGGATGCATCATAGATACTTTGATTTGGTTTGGTGATGTGGTGAGTGTGTGCAATAAACCCCCCCTACATTTGGGTACATTGGAGCTAGCTATTCCGTGTACAACTTATGATTTGACGGATTATGATATAGGATTTAATATGTGGCTATTGGAGTATCTCCTTTAGTTTTTGGGCTTGTGGGCAATATTCTGATTATGTGACTATGTGATTATCTGACATTCTTATTCATTAATTTGCTATGCCATATCTTATTCAGTTATTCATGCGATTATTTATCCACTCAGTATCCTTATGTGATTCATTTGACTACCATGCTATACTTCAGTTCATTTGATTATTATGCTCTTACTCCGATTCTTTTGACTACCAAGCTTATACTTCAGATTAACACGCTTACTCTTCAGTTGGTATTTCATTTGCTTATGATATCTGTTTCAGTTTTTCTTATTCAATTTCTGATTTTGATTTGATTATTGCTTATACCGCATTGTTTATATCTGTTCACTGAGCGTTCTTCGATACTAATCTGTAACACCCCTAAAATACCGCAACGAAAGATAGCGTCACTAGGGTGTTACTTCATAGTTCACAGTACAAATTACCGAAAACGACTATAAATGAGACGTTTTGAAATAAATTATCATTCGATTTATATAAAATATCTGAGTTTACAACAGAGGTCCCAACAAGTTTTGAGTACATAAGTAGTACAACATAAACGTTTAAAAGTTTTATCGAAAGATAATGATGCATTGTCTTCAAAATATCCATGCGCCTTCACATGCCAACTAGTACTTTAAAGACCTAAGATAAAACATGCTAAAATGGTCAATACAATGGTTGAGTGAAGTCATAGGTTTAAGTATGTAAAAGCTGTGATAACAAGATTTCAAGTTTAAGAGACAATTGTGCAACCCACAATAGTCATAAAAATACTTATTATTGCACTAAGTTCATGACATCGAAAACATTAACTTAAAGTATCAATAAATTGATATAGTACATGCCCCCAAGTATGTGATTTGCCATTTACCTAGCATCTCAAATATAGCGCGTCTAGTTATCTAACTGATCAGCATAGACGAGATTCATCAATCCCGATAGGCCTATCCAAAATATTCTTATTAGTACGTTATATATAAAGAATTGGATTGGGTATCTGTAATGTTACATAGCTTCATTCAAATCAATGAAGGATGTTGTAATGAATTTCTCACAGGCTATGGAACTGGAGTTGAAGAAAATAATTCTAGTAAGGTTAGTATATAAAAACAAACACTAAATATCAACCCTTTCTTAAAAGACAATAGTTACATTGACGATTTGAAAGTGAAGGTCGTAATGTGAACATGGTATAATTGTTACAGGGAAGAAGAGATGCACGAGTTAATGATAAGGGGGGGAAAAATCCTCCAAAATAGGCTTGTTGTTGTTGTTTATGTGCTTGTATGTGGCCGTCATACAGTTGTGGCACTTGAATTCGTTTTCCGAAAAGAGGAAGATCATTTGATTTTTATCATTTTTTTAGCATTTTGTTTATCTTAATCTTAACTACTTATAATGCACGAAGCTTTTTCTAAGCATGAATTATAATAAGATACTTAAAACTTAAAATTGAATAACACAAATAATCAAATATATTGTACAACTAATTCAACACAATTCCTTTCTTAAATGTCACGAAGATACTTATAACTTAAAATTAAACAATACAAATAATAAAGCATATTGTACAAACCATTCAAACACAAAAACAACAATTTAAAAATTAGAAATAATAATGCTAAAAGTACAACATGTTTTTCTCTATAACATGGTATCAATGCGTTGCGTTGGTGGGTATCCTGAAATAAAATTTTTCGGTGAAGCATGTTTTCTATTTTATCACTCGTATGTTTTTTGTGACAATAAATTCTGGATGTCAAAAATTTCATGTGACATATTTCAACTCTTTAAATAATGACAACGTTTATAACTATACAATTGTAATAAATATTTTAGTGGGCAATACTTTTTCATTGTTCAAAATATTATACAGAAATTCTGCATGGCTGAAGATACTGGGGCACGTGTTGTTGTCTGCATCTTTAATAGTATTATTTATGCTATAGCTAAATGATTTAATGCCTAGATACTATATCGGCTTGCTACTAATTTTTGTAAATCTTTTGAGTTTTAATAAAGTGAAATAATAACAATAATAAAAAGAAAATAATAATAATAATAATAATAATAATAATAATAATAATAATAATAATAATAATAATAATAATAATAATAATAATAATAATAATAATAATAATAATAATGCTAGGACTTACTGATGTGTGTTGTGTTATCGGCTTGGTGTTCCTTTATTTTCTATTCAGATGTCGTGCTCAGCTTGTTCCAGGGTTTTCACTGGGGATATTTATGGGGACCATGCTGTATCGTGCGCGGGTATTATTGGTATTAAACATCGGCATAATGTGGTGCGTGATGTTCTTGTTGACATATGTTCTCGGTCAGGTGTTTCAGCTCGTAAGGAGGTTGATATCGGTCGTGCGGTGATTGAAGCCGCTGGCGTAAAGCGTCAAAATCTGAGGCTAAATCGCGAGTATTGGATATGGGTTTCTCCTTTTCATTCTCTTCTTTTTGGGGAACTTGAGAAGAATGCGGTGACCTTACTAAAGCCTATCCGAAAATTCTCATGACTCAAGACATTGGGCAGCGTCTTTGCTGCTCATATTTTTAGTAGGATTAGCTTCGCTATAGCTAGAGGAGTAGGGGCCCAGTTGGTATCTCGGCTCCCTACTAATTTCTTGTAAATCCTATCATTTTCTAATAAAGTGATGCATTAAAATAATAATAATAATAATAATAATAATAATAATAATAATAATAATAATAATAATAATAATAATAATAATAATAATAGGGTTAATTCCATATATCCCCAATTAAAACCTTTTAATGTCATATTTGTCCATCCAAAACACATAATACCATATATACCCAATTTAAACATAAAATTGTCATATCTACCCATTTTACTAATTTATTTATTTTAATTTCTTTTTAAATCCAAATAATAATCAATTTAAAAGGTGCAGACTATTTTACCCTTTCTAATTGGCGGCAAATATTCCCTGTCTTTTTTAAGTCTAATTTAGGTTTAGAAGAAAATAAACAATTGTGGTGGTTGCATCATCAAACTTGCATGAACACAGTAGGATCCTTTTCTATCAACTCTTTCATTAGTTTTGGTTACACATCAGTTAATCACATGTTCAAGATGAAGCCATTGGTGAACCACATGTTCAAGATGAAGCAATTGTTCGAATTGTGGTGGGTCTGGACATCATCCAAAGACATGTAAAAAACCACAATATCAAGGTTCCGAGCCATATAGCAGTAAAAGGTTTTTATATTTCACATTTTTATTAGTTTTATGTTTCAGGTATTTATAGAGTGCTTGGTTACTTTGATTTTAGAAAACAAGGAAAGAAGACAGAGGTGAGAGTGTTTGGACCAGGTCATTAGAGAATTAATTTCCTTTTGTTGGCTAGGCTCCAAATATTGCATCAGTATTATTCTTCAGTAGTAATCTTCATAATGTGTGGTCAGTTGTGGTTTTTAGTTGTAAAAGAAAATTGTTATTTAGGAACTTGTTTTTACTTAACTTGGACTCAATGATAGAATCACCTATAATAGTTTAATTGAGCAAATGAAATTGTACGAATTTTTAAAAGGTTAGTTATAATCTAGTATTTGTTTGGGTCGAGCATTGCAGCTGGGATAGTCTTCTGAAAATAACAAATACACACGTAGGGTATTAGCAGGTAAAGTGTTTTTATAAAGGGTATAATGGGTATTTAATAATGTTAATTGATGCTTAATTCATTTAATAATATAATGGGTAGATATGACAATTTTTGTGTTTTAATTGGGTATATATGGTATTATGTGTTTTGGATGGACAAATATGACATTAAAGGGTTTTAATTGGGGATATATGGAATTAACCCATAATAATAATAATAATAATAATAATTTCTATTTTTAAAATTTAAAGTACACGTGTATTTGTTAAATTGTAAATTTACTAAAAATTCTATTAAAATTAAAATTTACATGTATATTAATAAGATGTTTTCATTATTAGCAAAACTTTTGAGCTAGTTTTAAATTTTATTACCGAATTAAAATACAATGTTGTTTTACTTAAATCTAAACTGAAAAAGAGCTCTCAAGACCTAGCTTGTGTTTGTTAATCTCAATTATGACGAAAAATAGGTTCATATTCTTGACTTGCGTGAAATGGGTTTGAAAAAAGAGTTTCTTAATCTCAAGACATTCCACAAGATATAGGAGTTTGGTTTGAGGCTATTCTTGTTTTTCAAAAACAAATTACTAATGAAAAATCTTTTGCGCACTTAAATTTCGTAAGTAATCAATTTGTGCATTAAAAAAACGTTTTTGCATTAAGGGTGCGTTTGGTATGGGGATTTGGTATAGATTTTAGCTTGATTTGACAATAAATGAATGTTTGGTTGACTTCAATTACTATTGGAGTCACTATTTAGAATCATAATAGTGCAAAAATTGAATCCCTAGTAGTAGATCCGAATTTCTGAAATTTTGATGTAATTGGTGGGCTCCACCATTTTCTTGTGTCTTTCTACTATAATACTTCTTTATTTTGTAATCATAATATATTTTAAATAATAGTTTTTATTTTAATTTTATTATTAAAATTATTATATAAATATATTTTCTCTCTCTTATTCTGCTACTCTAAAAAATAAGAATCCGAATCTTAAAAGAATCAAGAATCCCCTGGCAAAACATTTATAAACGGCGGGCCGGCAGACTCAAATGTTTTTTTGTCCGCATTAAAGTTTTTGTATCAAAATGTCAAAATCTTTCTTCACAGTTTTTTATGCACCGATATTCCTTATTTTTTATGTTAAATTTCATGAACTAAAACACACTTAACACACATCAAAGCACACACAATAATCAACACACATATAAAAAAATCTAGATCATGGGCATCAGCACGCCACTGGGGTGTGGTAACACCGACTTGGTTGATTTACCACACTGAAATTTTTCTTTGGCACAATGTACCTAAATAAAATAGAGTTTACTTATAATCCAATATTTATTTATTTTATTTATAAACTAGGCATTAATACATAGACTATCATGATTTCTTTTTCACCCAACGGCCATATGGAAACGGCTTGTTAGTTGCAGAAACATAGAATCCATCGTACAAAACTAACCAATAACAATTTTCATTAATATCAAAGACACTTCGACATGTATTCAGTATTTCTCGATCGATATTAAAGCTAATGGTTGGTATCGTGATCCCCACGAGAAGTAACCATGAAAATCTTTCTTTACAATTTTTTTATACACATGATATTCCTGATTTTTTGTGTTAAATTTCACAAACTAAAACACACTTAACACAAAACTAGCAGGGTACCCGCGCAATGCGGCGGCGGGTACCCGGTGACTAATTTTGTTGCGAGTAAATATTTTCAAAAATAATGCGTTGCAACAGTGATTTGTAGCCGATTCATATATGTTTTCATTCTTTTTATTGTAGCTTTTTTGTTTTGTAATTTTTGTTATATTTTATTATGCATTTTTTTAAAAATTATTAGACGATTGTTATTGTTATAAATTTTAATTGCTAAAAGTTGTATTGTTTTAGTGTTTTTTTTTCTTCTTCTTTTTGAAAGTTAAGTTCTTATTGTTATAGTCGATGTTACGTATCAAACAATGAAGCCCAAAAAGTGTTACACACACCAAACCAACATACAATCCTAAAAATTACCAATCCAACCATCATCCAATCCTAACAAACCAATACCAACAAACACCATCATCCATTTCTATTTACTTCCTCTTTATATTTTTTATTTAAAAAAACACACACTTACACCACTCTCATCTCCCAACCAAACCCTAATCCCAACAAACCCTCTCATTTAAAAAAAACACTCTCCACAATATACACACAAACACACAAACAAAACACTCTCATTCTAAATAAAATACATACACACCCAACCAAACCCTACTCTCACCCGCCGGCACACTACCGCCGCCACCACCGTACCGCCGCCACCACCATACCGGCGCCACCACCCTCCTACAGGCAGCAACCAAAGGCGCCCCACCCTACCACGTTTTTTGGTACGTTTTTTATACATCGAGAAATTTTTCACACAAATATCGTTTTTTGGTCTTAAAATAAAATAGATCCGTAATTTTTTTAATAAATATGCGTTGTTGGTCTTAAAATAAAATAGAACCATAATGTTTTTGATAAATATCGTTTTTGTCTTAAAAAATAGAACCGTATTTTTTTTTGATAAATATGCGTTTTTTGGTCTTAAAAAAAATAGATCCGTAATTGTTTTTGATAAATATGCGTTTTTTGGTCTTTAAAAAATAGATCCGTAATTTTTTTTTTGATAAATATGCGTTTTTTGGTTTAAAAAAATAGATCCGTAATTTGTTTTTGATAAATATGCGTTTTTTGGTCTTAAAAAGTAGACCATTATTTTTTGATAAATCGCGCGTTTTTTGTGTTAAAAATAGATCCGTATTTTTTTTCATAAATATTCGTTTTTTAGTCTTAAAAATATAGATTCGTAATTTTTTTTTCATAAATACAGCGTTTTGGTGATAAAAATAGTTACCTAAATTTTTTTTCATAAATATCGCGTTTTTGGTGATAAAAATAGTTACGTAAATTTTTTAATATTTCAACTTGTCAAACCATAAGTTTTTAATTTTATGGATCCGATTTTTTTTGTAGATCTAATGATTTTATGTTTGTAGATCTAACATTTTTAATTTTTTGACCGCCACTCGCGGACCGTAGCAGGAGCGATGCCGGAATCATATTTATTGGCGGAAATAATGGAGTATAGATTTGTACATTATGCTTTACATTTTGTATTAATTGGTGATGGGGTGTATTAATTGTTTGGTCAAGAAGCTTGTATTAATGTGTTGTATATTATGCATATGTGGTTGTAAGTAAAATTTTGCTTTAATGTGTTGTACATCATGCTTTATTACTTGCAAGTCTGAAAGTCTGAAAATTAAATAGGAGAGAGAGTCGTTTGTGCATTATAAGTAGTAGTGATAATCATCACACATATAAGAAAAAAAAAATCTAGATCATAGGCATCAGCATGCCACCACAGATTGTGGCTTGGCACAGAACTTGATTGATTTACTTACCGAAAATTTTCTTTTTAATGTACCTAAATAAATTAGAGTTTGCTTGTAGTTCAATATTTATTTATTTGATTTATAAACTAGGCATTAATACATAGACTACCATGATTTCTTTTTCACCCAACGGCCATATGGAAACGGCTTGTTAGTTGCAAAAACATAGAATCCATCGTACAAAACTAACCAATAACAATCTTCATTAATATCAAACACACTTCGACATGTATTCAGTATTCCTCGATCAGCCAAAGCTACGGATTGGTATCGTATATTTGTGATAACCAATCTCTTAATCTAATCTTTCATTTTCTTTTTCACTTTCTCTCTTTAGAAAAGTCTCCCAACTCTCTTTCTCTCTCTAAAAGTCTTAACATATTCTATCCATACATATTATTATTGTGTGTTTGTGATAACCAATCTCTTACAATATAGTTATGAGTTGGGAGCAAATAGAAAAAATTAGAAAGTATAAAAAGCCTATCATTGAGTGTCATGTGTCTCCTACCTAATCTCTCTCTTTTTCTTATTAAATTCGGTTAAGGGTCATTTTGATATTTTTAACCCATTTTTTTATTCTGCCACATAACTTTAAATGTAAATAACTTTCAAACGATAAACTTTTATGAAAAACCGATTTCACTATAATTTTTTAAATTTAATTCTATTTAATTAGGTATGCATTTTGACATATAAGTCGCAACTTTTTTTCTTTTTTTTTTCTTTTTTTTTTAACTTTTTAAGTGGGTGTTGATTTTCTTGAAATTTTTGGCATTTTCGACTCTAATTTCGTCTAGTTTAAAGGCCTAATTATGCAAAACCTTATTCACAAAAGTTGTAGCTTTTTTACTATTCTTTACCCAGAAATTTAAATCACTCAATTACGATATAATATGAGTGAGATATTGCACGTTAACGATGACATCTTAGTCATATTTAGTGCACACAAAGTGTTTGATAAAATGCCTAAAAGATATTTTTCTTATAAAAGTATATTCAAATGCACTAATTGGTATACCAAATACCACTTTTGTTATTTTTTATTTTTGTTAATTGATGAACAACCAAATGATAAACTGATGAACATTGTGACCATAACTGATGAACATTATGAGTTTTTTTTTGGAAAACTGATAAATTGATGAACAAAATTCAAGAGAACTTATGAACATCTCTTTTTATTGATGAACAATACTAACTGATGAACAACTAATTGATGAACTGATGAACACTGTGACTCTAATTGATGAACATTGTGATTTCTTTTAGACAACTGATAAACATTATGATTTTTTTATTGATGAATATTATGATTTTTTTTGTTAGAAAACTAATGGACTACATAATCTGACTTATGAACATTATGATATAAGTGATGAACGAAAATAAAGAAAACTCATGAATGTAGTGATAAACTGATGATCAACTCTTTTTAGTAGTAATTATGTCTTGTTCATCAGTTAATATTGTTCGTCAGTCTTGAACAAGATTAACTGATGAACAATATTAACTGATGAACAAAGGCTGACTTGATGAACAAAGACTAATTGATGAACATAACGTATTTTTTTTTAAATAACGATTAAAGATTATCACTTTTTGAATCTTACATTAATATAATGATTAATAATGCGTTGTGGTACAAAAAATAGAGCATTTAACGCAATTTTAACACTAAAAATCTAAGCTAGATATTTTATCAAACACCTTGTGTGCAACAAATATGATTAAAATGTCATCTTTAACATGCGATATCTCACTGATATCATATCATATTTGAGTGATTCAAAATTCCGGGTAAAGAGTGAACAAAAGTCTACAACTTTCGTGTTTCAAGTATTTCAAGATTCGACAATTTTGAAGGTAAAAAATAAGGTCGGAAACGACAAAAATATCAAGAAAATCAAGACCCGTTTGATATGTTAAAAAAAAGTTTGAAATATTTAACAAGATTTATACCAAATTAAAGAGGATTAAGTTTTAAGAATTATGGTGAAATCGGTTTTTTATAAAAGTTTGTCGTTTAAGAGATATGTGCGTTTGAGGTGGAAAAACAAAAAACGTTTAAAATTATGATTTTACCCTTTGGACGAATTTTTTGAATAAAATAGGTGAGGGACACATGTCATATGATGAGTGACTTTTCACACTTTTTAAACTTTATCACTTTACAATTGATTCACTACCATATAGTTATTATATCACTTATGCTTTTGTACATAGTGTTTAAGGTTTACAAGATGACAAGGATTAAACTTGACAAGTTATGAACGATTTACGGGTCGTAAGTTATAAGTTATCTGGTGTTCGGGTTTTATGTCATTTTTAATAATCCAAATGTTTTAAATTTCCATGTCTAGATCAATTAATAGAAGAGCAAACGGTCAATTTCCCGATAATGGGTCCTACCACTTTAGTTTTTATGTAAAAGTGTCAAATGGGTTCAATAATATTAATTTGTTAAGTTTAAGTGTTTATAAGTATTTTTATTTACTATATCATTATATTTAATGTTTATAAATTTTAAAAAACAAATGGGACAATTTTTTACAATAAATTGATAAGTTTAATAATCTTTATGTTAGGTGCGGTTTTAGTTTTAAAGTTGTTTCCTGGTGTTAAGAATTATGTTTCTCCTAAACCGTAAGAAGTTAAATTTTGGTTTTTACGTCTCTGGAAAATTTTTTCAGTGTACTAATCAAATTCACGTGTCCTATGGTTTTAAAAATTACATGACTTAGGTGAAAATATCAATTTATACTCAAGTATACAAGCTGAGTTTTTGGACAACTCAAAATAGTCCCGCGAAAATAGCGATAAGTTGAGTTCAAAAAGTCCATTTTAACCCATTTTCAAGGCCACGTTTAAGTTAAAGTGTTAGCTACAACTTTTATTTTTTGACCAACAAAGGGTTCTATGCAAATTTTTAGAGATTTTGGCATTATATTTTAGTGTGCGTTTTTCGACTTGTTTTACCGTTTTGGCTCTTATTTAATCATCATGATGAGTTACGGGGTGATCCACCAGTAAAAACGACCGCAAGACATAGACCTACATCCCTGTATTTTTACCTAAGCCTCAAAGTCTATTGATTAGTGCAGTTAATTCCATTTATGCCCCTGGTCAGAATCTGATTTTGCAAAACAAGTCCTCATGGGGTTTTCTAGTGTTTTAGTCCAAGTACAAAGCATAATTAGACTAAAATACACGGTTGGTCCCTAAACTTGGCAAAACGGCTTGATGGGACAAAACTCGGCGTTATCATTGCGGAGGTCCAAACCTTGGCCTTTAAATGCGAAACTTGTCCCTGACCAATAATGCCGGTTGTCAGCGTTATGTTGGTGAGGGCAAAACCGTCTTTCAACGTAGTATAATAAAATTTACATACGGTGTTTGTAGCTAGTATATGTGTGTGTAACACGGTTTTGTTGATATTTATCATCCATCCCTAAACCTACAAACGGTCTTCTATTCTACAAACGATAACGTTTCCGGTGCGGTTTGGTGTGCAAGCTATTATTCGCACTTCGTGGACCTCTGCCAACCTAGGGCGTTGATTCTTTGGTTGTCCTGTTGAAGTAAGTGCATCTTAATATTTATTGTGTTAGTTTGTTTTCGGAAGCAGCAAAGTACATTGTAACAATGGTGGTTGTTTAATGACTTCTCATAATCATCAATAGGGGTCTTCTTGTCGGTGGATAAGATGGTATGATCATGAAATCTGTGCTCATTCAAGAATGATCATACCAGGCCTTTTGAGGGGGAGAAATGAGCTTGAGGCAAGATTAGTAGCTGCTCAAGGTGATATGTGGAAGTGGAAGATTTACCTGGTGCTAAGTTGGATGTTGTTCTTCATTGTTTATGCATTGGGATAACTTTTTTACCTTTTATGTAATGAGGCGAGATGGTTAATGTTTTGTATCTTGAATTGTAGTAACCTTTTTATGAAGTATTCAGTTTGGTTTGTTTCTGATTTTCAATACCTTATGGGTATGCATATGGTTAGCAATTTGTTTAGGGTTGACTTTTAAATGTCAACATTCTTATGAGGTTCTGTTTAGCTTTGGTTACTTTTGATGCAAATTATTCACACATCAAGCTTAGTCAATCTAAAAAAATACACAATAATGACATGGTTCCATAGTTAATGCAAATGGATATAATTCCAAATGCATAAAATTGCATACTTTTCAAAGCATGAGAACTACAGTTAGACACACACACACATATGTTTTTAGAGTACATAACTTGTCCATAGGAAATAAACTAGATGAAACATTGTCTAGATAATTAGCATAACAGAATTGACCTATGGTGAGGCCATCATTCTTTCTAGTGCAACCTGCTGCCTAGTCATTCTTCGTGTAGCAGGTTGGGTTGAAGCAGAAACTGTTTGCACATCACTTGACTGCGGTGAGAATCGACTGGATTGATCATGTTCTTTGGGATTGACACGGGCTTGGTCATGCATGCTGGGGATCGGCATTGCTTCATCTTGATGTTGCTGGGATTGTGAGTGGGATGCATCATGTATGATGGGATCTTCAGTTGCTGGATCTTGATTTTCAGATTGAACACAACTTCCTTGAACTGCACTAACTTGACTTTCAACAACACATGTACCTTCAGCTTCTTTATTTGCTGCTACCTTTTTACCTTTAGGATGTCTCTTTTTTTCTGCAGCTTTTGTAGGCACTTGTTTGACATTTCCCTTATTGGCAGTTCGACTACTTTCAGCTCCACCATACCCTAGGCATGTTATCCGGTTGTGTCCAGCAATGCCACAAATACTACACTTAACAATCTTCCAAGCCCTTGAGGCTTACCATCCTTCACAATCTCTTCAGTTTCAGGAGCTATCCTAACTATTTTTCTACCTCTTGCGGTGCGGGTTTGTTCGATTTTGGTGGAACAATTGTTGTTGGCACAGTTGATTTTTCCCAATGTTCACTGCTATTTATAGGCTGGACATGGTGTTTGTAGGTTGCCTCCCAAGTGAGAAGATTGTAACAAGGATGAGCCCATGTTTCTACAGCTCCTACTTGTTGCCCATTTAAAGCCATATTCCAATTGGTAGCAACATCATGTTTACATGGTAAACCTGTTATCTCCCATCTTCTTCAAGTACAAGACTTGTGTACAACATTAACTACACATTGGTCACCCCATGGTCCACTAATATGAAACTTAGTTCCCCCATTCCATAAAACATTATATACTGCCTCTTTCTTAATACCCTCTAGCATGTGTTATGCAGTTGGTGTTAGTGGCCCATCACTCTTCTCAATCACCATAAGAACATGCATTATCCTCTTCATACAGTATTCCATGATGTATTCTAAGGCTGTAATAATTGGTTTGCTTAAACCCTCAATTATTTTGTCATGAAATACTTGACACATGTTATTAAGTAACACATCAGAAGTAGCTCTCCCTAAAGATTAACAGTAATAAACATGTATTAATTATAAGCTGTTTTATCTTGCATTAATAAATACAAATTAATCTGAAACGGATAGATCACTTACATGAAAAATGTGATCTTGACCAATGGATCGGTGGTATCTTACTGAACCAATCATGGGCTGGTTGATTAAGTTTCTTGAGATCAGCCATAGCTTTCGGCTACAACAGTTGAGGCTGTACACATTTCCACGGATGCTCTTTGTAGGCCCTACCTTTCCATTGCAGTTTCATTTTCTCATGAATGCTTCTATCAGAATTTGTGTTCGCATCTGGAAAAATTTCGCTAAAGCTCTACTTATATCCTGCACAAAATCAAATATGTTTACTGCCTGTTTCAAAACAGAGAGACTTAAATTCATGAACAGAGTAAGGGAGTACCTTTTCCATGTCATTAATAAAAGTGATGCTTGAAATTGGCCCAAGTGCTATATCATCGGATAAACAATGAAGAAACCAAGTCCATGATCCTATGTTTTCTGATTCAACAAAAGCATAAGCGAAAGGGTATATACCATTGTTGCTATCAATTCCCACAGCTGTCATCAGTTGACCATTCAAAGGACCATGAATTAGAAAAGCACCCAGCCCCAACAACGATCTTCCACACTCTTTAAATCCGTGCTTCAGTGCACCTAAACAAACATACACTCTCTTGAATTCTATGGTTGGAAGAGCCTCATCTGGAGGTCGTTCCACATTCATCACCACTGTTGTATTAGGGTTTGTCTTCTGCAAATCTTGAACATAATCTCCCAACATGGTAAATTGTAGCTTGAATTGACCCCTGATGGCTGTTATTGCTAGGTTTTTGGCCCTTAAAACCTTCTGCAGGGACACTTGAAGCTCGTATTGGTTGGTGAGTTGATTATGCACAGACTTGACATGAAGCTGTAGATTTGTTTCAATTTGTGCTATAATTTTCTGTGAGATATAGCGAAGGTCAAAAGCTCTGACTTCCCTTGATTGCAAACAAGTCTGTTGCTCATTATATGTTCACTGACGGATACTGTCTCACCATTCCTGCCGACAAACAATAGCCATGGGTAGAGTATTTATGAAGGGTCATTTTTGCCAGAAAGCAATGCATTTATACCCCTTCTGTTTAATGGACTTGTAAATGGGCCTATATCCAGTCCAGGACCTTCACTTGGGCCTGATAGTGGAACACAAACCCTACACCTGACCCTTATTCTTCTTTTCTCATTCTTCAAAAGAAACAACTCCCTCCTAGTTTCTATTGAATGCTCTCTTACTAGGTTTTTTACTTCCCCTGCAGTAGCAAACTCCTGACCAGAATAGAAAAAAGTGGTATAGAATCCATTTGCAAAGTCTTCCTGTTGGAAACAAACATAGTCACTGCAAAATACATCATCAACCATCACAGGTAAATCATTTACCAACTGCCTGTCATCATTTATATTACTGGTTGTTCCTGCTTTACCTAACTCATTACTCTGACCTACTTGTACCATACCAAGTTGTGCATCATTCTCCTGACAAGTGTTCTCTTCATTTGGTTCAATTGAATCATCAACTGCATTGCCTAGGTCACTAGTGTCACTCGCTTAAGCATGTCACAGAGTAACATCAACAACGGATCTGTTCCATGTTATTGTCATAAGCAGGCGCATCCTACAAGATGATTATCCCGAGTCAATTGAAACAGAGTTACATCCACATCAGGCTCCTCAAACCTGTTATTGACATCAACTAGTGCTCTTCCTGCTTTGTCTAAGTGCTTCTCCTGAGTCAATTGAAACAGATTTACTTCAAAATTATCAGGCTCCTCAAAGCTGTTATTGACATCAACTAGTGATCTTCCAACTTTGTCTAAGTGCTTCCCTTGAGTCACTCGGAACAGATTAACCTCAAGATTATCAGGCTCCTTTATAGCATTGTCCTCATCAATAAGTACTAAAGCACACTCACTGTTATGAACAGGTTGGCTAGCAAATGAGCAGTCTAAGGTGGAAAATACTGGCTCAATGTTTGGCAAATTGCTAGATTCACCAATATCATCGACGTCCATAGGAAATTGTGTAAGTTGGATAAAAGGATCTAGGGCAGGTTCATTATCTAGATCATCTAACACCAACCGTCTACAACAGGATTGAATAGCCGCAGTAGCAACTTTTCTCCTATCTTCATCCATCTCCCAAAACACAGTCTTAATTGATTGTGGGGACATTTCAGAAAGTTCTAATCTAGTCTTCCCTATTTCCACATAGACGTCTATCAGCTTATGCTCTATGACAACATCTTTCAACAAGTCAACATTAGCAGCTTCACGCAAAGAAAACAAACCTTCGTCTAATGTACAACCAGGCTTAAGAAAGTAGAAATAATGGTTTGTCCAGCCTCATAACGATTTGGGTCATGAGAGCATCCATTTCATCAACGGATACCTCTTTTATTTCCACAAGATCAACAAGGCATTTCTTGCCTCCTTGATATATCCTACCTGGAAAGTATTTGAATGTACCTTCATAATGGAACATCATGCTAAAGGATCCTGGTTCACCCGCAGTATAAAAAATGTACAAAAACAATGTTAAGCTAAAGTTACCTAAAAGGGGAATAACTTAAACAGTCGTACAAACATATGATTGTAATAGGCTCTAACCAAAAAAGACTTTCAATATGTTCTGATTGCAGCTTTTTCCTCCGTTTCACGATCATCATAGAAAGGATATTCTCTTACTTGCCACAGAGTAAATCCAAGGTGGTTGTTTGTTATTTTCTTACTTAGATTATTTGATTTGATGATAGACATTGCATTAGGGTTTTTTGGGTAGGCTTCCAAAATAAGTTTGGGGATGAGCAATGAGTACACAGCTTTGTTATATTCTACATAATGGTGGAAAATTGGACAAGACATCTGCTACAGTACATAAAGTAAAATGACTATTGTACCCTCAACAGTAACATGATAACGGATTTTTCTGGAGTATAACGGAACGTTGAAAACGCCGTTATTGGTCAAGGGACGAGTTTGGCATTTAAAGGCCAAGGTTTGGACCTCTGGCGATGATAACGCCGAGTTTTATCCCATCGCGAAGCGTTTTGCCAAGTTTAGGGACCAACCGTGTATTTTAGTCTAATAATTATATAGAACATACAAAATATATAAAATGTGAAAATCATATAAGTGAAAATAAAAATAGAAGTGGTTCCTTACAATACTTTTGAGATGGACATGACAAGAGCACAAGAACACTAAACTTAGAAATCACCAAATAACATAACCCATTGCCTCCAACTCAAAAACCCACTCTTAAAAACCCTTGATCTAGATAGATCTAACACATGCAAGTGTTCTCTTAATCTTCATGAAAAATCTCAAGAAATGATGATATTGTTTTTTTTTCATGGTGGAAATAAAAAACCAATGATCTAACTAGAAACACTAAACCTTTACTTATAACACTTAATCTTGTAACGAAAATCAATGATGATGGTGATTATGGTGTGTTTGTTGGCTGTTTTGTACAACAAAATAGAGAGGAAATAACAAGACAGATGGAAAAACTTGATCTATCTTTTGCATGTGTAAAGGTCAATTAGATGTGTTAGATGACTTAAGTGGTGAGATGATAACATTTGAGGACAAGTGTCTTAGGTGTGGCACAAGGGGAGGAAAGGCGGAAGAGTAGTGTTTATCTTGTGTAATTTGAGTGTAAAGAGTATAGTTTAATTCCGATAATTGGTAACACGAAGCTTTTAAAATGCAAAATGTAAAGCTTTTAAAACACAAAACATAAAACCGGGTAATGTAAAAATCTAAAACTTATAAAAATGTCATAAGTTGTAAAAATAACTAATTTTAATATTTTAAATGTGATATGAGTATAATGGGATGTTTGAATGATGTTAAGACTAAAAACGTGCGTTGAAAACGCGTTTGTTGACATCGGTTCTTGTTAGGAATTAGAAATTCCAGGTATTAAAGAGTCGGTCACCTCAAGTATATGTAATCGTTAGAAAGCTCGTAGTCATAGTAATATTAAGTTAAGTAGTATTTAGTTAAGTAACACCGTGGAGGACGGACGGTTCTTTACCCACTTTGTATGCACGATCCACGGCCGATGTGTGGTTGCTTATGTAAGACTATAAATACTCTCTACCTCCCAAGGTAGAGAGTTGGAGCTCATAATAATATCTTTCACTTTCTCTCACTAAGTTCCTAAACCTCTAACTTTCTCTCTCTAGAATTCCATCTATATGCTACCTTGTGTTAATGTTATGATGTGTATGTGAAAAGTTATATCTTACAATTGGTATCAAGAGCCATGGTTAGATCATATCTTACACATCTTTGGATTTCTAGTGGTTTTAGGTGGTTTTGAGTTTGAAAAAGTTTAGTGGTTTTTGCATCATTTGATTGATTTCTAGTGTTAAAGTTTTGATTTTGGTTGTACTTTTATGTTTAGAATCATCAAAAGTGTTTAGGTTTTCATTTGGTAAGCTTGAATCATCTTGGTTGGGTTGTTTTGGATTGAAAAGTGAGGTTTATATGGTTTTTCAAGCTAGCGACTTAGCTCACGGAATATTTTCTTGGTAGCGACTTGCTTCATATTTTTGTAGCGACTTTTAGTTGTTGGAGCTAGCGAGTTAAAGTACAAGTAGTGGATTCTCCACTACGGGTAGCGACAATGGTAGCGACTTGGTCGATGCGAGTTGCTCTTTAGCGACTTGTGTCTCTAGCGACTTGTGTAGCAATTGCTTTGCCAAAATTTGGATTAGCGACTTGGTCTCAGCGAGTTACTACTTAGCGACTTGTTTTTCTGTTAGCGACTTGGGACTCTAGCGACTTAGGGTGTAGCGAATTAAGGGTTAGCGACTTAGTGCATTAATTTCTAGCGACTTAGTGCATTAATTTCTAGCGACTTAGTGCATTATCTTCTAGCGATTTAGTATTTTATCATCTAGAGTCTTGAGTGATTGTGTACGGTTTTCTCTTGATTGAGTAAAATCCGTGAAAGAATCCATTTCGGTTTAATCATAGAGCTATAAAATCCGTTATAATCTGTTAACATGTCTACCAGCGTTCTTATCTCCACGCTGTTTTGCGAGAGATGTTCAAGCGGTGGTTCAGATACTCGTCCACCCATGCTTGACGCCGACTACGACTCTTGGGCTCAGCGAATTAGATCGTATTGCCTTGGAAAGGAAAATGGTGTCAACATTCTCAAATCCATTGATGAAGGACCATATCGAGTTGAGGCGACTAGAGACATACTTGATACTAATGCAGATGGTACTCTGCTTACGGAATGGGACCTAAGATGTATGATGAGCTTGATGATAAGGATAAAAGAGATTTGATCACGCGATATCGGGCTTCAAACATTGTTCTTCAAGGTCTTCCTAAAGACATCTACAAGTCGATCAATCATAACACGGATGCTAAAGGCGGTTTGGGACAATGTTAAGATGCTTTCTCAAGTTACAATTAACTATGGAAGACAGAGAATCCCAACTCTATGACGAATTTGAGCATTTCAAGATGAAACCGGATGAGAGTGTCTATGAGTACTATGTGAGATTTCATAAGTTAGTTAATGACATGAGGAACATCAGAATTACTATGCCTAACATTGATTGAACTCAAAATTTGTGAACAACATGAATCCCGAATGGCACAAGTTTGTTACCGCTGTGAAGCTCACTAAAGGATTGAAGAATACAAACTATAAGCAACTCTATGCCTTCCTCCTTCAGAATGAGAGACATGCTATGTTTGAAAAATTAATTCTCAAACAGTTCAAAACCAACGAGTGGAGAGACAAGCTCGTCTAATGACTCTACTTTCTACTCAAACATGGAATCACAACCAAAGCATCACAAGTCATACCCTTGGGTAATGGTAATCACAAACTCATTCCTGAACCTATGTACAAACAAAGTCTTTGATACTCCGTGGGTAGCTTCATTAATCAACTAGCTCTTCTCATCAGTCAAAACATGAATACTCTCCCACAGACCAACAACAACCTCGGAATCGCATCTAACCCACACAATCAAGCCACTATTAAAGATGGAAGGATCGTGGTGCAACAGTCAGGAAAGACGATTATGATCGGGGACGAGGTGGAGCCGGAGAGGTTATGTTGGAAACGAGAATCGAGGAAGGAATGGTAACCAAGGTCAAACTAAGCTCATCAAATGTTATAAGTGTGGTGGAGAGGGACACATTGCAAGGAACTGTACATCTCCAAAGCGCCCTGAGAATCTTGATTACTCGTGAGAGAAGATCTTTGCTGGCTCAAGCTCGGGACAATGGTGCTACTGAATGAAGAGGAATTGTTGTTTCTTCTTTGAGGGCAATGCCAAGACCTATGATGCGAGATGTGGATGAGCGCCTATTCGAGAGATAGGTCACAATCATCGAGAATGCCTTTCAAGTCGTGACCGTGATGCATACGACTCGATGTGGATGATGGACCTACGGCACACACAATTTTTATGGCTAGCATTTCTCCAATGGTTTCTCCCAAGTTCTCTTCTTCATCACTATTTGGGCCATCCATGACAAGCTCATCTCGAGGTATTAAAACTATCGATGATCTTGATGTGCACCGGATGCATGACAAAGTATAATCAAGCTGAAACTATTGAATCAAATATTGAAAATATGGGTAATATCAATATTGTCCCATATGATCAATACTTGAAACAAAGTGAAAGTGAAGTTGTACCAAGTGATGCATCTTACAGATCAACAATGACTATGTTTTTGATGAATACCTTTGCATGTGCCCCTGATGATTCCATTATTTCTGAACTAAATGCCTATAAAGAGCGTGTTGCTATTTATGAACAACGTGCTAAGTTTGAGTTGACCACTCGTGAGCATGAAATGGATAACCAAGTAAGTACATTAATTAGAAAAGTAAGTTTAGAAGAAGTATTGAAACAAGAATTAAATTCCTTGCAAGAAAAACTCTCTAAAACATCTAAACAAAAACAAGAACTTCAAGAAAATGTGAAAATGCTTAAGCAAGAATTTAATGCAAAGGAATCAAAACTCTTGAGAGATTTTTCTAATCTGAAAACTTTGAAAAACAAACTTGAGAACAAGTTGTACAAACAAGGAAACACCATTGATTTGCTCACATGGTCACTAAACATGAGTCTTAGCGATAAGCATAGCATTCCCCTTGTTGAGGAACCGAATCCGAGAGGTAATTAAAAAGGCTAGAAATGCTCATAAGGTGCTTTATGATGGTAATGAGATTCTTAAGCCTAGGCGTAAACCTAGTTCGTTGAGTGCAGCGAGGAAGATAAGAAATCGGATGAAGTCACTAGGGAAAGGATGAACAAAAACTAGATGACCGAAATGCAAAGAGAAAAGATTATTATCACTCCCCATGACTACAAGAAGGAAAACTGGATTTCCTTGAACATGTTTAAGCCTCAAACATTGCTGACCCCCGAACAAGTGTTACGGAAAAGGATATGGACTTGCAAAAGCTGAAAATCTTGTTGAAAAGAATCCCCCTTGTAGGAAATTCCCTAAAGCGAGTGTGTATCCTCCAAATACACCAATGCATTTAGTTCCTAGAACTATTGCCACTAAGAGCAAGACCTTAATCAGTCAATATGTTATTCTTCAACTATTTACCGATTTTGAGAAAACTTGTAAGAAAAGGATCACACCCAATAGGATAACTGAAGGGGAAAGGGGTTTTGAGCAAATGAAAGAATGTTATTTAACCGAGGTCATGCCTTTCTTTAAACAACTAAAAGATCATTTTGAGAGTCTTAAAACGGGGACAAAATCGGATATTAAAGAAATGGAAAAGGAATTTGATGCAATGGTAGTTGAAGTTAGTGATTATGAGCGTGCACTAAAATATAATGAGATTGAGAGGAAGAACTTGCATACCTTAAATGAGACTCTTATTCCTGAATGTGTTGCTCAAGATATCTTTTTAACTGCTTCAAATTGCTCTATTAATGCTTCCAAATTTCATGAACTATCTGTGGCCTGAAAGTCTCCCATGATCGTGTCATTGAGCTTGAAAAAACTAATTCTGAACTAAGCGAGAAAATTGAACTGGATGATCACAACAATTTGGTTAAACATTTTTCTAAACCGGAAGTTGAGCATTTTAATTTACAACTAAAATATCAACATCTTAAAGAAAATGTTAAAACTTCAGATATCAAGACATCGTCGGATGCTCCGAGTTTGATCACGTTTTTCAAATTAACAAGCGTGATGAAGCGATTCAAGCTCGGTGCAACACGATCAGAAAGTTGAAAGCCCAAATCTCTCAATTAAAGGGTCAAGCGAACAATAAGGCAGGGCTCCCAAATCCCTCCTTCTTTAGATTCTCGGAATTCTCAAACTTTTCATCTTCAAAACTTAGTTGATGCCTTACAAAAGGAAAGCGAGAGTTTTCTAGAAGAAAATGAAAAAGTTAAGCGACATTTTAAAGAGTTATATGATTCAATGAAAGTCACCCGTGACCAAAACAACGAAAAAATAACGTCTTTACAAAAGGAAATAGAGAATCTAAGAAGTCGTGGAAATGGGAAGCGCCACTTGTTTTCAATAAGAATGTTGTCTCAAAGTCACCCTTAGCGCAAATACTGCGTGAGATTAAATATATTCCTCCTCATCTTAGGAATAATGAACATGCTTTTCATGAATACCGTGCTCACCTTAAGGATAGTCTAGAATGTCTCAGTGAGATTGTCGAAGAGGATTTCATTAACAAACCTCTTGATAGTGAAATAAGGTTTGCTTGCCTCCGTGCCAAAGCGATCTCAAGAGTTGCTAGAATGTGTAATTGCCACATGTCCAAAATCCTTAACCTTAGGTGAAAAAGGCAAAGCTGTGATGCCCTGTTCTAGGCCTAGTGCCAAGCAGAAATCCGCTTCTATGCCCATCTTAAAAAAGGAAACACTAATGTGCCTTCAAGTAGTTCAGATTCCAGATATGTTAGTGCTAATAAAGTGAACTTTAGTGCTACTTGCCGCAAAAAGCTCAAATCACAGTCTTAAAGTATACACTAATGTGCCTTCTAGTACTTCAGATCCTTGCACATCAAGTTCAGGAATGCAAAATTAGATCAACCAACTAATGTTCCCATTACCTCTACAGGAGTAATCGGTGACTTTAAAGCGCAAGGTCAAAGTCTCAAGACAATACAAGGAATGATAGGACCTTGCAAGCTAAGAATGTGCACTGGAAGAGAGTAGAAGACCAATCTAGGAACTTTAGGCTTGAGTTGAATAAAACGAATCGTGTTGATTCTAATATTAGCCTTAGGCGAAATCTTGTAATTAATTCAATTCGATACTATCTGCAAACCTTGTAATGCTTTGCATGCTTGAATTCTACATTGCTAATCATGAATGTGGTGTGAATGCTTTGTCTAATGCCTTTGTCAAATGCCCGCTTAAAATTGCTAATGCTAATAATGCGTGCAAATAAGGCAAAAACGAAAGATTTGTTAGAAAACAAGTGGAAACCCACAGGGAAGAACTTTTATAAAGATAGGTTATTATTGGATACCTTTTGGTCATAAGAATAATCAGCTTTGTTCTCACACCGCTTTTAAGATTATGCCCACTAGAAAATGGATGCCTACCGGTAGAACTATTCCCTTAAGAAGTAAACATACTTTGAATAGGGCAAATACTGACACTGACAGATTGCATCTATTCCCAATGATTCCATTGCTTCTACTGATATGGATGTTTCGATTCTCGATGTGGGTGTTCCAATTACCGTTATTGTTACTAACCAAATGGAACCCATTCTTGCATGGGGATCCCAATTATCCGATTATCCATTTTTGCGTGTTCAAGCTGCAGATCGTTCAAATCGCTGGTACCGGACTCGAGCCGCTATTTCCAAGCATATGACCGAGACCGGTCGCTCATGAACGCGTGAGCAAGTTCATCGGATTTAAGTAGATTTGGTAATGATCATTTTGGT
The DNA here is from genome assembly GCA_910596185.1 of Chrysanthemum makinoi. Classification (NCBI taxonomy): domain Eukaryota; kingdom Viridiplantae; phylum Streptophyta; class Magnoliopsida; order Asterales; family Asteraceae; genus Chrysanthemum; species Chrysanthemum makinoi. The sequence goes on along the minus strand of OU343219.1, from coordinate 174,285,832 downwards.
GCTATTATGGGTTATGGAGATTATGTTGTTGGTGATAGTGTCATCTCGACTATGTTGAAGGGTTGGGTCATAACTCTTCTCCGCTGGTCAATTCTCGTGACTCGATCTAGAAGTTGCCTTGAGAAAACATACCAGCTGTTAGAGATCTTAATGGTAAGGAACTGCTAAAAGGAACTCGTGGGTCAAACCTTTACACCATCTCTATCGATGACATGATGAGGGCTTCTCCAATCTGCTTGTTATCAAAGGCTTCAAAAACAAAGTCATGGTTATGGCACCATCGTCTCAATCACTTGAACTTCGGCACCATCAACGATCTTTCCGGAAAGGACCTAGTTGTAGGTTTACCTAGACTAAAGTATGAAAAGGATCATCTTTGTTCAGGATGTCAATTGGGAAAAAGCAAGAAATATGCCCATAAACCCAAACCTACTAACTCACATCACGAAGTTCTTCATATGATTCATATGGATTTATGTGGACCAATGAGGGTACAGAATATCTTTGGGAAGAAATATGTGTTAGTTGTGGTTGATGATTACTCTAGATTCACATGGGTCAAGTTCTTAAGTACAAAGGATGAAACTCACGATATCATCATCATCAAATGCAGTTCAACTTAACAAAAGCCGTCGAGGAATTGTCGAACGACAATGGCTGAGTTTGTCAACAAACAACTTAATGAATTCTATGAAAGCGTTGGAATCAAATATCAAAGAAGTGTTTCACGAACTCCTCAACAGAACGGTGTAGTTGAAAGACTAAATCGGACTCCTCGTTGAAGCCGCTAGAACAATGTTGATTTACTCAAAGGTTCCAATGTTTCTCTGGCCGGCAATTCCGCCACCTTTGCATGCTATACACAAAATCGTTCCTAATCCACACTGCATGCATGGAAAAACTCCATATGAACTTGTCCACAACAGAAACCTAATCTCTCTTTCCTTCGTGTGTTTGGTGCATTGTGTTATCCAACTAATTAGGGTCAAGACTTAGGAAACTTAGGCTAAAGGCGACATTGGAGTATTTGTAGGATACGCACCAAACAAAAAGGGATACCGAATCTATAACAAAGAACCGAAATATCATGGAAACCATTCACGCTACGCTTTGATGAGCGACGGTCAAATGGCTCTCTGGACAATCCACCGGGACCCGCACTTCAAGACAAGCCAGTCCCATTGGTTCATCTCTTGTTCCAAACTCTACTCAAGAAACTCCATATGTACCTCCATCTCAAGATGATGTAAAGAAATTGTTTGATCCTATGTTTGATGAACTGTATGATTCAAACACTCATGAGGTGATGATTCACGCCTTACAATGAGGATGCTCATATTCCTGTGAATGAAGTCAATCCCTCTGTCTCAATATCTTTAAGTCAAGAAGCACTGCTTCGATCCTTCGCCTCATCAACAAATCATCATTCTTCAAATGTACATCATGGAAATGTTTCTGGCATCAATGATGAAGTTAATCCCTTTGCTACTCCCGAGGATGCTCCATTTGAAAACATATTTGCTACTCAATCATCGCCAACCATCTTCTTCGTGAGACATCGACTCGGCTACTACCTCGCCTCAACAAGCGCCCACATGAACACCTTAGAAAATTGACTCACGATCATCCATTAGACAACATCATTGGAAATCCCTCGTCCCATATCAACCCGAAACAACTTGCAACCGATGCCTTATGGTGTTTCTTCAACTCTCGTACTTTCTAAGATCGAACCAAAAGATGTTAAAACCGCCATGAATGAAGATAGCCGGTTCAATGCCATGCAAGAAGAAATTCATGAGTTTGATCGACTTAATGTATGGGAGTTAGTACACACTCCGCATTTGTGCTATGATTATAGCTCTCAAATGGATCTTCAAAGTAAAACTTGATGAGCATGGTGATGTGTTGAAGAACAAGGCTCGTTTAGTTGCTAAAGGATATCGCCAAGAGGAGGGTATAGACTTTGAAGAATCTTTTGCTCCTGTTGCTCGAATCGAGGCAATGAGGAATCTTCTTCGCTAACGCGCAGTAAGAACATGGTAGTGTATCGATGGATGTGAAGACGGCATTTCAACGGAGATCTTAAAGAAGTCGTCATCGTTGGCCCAACCCGAAGGATTTGTGAATCAAGAGCATCCTACTCACGCGTTTATCGCCGGAAGGCTCTCTACTTAAAGCAAGCTCCAAGGGCATGGTATGATACATCGTCAAAGTTTCTTCTATCATCCGGATTCAAGAAAGGAGCAGTTGATCCTACATTGTTCACCAGAAGTGCAAACATTTAACTCATGTTCAAATTTATGTTGATGATATTATTTTTGCTTCGACTGACCCAATGGAATGTGATCGCTTTTCTAATGAAATGAGTTCTAAGTTTCAAATGTCAATGATGGGACAAATGTCGTTTTACTTGGGATTACAAATTTCACAAATCCTGAGGCATTTTCATAAATCAATCTAAATATGCAATGTAGATTTTAAAGAAATTTGATTTGATCTCACCCTGATGACATTACCCCATGATTGATCGAACCAAACTAGATGAGGACCACTCAGGATCATGATTGACCAAACAAAATATCGTAGTATGATTGGATCCTCGATGTACCTCACGCCTAGTAGACCGCATATCTTGTTCGCCGTTGCATGTGTGCTAGATACCGTGCTAAGCCTACTAAAAAGCACCTTGAAGCAAGAACGTCTTCTGCGGTTCTCCAAGGAACCATCAATATGGGACTATGGTACCGACACCGGTATGTCACTAACGCCATGTGCATGCCGATCATGCAAGTTGTCAAGATACACGCCAGTACATCCGAGGTGCTCATTGGGTGATAAGCTTGTGAGTCGGTCTTCAAAGAAGCAAATGAGTACTTCTATTTCTACGAGGCTGAATACATAGCCATGTCATCTTGTTGTGCTCAAGTCTTATGGATGAGATCTCTATCTCGACTACGCTTTGAATTCAACAAAACTTCATCGTGATAATAAAGTGCTATTGCTCTCTCATGCAACAACGTTCAACACTCAAGAGCAAAGCATATCGACATTCGACATCATTTCATCTAGGAACAAGTGGAAAAAGGTGTGGTGGAACTATATTTTGTGAGGTCAATATCGCTAGCGGACATCTTCACCAAAGCTCTTCCAAGAGAACGCTTGAGTTCTTCCACGCCTTGGCTTGAAAAGCCTTCAACCGTACACTCAAACGTCTTTCAGAGAAGACGAGGAGTAAAGGTCTATCTTCATCTATCTCATATATACTATCTAAAATCAAAATACAAAATTATAAAACCCTATAAAACCAAATAGAAAAATATAAAACTTTCAAAAATCCATAAAATTAAAAAATTCAAAAATCTTAAAATATCATTTTGTCATGCTTTTTTTCGGTTCAAAATATCTACGGTCTTGTGTCTGTCACCAAAGAATGACACGGGACTTTAGATGTTGTTCGAATTCTTAAAAAAAAAAAAAAAAAAAAAATCAAAAAAAATATTTTTGGGAGAAAGAGAAACAGTGGTTTATTGTCATTTTCGTGCAATAACCCGTTTAAAAGAAAGAACAGAGCCATGTTTTACCATGTTTTCAAATTCCATGCTCTGATTCTATAAACATTTATCTGCCGAAAACTAAATGCTTTGAAAAATAACTCGGTCTCTATTTTTGATAATCATCAAGACTTATCTGTCAAATGCTTATCAATCAACAACCTATGTCATTGATTGAGGGGAGAATGATTTCAATTAAATTAAAAAGTTATTTGGCATTAAATTGTTTTCAAAAGATGTACATGCATGTTTAACCAATGGAGTTTAAAATCTCAACATCAGATCCTTATCAGTTAAAAACGCTTTCATAATCAAGTCACAATTCTCCTTAAAAGCTTTCAAAATCAATTTACAAGAGATCACAAATCTCAAATGATTTGATAATTGTGATCGGGGGAGAAGTTGTGATTTAAATAGATTTAAACCGAAATTCAAATGGTTTCTTATGTGATTAGCATGTTTGCCTCCCCGTAAGTGACAAACGATTTCAAATTTTCCATGCACACGTTGAGGGGAGCATCTATCTTAAACCACAATGATTTGAAACGTGATCACTTATTCTAATGTGCAAAACCTCTAGTATGTGCAAAACTCTTTTCAAATCTCGAGGCACATATTGAGGGGGAGCAAAATCATGAAAACCTCATCCTTCCCCAAAATGCTTTATCTACTTGATTCAATTTGGGAAGTGATGTTGATATCTTTTAGAAAATGGTAATCAAAGAAGTTAATTCTTTTCTCTTGCCTCCTGTGGAAAACTATTCAAATACTTGATGCACATGTTGAGGGGAGTTCTTCTTTCTAAAAATATCAAAACAATTCGTACAAAATGCTTTGATAAAATATCACAAGTATCCGATTGATTTTTCAAATGGTTTTCAATTGGTTCCAATGCGGATGAACAATACCAAAAAGACCGACCAACCTTACATTATGTATGGTGATATAAGGACGATAAGGTTAGGTATGGTTCCCAGATCCGCCGTGAACCGGAGGATCTACCCAGGGACTATCCACTAGTTAGTGTAGAGTTCTTAGGTATGTTGATAAAAGGAGAAAAATGAGATATGGAAGAAGAGTGGACTAAAGATCGAAGTACGGAATAAACCCAACAAGGTTCTAGCTATGAAGTCTCTGTAGCACTGGGGTTGAAGAATTAAAAAGAATTGAATGAGAAAAGGGTGAAAACAAATAGCTCTCCAAATTATTCAACCTTAGGCGTAAAACCGTTCAATTCATATGCTACTGATGGTAACATCGGTATTGAAGACAAGACGCCATGGACCCAAAGGACGACCGCACTTCAATCTTCAAACCACTCAAGTTCCTCTTAAAAGGACTTGTTTCATTCTCACGCGGAACCGACATTATCTATCGACTTTCTCTTAGAGATTGTTGATATTGAAGGAGAGACCCTCTCCCTAGTCTCCGATATAGGATCCAAATATGCACAAATTGAGTCTAGAGCCACGAGATCATCAATAAATCTCATTAGGACACTTTCAATGAAGACTCTGTTTCACACAATGTGGAAAGAGAGATTATATCTTGAGTCCTACGCGACATATCCTTGTGGTATTGCCGTAACATCCGAAAGTGATGTTTACATATTCACTCATGAAGATGGAAAGCCCTCTGGAGCCAACATCTAACAAGCTCCCGTAGGTGGCATGTGAGATCTATTATATAGATCATGTGACAACCTAACGTAAAACAATGGGCGATTCAATCTTTTGAATCAATCCCGTTCAGTTATGGATTGACGGATACCTTTGAAAACCGGTCTTTGTGCTTTTAAAACTTTTTCATTAGCATGTCGACCGTGTACTAATTTTTCAAATCAAAAGGTGTTTTATGATTGATAATTGATTTTCATTAAAACCTTCGTTTATTGCAAAAACAATTTCTATTGAGCAATACAACATTGTTTTTCAAATCTTTTCATCAATCGGACAAATTCGCTGGTTCACTCACTCCGTTGTCTTCTTTGAGACGCGTTCGTTTGAGAACAGCCTAGAGCAAATGCTAAACCCCGCAAGGAAATTCTTCGAATTATACCCGATCACAAAGCAGCATTTTGTACTGACAACGGGAACCGTGGGCCGTGTACCTCAATTCATCGAAAGTGATCAAAGACACTTTCGTGCGCTTTATTGCTAACTGCCTTATGCAAGCCAACCTCGACGCTTGGTACCGACGTAATGAAGCGTCAATCCATACGCATGCTCACCTAACACATTCATCTCAAAAGAAATCATGATTAGTGCATCAATGACTCTGATGTTCTCACTCCATGCTTTGCTCGCCAATATCATGATTCAACAAATGCTTCCGCTACTCGATGAGAAGATATCATGATCCGAATGTGAGCATGTCGGTCCTAAAGTCACAACATCACATAATACCAACACCACAAAGGATGTCACAGAGATTTTTTGATGGCTGATAATCTCAAATGATGGCTCAAAATTATTATCACGTGGATCAGGAAAAGACCTCCACTTGAAGTAACCAAACATGCAATGTGAAGAATCAATGACTACGAGCTTAAGAACAAAGGACTACATCAAGAATGCAAGAACAATTGTTAATGTCATATCTGCTTGTATTCAATGTAATTTTAGTGCATGATTGAGGTGACCTCCCTTAGGGGAAGATTGTTAGGAATTAGAAATTCTAGGTATTAAAGAGTCGGTCACCTCAAGTAATCGCAGAAAGCTCGTAGTCATAGTAATATTAAGTTAAGTAGTATTTAGTTAAGTAACACCGTGGAGGACGGACGGGTCTTTACCCATCGTATGCCCCGATCCACGTTCCCGATGTGTGCTTATGTAAGACTATAAATACTCTCTACCTCCCAAGGTAGAGATTGGAGCTCATAATAATATCTTTCACTTTCTCACTAAGTTCCCTAAACCTCTAACTTTCTCTCTCTAGAATTCCATCTATGTTCTACCTTGTGTTAATGTTATGATGTGTATGTGAAAAGTTATATCTTAAGTCTTAATAAAATTGACGTAACCTTATAGAAATGACCCGGCCAAGTATACAACTCACTTGTCAACATTAAAATAAATTAAAATGCATAAAATGTGTATATCGATCATTGTCTAGAGTTGTCTACTTTAATGAATGTTTATCTAGGGTACATCTATTGAACTATCCGTTATCAGAAACGAAGTTTACTTAAAAAATAAAAGATTAGTAAAAGTAAATAATTGAATAATGACCTCATAAATGCACATGTTACACTCTACTCGCTGTCTTCATTGTAACACTACCATTTTTCTCCACCCTAGCTAAATCCCATCCGTTTTGAGATACAATCAGCATCAGAAATGTCTAAGTGACAACATCAAAATCAACTATTTCACTCTGTCGGCCATTACCTAGAGTAAATCCAATAATCCATACATCCTTTCCTCCTCGGGATCGTGGGCCAAGATGAAGCACAAGTGGGGTTAAATTGTTTCTCAAACTACCAGTAATATAGCTTTAACATAAATGGTATGTTCTAAATTACAACACACGCTGGGTTAAAACATAAAATTTGATAAGAAACACATTCACAACTTGTAAATAAACATTAGATGAAAAACATTGTTCTTGAATTGGTGCAAGCTTCTCTTAATTCTTGTCGTCTAAAAGATTCGACCGGGGTTCATTTGTTCATAGTTGTCATATATAGCTTAAATTTTATAAGATGAATAGCATAAAGGCCATTGAAAGGTTGAAGGGCCAAGCACCCCTTACCTCAATACGCCTCGTCTCGCCATTTGAACATCACAAGATATATGTTAAGTATAAATATGTAATAAAACCTTTCTATAACTTAACTTAATTATTGGTTCATATGTTTTCATGGTTCTTGTTAAGCCATATGGCATTGTTACAAGTGTTTCTGCACATATAGTTATTTTTAGAGTAGGAAATCGATATCACAAACAAATAATGCAATGGAATCAGGAGAGAATTTGTTTTTAGAAGTGATGGAAAATAATTATTTAGCTTTGCCACCATCGCATCACAAATTTAAGCAAGTGTTAATACATCTGTGGAGGTCTAGTGTGGTCGTTAAAGATCACCTAACTCGCAAAAGAAAGGTTCTATAGACGAAGTATGAAGGTTGAAGTTAATTATTTTAGAGGTGTCAAAATGGGTGGGTTGAATAAAGAGACAATACATATCAATTTACCTAAAACGCCTACATTTGAGTCTTGACACTTCTAAGATAAAACCCATCAATTTTGGTAATATACATTAAATTTCACCTGGTTGATTTCAAACCACGAACCTTATTACTTATCAAAAATATTAACGTACTCTGACCTAGAATGTAACACCCCAAATCTCATACAACGGAAGACTTAAACAAGTTTTCTACCGACGGCATCACACATATACAAACAAGATAATCATCGATGAGTTGTCTAAATACTCATCATTTTGTACTATTTAAACTGCAAAAACATCCGAAAACACTCAAATGTATCAAAATGATGAAAATATCACAAATAAGTGTTTTATGTGTGTTGTAAATGCAAAATATCAAAATCGATGAAAACATATCAAGTTTGCATAATTGGCGCTTTAGTCCCCTAAGTTTCAAAAGTTGTCAAATCTAGTCCATGGAATCCAAAAATATGGAGTTTTATCATTAAAGGTCCCTGAAATATTCTAAGTTGTCAAAAATGGTCCTTGAATGAATCTTTTGTCAAATGGGCAAGGTTCCTCCTTTCAAAAGTGTCAAAAATAGTCCTTGATTAAAAATGTAAAAAATAAATATGGTCCTTGTACTATTAAAGTTTGCAGTTTGGTCCTTGTGATAACTTTGGATTGTTGATGTTTATCCTCAAGTTTGGTGTACATGATTGGGTTCTGATAATAATAAACCAAACGGACCCTTTCTTTTGTTATTAACCCAGCAACCAAAAGAACCTCTACCAAATAATCTTTGACCTCTCATTTTGAACCCCATTTATTAATATCTCTCAAAAGTCAAAAACGCCATAAATACCAATCGCGTACATTACTTCCTTCTCCATCACCGTATTCCAAAACTGTGGTGGTTTTTCCACCACCTTCACCACCACTTCACCACCTGTTTATACAACTGTTTACCCACTCCCTCCACCTCCACATCCTCCCAAACCTCATTAATGCAATAAACTCGCCAAACACACCTTTGCCGCCAAAATGCCAAATGTAATTGATGAGTGAGACCAATGGTCAAGATAAGGTGGGAAATGGTTCAGAGATGTCGACAAGTCTAAAAAAGATCTTTATATGAAGTTAAGCAATGTGGATGAATATCTAGAGTAATTTTATTTTATGTATGTCTTTTTAAATATTTTAAGTCTTCCATGTTGTATGTCTAAGCTTTTAAGCTCAGAATTGTCAAGGTGCAATAAAGCCTTGTTAACATCAATTTCAAGTTTCCGTTTTATTTCAAGTTTGTGCAATTTTCAAATTCAAAATCTCAACAAAAGTTCAATGTTAATTTTGGTTGTTGTCTTGGATTTATAAGCTTATATAAGCTCATTATATAGCCTTTGAGAGCTTATTAGAACCCAATAACTCAGCCAGATTCAAAAATACCAAAAACAAAAAAATAGTCAAAAAATAAAAAAGCAATGAAAATGAAGATGGAAGCCAGCAGGTAAAATATGGATTGTGTTGGGTTATTTATAAGCTTCTCAGGAAAGCTATTGGGGTGTTCTCGCTCATTTCTCATTTTGTGCCTAAACACAATTTGTAAGCCATTTCATTGAAACTTGCAATTCCTAGTATAAGTGTTTAACTATTGTTAATTCTGGTTTAATCCTATCTTATTGTAGTTAATCAAAGATAATAATAGATTTTTAGCTTAAAAACTTGTTTAATGTTTAAAAGTTCAAAACAGCTATAAAAGGAGTGTTTGGATTTACTAGTTAACGTGTTAAGAGGCTTGTTTGTTGTTATTTGTTGTTGTTCTAAGTCACATTAGGACCTAATAACTCCGCTTCAACCAATAAAACTAGTGCTCATTTTATAAAAGTCATTATCTCTTTAAATCACTTTTCTTGTTAATTTGGATTGTCATTCATCCCATTGCTTAAAAGTTGTTACTACAGTTCTAAATAATCTCATTTTACCTTATTATAACATATATTCATCTATAGAATCAAACCTAAGTTCATAAAAGTCAAAATATTAGTGTAATTAAAAAGTCAAAATTTCCTAGAAGCAGTTTTTGAATAAACTTTATAATTTTACTGTGACCTTACCATTAAGATTTAGTCTATATGCTTTTGGGATATTAAAGTTTAGCTGCTTAACTAAATTAGAAAAATATTAGTTCACTTTTAATCAGCTTATTCAGTGCTTATTACTTAGCTTTTGAGTCCTTATTTAGAAAAAAGTGCACAAAGTTGCAGCTAGTTTATTTCTCAAGCCATGAGCTTATTAGTGAGTTTTCTTGTGAATTTTGTTTTTCTTAAAAGCCCACCTAGCGTGTTCTATTCCAGTTCTTACTTTCCATTTTGCGCTTATCTAATAAGCCTCGCCATTAGCTTTTGTTTAATCCATTTCATACAAGCACAAAGTTCATCCAAGGTTTATAAATTTTCATAAGCTCCTCATAAGCTCACCAAGAATTCCAACTGGAAAGCTTTAGCTTTTGGATAGCTTATTTGGTTAACTTGTTAGTCCCAGTGTGTATTTTAATTTCCTAGCTTATCTAAGTGCTTAAAATTTAGCTTAAAGGTGCCTAGAAAACCACAAAGTGTCCTATGAACCAGTTTACATTGTGCTTATTTGAAGCTTGTTCTGTTCTTATTTCTTAGTTAATTTGCTTTTTCGCTACTTATTAAGCTTGTTAAGCTTATTTTCATTTAATTTTAGCTTATTGATTAGCTTATTAGTAATTTTAGCTTAGCCTTGTTCTTATTTCAATTCTTGCTAAACTGTTAAGTATCATAAGCTTATTCTTAGCTTATTAGTGTTTTTCATAAAAAGTTGTAGTTTTAACATTTGCTTATTTCCTTGTTCTTAATAAGTTTCAAAAGAAAATCAAAATAAATATTTTGCAAAAAGTCATTGTGGGATTCAACCCCGCCACCCACTCACCACACACAACACATTCACCACTAATCCGCCTTCTGGACTTTGACTGGTTATACCTTGCAAAGTTTAATACTTAACCCCTTTTTGTCCATTTAGCTTATTCAATATTTTAGCTTATTTACGCTTATTAGATTGCTTTTACAACTTTTTGTATTTTTCTTAGCTTTGTATTAGTATAAAAGTATTTTACAAAAAGTTTCAGAATTTTCTCAATAGTTTTAGTATTTTTAATCATTTAATTAGTTTAAAACCGTATTTAATTCATAATAAAAAATATAAAAGTCAAAAAATATAAATATTTTTCTAAAATTTTCTTTTGTCATATAGTAAGTAAGAAAATTGTTTCTACACTGTAGACTTTTATTTCAAAATTTACGTTTTTTACTTGCTGTAATTTTTTATACATAACGACGCTTTCATTTTTATCACATTTTGATATAATTTAAGTTTACGTGTTAGTTAAAATAGTTTATTTAAGTTATTTTGTTTTATAAATCAAGAAAACATCATTTTTAAAATAGTGATAGCTTATTTATATATATATTTTAGCTTTTTAATTTTCTTTAATTTGCATTTAAGCCTCTGTAATTTACAAACTTTCTCTTTAGGTGTAATTATCACACCCCAATGATCACTATCCTTAGTGATTATTCACATCTCAAAGTGTTAAACACCATTAACTGGGACTTACCCACTGTGGAAACACTATACCTCTAGATCTTAATTGTATTGTTTCTGAGCTGTTTGAAGTTTATTACGGTTGACCATTCACAAGTGGTCAGCTTGTGTGACAAAACTTGACTGTTCGACTTGATCAAATTTTGGCGCCGCTGCCGGGGAGGCTATAAGCGTGTTCTAAGCATTTCCAGATCCATTCTTGCACATATACCACCTTTTGTAAACAGTTTTCTTTTGTAAAGTTATCGAATCAAAAGTTCATTAACACTTTTCCTAAAGTGTTAACAACACCAAAAAAATATAAAACAACAAAACAATCGGAACGTTTTCTAGCTTGTGTTTCCTTTAAGGTGATTCTTAAAGAGATACGATTTGGTTAAACGAGACGATATCAAAAATATTTTCCAAAAGTTTTAAACCCTTAGCACATATCCATACCTACGTCTTTTCAGTGGTACTTAAATAAATACATAAAATCCCCACACTTAAATCACATAAAAATCAACCACCTAAATCAAGGCGAGACACCTACCAATCTAGGGTGTACTAATAGTTCCCAAAAGAGTCAAAACTTGCCTGTGTGTCTGTGATTTGGTGTACCTTTTTCAAAGAAGCCATTTCATTTGTGATTATTGGTTAAGTTCACTTGTCGCTTTGCCTCGCATTTGTTTTGAAAATTGATTTTTAAACTTAGTGCATGCGCACTGCTCTTCTAGCTCTACAAGTCCACTTTCCGAGCTTGCAAATTCCTCGTAGCGAGGACGCTCGCCCTTCAGCCGCGGATCAGGAACGCCTACCACCACCACCGTCGTAATGGCGTAAGACAAACCGATGAATGAGTCCAAGCACCCATCGAGGGTTACGGAGATATTGTTGTCCCAAACCATCGTGGTCGATACCTTTGAGCTCAAAACCGGGTTGCTTAATCTTGTAACCCAAAGCCAATTCTATGGTTTTGAGCGTGATGATCCTCATGCACATATTCGATGGTTTAACAAGATTGCATCTACCATCAAATACAAGAATGTCCCACATGAAACAATTAAGCTTCTTCGTTCCCATTCTCTAGAGGGACAAGCCCTGAATTGGCTTGAGAAACAACCCCCTCGTTCCATTGAGACATGGGAAGATCTAGTCACCAAGTTTGTTAACGAATTCTATCCTCCATCCCAAACTACAAGTCTTAAGAATGAGATAATGAAATTCTCTCAAAGATTTGATGAATCATTCGGGCAGGCATGGGATCGTTACAAAGAGTTGCTCCAAAGTGTCCAGATCATGGTTTTACCGAAGTTAATGCAAATGGATACTTTCTACAATGGTCCAACTGCATAACCAAGACTCTTTTAAATGCCTCGCTGAGGTAATTTCCTGAGCAAGACCACAAAAGAAGCCTTACAAATCATAGAAAACAAGTCCCAGGTCCGCCTTTCAACAAAGACATATCGCTCTGTCTATGCGGACCTTCTACTTCATCTCCAGTGAGTACATCTAGCACCGATGCTAAGATTGACAAACTCACGGATATTGTTCATGCTTTGGTTCTTGCTAACCAAAAGAAAGTCACTTTCACACAAACACCATCACATGGTGAAGTGAAGAAAGTTGAAGTTTGTGTTACTTGTGATGGCCCTCATGCATACAACTGTATCGCCACCGATGGTAGTCCGTTTGAAGCCATGCTATAGCCGGTACTTCAAAGGAGGTAATCAATACCGCCTCAAAATGAACCAAACTACCGCTAATACTTATCGTGGACCACCCGTTTTAGCCGTAATCCTAACATGCAAAACCGAATCGAACCAACCTAGAATGAACCAAGGTTATCAAAACCAAGGTAATTTCTATTCCGAACCAAATCAAGGTTTCCAACATCAAGGAAACCTTAATCAAAAAATTTCAATCGAGGAATCAATTTCATGGGAATATGAATCCTAATCAAGGAAATTTTCAAAATCAAGGCCCTAATCCAAACAATAGAGGCCAGAATTTTCCTAATCAAACTTAAGCCATTGTTCCAACAAGACCATCATCCGATGAGTTATTGAAGCAATTCATGAAATCCCAAGATGAAATGAACAGTTGTTGGTCGGCCGATCGCTGATCTAAAGAAGTCTTTAAATGATCAACCCTCGGGCTCAGGATAACTTCCGAGCAACACGATCGCTAACCCGAGGGGCTTATGCAAAGGCGATCACAACAGTAAGTGGTGTTTCATACAATGGACCCGCTATTCCTACTACCCTTCTTCTTCTTCTCCCGAGGTAGTGGAAAGTGAACCTGGAGGCACAAAGGACAAGGAACTTCCTACTAATAACGAAGGTACCAACAATGTCCAACCTCAAGTTGTCCAGAAACCCAAATCCAATCCGTGAGTTGTTTTGAACCTCCAGAGCTCTGTTGAAAACCCCAAATCCAAATCTTCTATTCCTTATCCATCACGTTTGAATGAGCAAAAGCTCCGTGCAAAAGCTAGTCATCAAATGGACAAATTTTTTCAAATTTTCCAAGAACTACATTTTGACATAAGCTTTGCGGATGCTATCATGCCGATGCCCAAGTTTGCATCAACTCTCAAACACATGTTAAGCAACAAGGAAAAGCCGTTTGAAATGGCTAAAACTCCTCTAACGAGAATTGCCACAGTTATCTCTTGAAGAAGCTTCCGAAGCTTGAGATCCCGGAAAATTTCTCTTACCTTGTGTATTTGTGGATGGTTGAATGCTTTGCCTTAGCGTATCTTGGTGCAAGCATTAACTCGATGCCTCATTCAAGATGGAAGAAACTTTCTTCCGACCTTATTCCTACATGCATGACTCTCGAGCTTGTGATCGATAATTTCGGCCCACTTGGCATTGCCGAGGACGTTGTGAAAGTAGGAAAGTTCCATTTTCCGTACCGACTTTGGTTGTTGATTTCGATGTCGATTCACGGGTTCCTCTCATTGTTGGACGAGGATTCCTCGAGAACGGGCCGCTCTCATTGATGTATTTGAGCAAGAAATCACACTACGCGTGGGTAATGAAGCCGCCACTTTAACCTTGATCAAACTTCGAGGTACTCCGCAAACTATGATTCCCAGTCTGTTAACCTAATAGATATCATTGATGTTGCTTCTGAAGAGTACTCTCAAGAAGTTCTTGGTTATGATCATAATTCTTCGAGTGATAATCTCACCCATTCATCTCAACCCATCATTGCCAATTCTACTCCTTCTCACTTCGAGGGAAGTGACTTCATCTTGGAAGAGATTGAAGCATACTGGCTAGTAGTGATTCGCTCCATGGGAAATTGATCACGCCCATTGACATCGAGGGGACATACTTCATTGAGAAGTTGCTTAATGATGATCCATCATCCCTCACACTAGTGATTCATCCCATGAGATTAATAATAATGAGATTGATCGAGGAGAGATCTTCGTGAAAAGTTGTTAAATCAGACACTTCTCCTCCTCCGGCCGAAGCCATAACAAGGAAGTCAAGTCAGCTTGAGAAAACTGGAATTTCCCAAGTCGAACTAAAGACTTACCACCTCATCTCGAGTATGCATTTCTTGAGGGTGATGATAAATTACCCGCCATTATTGCTCGAGATTTGAGTAAAGATGAAAAGTCGCTCTCATAAAGGTCTTGAAGTCACACAAGCAAGCAATTGCTTGGAAACTCTACAAGGGTATCAACCCCGAAGTTTTGTACTCACAAAATCTTGATGGAGGATGACTTCAAGCCGCAGGTAACATCGAGACGAAAATCCAAAAATCCATGATGTTATTAAACAGAGGTTCTCAAACTTCGATGCAGATTGATTTACCCGATCTCGATAGTCCTTGGTTAGCCCAATTCATTGGTTCCTAAAAGGGTGGCATAACCGCTTGTCACAATGAAGAAAACGAAGTTAATTCCAACTCGACCGGTAACGGATGGCGTGTTTATTGACTATCGTAAGTTGAATGACGCCACCCGAAAAGACCATTTTCCTCTACCCTTCATGGACCAATTGCTTGAGAGATTAGCGTGAAACTAATACTATTGTTTCTTTGATGGTTTCGTGTTATTTTCAGATTCCCATTGATCCACAGATCAAGAGAAGACCACATTCACCGCCCATACGGAACTTTTGCCTATAGACGTATGCCTTTTGGCCTATGTAATGCTCCCCGCACGCTCCAACGATGTATGATGGCCATTTTCCACGACATGATCGGGGAAACAATGGAGGTGATTATGGATGACTTCTGGTATTGGGGACTCGTTCAAACATGTCTCCCATTTAGAAAAATGCTTAAACTGTGAAGACACCAATCTTTGTCTAAATTGGGAGAAGAGCCACTTTATGGTCAAAGAAGGCATAGTCCTTGGCAATAAGATTTCCAAAACATTGAGGTGATAGAGCAAAAATCGATGTTATTGCTAAATTACCTCATCCTACTACCGGCCGGTATTAGGAGTTTTTTAGGTCATGCCGTTTTATCGTAGATTCATACAAGATTTTTTAAAATCGCCCTACTATGACCCATCTTCTTGAAAAGATGCTCCTTTTATCTTCTCACCCGAGTGCATCAAGCTTTTGAAACATTATTAAAAAAGCTTACTCAGCACCCATTCTCGCTGTTCCGACCGATTTACCTTGAGCTCATGTGCGATGCAAGTGATTTTGCTATCGGTGCGCCTTAGGGCAACGATCTAAGCATTTTCAGCCTATCCACTACGCAAGTAAAACAATGATCAAGCTCAAACTCATTACACCACCACAGAAAAAGAGCTACTAGCCGTGGTGTATGCATTTGAGAAGTTTCAGCCATACCTAATCTTGACCAAATGCGTGGTGTATACGGATCACTCGGCTCTCAAATATCTCTTTGCAAAACAAGATGCAAAGCCGAGATTACTTCGCTGGGTTCTCCTCCTACAAGAATTTGATATCATTATATGCGATAAAAAGGAGCCGAACCGTCAGCCGATCATCATCCCGTCTAGAAAACCCTCACCAAGATGTTTTCGAGAAAAGGAAATAAATGAAACATTTCTCTCGAGACACGCGTTTCTTTTCGTGGAAACTCTACCACCCCATGGTTTGCCGACTTCGCAAATTACCATGCGGGTAACTTCATAGTGAAAGGGATGTCGACCCAACTGAAGAACAAATTCTTCAAGGATGTTAAACATTACTTCTCGGGACTAACCTACTTATTCAAAATCAAAGCGGATCAAGTCATCCGACTGTGTTTATGGACGTGAAGCTATTGACATTCTCAAAGCTTCGCCATGCCGACCCACCGGGGCCATCATAGTCCAAACTACACCGCCAAAAAGGTGTTTGATTCCGGGTTTTATTGGCCCACAATCTACAAGGATGCCCATTAATTTGTCAAAGCTCTGGACGCTTGTCAACGCTGGAAATATCTCACAAAGAAATGAAATGCCACAAAACGCCATTCAAGTATGTGAGATATTTGACATCCGGGCATTGACTTTATGGGGCCATTTCCATCATCTCGAGGAAACAAATACATACTTCTGGCTGTTGACTATTTGTCAAAATGGGTTGAAGCGAAAGCTTTACCTACCAATGATGCCCGAGTAGTTGTGAAATTTTTAAAATCTCTTTTTGCTAGGTTTGGAACTCCACGAGCTATAATCGATCGGTACACATTTCTGCAATGACCAATTTGATAGAGTCATGCAAAAGTATGGTGTAACTCACCTCTCTAATGCATACCACCCCCAAACAAGTGGGCAGGTGGAAGTTTCAAACCGTGGTATTAAAAGAATTTAGAAAGGACAAGAGGCGAAACCGCAGCATCCGGTCGGATAAATCGATGACGACTCGGGCCTTCCGAACAGCTTATAAAACACCAATAGGGTGTACTCCATACAAGCTAGTGTACGGAAAGGCATGTCATCTTCCGATTAGGCTTGAGCACAAAGCATACCGGGCCTTAAAATATGCAAACTTCGATATTCGACAATGGTGATCACGAAAAGTTCAAATGAATGAACTAAATGAACTCCGTGATCAAGCATACGAGAACTCTTTGATCTACAAACAAAAGATAAAGAAGATTCATGACTCTAAAATCAAGAACCGCTGCTAACGCTGGTGATCGAGTCCTTCTTTTCAATTCAAGATTGAAGATATTCTCTGAAAGCCGTCCCGCGTCGACCATTCACTATTACTAAGGTTTATCCTTATGGCCATTGAGTTATCTCAACCCGATGGTCCAAATTTTAAAGTGAATGGTCATCGATTAAAGCACTACTTTGGAGAGGACATTCCACCCGTGGTTGTCCCGGATCTACAAACTTTCCCCATGAACCAATGAATGCGGGATCGAGTCAAGCTAGCAACTCGGTAATCAAAACAAGAGCACACACCATATGGGTTTTCACCCATATTTCGATTTCTTCTACCTCTTCACACCTAGTGGGGGAGTCAAGGTATATAAGCTTAAAAAATGTATATATCACAAAAACAAAATAATGGCCGTAGTATTTCCCTTTTATGTTCTATGTTTCGCATAACATTTAAGACTTTGAATATTGAGGGCAATATTCATTTCTAGTGTGGGGTGGGAATTCTCACTAATTTTATCATGTAATTATACCACCCACCCCCGCGGCCAAAATTTTTTTTGGAGTAAGTGTTTTTCACTTACTCAACAAATGGTAATCAGTCCGCCATGTCTAACCCACAAAAGGATTGGCTAATCCAGAGCAAACGCTCTTGGTAAAGATTATCAAATCCGTTGATGGCTTGCAATTTGCCCAAAATTGTATATGGTGTTCACCATATCTTTAACTAGTGAAAAGTTGGCTAGCCCTCAAGTTTATGGCTTGTGGTAAAGGCAGTTGGAAAGCCATAATTGGTAATCGACTCACCAAAGATAATATTGATAATTTATCTAAAGAGTTGGCTAGTCCCAGTAAACAAACGGCTTAAAGACAAATCAAAACCGTTGAAAGCTGGTGATTTGCTCAAAATCATTTGGTTATCATTGTACCAAATGTTCTTACTTGAACTAAAACAATTCACTCGTAAGTAATGGCTTTTAAAAGAGATGAAATCCATTAAGTTTTCTCAAAAGATTGCTAGGGACTAGCAATATCTTAGTGTGGGGATTGATGAGTGTCTAAATACTCATCATTTTTGTACCATTTAAACTGCAAAAACATCCGAAAACACCTTAAATGTATCAAAATGATGAAAATATCACAAATAAGTGTTTTATGTGTTTTAAATGCAAAAATATCAAAATCAGATGAAAAAACATACCAAGTTTGCATAATTGGCGCTTTTAGTCCCCAAGTTTCAAAGTTGTCAAATCTAGTCCATGGAATCCAAAATATGAGTTTTATCATTCAAGGTCCCTGAAATATTCTAAGTTGTCAAATATGGTCCTTGAATAAATCTTTTGTCAAATGGCAACAGGTCCCTCAATTTGAAAATGTCAAAATAGTCCTTGATATTTAAAATGTAAAATAATCAAATATGGTCCTTGTACTATTAAAGTTTGTCAAGTTTGTCCTTTTGTGATAACTTTGGATTGTTGGAGGTTTGGTCCTCAAGTTCCTTGTATTTACATCTTGGTCCTTGTATAATAACAACCAACGGACCCTTTTTCTTTATATATTAACCCAGCCAAATCCAAAAGAACCCCTACACAATCCTTGACCTCTCATTTTGAACCCCCTACTTATTAATATCTCGGCCAAAAAGTCAAAACGTAAAGCCAAATACCGGTACCGCATACTCCCTTCTCCATCACCTGCATTCCCAAAACCGGGTGGTTTTTCCACCACCTCACCACTTCACCACCGTTATACACCTGTTTACCCACTCCCCTCTCCACCTCACATCCTCCCAAACCTCAATGCAATAAACCCTGCCAAAAACACCTTTTGCGCCAAAATGCCAGTAATATGATGATTTGATGAGTTTGAAGAATTCAATGGTCAAGATAAGGTGGGAAATGTTCAGAGATGTCGACAAGCTCCAAAAAGATCTTTATATAGAAGAAAGAAGCAATGTGGATGAATATCTAGAGTAATTTTATTTTATGTATGTCGTTTTAAATATTTTTAAGTCTTCCAGTGTATGTCTAAGCTTTTAAGCTCTGTAATTCAAGTCATTAGTGTGCAATAAAGCTCTTGTTAACATCAATTTCAAGTTTCATTATTTCAAGTTTGTGCAATTTTCAAATTCAAAAATCTCAACAGGTTCGAATGTTAATTTTGGTTGTTGTCTTGGATTTATAAGCTTATATAAGCTCATTATATAGCCTTGAGAGCTATTAGAACCTTAATAAACTCAGTTTAGATTCAAAAAGAAAAATTCCCAAAAATAAAAAAATTAGTCAAAAATTAAAAGCAATGAAAATGAAGATGGAAGTCAAGTGGGGTAAAATATGGATTCTTTGTTGGGTTATAAGCTTTCAGGAAAGCTATTAGGGGTGTTCTCGGTTCCATTTCTCATTTTGTGCTAAACACAATTTGTAAGCCATTTCATTGAAACTTGCAATTCCTAGTATAAGTGTTTAACTATTGTTAATTCTGGTTTAATCCTATCTTATTGTAGTTAATCAAAGATAATTAATAGATTTCTTAGCTTAAAAACTTGTTTTAATGTTTAAAAGTTCAAAAATGTTTATAAAAGGAGTGTTTGGATTTACTTAGTAAACTGTGTTAAGAGGCTTGTTTTGTTGTTATTTGTTGTTGTTCTAAGTCACATTAGGACCTAACACTCATCAACCAATAAAACTAGTGCTCATTTTATAAAAAGTCAACATCTCTTTTAAATCTCACCTTGTGGTTCATTTGTTAGGAATTTGGATTGTCGTCATCCCACAAGTTTAAAAGTTGTTACTACAGCTCTAAATAATCTCATTTTACCTTATTATAACATATTCAGCCTATATATAGAATCAAACCTAAGTTCATAAAAGTCAAAATATTAGTGTAATTAAAAAGTCAAAATTTCCTAGAAGCAGCTTTGAATAAACTTTACAATTTTATCGTGACCTACCATTAAGATTTCTATATGCTTTTGGGATATTAAAGTTTAGCTGCTTAACTAAATTAGAAAAATATTAGTTCACTTTTAATCAACTTATAAAGTGCTTATTACTTAGCTTCTTTTGAGTCCTTATTTAGAAAAGCTCGTGTGCACGTTAAGTAGCTTTATTTTCAAGCTCACAGAGCTTATTTAGTTTTCGTGAATTTTGTTTTTCTTAAAAGCCCAATTGTATCGTTCTCTATTCCAGTTCTTATTTTTCCATTTTGCGGCTTATCTAATAAGCTCCGCCATTAGCTTTTTGTTTAATCCATTTTATACGCATAAAAGTTCATCCAAGGTTTATATAAGTTATTTCATAAGCTCTTCATAAGCTCTACCGTGTGAATTCCACCGCGGAAAGCTTTAGCTTTTTGGATAGCTTATTTAACTTGTTAGTCCCAAATGTGTATTTTAATTTCCTAGCTTTATCTAAGTGTTTAAAATTTAGCTTAAAAGGCAAAGCCTAGAAAACCACAAAGTGTCCTGTGAACCCTTTTACATTATGCTTATTTCAAGCTTATTCTGCGTTTATTTCTTAGTTAATTTGTTTTTCGCTTTCATTTTAGCTTATTAACGTTTTGTTAGCTTATTTTCATTTAATTTTAGCTTATTGATTAGCTTATTAGTAATTTTAGCTTAGCCTTGTTCTTATTTCATTTTGCTAAACTGCTAAGTATCATAAGTTTATTCTTAGCTTATTAGTGTTTTTCATAAAAAGTTGTAGTTTTAACATTTGCTTATTTCCTTGTTCTTAATAAGTTTCAAAAAGAAAAATCAAAAAAATAAATATTTTGCAAAAAAGTCATTGCTGGGATTCGAACCCTGGCCACCCAAATACCCACCACACACACATACACTCACTAACCGGCCTTGACTTTGAATCGTTATACCTTGCAAAGTTTAATACTTAACCCCTTTTTGTCCATTTAGCTTATTCGAATATTTTAGCTTATTTACAGCTTATTAGATTAAGCTTTTACAACTTTTGTATTTTTCTTAGCTTTGTATTAGTATAAAGTATTTTACAAAAATTTAGAATTTTCTCTAATAGTTTTGTAGTATTTTAATCATTTAATTAGTTTAAAACCGTATTTAATTCATAATAAAAAAATATAAAAGTAAAAAAAATATAAATATTTTTCTAAAATTTTCTTTTGTCATATAGTAAGTAAGAAAATTGTTTTTACACTTGTAGGACTTTTTATTTCAAAATTTTACGCTTTTACTACAAGACTGCTGTAATTTTTATACATAACGACAAAGTTATTTTAGCCACATTTTTAGATAATTTAAGTTTACGTGTTAGTTAAAATAGTTTATTTAAGTTATTTTGTTTTATAAATCAAGAAAAACATCATTTTAAAAATAGTGATAGCGTTTATTTAATATATTTTAGCTTTTAATTTTCTTTAATTTGCATTTAAGCCCTTGTAATTTACAAACTTTCTCTTTAGGTGTAATTATCAATCACAATCCCACGATCACTATCCTTAGTGATATATTCGACATCCGAAGTGTTAAACACCATTAA
>OU343219.1:174089759-174263812 GCA_910596185.1 Chrysanthemum makinoi | reverse complement strand
GGTAGAAAACTAGAAGGGGTTGAATAGTTTACTGATTAAAAACTTTGTTTTGAAACTTATTGAAAGATCAATTGATATTGATCTTGAGTATGTTAATGAAATATGCAAGCAATATGTAATGAGTAAATAAGGAAAGAAATGATCAAACCACAACAAGTTGTTTATAGTGGTTCTATCTACAAGGACTCTTTTTCCTGCTCTACTCCACTCCCCGAGTCTCACACTCGAGAGTTTTAACTTCACTAGTCAACAAGCTCCTTTCACCGGCGGAGAAAACCTTTACACTTCGCTTACACTATTTCCGACACTAAGCTAGATGTCGAGTTCTTTCCAAGGGTACAACTACTCCCACACACAATGTATTTTGAGGACTAAAATACTAACCACTCACACTCACAAGATTATGATGGTTTGATACAACAATGAAGTATGAATCAACACTAGATCATACAACACTAAACAAACAAGACTTCCAACTTCTCGTTGAAGCTTGAATATGACTTGATCTTCTTTGCTACAAAAGAGATCACTAATATGATATGAAACCGAGTTAGAAAGGTTAGAGAGAAGATATGTATGAGAGTATGTTAGAAAGGGATGAAAAACTACTTGGCTTGGCATTGCTATTTATAGCCAATTGGATGGAGCGCTCGACGGACCGCGGACCCCTAAAAGGGTTCCTACCGTACCAAATTGGTACCGCCACCGATACCAAGATATCAAATCTTTGCTAAAGTCAACTCTATCTAAGTAAGATTGTGCAAGATATGAAGAGTACAAATCTTCACAAAATATCTAATGGAATCTTCAATGATTTCATGATGTAATACATGCTGTCAAATGTTGTATTACTATTAATAGAAATATGCAAATGCTTAAGTAGTGTTTGGTTTTAAGAACCTAACACATTCTACAAACTATTCATATCAAGATGTTACTAATCATAAATGTAAATGCTTGAATGATGAATATATTGTTTAAGAAAGCTTGTTTTAATATCTAATAAACTTGACAAGCTTTAAGCTTTTATAAATTAAATTTACTTTTGTCGTTAACAAAACTTAGGCAAAGATCAAAAATATAAATAACGCTTAATGACGATATTTGTATTAACAATCTCCCCTTTTTGTTGAGGACAAAATATAAATTTTATTTTTATAAAAGAAACAAAGTTTGTACAAGAGTTATAAAAATATTAGTTTTAGAACTTGAAAAGAAAATGATAATGCAAGTGTATGAAATTTGACTTTTTATGAAAGTCAAAGAATTCACTAACATGCATGATGTTGACTTTTTCTAAAAGTCAAATATAAATAAAGTTCTATATTTTTCTCCCTTTGTCTCAACAAAAAAGAAGAGGCTATGCGGAATGTAATGAGCCCGAGCTATTATCTCCCTTGTTCAAAGCTCCCCCTAAATTGGGTGCTTTAATGGGAAGATACATGGATTGTGAAAATAAAAAAAATTGTTAGTAATAATGATCATTCACAAGTATTTCCAAACACTATGTAATGACACCAACAATATAAGAAACAACATTCATTTGATTCATGTATGGTTGTGGTGGTGGAATGGTGGATGTGTTGGTGGTGTTGGGGATGTTTGGAGTGGTCATGATGGGATGCAAGCAAAGCATCTCAGATTTTCAGACATCCTTACCTTAAGTCGGTGAATCCACCATGCCTTTGGATTGGTGGAGGTTGTGAAGTTCGGCTTGAATCTCCTCTCTAGTGGGATTGTCATCCCACATGCTCTCCGGAATGTCCTCAATATGAGGGGACATTGATGATGGAAGTGGATGATCCCCGTATAAAGGACCATGAATGTCCTTGTAAATGGGGTGGAAAAGAAGAGGTCTTGGCCCTAATGGGGCGTTTGGGTCAATGGATGACCGAGGTGATTCATGAGCGATGCGCTCAATGGTGCCAAAGGATGGCAATGGTGGTGGATGACTTGGCCTAGAGGCAAGTCTTCCAAATCCTCTAGGAAAGGATTTGGTGATGTTGGTGGAGTTGAAAATAACTCCATGGGAGTGAGAGGGGGAGACCTTGGTGAAGGTGGTGAGGGTGTTTTGGATGTTTGGATGGGTGCCGGTGGAGGTGAAGTAGGTGTTTTTGTTGGTGGTGGAGTGGTGATCACAATGTGTGATGAAGTAGGTGTAGCTAAGGTAAGGTGTGTATCATCTCTAAGGGGAGATGAGATTGTGAGTGGTGAAGATTCGGATGATGAGCTAAGATTGACAAAACAACAAGGCCTTACGCTCATTCTAGCGGTTTTCTTGCAAGGTTTTGGTGATGATTTAGTCATTTTTAACTTGGGTTTTGATTTGCTAGATAGTAATGAGAATGAAGAAGGTGTGAGGATGATCATGGTAAAGCCTTTCAATTTATAGAGGTAAGAAAATTGTTGAGAAATGGATTGATTTGATGTTGAACCATTGAAGAGATGAGGTTCCTAATGATTTGGAAGTGGGTTGAATGCTAGTCATATCACCCAAGTCAATCCATACAAAGAAGATGGAGTGAAGAAGAAAAGATATGCAATAAATGTGTTCTAGTGAGTGGAATTTCCTAATATTCAGATTACCCACGGATTTGAAGGTACCAAAATTTGGTTCCTTCCTTTATGCCAAAGGGCTCCTTGGGTGGATTTTTCAAATTTTTGAATTTTGGTGGAAATGGATTTCTTATATATCTTAGTGAATAATACTAGTTCTAATAACAGTATAAACTAGTTAAGGTTGATTTTAAGTGATGGAAGATAATTTGGAATCACGAAAGAGTCAAATTCGAAAATTACCCGAGGATCCACGGCACCAAAATCATACACTGACGGAACCCAAAAAGGGTGCCGCTGGTCCGCTCAACAGATATGGCGGTACCAATTATAAAGGACGGTACCAAGATAATGGTGCCACCGATCCGTGGAGTGTGAAATTTGGACAGTAATGTTTCTAAAACCTAAATTTAAACCTGAAATTTTTCTCAAAAACTGTTATACTAAACATTTCTAGTTAGGAAAAGTAAATAACACATATGTAAACATAGTGGAGCATAGATTTTGAGCAAGGCTTATTGATTTTCACAATATAGTGAAAATGGGTAAAATTTGATAGCATACTGTGCTATCCCCCCATGAGATTGTTAGCATACACCATTGTTTTAAGTTATATTATCATCCTACATAATAAAACAACTAAATAGTATCAAACATTAATGATAATGCATTGTTCCAAACACTCCTTAAAGTACCCTTATTTGTCCAATTTCTTGTAAATCTTGTTCATCATCCTACCAAGGCACTTGAACATTCCCTTAGTTTGCTTGAATTCGGCTGATTCATTCTCAATCTCGGGAAGAGATGCGTAATACTCATGAGGTGGAAGATGAGAGCTTGGAAGACCATCCTCGGAGCTATTTGATGATGATGATGAAGGAGTTGGAGGTTTAGCTCTCTTGCCTTTAGTCTTAGCAACTCGAGCATCACTCAAAGGTACAAAGATGTGAGGGATGAGTTCATAGTGAAGGTGCATTCCTTTTGGGGTTGGTGGAATTGGAGCGAAGTTTCTATAGAGACGGGTGAGAAGCATCCCGTATGGAAGAGCAACGGATCCTTGAGTTGGAATATCAATCATTCTCCTAGCTATGTAGTAGGCTAAGTTGAATGGTTGTCGGGACAAGTTGTAAAGGATGTGACAAAGACAAGCGTTTATGTGATCCCTATTCCCTATGGTGCTAATGACGTTGCTCTAAGTAACTCATCCCATTTCTTAAATTCGTGCTTAAGTTCATTTAGCTCCATTCCATATGGATCTCGGTCTACCTTTTTCCCTTCGGGTTACTCGGGTTGTATCCGTTTTTGGGTTTAAAAGGTGTTCACGGATGACATCCTTATCGGCCAAACGGGTTATGTAGGGAAGAGAGCGGTCATTGATTGCATCAAGGGCAGTGAGTGACCACTTATCCGTGTAGACACAAGTTCCTTGGTTGGGAATTCCTAGTACTCTAGCAAATTCACTTAAGGTGATGGTGTAGTCATTTTGGTTGATTCTAAAGCTAAGACAAAATTCATCATCATCTTCATCACTAAAACCGGTCACACTAGCATAGAATTCTAACACGAACCTAGGACAAATTGGTTCATAGATGTCAAGAAGACAATCGAATTGAATGGCGGCTAGTTCTTCACGAAGATTGGTATGCTCAAGGAAGGATGAGTGAATGGTTCTACCCTCGTGAAAATACCTTGATTCTAGACCCCTAAATATTTCTACTTGTTCCTTGGTGAGTCCTTTGGTTTTGTGGTGTTTGGGAATGTAGTTAAGAGGTTCTTTGATCATAGAATCTTGCGGCTACCATGGTTATTCCTAAGGACAAGTGTTAATATGTTAAAAAAATTAAGATAAATTTTAACGTTTTTGATTCTAGTGTGTGCCTATATGAAAACAATTTGGAGTTGCGTTTATCTCGACTCATTTTATGCACAAAATGGTTTTAGTGGAGTGTTTGGCAAATACCATGAGATAACCCAAATGCTCCTAATTCAATGTGGCTATATTTGAATATACCCGTGAGTGCATATTAGTTATGCAATACCTTTAGTATTCAAGAGCATGCAAGTGATGAAAATTCTAACGTTTCTATTTGTATTAGCAATGAAAAATGTTTTCCTACAAGTGAGAAGCTTTTCAAAACTTTTGACATGGGGTGTTTGGTTGTTTGAATAAGGCCTTATATTTATTATCTATCAATTAGTGGGAAACATGATTTGTTTATGCAATATGATAATGTAGTACCTAATTTGAATGACTAGTTATGCAATTTGCCAATTGAATTCATATTTGGTATAAAAGCATACATAAAACCCCATGTAATGATTTGTGATAGTTTTGTGCATAAATAAGAATCCTAGACTCAGAATTAAGAGATGAAATGTAGTTAGGATACTTACAATGATGTTATCTTCAGTGATTAGTGAGTGGGAAGATGACAATAATGAGCTTGGTTTAAGTTTTGCACGTTTTGGTAAAGTGGGTTGTGAGGAAGAAGATAGTCGTTTTTGCTTCTGAGACACCACGACCGACGGCACCAAATTTTTGGTTCCGTCTGTTGTCGTTTGGTCCGGGCTACAGAGCGTAAACAAGACAAAATTCTTTTGGTTTGACTATTCTAATGTTTTAGGCTATGTTTATCCTACATGTTTGGTTCCATTAACCCTAAACCAAGTCTAAGAAGATTAAAAGGTTCTCGTTTAAGAGGTTTAGTAAAGATGTCGGCAATGTTGTCTTCGAGGATACTTTCTCGCTTGAAATGTTTCCTTTTTGAACATTGTCGCGAAGAAAGTGATGACGGATTTCAATGTGCTTTGTACGAGCATGTTGAACGGATTCTTGCTGAGATCGATGGCTCCTTTGTTGTCGCAAAGTATCACAATGTCGTTGAGATGAATTCGTAGTCTACGAGAGCTTGCTTCATCCAAAGAGCTTGTTGACATGCTTTTCCGCTGAGACGTATTCGCTTCAGTAGTAGAGATGGCTAAAGCCGTTTGCTTCTTTGCAAACCATGATGTGAGACAATGTCCAACAAAAGTGCAAATACCACTTGTACTTTTTCTATCGACATAATCACCGGCATGATCCGAAGTGCATACACTATGGTTTATATACCCGTTCCTTTGGGATACCATAATCCTAAACACGTTGTTCCCTTAATATATCTAAAAATCCTTTTTAATGCTTCTAAGTGTGATGCCTTTGGTTTTTCTTGAAAGCGAGCACATAGACAAACACTAAACATAATGTCGGGTCTACTAGCCGTAAGATAGAGTAGGCTACCAATCATTCCTCTATATTTAGTGTTATCTACGGATTCACCTTCTTCGTCCTTGATGAGTTTAGTGTCCGAGGACATGGGTGTTTTAGTTGGTTTGGAATCTTCAAGACCAAATTTCTTAAGCATGTCTTTTATATATTTAGATTGGTTAAAGAAAATACCATCTTCTAGTTGTTTAATTTGAAGTCCTAGAAAGAAGTTTAACTCACCCATCATACTCATTTCAAACTCGTCATGCATGATTTTAGAGAAATCATTACATAGTTCTTGACAAGTTGATCCGAATATAATGTCATCAACGTATATTTGAACAATAATATTTGTGATTCCTTTTTCTTGGTAAAAAGAGGATTATCTACTAATCCCATAGTATATTTGTTATCAATAAGAAAAGTCTTAAGACGGTCGTACCAAGCTTTAGGTGCTTGTTTAAGACCGTATAATGCTTTCTTGAGTTTGAAGACATGATGTGGTTTCTCAAAGTCGGTAAAACCGAGAGGTTGAGCAACATACACTTCTTCGTTAATAAACCCATTAAGGAAAGCACTTTTAACATCCATTTGAAATAATTTAAAATCATAAGCACATGCATAAGCAAGTAATATTCTAATAGATTCAAGTCTAGCTACCGGTGCATAAGTTTCATCATAGTCAATTCCTTCTTGTTGATTATAACCTTGTGCAACAAGCCTAGCTTTGTTTCTAGATACTACACCATTTTCGTCCATTTTGTTTCTAAAGACCCATTTTGTTCCAATTATAGTTTGATCTTTTGGTTTTGGAACTAGTTTCCAAACATCATTTTTAACGAATTGGTTTAATTCTTCTTGTATGGCAATAACCCATGATTCATCTTTTATTGCTTCATTTATGGTTTTTGGTTCAATGGTGGATACAAAACAAAAATGATTACTTTGATTTTGAGCTTGTGATCTTAAGGTTCTTTGATTAAGTTTTCCTATGACCTTTTCTAATGGATGACTTTTAGATTCTTTTATATTGACAATTTCCTTATTTAATGGTTCATCCTCCTTGTTATTATTAATTTGACTTTCTATTATTTGACTTTCAACTAAGTCATCATCTACCAAAGGTGATGTTTTAGAGGGAGGTGGACTTTCGTCAAATGTTATGTTCAACGATTCCTCGACTATCATTGTTTCTTTATTTAGGACAATGTAAGCTTTACTAGTTTGAGAGTAACCAAGAAATACACCTTCATAAGACTTTGGGTCAAACTTGGTGAGATAATCCTTAGTATTAAGAATAAAGCATTTACAACCAAAGACTTTAAAATATCCTAATGTTGGCTTTTTACCTTTATAAAGTTCATATGGTGTTTTGTTTAGGAAAGGACGTATTAGGACTCTATTTAAAATATATGTAGAAGTGTCAACGGCGTTACACCAAAACTTTTGAGGAATGTTTTGTTCATTAAGCATTGTTCTACTCATTTCTTGAATTGTTCTATTTTTACGTTCTACTACTCCATTTGATTGAGGTGTTCGGGAGGAAAAGTTATGTGTAATACCATTTGTATCACAAAAGTTTCCAAATTGAGTTTCGTTGTCAAATTCACGACCATGATCCGTTCGAATCGACACAATTTTGACACCTAGAAGATTTTGAATTTTCTTGCTAAGTATTTCAAATTTATCAAAAGCTTCATTTTTGGTTTTCAAAAATAATGTAAACCTTGAGTAATATCTACTATGACCAAAGTGTATAAGTTGCCTCCATAGCTTCTTATAGCGGATGGTCCAAACAAGTCCATATGTAATAATTCTAGACACTTAGATGTGGACACCATATTTTAGATTTGTGACTACTATGTGTTTGTTTACCAATTTTGCAAGCGTCGCAAAAGTGTTGGTCATATTTTAGTTTTGGTAAATTCTTAACCAACTCTTTTGAAGATAGGTTTTGTATAAGTCTCATATTAGCGTGACCTAAGCGTCTATGCCAAAGAGATGAGCTATCGCCTAATGTTGTTAGGCAAAGTTTGTCATTATATGTTTTATCTATTTTCATGACGTATATGTTATTTTTCCTAACTCCTTTAGCTATGGTGATACCATCTTTTAGTATTTTACTACCATTTTCATCAAATAGTACTTTATACTTTTTTATCACATAGTTGGCTAATACTAAGTAGATTAAATCCTAACCTATCCACATGAGCAACATTTTCAATAGTTAGAGAGTTATGAGCAATCGTACCTTTGCCAATGATTTTGCTTTTGAGATTGCTACCAAAGGTGACATTACCTCCGTCATACTCTTGGTATGATGAGAAGAGACTTTTGTTGCCCGTCATGTGTCGTGAGCATCCACTATCTTTTATCCATTCATCGGGTTCCAATCCAACTTTCAAGCATACCTAAGAAGCAAATAACTCAAACATTTGGTCCCCAATATCTCATGGGTCCGTTTGGGTTAACCATACCATTTATTTGATTCATGTATGGAAATGATGGGTAAGGGTTCCATGGCATGTAACTGAGTTTGATATGGTCTAGAAAAGTTTTGATTCCAACCGTTGTGTTGGTAGTTAGGTTGAACGTTGTGGTTGCTCTTAGAAAGGGGCGCTGCAAAAGAAGTTTTATATCGTTGTTGAGTAGTTTTTGATCTAAATTCAATTTTAACAAGTCCTACTCCTGATATAATGGCTGGTTTTAGTTTAACATTATCATTGGTTTTCTTTGTTATTTTAACAAATTCAGTACGGTCCGTATTGCAACATTCTGTTTCTGCTGAAGTACCCACGGCACCATTTTGCATAACGGACGGAACCCTTATTTTGGTTCCGTCTGGTCCGTGCTGTACTGCAGCAATTTTGACATGTTCTTCTTTTTCGACCGTTTTGTTTTGACTCTTTGGAATTAATACTTCATTAAAACCTAGCCCATTCATGTCTCCTGGTGTTTTATGAATTTTAACTATTTCATCGGCAAGAGCGATGTTTTTGTTAAACCTTTTAAACTTAGAATTATTTTCTATTAAAACTTCTTGTGTGAGCTTTAGTTTTTCTATTTCAAGATTAAGCTCTTGACATGATTTACAATCATCGTCATTTGCTTTTCCTTTTCTAGTCGTTTTGCTTTTTCTTTTAACTCATATACCTCATTTTCCAAAAACTCCTTTTGGGTTTTTAGAAATTTATTTTTAGTTATGATTTTTAGACTTAGCTCACACAATTGATTATATTGTTTTTGCAAGGTGTCATCATCTATAGAAGAATAAGAAGAGTCGGAAAGTACCTCATTTGACTCATGTGCCATTAGAGCGATCTCTTCCTTGCTTGATTCTTCATCGTCTTCACTATCACTCCAAGCACCACTTACAAAAGCTCGTTGAGTTTTGTTTTTAGGTGGCTTGGGACATTCTCCTATGAGATGACTTGCATCACCACATCTAAAACACTTTCTTTCACCTTTAATCTTCTTATCATCCCGATCTTTTCGAAATGGCTTCTTTTCTTCTCGAGGTTGTCTTACAAACTTTCCTCTTCTTCTAAAGAACTTCTTGAAATCTCTAACGCCATGGCATACTCCTCATCTTCACTATCGAACAAGATTCACCATCATCGCTTGATTCGCTTTGCCTTAAGAGCAATGGATTTGATCTTCTCCTTTCTTCCTTTGATGATCTCCGAATCTTTCTCCATTACCATTTCGTGAACTTTGAGGTTGCCAATTAGCTCTTCTAGTGACATTATTGAGAGATCTTTTGATTCTTCAATAGCGGTCACTTTAGCTCTCCATTTGGGATGGAGTGCTCTAAGAAATTTCCTCACAAAGTTCTTACTACGAAAAGATTCATCAAGTGCTTTAAGTGATGTAATGATAGTGTTAAACCGAGCAAAGCCACAATCAATGGTTTCATTCTTGGATAACAAATTGTTTGTATTGTTGAACAAGAAGATCAATTTTGTTATCCTTGACTTGTGAATTACCTTGATGTGTAACAATTAAAGATTCCCAAATATCTTTAGCGGTTTCACACATAAAAATTCTTTCATATTCTTTTCTAGGTAAAGCATTATAAAGCATCATTTTAGCTTCATTATTTTTAGCAACTAATTTCTTTTGTTCATCAACGAAAATATCCTTTGTTGTAGAACTAAAATCTCCTTTAACAATAATAAACCAAAGATCTATATCTTTTGATTTTACATATGTTTCAAAACGGTTTTTCCAATAGATAAATCCATTGGTTTCAAAGAGTGGTGGTCTTTGCATAGATTGCCCTTCTTTAAAGTTTTCAGAATCCATGGATCGTTTCAAGTTTATAAAATACAAGTTATTTTAGAAATTCTTGAGCAACGAGGCTCTGGTACCAATTGTAGAAAACTAGAAGGGGGTTGAATAGTTTACCGATTAAAAACTTTGTTTTGAAACTTATTGAAAGATCAATTGATATTGATCTTGAGTATGTTAATGAAATATGCAAGCAATATGTAATGAGTAAATAAGGAAAGAAATGATCAAACCACAACAAGTTGTTTATAGTGGTTCGCACCTACAAGGACTCTTTTTCCTTGCCCTACTCCACTCCCCGAGTCTCACACTCGAGTGTTTAACTTCACTAGTCAACAAGCTCCTTTCACGGCGAGAAAACCTTTACACTCCGCTTACACTATTTCCGACACTAAGCTAGATGTCGAGTTCTTTCCAAGGGTACAACTACTCCCACACACAATGTATTTTGAGGACTAAAATACTAACCACTCACACTCACAAGATTATGATGGTTTGATACAACAATGAAGTATGAATCAACACTAGATCATACAACACTAAACAAACAAGACTTCCAACTTCTCGTTGAAGCTTGAATATGACTTGATCTTCTTTGCTACAAAAGAGATCACTAATATGATATGAAACCGAGTTAGAAAGGTTAGAGAGAAGATATGTATGAGAGTATGTTAGAAAGGGATGAGAAACTACTTGGCTTGGCATTGCTATTTATAGCCAAATTGGACAGAGCGTCGACGGACCGCGGACCCCTAAAAAGGGTTCCGCCTGTGTACCAAATTGGTACCGCTCCGATGTCAAGATATCAAATCTTGTTTAAAGTCAACTCTATCTAAGTAAGATTGTGCAAGATATGAAGAGTACAAATCTTCACAAAATATCTAATGGAATCTTCCAATGATTTCCATGATGTAATACATGATGTCAAATGTTGTATTACTATTAATAGAAATATGCAATGCTTAGTAGTGTTTGGTTTTGAGAACCTAACACATTCTACAAACTATTATCATACATAATGATTAGAGTCATATCAAGATGTTACTAATCATAAATGTAAATGCTTGAATGATGAATATATTGTTTAAGAAAGCTTGTTTTAATATCTAATAAACTTGACAAGCTTTAAGCTTTTATAAATTAAATTTACTTTTGTCGTTAACAAAACTTAGGCAAAGATCAAAAATATAAATAACGTTTAATGACGATATTTGTATTAACATAAAACACACTTAACACAAAACTAGAAGGGTACCCGCTACATGCGGCCAAGGTACCCTGGTGATCAATTTTGTTGCGAAAGCAAATATTTTCAAAACACCGACGTTGCAACACGCTGATTTCCAGAGTCGCATTCATATATGTTTTCTCGTTTCTTTTTTATTGTAGCTTTTTGTTTCAGAATTTTGTTATATTTTATTATGCATTTTTTTTTAATTATTAGACGATTGTTATTGTTATAAATTTTAATTGCTAAAGTTGTATCGCTTTAGTGTTTTTTTTTTCTTCTTTTTGAAAGTTCGCTCATATTGTTATAGTCGATATTAACAGACAAACAATCGAAGCTCAAAAGTGTTACACACACCAAACCAACATACAATCCTAAAAATTACCAATCCAAGCATTATCCAATCCTAACAAACCAATACCAACAAACACCATCATCCATTTTCCTATTTACTTCCTTCTTATATTTTTTTATTTAAAAACACACTTACACCACTCTCATCTCCTAACCAAACCCCTAATCCCAAACCAAACCCTCTCTCTATTCTAAAAACACTCTCCACAATATACACACAAACACACAAACAAAACACTCTCATTTTAAATAAAATACACACACACCCAAACTTCAAAACCCTACTCACCACCGCACACTCACGCGGCACCACCGCACCGCCCACCATCATACCGCCACCACCTCCTACAAAGAAGAACCAAAGACTTCCACCCTACCACGCTTTTGGTGTTTTTATACATCCCAAATTTTTTTCACAAATATGCTTTTGGGTCTTAAAATAAAAATAGATCCCAGAATTTTTTAATAAATATGCTTGTTGGTCTTAAAAATAAAATAGAACCGTATCAAGCTTTTTGATAAATATATGTTTGTCTTAAAAAAATAGAACCTATTTTTTTGATAAATATGCTTTTTTGGTCTTTTAAAAATAGATCCGTAATTTTTTTTTTTGATAAATATGCTATTTAAAAAATAGATCCGTAATTTTATTTTGATAAATATGCTTTTGGTCTTAAAAAGTAGACCCTTGCATTTTTTTTGATAAATACTATTTTTTTTTGTCTTAAAAAAATAGATCCGTATTTTTTTCATAAATATTCGTTTTTAGTCTTAAAAATAGATTCAGAATTTTTCTTCATAAATACGCTGCTTTTGGTGCATAAAAAATAGTTACCTAAATTTTTTTTCATAAATATGCTTTTTTGTGATAAAAAATAGTTACGTGAATTTTTAATATTTCAACTTGTCAAACCATAAGTTTTAATTTTATGGATCCCATTTTTGTAGATCTAATGATTTTATGTTTGTGATCTAACATTTTAATTTTGCGTACCGCCATCCTCACGGACAAGTAGCCGGAAATAGCAGTCGGAATCATATTTACGTCGGAAATAATGGAGTATAGATTTGTACATTATGCTTTACATTTTGTATTAATTGCGATGGGGTGTATAATTGTTTGGTCAACAAGCTTGTATTAATGCCATTGTGATATAATTCCATACGTATTGTAAGTCCTGGTAAATTTGTGTTTAATGTGTTTCCTTACATCATGTTTATTACTTGCAAGTCTCTGAAGTCCAAAATTAAATGTTATAGAAATAAGTTGGCAGATTATAAGTAAGTGAGTGGATAATCATCACACATATAAGAAAAAAAATCTAGATCATAGGCATCAAAGATGCCACCGGAGTGTGGCAACACGTACTTGATTGATTTACCAATAATCGAAAATTTTCTTTTGGCACAATGTACCTAAATAAATTAGAGTTTGCTTGTAGTTCAATATTTATTTATTTGATTTATAAACCAGGGCATTAATACATAGACTACCATGATTTCTTTTTCACCCAACGCCATATGGAAAACGGCTTCGTTACTGCGTAAACATAGAATCCATCGCATAAAACTAACCAACAATCTTCATTAATATCAAACACACTTCATGTATTCAAGATTCTCGATCAGTTAAAGCTACGGATTGGTATCGTGATATTTGTGATAACCAATCTCTTAATCTAATCTTTTCATTTTCTTTTTTCACTTTCTCTCTGTAGTTTCCCAACTCTCTCTAAAGTTTCCTAACATATTCTATCCATACATATATTATCATAGTGTTTGTGATAACCATAATCTCTTACAATATAGTTATGAGTTAGAGCAAATTGAAAAAAAAATTAGAAAGTATAAAAGCCTATCATTGAGTATGTCAGTGTGCCTCCTACCTAATCTCTCTCTTTTTCTTATTAAATTCTAAGCATGGGTCATTTCATATTTTAACCCATTTTTTATTCTCTACACACATAACTTTAAACGTGAAATAACTTCAAACTATAAACTTTTTATGAAAACCGATTTCACTCAATTTTTTAAATTTAATTCTATTTAATTAGGTATGCATTTTGACATATAAGTCTAAACTTTTTTTCTTTTTTTCTTTTTTTAACTTTTAAGCTGAGTCTCTTTTGAAATTTTAAGATTTTCGCCCTAATTTCACTTAGTTTAAAGGCCTAATTATGCAAAAACCTTATTCACAAAAAGTTGTAGCTTTTGACTATTCTTTACCCGTAAATTTAAATCACTCACCATCAAGTTAGTGCAAATATTTTGATATTTAATCTATACAGTCTCGTTTGTTTTGATTGATGACAAACATGTAACTTGTAATACATAACGTAAAATGTACAAGTTACTTGTAATTACATTTGTCTCAACATACATTCAACACCTCTCGATGTCTCAAGTCCTCGTATGTTACAACACAGGTTCGTATATGTTTGTTATGTGGCATTATGATCAAACCCATTAACAAATCATTTAGAATGTTTAAAATACGTTTAGAGTCACTAAGTATTTTAATAGGTTAACCATTCTATTTCGAACCTCATTTTACATTTTGCATTCACAAGTATTTTATACAAATACATCTTTTGTAAAATGTCTAACAAATATATACTTTTATTTGTATAAGTAAACTAACTATAATATTCATACAAGTACTAAAGTTTACTTACACTGACAAAATATATATTATTTTGTTAAGCACCTAACTAGATATTTTATTTTATAAAAGGCAATTAGACTTTTTATAAACTAGTAACATAATACATTTTACAAGTTTATTTTCATGAACATTTTAATCTAAATGAAAATATAATTTTACATCACTTCATGCATCATCATATCTTTAGAAGATTTGGTCAATATTTGGTTAGATTTGCAAGATCTTGAAAGATATTCTAAGATATCAAATATATAAAGTATTATTTTTAGATTACATTTTGGCTATAAATAGCCCATTGTCTTCTATTTCAATCATCCCTTCCAACACACATTCTTTTCTATCTTTCTTTCATCATTTAGATCTATAGATAATCATGTAGTAACATACATTAATCACCCTCATCATCACATGATCATAATGCTTCTAACATTCATCTTTGTTGTAAGCATACTTTACATTTTGATCAACCAAGGAAAGCTTGGAGATCTAGCCATCCTCATTCACCAAAGCATATCAACATATGAAGATTCAAGATCTCTTGATATCCTCATTGATGAAGCTTTCTATTTAAGAAGATCATTTAGAGTAGTCATTCATATCCATTAGACATTTATGTCATGGATCATTAGTGTAAACATCATTGCATCATAACAACACTTTCACCAAACTAGATTAGATGGTTTATGTGTTTGTACCATAAAACACAAGGTTTGTTATGTTGGGCCATAAAACATAGTGGGAGTGGTTGTACCCTTGAAAAGAACTCGACATCTAGCTTAGTGTCGGAAATATTGTATAGGCGACGTTAGGTTGGTTCTACCTCGAACTAGAACCCGGTATTTAGCTTTGTACCGAAAAAGTGTGTTTACGATTGTAAGGTTTTCTCCGCCGAGAAGGAGCTTGTTGATTTAGTGAAGTAACTCGAAAGGGTACCGAGTGGAGTAGTATGAGAAGGAGATCCGTGACCGAACCACTATAAATCCTCGTGTTCGGTTTGCACTTTCCTTCTTTTTATCTCTTTACTTTTGTAATTGCTTGTGATGTGGTTTGATGTTTATGCTTGTGTGACAACTTGGTTTACTATGCTTTATATTAGTCACAAACAATAATTGGTACTTTCATATTATAACAAGCTTCATAAGCGATTTGATACTAAAGATCTAAAGTTTTAAACGGTAACGTATTCACCCCCACGCCACAATTGGTACCGAGAGTCAGTAGCTCTTATTTTCAAAACAAATGGTTTTTAAAATGGAGCACGGTCCATGTATCAAATTACCATTGAAGCGAAATATAATATGAAAAATGTTTTGCTAATTATACTTATAAATTTTGTTGTTAAATGTTTAGATAAGTCATATTAGAAAAAATAATAAACAAAATATGTGTGTTATATTTTTCTATCAAATCTAGTAAGTCCTACACTTTTTCGCTATGAGTAAGTACATTTTTCAACATTCTGTGAAGCAATATTGACCGGCGAACCAAATAAAGGGTTCCTTCCTTTGTTAAATTTTTGGTTCCTGGTCTCGCGACAAAGACGCTAGCTTTGGCCAAATTTAAAAATTCATAACTTATTAACCGTAAGTCCGTAGGAGTCGAGCCACCTATCATTTTAAAGGGAATTGAGTCTACTTTCATTTAAAAATACTCTCATGACCTGAGTCTAATTTTAAATAAGTGAAATAGACCAAATACTACAGTATGTCTAAGATATTAAGTTTCACTTTAACATAAAAACTCAAAATTTTGAATCAAGCAATTTAAGTTGGTATTCTTAGAACTTTGATACAATTTATTTGAAACTAAATAATTTGTAATATGTTTAAAGAAACCAAGCTTGGTATACATCGTCATATTTAAACGATAAATGACGAAAAGTGTTTTTCTTGTTATGCTATGCTAAATGACCACTTGTTTATGTTGTTTGCATATATGTTGCTTGCTTATTTTCAAATTGTTGTTTACACTTGTTTGTTTGCATAATATAAGTGTCAATCTTGCCATGTTATTTATTCGCTTGTTTGACGATTTCTTGTTTATGCACAATAGGACATTTGCTAGATTTTGTGCACTTAGTTGGAAAATTGTTTTACCATCACTTATAGACTTAGATCACTTTCTTTGCATAGGTTATACTAACATCTCGCATAACTTATGAAATGTCATGACTCGCTTAGCAATGAGTACTAAGTAAATTAGTCAAGTACTTTGAAAAATGGAGGTTTTAAGAGAGTGTTTGGTACAAGGACAAAACAATGTTGTATGATGTAATTTATTTGTTTTTTCTTTGTAGGATGATAATATGACTTAAAACAATGTTGTATGCTAACCGTTTATGCAAGGGGATAGCACAAGTGTGTTATCAAATTTTACCCATTTTCACTTTAATGTGAAAATCGTTAGCCCTTGGTCAAAGTCTATGCTCCACTATGTTTGTATATGTGTTATCGACTTTTCCTAACTAGAAGTATTAATGTCACATGTTTTAAGCAAAATTTCGGTTTCGAAAACTCCCCGACACCAAAAAATGGGTCTGTGAACTTTTCTGGTGTTCGGATCACGCACCAAATGTTGGTACCGTCTGTTATGCATTTTGGTACCGCCATACCAGATAGGACCAGCGGCACCAATTTAAGGGTTCCGCCTATGTAAAGAAATGGTGCCGTGGATCCTACATGTAAGTTGTTGAATTTTACTAAATCCCGCAATCTAATTTACCAAATTTCTAGGATAGTTGTTAATGCATATCTTTCATATCTCACTCAACACATCCTCAATGGATTAACTTAGGATGTTTGACATGATCTTAGACACTTCCATCTCATTAGAAACTACCATCTTTGTATGAATTAACAGCAAATAAAACACATCTCTCCGTGAATCCTTAGCTCCATAAATCGACACATTTAGGATGGTCATTTTCACCTTCCAACTATTTATTTCCTTAAGCTTAGCATTTCTTTAAGCAAAGTCAAAATGACTAACTCCTCAACCTCAAACAAGCCACTTAAGAAAACCACTAGGATTAGCATTCGATCTTGTTGCTTCATTAACTTGAACTCTTCATCCCCGGACTCGTTACCTCTCAACATCTCATCACCCATTCAAGATGTGAACTTTCTAAACTTAAGTACTCCAACTCCACCACCAAAATCACCCACCATTATGACTTCTTCACAACCATCCAAAACACCTTCACTACCAAAGTATCCAAAACTTGTACCTATCAAACTTGTGTAACACCACCAACATCTCTCATCTATTTGCGGATAACTTAGATGACTTGCCACCTAGACTAATTCGGACTCATTATTTGCAAAGATATCATACACAAGTCTAACATATGACTATAGATATTGTTTTGTATCTACATGTATTGCCTCACTTGGTTAACATGAAAATAATGTGTCATCCTTCAAGACGATAAGTATTTACATAGAGTCATAACTCACATGTATGTTAAAGAGTCTTGCTATCCTTGAAGTTCAATCTAAGCTTTATA
Source organism: Chrysanthemum makinoi (assembly GCA_910596185.1). NCBI lineage: Eukaryota > Viridiplantae > Streptophyta > Magnoliopsida > Asterales > Asteraceae > Chrysanthemum > Chrysanthemum makinoi. Next base: position 174,245,970 of record OU343219.1, on the reverse strand, counting down.
ATCTCAACAAATTAGGATTGACAACTTAAGTATTTCATCCGAAATATTCAAGTATATGCGACTTACGATTGTAGTCATTAAAAGTCATATCCTAAAAATCAACACCCAAGTATTTTAACAACACATGTTAAACACTAACTAAAATGAATCAAACACTTATCCAAAACAAACAACCCATTGTGCCACTTATCCCTCTTTGACACCTACTATCCCTCTTCCATCTTTTGGCACCATTAAGCGTGTTGCTCATGAACTTCCAAGAGCATCCTTTAAACCAAACGTGCCCTTTCAAGGTGAACCTATACTTCAGCCCCTAAGCTTCATAGACATGACCAAAACTTCAAGCACTTCACCCACTAGTTTTAGCAACCAATGAACCATAAGAATTAGTATCCGTACTTTTTTGTGTTCAACATCTATGGACAAATAATCAACCTAAGTACTCCCATAGCACAACAAACCCCTACATCACCACATCCTTATTTAGACACACTAGAATACCTACCACCTAGATCAACCAATCCACCATCCTTACCATCATTTGAATTCGTTGAGTGTATTGCTCAAAAAGCCCTTGTGTCCAACACTTGTATTGAATCAAATGCACGTTTGAACAAACTCAACCATCCTTTCCCACATATAAGGACTTAGATAATTCATTATGGCTAGAACCTCAACTATCAAATAAGCATGGTGCTCTTGGTAATTGTTGTCAATTTCCACTAGGTATAAGTAGTACTACCTTCACAAATTATCAAAGTATTAGTAATACTTTGTCGTTAAACTTCGCATAAATTTCTTAAACCTCAAATCAAAATTTTAACAACATATGTTAAAATGCAATCTCAAAGCCAACATCATACACCCCAAGCAACAATGACTCTTGAGGAGTATACATAAGAAACTCGAGTGAATTCCTCTTGTCATCATCTAGTGAATATAATCTTGAGACCAAGTTTATTTAGATGGGACTATCCGATTCAAACACTTTGGCTTCATATCTTCATTTAGGAAAACATGATGTTTTGAAAAACATTATGCCTAAGAAATTATGCATTAAGTATTCATCTTGTTAAAAGGATATTGTATATCCTATGCATCATTCTCTCCTTGCGACATAAATGGTTATGTTACAAGAGATTTCATTACACCTCATTGGCTAAATGATCTTGAAACGAACATCCACAAGTTCTATGAACTAGCATATCCAATTCATCTTGTCATACTTATTTTCATAAGCATGATAACTTTATCCCATGCTCTGTTGAAAGATACTACATGTATCCATTTCCTTTCAAGCATACATCATAACCTAACCTTGCTCAAACCTTGTGCACATCCAAGGTTAAAACTACACATCTTTAGAACATACACATGATCTATTGAAGTTAGTAACCTTATTTAGATTCTTGTTAAATAAAAATGAGCTTTCTTGAAAACGTTCTTAATTTAACATATTCCATTCCCTAGTCTTAGATAATCAAATCACATTTAAAGTATACATTTCAACTCAACGCAAAAGATGTCATCCATTAGATCATACAATTAGCTATGTAATTTGAACAACCTTAGATTCTAAACACAAGATTAAAACATATTGTTTATCAACACACCATTGTTAAAATTCATGTGTATAACATGACATCTTCATCACCTTAGTTATATTGCATATTAGTTGTGTCACGTTAAGCCAAGTATTGGTAAACTATCATCTTTATGCACTTTAATAGGCAAAAGTAGGAGTTCCCATCTTTCTAACATGAGAATGACTACTGGAGAACCTATTGCACTAGAAACTCAATTTGAACTAACGGTTGAATTGCTTCCTGGAGAGAAGTTGGGTATGTGGAATCACCCGTAAAAATGGTCGTGTTTAGCCTTAATTGAGCACCGCTAGTAATAGTCTCATATTCATTCTCCAACTTGAAAAATTGTTTCCTATACTTGCCTAAAGTAAGTGTTAAAACATTGATAGTTTGCCGCTTTAGGAATACTAATCAAACAAGTAGTATATATGACTTTTCTTTTAAAACCACTTGCATTGCACTTACATGTGTTGATTATATGTTCTTGTTTGATACGATAAGTTGATTTGACATTATCTTAGTGTTTGATAACTAGTCAAATGTGTAAACCTTAGTAAAACCACTTGCATTGTACTTACATGTGTTGATTACATGTTCTTGTTTAATACGATAAGTTGATTTGACATTATCTTAGTGTTTGATAACAAGTCAAATGTGTAAACCTTAGTACGGTTTTATCTTTATAATGCTTGTATTCTTGTTTCATGCTACTAAACGTTTAAACCTAAACTTTATTTGCATGATACTTACTTTTGAATTAATTTTAGCATGATTAACATGTTACTTATGAACTCATAATATGCCATTTTGATATCGATAATTTTTGATATGATATATTTGTGTTTGAAAGCTATTAGTTGGCATTCATTATATCTATGTGTAGTATGATCCAAATGATACATGCTCCAAATTGTTATGTCTTAAACATGGCTTGCATGAATCTTTCATCTTGTTTCTTTTGCTTCTTGTCACACTATTTGTTTGCTACGTGTGCACATATAATCTGTCAAAGTGCTTTTGGTATGACAAACTTTTCGAAGCCTTTTTATCTTACAAATTAATCACATAGATTATTGTATATCCAAGTATGCTTAAGTCTCTAAGTCTAACGACAAAACAATCTCATAATGAAATGTCTTGAATAAAGTCGTATTCTTGCCTAATATGATTGTTTTGATGCTATCTTGTGTGGTGATTTCTTGTCTACTAAGTGCAATGTGTTGTTTTTGCTTATATAATATGTTATCATTTGATTTCTAACATGTTAACATCTTTTGTCACTAACAAATTTGTTTTGTAGGTTGATAACAAATTATTTGTTATCTCACTTGGTTCTAACTTTTATATGCTCATTTTGCATAATCCCCTTTATTGCTAAGTAGATTAGTATTATGCTTTATGGGACCCCTACACTTGCATATAGTTTAAAAGCATATAGAATTAAGTTCTAGAGGGTTGGCTTTGCATTTTTTTTCAACCGACCTCTTTCCAAATCTCATTTTTGCTTCCGCTTTCCAAAAATCATCTCCATCATTATTTAGTTATAACAATACTCTAATCCTCTTCACTTCCTATTAGGAAACCACATGCCTCATCATACGATCATCTCGTATTAATCGAGAAGAGGTACGACTTTAAGGATGAAGTTCATTGTATGCTAACCATCATCTAGAAAAACATCACTAAGCTCACCTCTTTCGTTAACCCGAATAACCTCCTAAACACTTTGTTGTCATTCCTTATTTGATACATTACACATTATGTTGGATGTCCACCAATTAAGGGGAGAGAAATCCATTCACATAATTGTCTTTTGTCAAAATTTATGTCTCTTAGACTCTAAAATACCAACACATAGGTAAACACCACTTAGCTAAAACCGGTTCACAAAACCACAACTAGTTCAACCTTTTTAACTTTTTATCACAAGTTTGCACCAATACCTCATCAAGTGAAAACGCATCATGTGTTTTACAAAACGTCTTCATCTCCACATATAGGATTTTCCTTAAACTAGCACCTTACAACTTCACTATCTAGAACACCATCATAGGATCTTATCCTTTTCCTCATATATCATGCATGTCATTGTCAGTGCAAACGATATATTAATCAAAACCGCCATTCCCAACACCTTTTCAACACGCTATTCATCCAACTCTCAAATTATGTCATCCTCATATAGGTACTCATTATTATTATTAGTATTTTTCATATTGTCTTCACTTTTTTTCAATGTGATAATCATCCATGACGGTCAAAACCATGCTAATACTACCTTTCCCATTGTCACCTAGAATAGGTCATCTTTATAATTCGTGTCAATCAATGAACGAATTTATCTTCATGTTATCACTTTATATTTTTGGTATCTTCATTATAATATTCTTAGATAGAACGCATTATTGATTACTCTTGGGTTGAAGCATATGAGAACTTGCTCAAAACAATAGGTTGTTAGCATCAATAAATCATTCAAATCATAACCCTTATGCATCATTGAAATGCAATGTCCATTCATATTTTTTTCTCTTAGCTTTGGTCACTTGACATGACGAAAGGATTGCATGAATCCATATTTTTATATGATACATAGGAGTTTCTAACTCCTTACTAGCTTCCTACCTAATCACCACCACCTTCCATCACCACTTTCACTAATCATCACCACCATGGATTAGCGAAAACTTACTTTTGTAAATCTCGAGTCATCTACCATCACCACATGAATCCTACTAGTAAACCGACACCAACACTAGCACCACTAGTGGCACACCCGTGAGACTTCATATCTTCTTTCTAGGAACTATTTTGTAGGCCTTTTATCATATTATATTCTCACTTTTCTTATGATTGTAATTAGGAGACTACACTTCATGAGATCTTTGATTATATCATTTATCACATATATACATCTTATTTTTCTTTGTGAAAAGATGAAATATATTGCACTAATGTTTTTCATTGTAGGTTCATCATCTCGATTGTATATAACTTACTCATCTAAGGATGAAGTTTGCATCAATTATTTTCTTATTTTAGGTGCTTCTTGACACCCTCGAACAAGGAGGAATATCCTTTAAGCACTCATATTGCATCGCCTATACACTTGGTTGTATATGACATATTTGTCTAAAGACAAAGCTTCTATTATACTAATATTTATTTTGAAGGTTCATCTTGACAACCTAGAGCAAGGGGAGCTTCCGTCAAGAATTTACTGAATGCATCTTATACACACTTTGTTGTATATCACTTACTCGTCCAATGACGAATATAGTTTTGCACTAATATTTGTTTTTAGGTTTTAATCATACCCGACGCCTCAAACAAGGGGGAGCAACTGTCAAGGGGAGCATGCACGCATTTAGCATCATTCTCACTTTTCAACAAGCATTTTTGCTTCGATAAAAAGTGGAGAAAATAGGCTAACATTGCTATGCCTTTTTCTTTTTCATATATTTCTCATAATTTTTGTTGCATAAAACTAACCTTGATGTAGGTTAAGCCTCTTTATTTGATCCATGGATCCGCTTCCAAACAAGGGACGGATTGAAGTAGACGATTTAACTTCACTAGGGATGATGCAAGCTCGCCTTTTGGGGAGAAATTAAGTTAAACTCTAAGGACACGCCCTTTTTGTTTCGACAAAAGGGGGAGAAGAGTGTAAACGGAGAAGGTAATGTAAAGTAGTAAGGATACAAGTAACTTTTACATTTTACTTTCTATTACATTACATATCTTTGTCATCATCAAAAAGGGGAGATTGTTAGTGCAAATATTACGATATTTAATCTATACAGTCTCGTTTGTTTTGATTGATGACAAACATGTAACTTGTAATACATAACGAAAATGTACAAGTTACTTGTAATTACACTTGTCTCAACATACATTCAACACCTCTCGATGTCTCAAGTCCTCGTATGTTACAACACAGGTTCGTACATGTTTGTTATGTGGCATTATGATCAAACCCATTAACAAATCATTTAGAATGTTTAAAATACGTTTAGAGTCACTAAGTATTTTAATAGGTTAATCATTCTATTTCGAACCTCATTTTACATTTTGCATTCACAAGTATTTTATACAAATACATCTTTTGTAAAATGTCTAACAAATACATACTTTTATTTGTACAAGTAAACTAACTATAATATTCATACAAGTACTAAAGTTTACTTACACTTGACAAAATATATATTATTTTGACAAGCACCTAACTAGATATTTTATTTTATAAAAGGCAATTAGACTTTTTATAAACTAGTTACATAATACATTTTACAAGTTTATTTTCATGAACATTTTAATCTAAATGAAAATATAATTTTACATCACTTCATGCATCATCATATCTTTAGAAGATTTGGTCAATATTTGGTTAGATTTGCAAGATATTGAAAGATATTCTAAGATATCAAATCTAATAAAGTATTATTTTTTAGATTACATTTTTGGCTATAAATAGAGCCCATTGTCTTCTCATTTCAATCATCCCTTCCAACACACATTCTTTCTATCTTTCTTTCATCTTTTAGATCTATAGATAACCATGTAGTAATATACATTAATCACCCTCATCATCACATGATCATAATGCTTCTAACATTCATCTTTGTTGTAAGCATACTTTACATTTTGATCAACCAAGGAAAGCTTGAAGATCTAACCATCCTCATTCACCAAAGCATATAAACATATGAAGATTCAAGATCTCTTGATATCCTCATTGATTGAAGACTTCTTATTTAAGAAGATCATTTAGATTAGTCATTCATATCCATTAGACATTTATGTCATGGATCATCATTGTAAACATTATTGCATCATCACAACACTTTCACCTAACTAGATTAGATGGTTTATGTGTTTGTACCATAAAACACAAGGTTTGTTATGTTGGGCCATAAAACATTGTGGGAGTGGTTGTACCCTTGAAAAGAACTCGACATCTAGCTTAGTGTCGGAAATATTGTATAGGCGACGTTAGGTTGGTTCTACCTCGAACTAGAACCCGTTATTTAGCTTTGTACCGGAAAAAGTGTGTTTAACGATTGTAAGGTTTACTCCGCCGAGAAGGGAGCTTGTTGATTTAGTGAAGTAACTCTCGAGTTGGGTACCCGGGGAGTGGAGTAGGGCGGAGAGGAGATCCGTGACCGAACCACTATAAATCCTCGTGTTCGGTTTGCACTTTCCTTTCTTTATCTCTTTACTTTTATAATTGCTTGTGATATGGTTTGATGTTTATGCTTGTGTGACAACTTGGTTTACTATGCTTTATATTAGTCACAAACAATAATTGGTACTTTTATATTATAACAAGTTTCATAAACGATTTGATACAAAAGATCTAACGTTTTTAAACGGTAACGTATTCACCCCCCTCTACGTTTTCACAATTACGATATAATATGAGTGAGATATTGCACGTTAACGATGACATCTTAGTCATATTTAGTGCACACAAAGTGTTTGATAAAATGCCTAAAAGAGATTTTTCTTATAAAAGTACATTCAAATGCACTAATTGGTATACCAAATACCACTTTTGTTATTTTTTATTTTTGTTAATTGATGAACAACCAAATGATAAACTGATGAACATTGTGACCATAACTGATGAACATTATGAGTTTTTTTTTGGAAAACTGATAAATTGATGAACAAAATTCAAGAGAACTTATGAACATCTCTTTTTATTGATGAACAATACTAACTGATGAACAACTAATTGATGAACTGATGAACACTGTGACTCTAATTGATGAACATTGTGATTTCTTTTAGACAACTGATAAACATTATGATTTTTTTATTGATGAACATTATGATTTTTTTTGTTAGAAAACTAATGGACTACATAATCTAACTTATGAACATTATGATATAAGTGATGAACGAAAATAAAGAAAACTCATGAACGTAGTGATAAACTGATGATCAACTCTTTTTAGTAGTAATTATGTCTTGTTCATCAGTTAATATTGTTCATCAGTCTTGAACAAGATTAACTGATGAACAAAGGCTGACTTGATGAACAAAGACTAATTGATGAACATAACGTATTTTTTTTAAATAACGATTAAAGATTATCACTTTTTGAATCTTACATTAATATAATGATTAATAATGCGTTGTGGTACAAAAATTAGAGCATTTAACGCAATTTTAACACTAAAAATCTAAGCTAGATATTTTATCAAACACCTTGTGTGCAACAAATATGATTAAAATGTCATCTTTAACATGCGATATCTCACTGATATCATATCATATTTGAGTGATTCAAAATTCCGGGTAAAGAGTGAACCAAAGTCTACAACTTTCGTGTTTCAAGTATTTCAAGATTCGACAATTTTGAAGGTAAAAAATAAGGTCGGAAACAACAAAAATATCAAGAAAATCAAGACCCGTTTGATATGTTAAAAAAAAGTTTGAAATATTTAACAAGATTTATACCAAATTAAAGAGGATTAAATTTTAAGAATTATGGTGAAATCGGTTTTTTATAAAAGTTTGTCGTTTAAGAGATATGTGCGTTTGAGGTGGAAAAACAAAAAACGTTTAAAATTATGATTTTACCCTTGGACCGAATTTTTGAATAAAATAGGTGAGGGACACATGTCATATGATGAGTGACTTTTCACACTTTTTAAACTTTATCACTTTACAATTGATTCACTACCATATAGTTATTATATCACTTATGCTTTTGTACATAGTGTTTAAGGTTTACAAGATGACAAGGATTAAACTTGACAAGTTATGAATCGATTTACGGTCGTAGTTATAAGTTATCTGGTGTTCGGGTTTTATGTCATTTTTAATAGTCCAAATGTTTTAAATTTCCATGTCTAGATCAATTAATAGAAGAGCAAACGGTCAATTTCCCGATAATGGGTCCTACCACTTTAGTTTTTATGTAAAAGTGTCAAATGGGTTCAATAATATTAATTTGTTAAGTTTAAGTGTTTATAAGTATTTTTATTTACTATATCATTATATTTAATGTTTATAAATTTTAAAAAACAAATGGGACAATTTTTTACAATAAATTGATAAGTTTAATAATCTTTATGTTAGGTGCGGTTTTAGTTTTAAAGTTGTTTCCTGGTGTTAAGAATTACGTTTCTCCTAAACCGTAAGAAGTTAAATTTTGGTCTTTACGTCTCTGGAAATTTTTTTCAGTGTACTAATCAAATTCACGTGTCCTATGGTTTTAAAAATTACATGACTTAGGTGAAAATATCAATTTATACTCAAGTATACAAGCTGAGTTTTTGGACAACTCAAAATAGTCCCGCGAAAATAGCGATAAGTTGAGTTCAAAAAGTCCATTTTAACCCATTTTCAAGGCCACGTTTAAGTTAAAGTGTTAGCTACAACTTTTATTCTTTGACCAACAAAGGGTTCTATGCAAATTTTTAGAGATTTTGGCATTATATTTTAGTGTGCGTTTTTGGACATGTTTTACCGTTTTGGCTCTTATTTAATCATCATGATGAGTTACGGGGTGATCCACCAGTAAAAACGACCGCAAGACATAGACCTACATCCCTATATTTTTACCTAAGCCTCAAAGTCTATTGATTAGTGCAGTTAATTCCATTTATGCCCCTGGTCAGAATCTGATTTTGCAAAACAAGTCCTCATGGGGTTTTCTAGTGTTTTAGTCCAAGTACAAAGCATAATTAGACTAAAATACACGGTTGGTCCCTAAACTTGGCAAAACGCTTCGCGATGGGACAAAACTCGGCGTTATCATTGCCAGAGGTCCAAACCTTGGCCTTTAAATGCGAAACTTGTCCCTTGACCAATAATGCCGTTGTCAACGTTATGTTGGTGAGGGCAAAACCTTCTTTCACTGTAGCGTACTAAATAGAAACCGTTGTACAGTGTTTGTAGCTAGTATATGTGTGTGTAACACGGTTTGGTCGACATTTATCATCCATCCCTAAACTATCCTACAAAAACGGTCTTCTACAAAACGATAATCGTTTCAAGTTGGTACGTTGCTGGTGTGGTAAGCAAGCTATTATTCGCACTTCGTGGACCTCTGCCAACCTAGGGCGTTGATTCTTTGGTTGTCCTGTTGAAGTAAGTGCATCTTAATATTTATTGTGTTAGTTTGTTTTCGGAAGCAGCAAAGTACATTGTAACAATGGTGGTTGTTTAATGACTTCTCATAATCATCAATAGGGGTCTTCTTGTCGGTGGATAAGATGGTATGATCCTGAAATCTGTGCTCGTTCAAGAATGATCATACCAGGCCTTTTGAGGGGGAGAAATGAGCTTGAGGCAAGATTAGTAGCTGCTCAAGGTGATATGTGGAAGTGGAAGATTTACCCGGTGCTAAGTTGGATGTTGTTCTTCATTGTTTATGCATTGGGATAACTTTTTTACCTTTTATGTAATGAGGCGAGATGGTTAATGTTTTGTATCTTGAATTGTAGTAACATTGTTATGAAGTATCTTTGGTTTGTTTCTGATTTTCAATACCTTATGGGTATGCATATGGTTAGCAATTTGTTTATTAGGTTGACTTTTAAATGTCAACATTCTTATGAGGTTCTTTCTGTTTAGCTTTGGTTACTTTTGATGCAAATTATTCACACATCAAGCTTAGTCAATCTAAAAAATACACAATAATGACATGGTTCCATAGTTAATGCAAATGGATATAATTCCAAATGCATAAAATTGCATACTTTTCAAAGCATGAGAACTACAGTTAGACACACACACACACATATGTTTTACATACATACTTGTCCATAGAAAATAAACTAGATGAAACATTGTCTAGATAATTAGCATAACAGAATTGACCTATGGTGAGGCCATCATTCTTTCCAAGCGCACCTGCTGCCTAGTCATTCTTCGTGTAGCAGGTGGGTTGAAGCGTGAAACTGCTTGAACATCACTTGACTGCGCAGCCTGAGAATCGACCGGGATTGATCATGTTGCTGGGATTGACACTGGGCTTGGTAATGCATGCTGGGATCGGCAGTTGCTTCATCTTGATGTTGCTGGGGATTGTGAGTGGATGCATCATGTATGATGGGATCTTCAGAGTGCTGGATCTTGATTTTCAGATTGAACACAACTTCCTTGAACTGCACTAACTTGACTTTCAACAACACATGTACCTTCCGCTTCTTTATCTGCTGCTACCTTTTTACCTTTAGGATGTCTCTTTTTTGCTGCAGCTTTTGTAGGCACTTGTTTGACATTTCCCTTATTGGCGTTTCGACTACTTTCAGCTCCACCATACCCTAGGCATGTTACCCGTTTGTGTCCAGCAATGCCACAAATACTACACTTAACACTCTTCCAAGTCCTTGACAGCTACCATCCTTCACAATCTCTTCACTTCCGGAGCTATCCTAACTCTTTTTCTACCTCTTGCGGTAAGCGGGTTTGTTTCAGATTTCGGTGGAACAATTGTTGTTGGCACAGTTGATTTTTCCCAATGTTCACTGCTATTTATAGGTTGGACATGGTGTTTGTAGGTTGCCTCCCAAGTGAGAAGATAGTAACAAGGATGAGCCCATGTTTCTACAGCTCCTACTTGTTGCCCATTTAAAGCCATATTCCAATTGGTAGCAACATCATGTTTGCATGGTAAACCTGTTATCTCCCATCTTCTTCAAGTACAAGACTTGTGTACAACATTAACTACACATTGGTTACCCCATGGTCCACTAACCTGAAACTTAGTTCCCCCATTCCATAAAACATTATACTTAACAGCCTCTTTCTTAATACCCTCTAGCATGTGTTATGTAGTTGGTGTTAGTGGCCCATCACTCTTGTCAATCACCGTAAGAACATGCATTATCCTCTTCATACAGTATTCCATGATGCATTCTAAGGCTGTAATAATTGGTTTGCTTAAACCCTCAATTATTTTGTCATGAAACACTTGACACATGTTATTAAGTAACACATCAGAAGTAGCTCTCCCTAAAGATTAAAAGTAATAAACATGTATTAATTATAACTATTTATACTGCATTAATAAATACAAATTAACTGAAACAAATAGATCACTTACATGAAAAATGTGACCTTGCCCAATGGATCGGTGGTATCTTACTTAACCAATCATGGGCTGGTTGATTAAGTTTCTTGAGATCAGCCATAGCTTTCCGAAACTGTACAACAGTTGAGGTTGTTGCACATTTCCACATATGCTCTTTGTAGGCCCTACCTTTCCATTGCAGTTTCATTTTCTCATGAATGCTTCTAATACAGAATCTGTGTTCTGCATCTGAAAAACTTCGCTAAAGTTCTACTTATATCCTGCACAAAATCAAATATGTTTACTGTCTATTTCAAAACAGAGAGACTTAAATTCATGAACAGAGTAAGGGAGTACCTTTTCCATGTCAGTAATAAAAGTGATGCTTGAAATTGGCCCAAGTGCTATATCATCGGATAAACAATGAAGAAACCAAGTCCATGATCCTATGTTTTCTGATTCAACAAAAGCATAAGCGAAAGGGTATATACCATTGCTGCTATCAATTCCCACAGCTGTCATCAGTTGACCATTCAAAGGACCATGAATTGGAAAAGCACCCAGCCCCAACAACGATCTTCCACACTCTTTAAATCCTTGCTTCAGTGCACCTAAACAAACATACACTCTCTTGAATTCTATGGTTGGAAGAGCCTCATCTGGAGGTCGTTTCACATTCATCACCACTGTTGTATTAGGGTTTGTCTTCTGCAAATCTTGAACATAATCTCTCAACATGGTAAATTGTAGCTTGAATTGACCCCTGATGGTTGTTATTGCTAGGTTTTTGGCCCTTAAAACCTTCTGCAGGGACACTTGAAGCTCGTATTGGTTGGTGAGTTGATTATGCACAGACTTGACAGGAATCTGTAGATTTGTTTCAATTTGTGCCGTAATTTTCTGGAGATATAGCGAAGGTCAAAAGCTCTGACTTACCTTGATTGCAAACAAGTGTGTTGCTCATTATATGTTCCGACCACCGATACCTGCTCTCACCATTCCTCTGCCGACAAACAATAGCCATGGGCAGAGTATTCCCTTCTTTTTGCCAGAAAGCAATGCATTTATACCCCTTCTATTTAATGGACTTGTAAATGGGCCTATATCCAGTCCAGGACCTTCACTTGGGCCTGATAGTGGAACACAACCCCTACACCTGACCCTTATTCTTCTTTTGTCATTCTTCAAAAGAAACAACTCCCTCGTAGTTTCTATTGAATGCTCTCTTACTAGGTTTTTTACTTCCCCTGCAGTAGCAAACTCCTGACCAGAATAGAAAAATGTGGTATAGAATCCATTTGCAAAGTCTTCCTGTTGGAAACAAACATAGTCACTGCAAAATACATCATCAACCATCACAGGTAAATCATTTACCAACTGCCTGTCATCATTTATATTACTGGTTGTTCCTGATTTACCTAACTCATTACTCTGACCTACTTGTACCATACCAAGTTGTGCATCATTCTCCTGACAAGTGTTCTCTTCATTTGGTTCAATTGAATCATCAACTGCATTGCTTAAGTCACTAGTGTCACTCGCTTGTAACAGAGTAACATCAACAAAGGATCCTGCTCCATGTTATTGTCATAAATGAAGACGCATCCTACAAGATGATTATCCCGAGTCAATTGAAACAGAGTTACATCCACATCGGCTCCTCAAACCCAAGTTATTGACATCAACTAGTGCTCTTCCTGCTTTGTTGTCTAAGTGCTTCTCCCGAAGTCAATTGAAACGATTTAACCTCAAAATTATCGGCTCCTCAAAGTCAAGTATTGACATCAACTAGTGATCTTCCAACTTTGTCTAAGTGCTTCCCTTGAGTCACTCGGAACAGATTAACCTCAAGATTATCAGGCTCCTTTATAGCATTGTCCTCATCAATAAGTACTAAAGCACACTCACTGTTATGAACAGGTTGGCTAGCAAATGAGCAGTCTAAGGTGGAAAATACTGGCTCAATGTTTGGCAAATTGCTAGATTCACCAATATCATCGACGTCCACAGGCAATTGTGTAAGTTGGATAAAAGGATCTAGTGCAGGTTCATTATCTAGATCATCTAACACCAACCGTCTACAACAGGATTGAATAGCCGCAGTAGCAACTTTTCTCCTATCTTCATCCATCTCCCAAAACACAGTCTTAATTGATTGTGGGGACATTTCAGAAAGTTCTAATCTAGTCTTCCCTATTTCCACATAGACGTCTATCAGCTTATGCTCTATGACAACATCTTTCAACAAGTCAACATTAGCGCTTCACACGCAAAGAAAACAAACCTTCGTCTAATGTACAACCAGGCTTAAGAAAGTAGAAATAACTGGTTTGTCCAGTCTCATAACCGATTTGGGTCATGAGAGCATCCATTTCATCAACGGACACAAGATCAACAAGGCATTTCTTGCCTCCTTGATATATCCTACCTGGAAAGTATTTGAATGTACCTTCATAATGGAACATCATGCTAAAGGATCCTGGTTCACCCGTAGTATAAAAAATGTACAAAAACAATGTTAAGCTAAAGTTACCTAAAAGGGGAATAACTTAAACAGTCGTACTAACATATGATTGTAATAGGCTCTAACCAAAAAAGACTTTCAATATCTTCTGATTGCAGCTTTTTCCTCCGTTTCACGATCATCATAGAAAGGATATTCTCTTACTTGCCACAGAGTAAATCCAAGGTGGTTGTTTGTTATTTTCTTACTTAGATTATTTGATTTGATGATAGACATTGCATTAGGGTTTTCTGGGTAGGCTTCCAAAATAATTTTGGGGATGAGCAATGAGTACACAGCTTTGTTATATTCTACATAATGGCGGAAAATTGGACAAGACATCTGCTACAGTACATAAAGTAAAATGACTATTGTACCCTCAACAGTAACATGATAACGGATTTTTTTGGAGTATAACGGAACGTTGAAAACGCCGTTATTGGTCAAGGGACGAGTTTGGCATTTAAAGGCCAAGGTTTGGACCTCTGGCGATGATAACGCCGAGTTTTATCCCATCGCGAAGCGTTTTGCCAAGTTTAGGGACCAACCGTGTATTTTAGTCTAATAATTATATAGAACATACAAAATATATAAAATGTGAAAATCATATAAGTGAAAATAAAAATAGAAGTGGTTCCTTACAATACTTTTGAGATGGACATGACAAGAGCACAAGAACACTAAACTTAGAAATCACCAAATAACATAACCCATTGCCTCCAACTCAAAAACCCACTCTTAAAAACCCTTGATCTAGATAGATCTAACACATGCAAGTGTTCTCTTAATCTTCAAGAAAAATCCCAAGAAATGATGATATTGTTTTTTTTTCATGGTGGAAATAAAAAACCAATGATCTAACTAGAAACACTAAACCTTTACTTATAACACTTAATCTTGTAACGAAAATCAATGATGATGGTGATTATGGTGTGTTTGTTGGCTGTTTTGTACAACAAAATAGAGAGGAAATAACAAGACAGGAAATAATAAGACAGATGGAAAAACTTGATCTATCTTTTGCATGTGTAAAGGTCAATTAGATGTGTTAGATGACTTAAGTGGTGAGATGATAACATTTGAGGACAAGTGTCTTAGGTGTGGCACAAGGGGAGGAAAGGCGGAAGAGTAGTGTTTATCTTGTGTAATTTGAGTGTAAAGAGTATAGTTTAATTCCGATAATTGGTAACACGAAGCTTTTAAAATGCAAAATGTAAAGCTTTTAAAACACAAAACATAAAACCGGGTAATGTAAAAATCTAAAACTTATAAAAATGTCATAAGTTGTAAAAATAACTAATTTTAATATTTTAAATGTGATATGAGTATAATGGGATGTTTGAATGATGTTAAGACTAAAAACGTGCGTTGAAAACGCGTTTGTTGACATCGGTTCTTAATAAAATTGACGTAACCTATAGAAATGACCCGACAAGTATACAACTCACTTGTCAACATTAAAATAAATTAAAATGCATAAAAATGTGTAGATTGATCATTGTCTAGAGTTGGTTCACGTTTAATGAATGTTTATCTAGGTACACGATTGAACTAATCTGGTTACTCGTAAACGTAAGTTTACTTAAAAATAAAAGATTAAGTAAAGTAAATAATTGAATAATGACCTCATAAATGTGACATGTTACACTCGGACTCGTTGTCTTCATTGTAACACTACCATTTTTCTCCACCCTAGCTAAATCGATCCGTTTTGAGATACAATCAGGCATCATGAAATGTCTAAGTGACAACATCAAAATCAACTATTTCACGGTCGGTCATTACTCTGTAGTAAATCCACATGAACGACATCCTTTCCCTCTAGGACGGGGCCAAGATTAGCAATAAGGGGGTCGAAATTTGTTTCTCAAACTAACAAAGTAATATAGCTTTAACATTAAATGGTATGTTCTAATGACAACACACGCTGGGTTAAAAACATAAAATTTTGATAAGAAAAACACATTCACAACTTGTAAATAAACATTAGATGAAAACATTGTACTTGAATTGGTGTCAAGCTTCTCTTAATTCTTTTGTCGTCTAAAGATTCGACCGGGGGGGGGTTCATTTGTCTATAGTTGGGTCATAGGCTTAAATTTTATAAGATGAATAGCATAGCGATTGGGTGTGTTGAAGGGGGCCAAGCACCCCTACCTCCCTCACAGTCTCTGTCCCTGCTTTACTTGAACATCACAAGATATATGTTGCGGTAAATATGTAATAAAACCTTTCTAACTCTAACTTAATTATTGGTTCATATGTTTTCATGGTTCTTGTTAAGCCATATGGCAGCGTTACAAGTGTTTTGTGTGCACATATAGTTATTTTCAGAGAAAGGAAATCGATATCACAAACATAATGCAATGGAATCAGAAGAATTTGCTTTAGAAGTGATGGAAAACACACCATTTGCTTTGCCACCATCGACCACCAGCCGAAGGTTAATACATCTGTGGAGGTCTGGTGTGGCTGTTAAAGATTGGCCTAACTTCGCAAAGAAAGGTTCTATAGACGTAAGCATGAAGGTTCACAAAAGTTGAAGTTAATTATTTTAGAGGTGTCAAAATGGGTGGGTTGAATAAAGAGACAATACATATCAATTTACCTAAAACGGCTTGGGCGATTTTGAGTCTTGACACTTCTAGTACAAAACCCATCAATTTTGGTAATATATATTAGATTTCACCTTGGTTGATTTCAAACCACGTAACCTTATTACTTATCAAAATATTAACGTACTTGACCAGTTAGAATGTAACACCCCCAAATCTCGGTACAACGGAAGACTTAAAAAGTTTTCGGGGCGTTACTGGATAGGCACATCACACAAGTATATCAAACAAGATAATCATATTATAGTTCAAAAACCAATCCCACATTTAGTTATCCGAATACAATCATCCCAAAATAGTCAAATGTAAGGCCCAACATAGATTATAAAAATAGGTCCGCATAATATTATCAGAGTTTAAGTATGATCCTTCAATCATGCCTTATTGCCAAGCCTTCACTGAACGAGCATTCAAAACATCAACTTAGATACCTGAGAAAATGATGCTAAAAGGTCAGCTTACGCTGGTGAGTTAATAGGTTTAAGTATAAATTCAATAGTGGACCTGTAGGAGTTTATTTACTATGCGAGACTAAGATAGATACACAATAACACGCCAATCACATATCATCCACAAACCATATCACAACGGGGGCCCCAAGCGATTCTAGCCAGCATGGCCGTAGCAAGACCTAGAACACAAGCTACCTTGGTCTAGGTTGGAGTAGATATCTATTCTTAGCTAGGCATCGCGTTATCGGAATGCTACCCTAGTCTAAGTCAACATCTACCACATATCTATCCAAGCTAGTCAGCACATAAGCAAATCAAAAGAGTAGCATGATTTCTCACCCCAATTTAGTTAAAAACAGAGAGAAAAATGAGGCTATGAAATTCACCTCAAGCAAGCAAAGCAAAAACAAACACTAGCAACAAAGATAACAGCTAACTCGTCTCAGCAACTACTGACTCGGCACAACCTATTAATATAAACCAATTCTTAATATATAATCCCAAATTCAACGTTATCTACCCCAATGTATTCCTTTTATTATCTCAAAAATATCTCATTTCACCATTTAGATACTAGCGTTTGGTATCATTGTGTGTATGGTAACGACTCAACAAGACACCATGAATGCACTCAAATGACCACAATGCGACTCATAACGACACAATGAGACGTTTAAGCGATAAGCTTTATAGTTTAATAAGTTTCGGAATAAATAGTTAGACCTTATCGAATTCATCAAGTCGATAAACTCAATCATTTATTCGTATCACTTATTATCCCAAAAACCAGTCACATCCTAATGAGTCATAAGGATAATTCACCCATTAATAACGTTATCCTACGTACCTAACGGGCTCTTATTAGATTCGTCAACCTAATAAGTCCGCTATCCACGTGGATCGACGCTATTAATGTTAGGTCATCCGTAACCCATGCACAAGACATAAATAGTATTAAAAGCTCATAAATGTCACTTTTTGATAAACGTGCCCTCGAAACATTTAATAACTCATTAATTACAAAATATATCCATTTTTTTAGACATTAGTTTCCTTTTAAAATATCATACAACAAGGTGAGTCTTGTTATCGAATGTTTAGTATAAAAACCATTTATTATTTATATTTCTTAGTTTTATTTACTTATTTATATATATATATATACATTACGTCAATTTCAATATAAGTTTCGATTCGTTATCCGTTTCGAGTCCACAAGCTCGAGTCATGACTTCTCGGCTTTTATACGTTCTATAGTCCAATATATACTAAAGTTCATGTTACGGCGCTGTCGGGGTCAACTAAGACTAAAAAGTCAAAGTAACACCGACGTTGCGCAAAGTTGACATTTATAATATTAAGTCCAAAGTAAATAATCACAATATCTCAAATCCACCTCCAATCAACCCATATCAATCTCGCCATCCAAACAAACTACCAAACATACCCGTAACCAATATCACGACCCTAATGTTCTTGACATGGTCCCGGTTAAGACCACGTGAACCAAACAAGCTCAAGAAGCTCTTCGGCTCCACGTGTCTCATCCAAACTCCAACAATAACTACCAATATGTTACCACAACGACCCGACCCGGACCTTTGGTCCATAGGGGTCTCGCACACAATCTCAACGCCACCAAATGTGGCCCTAGTGGTTCCTTCACCTATCCAACTCAATCCAAACACTCCCAAATGGCTCTTTCAATACCCTAACACAACCAAACAACATCCAATCACCATCAAACATCAAAACCCATCTACTATTCATGACCAAGAACATGTAAAAATGATAAAAATGTAAAAACACAAGAACATGACACAACACACAATACCAACACACTAGTTTACAAGTTTTATTAGTTTTAAACTCGTTTTAGACCCGTGTTCATTAAAACCCAACCAAAGTGACCACATATACGTGCCATATAGGTCACGTACGTGGCTATCAAAGACTTAAACGAGTCGTTTCCAAGCTCCTTTTACCTTTATCAAATCCGATCTACAAGAATACCACGAAACTCTAGATTCACGTTTTGTTTTTGGACGATTTGGAAGGTTATACGTGGGCTTTGGGGCACGTGCCCTATATGGTTGGAAAGAGGAGAGAAAGATCAATAAATTGGTGGTGGTGGTGAGGTCTCACTCGCTGGCGTATGGCCGTAATAGTGCCGGAAAGTGGCGGCGGCTAGTGGTATATTAGGGTTAGGGTTTTGGTTTTTATAGAGAGAAATATTATAGAGAGAAAGAGTGTGTGTGTGTATTTTTAGAGAGAGGAAGTAAAGGGTGAGTGTGTGTTGGGTGATGGGTATATATAAGTGGGAGGAGGGACTAAAAAATAAAAGGGAAATGAGGGAGGGGGGCGGCCTAGGCAAAGGTGAGGGGCCAAACTCGTAATTTTTCTTAAACTATCTCATTTTCCCTTTCCCGAGCTCATATATTACCCTACGAGTGTCTAACGACTTTCATTCGACTTTCTATTGTCTTTATTTACGTTTTTCCAGGAATTTTGATTATTTATGTGTCACGTTTCGTGTTACGGTTTAAAAGTTACATTATCTCTCGTTATAGGATTTTATTTTTCCGAATCAAATAGTGCCTAGCGTAACGGGCTATAACTCATACGATAATAAAATAAATCATAAAAACCAAAAACGATATCAAAACAAGTCATGATTAACTGGGATAGCTCCTAAAGCAACTACTTGGTTTAACTTAGCGTAATGCGATTACCTAAAATGGGCTCCCTAATTGCCAGTTGTCACAGCCTCCCAGCCCTTAGAGAAACCCGTCCCAGGATTCACTCCGAGTTTCTTGATGTTACGAAGAGTTTAGGGTACTTCTTACGGAATACGTCCTCACGTTCCCATGTGAACTCATGTCCATGACGGGAATTCCAACGAACTTTGATAATCGGAATACGTCTATGCTTCAGCCGTTTAACCTCACGATCCATAATCTCAATCGGTTCCTCAATGAAATTCAAACGCTCATCTATACGGATGTCTCTCATAGGTACAACTAATGTTTCCTCGGAAAGACATTTCTTAAGATTACTAATATGGAAGACATCGTGTACACTGCTCAACTCCGAAGGTAGCTCAAGTCGGTAAGCTACTGGTCCGATTCTTTCCAGGATTGGAAAGTGACCAATGTATTAGGGGTTGACTTTTCCACGCTTGCTGAAACGTATCACCCCTTTCCAAGGGGAAACCTTCAACATGACACGGTCTCCAACCTGAAACTCTAAGGGTTTACGTCTCCTATCGGCGTAACTCTTTTGTCTATCACGGGCGGCTTGCAAACGATTACGGATCTGAACTATATTCTCAGTGGTTTCTAGAACGAGTTCGGGACCAGTAAGCTAGCTCTCGCCAACTTCCGCCCAACAGATCGGGGAACGGAATTTTCGGCCATACAACGCCTCAAATGGTGCGACCTTAATGCTAGTATGATAACTATTGCTGTAAGAGAATTCGGCCAAAGGTAGGTATTTCTCCCAGTCTTTTCCGAAATTGATGACACAGGCACGAAGCATATCTTCTAAGGTCCGAATGGTCCTTTCACTCTGACCGTCGGTTTGAGGATGATAAGCAGTACTCATATCCAATTTGGTTCCTAATGCTGTTTGCAAGGATTTCCATAAGTTGGATGTAAAACGGCTATCACGGTCAAAAATGATAGATATAGGTATTCCATGACGAGATACTATCTCTTTGACATACAGCCGAGCGAGCTTATCGATACTATCGACCTCACTAATGGCCAAGAAGTGAGCAGACTTAGTTAAAAAATCTACGATTACCCAGATAGCGTCATTGCCGCTAACTGTTCTCGGTAATTTGGTGATGAAGTCCATGGTGATTCGCTCCCATTTCCATACAAGGAGTTCGGGTTGAACTAAAAGTCTTGAGGGTTTCTGCTGTTCGGCTTTTACCCTAGAACAAGTCAAGCACTTGCTAACATACAGAGCTATGTCGGCTTTCATATTTGGCCACCAGTAGAGTTTCTTTAGGTCATGGTACATCTTATCGGCTCCGGGATGAATAGAGTATTTTGATTTATGCGACTCGTTCATAATCAAATCACGAATCCCGCCATGAAATGGTATCCAGCATCTGTCTCCGAAGCATAGGGTTCCGTCGGAACGCTTCAAGTAGCCGTTTTTACTTTCTACCATTCCATGAAGGTTCTCAAATGGACGGTTCTCTTCCGTTAATGTCGCGGCTTGAGCGGCTAAGATTTGAGACGGTAGAGGCGAACTAATGGTCATTCCTAAGGATCGAACGAGTAAAGGTAGAATGTTCTCCTTATGGCTGAGTGCATCTGCAACGACATTGGCCTTACCAGGATGATAATGAATCTCACAGTCATAATCACTGAGTAATTCCAACCAGCGGCGTTGTCTCATATTCAGCTTCTTCTGGTCTAAGATGTATTGCAGGCTTTTATGGTCGGTATACACTACACACTTAGTCCCGTACAGGTAATGTCTCCAAATCCTAAGGGCAAACAGTACAGCACCTAACTCCAGGTCATGGGTGGTATAGTTTTTCTCATGCTTCTTAAGTTGTCAGGAGGCATAAGCTATCACCTTCTCCCGTTGCATCAAAACAACACCTAAGCCTTTATGCAAAGCGTCATAGTACACAACAAAATCTTTGCTTCCTTCAGGAAAAGCTAGGATGGGCGCACTACACAACTTCTCCTTCAGTAGTTGGAACGCTTCTTCTTCCTTTTCTCCCCATTCATACTTAACGTCCTTCTGTGTCAGTTTGGTCAGCGACTTAGCTATCTTGGAGAATCCCTCAATGAACCTCCGGTAATAGCCTGCTAAACCTAGAAACTGGCGAACTTCTGATAGGTTCCTAGGGATGGCCCATTCCTTAATGGCCTCAATCTTGGATGGGTCAACATGAACTCCTCGACTATCTATCACGTGGCCTAAGAATTGCACGGTCGGAATCCAAAATTCACACTTAGAGAATTTGGCATACAGCTTCTCTTGCATCAACAATTCCAATATGAGCCTCAAATGCTCTTCATGCTCCTCTCTACTCTTGGAGTATATCAAGATGTCGTCTATGAATACTATCACAAACTTATCCAGATATGGCTTACACACTCGGTTCATGAGATCCATGAATACCGCTGGCGCGTTGGTCAAACCAAACGACATTACTTGGAGTTCATATTGCCCATAACGAGTTCTAAATGCCGTCTTAGGATGTCTTCCTCTCGGACTCTAAGTTGGTGATATCTAGATCGCAAGTCAATCTTAGAAAAGATACTAGATCCTTGGAGTTGGTCGAATAGGTCATCTATCCTAGGTAGTGGGTATCGGTTCTTCACTGTCAACTTATTCAACTCCCTATAGTCTATGCACATACAGAACGATCCATCCTTCTTCTTCACAAATAGTACCGGTGATCCCTACGGTGACGAACTTGGTCGAATGAATCCCTTCTCTGACAACTCTGCCAATTGCTTAAACAGTTCCTCCAATTCTCTTGGAGCAAGTCGATAGGGTGCCCGGGCTACAAGTGCAGCACCAGGTATCAACTCAATTTGGAATTCCACTTGTCTGACAGGTGGAATCCTTGGCAGATCGTCGGGAAACACATCTGGAAAATCTCTAACGACGGGTACATCCTTAAGGTGTCTTTCGCTCTCCTTCTCGCTTTTCTTTTCAGAAATTCGAGCCAAGAAAAGACAACCTCCTCTATCGATGTACTTATGGGCCTTGATACAAGAGATGATGCTCAATCGGGAGGGACCTCCATAGTCGCTCCGATCTCCTTGTATGCTCTGAACTTTTCCGCCTTATGGTACACGCACGATCTTCTCATCGCAGATGATGTGTGCACCGTTCTTTGAAAATCAATCCATTCCGATGATGACGTCAAAACTTCCTAAGGTAACCGGAAAAAGATCTATGCTAAACTGGTGGTCTAGGAAACTTAGTGTGCAACTTCAGACTACAGTGTCTATCCTTTCCCTATTTCCATTAGCTAACTCCACATCATAACTTAACCCTAAAGGTGTTGGGGAAATTCCTAGTAATGGCATAAAGGTGGTGGATATGAAACTCATATCGGCACCGGTATCAAACAATATGGAAGCATAGCGGTTATTGAGAAGGAACGTACCCGTAACTATGTTCGGGTCCTCACCGACTTCCTTCCCAATGGCGTACACTCGCGCTATTCCCACGTCTCTCTGTTGATTCCAGAACTCAACCTCTAACTTTGTTAAAACAAATAAGCCGTAAAAACGTTTATTTATATTTTAAGATCTTCTAATGTTTTGTCGATAACAAACGTAAAATCATTTTAACGAAACAAATAAAATACGTAAATAGTTTGATTCAATAGTTTTCTAACATACTAACGTTTTCACATAAAACACTAAAACAAGTATAAGTGATTTTATGATTTAGATACATATGTACAACAACTAGTGTTTACATATTGGGCTAACATATACTTAACTAAGTATATACTAAAATGGGTAAAAACAAGTTTATACTAAAATGAGTAAAAACAAGTATATACTAAATGGGTAAAAACTAGCAAATGGTATTGACCCATAACCCATGGTTTTTTCCAAACCACTTAGCCAAGTTCAATGTATTCTAGAGATACATTGTATCTAGAAAGAAACCCATGGATCAACCCATAACCCATGACCCATGACCCATAACCAAAAATACCCATGGGCAAAGAGGAGCGTCCCACGGATCCCTAGCCTTACGCTAGCCGGATCCCTTGTGGGAGGGATCCGCGGGATCCGGGGAACAGTAGAATTTCTCCTCTATAAATAGTGAGCCATTTCTTCCTTTTTGCTCACCACTTACACACATACTTCCTCCAAGTATTGTACTTCTCTAACCTCAGATCCAAGAGATCTATGTAGTTTGTCTTTTGTTTTTGTGTGATTATCTAGGTTCCTCTTAAAGGAGAGATCACCACTTCTTGAAGTCGAGCAAGCTCAAGTCCATGAGTTTCCATGCTTCGTCATCATCAAGGCAACTGAGGTTCTCTTGTTGATAGTTCTTTCTTCCTCCGTAGATGTTGTGTTGAAGGCATTAGTGAAGGATGCCGAAAGAGTCAAGACGAAAGCATTAGTGAAAGGTGCTTATCGTCCGTGTCAAAGCATTAGTGAAGAATGCTAAAGGTGTCAAGACGAAGGCATTAGTGAAAGGTGCCAAGCGTTGTGTCAAAGGCATTAGTGAAGGATGCCTTAGAATCAAATCAAGTGGCATTAGGGAAGAATTCCTAGTTCGTATAATCGATGAGGTGCATCGTTATACATATATATATTTGTTTATTTCAAGGATGGTGATATCCTTGATGGTGTTGTAACAAGGAGTGGATCTCTTTGATATTAGGTGTTGTGTTGTGATGGGTAGTAGTTCCTCCATAGTAATGGAACTAGGTGCTTAGCCTAGTACCTAATAAAGGGTAGGCGACGTTGTGATAGGATTAGTTCTCCTTGGTGTGAAAGAACTCAGTGGTTAGCCTAGCACCGTATAAAGGGTAGGCGACGTTGTGTTAGGTGTGGTTCGCCTTGGTGTGAAAGATCTCGGTATTTAGCTTTGTACCGGAAAAAGGTGTAAGCGACGTTGTGAAGGCTTCTCCGCCATAAGGAGATTGGTGTAGTGTTTACGAACTCTCGAGTAAGTGACTCGGGGAGTGGAGTAGGGCAAGGAAGGTGTCCTTGTAGCCGAACCACTATAAATACTTGTGTCGTGGTGATGTGCTTCTGACTCTTTATCTTTCATTACACGTTTATATATCTATCCATCAACGTCCAACATAAACAACCAAATAGATTGACATAAGTCGATCTAATTATTTAAAAGGAAGTTTTAAATTGGTAAAACTATTCAACCCCCCCTTCTAATTTTCCACAAACTTCTTAACCTCATTCCTAGGACAGTAAGTCTTGATCAGAAGAGCCTTAAACTGGGTCCAAGTCATGCCATAGGCTATCTCACTTCCTACTGATCTGTGATAGTTGTTCCACCAAGTCAACACTTCGTCCTTCAGAGTGAACGTTGCATACTTAACCTTAGAATCCTCATCTCAGTTACTAACGGTAAACAGAGACTCAGTTTTCTCCATCCACCTTGTTAGGTAAACCACTCTCTCGGTTCTTCCGAACTCGATGGGACCACAGAATCAGAACTCCTTGTAGGTACAACCTCGAGCTCGATTAAGCGATGGGGTTCCACCAGAGGTGTTATAGTGATTAGACTCAGCTAGCAGTTCAGCTACACTCTGTGTCACGAGCTGGTCAATGTGGGCTTGATTCAAACGCGGAGGGTTCGGTGGGACATGACCATTCTCAGCTTGGTCATTAACGTCCGGGTTCTCAACAGCGGGGTTATCAGTGTTCTAGTTCTCAACGGGTGGAGTGGTCGGGGTCAGACGACGACCTCGACGAACAGGAGTAACCACAGCAGCAGGAGATGCTCGGGTGGTCCTAAGCGGGTTTCGTCTTGGTTCCATTGATCTGAAGGTTAACATAAGAGTTTCATAAGTTCACAATTCACGTCCTATTAGATTGGGTTTGGTTTCAAGGGATATCGAATACCGTACGAATACACAATCAAGCTAACAAGGATAATACTACATCATAACGAAATAACTAAAGACCAAATTAAAACCAAATGATGCACTTTCTAATAACCATAAATCATAATTTTCGAAGCGTAATACAGGAAAGGATACAGAGTAATCAAAAATGACCCTAACAACGGAACTAACAAGATAACTAGGATAGATCTACATCTCGAACTAGGGACTCCTCAGTTTCAAGATGGTACAATGCAATGAACCTAAAACAATCTAGCCACGATCACGAAAAAATCTAACTAATCTCCTAACATCATCCATCACTCTCCAAAGTAACGAGATCACAATTCGCTGAGAGTCGCGATCTCTCCTCAGATCCACGACCTCCTTCTCTAGCTCGCCGACCTTGCGTTGTAGCGCTTGGTCTGCCTCCCGGGCTGTCGTACACTCTGTCTGCAGGTTCCCTACCTGCTCATAGAGCTCCGACATGCCCTCTCTCAATGCCATCGTCTTCCTAACCATCGTATTCATATCCGCTCTCAAATACTCTATACTAGCCCTTTATACTCCAACTAGTCGATCTGATAACTGACTAAGACTAAGACCCTGGGATATAATTCGCTCCCAAATCAGACCCGTACCTCCATACTCATCGGGCTCTGAAGCAATCTCTGATCATATCCAAACCTAGTGGGCTACCTATCTCAGGTGAGTGAAGAGGTGAGTCAAAGTCAAAGGGCTGCCCAGGAGAATCAGGCTCAGGCAAAGGTAAGAGAGAGCCTGTCCCTGGAGAATGCGCCGAATGCGCAGGACTCTGCAATGGTGGAGTACCCCCATCTAGGATATCCTCATCATCCTCCTCCTGAGGATCCACATCCTCCTCTACATACTCCTCCTCGTCCTCATACTCCTCCTCATCCTCATCTAAAGAGGGGGAGTCCATGAGTTGGCGTCTCTGTGAAGGTGAATCCTGATGTGGTACAGTAGGGGATCTAGGTCTTCTATGAGATGGTGATGCATGTGGTGATGACAGGAGAGAGTGAGCTGACAGGCGCATAGGTGATGATGGTGGTCGTACAGACATACGAGCAGTACTACAAGTAAGTCTAGGAGTCTGGGCTCGTGCTAAGACCTGATGCAATGTAAGCTGCCTAGATGAGCTAGAGCGATCAGATGATGATGAAGTGAAAGTATGATATCGGGTAATCACATAGGGATCACCCTGCGCAACAGTCATCAGAGTCCGTGCTGGGGAAGAAGTAGCAGCAAAGATCTCCTCAGACACATCATACGCTAGTGAAGGCATGGTCTATGACAAAGGCATAGGGTAGGTATAAGTGTTCGAAAATGACTAGTTCTAAAAGCGCATCAACATAACCAAAACATATATCACGTAATGAAAGCTTTTAAAATAAAGGTACTGCAATACACAAAATATGCATTTAAACAAAAACGCATAAGTCCTATTCTATCACATAATCCATGTATCATATACTCCCAAGTCACATCAATCATATAACAAGCTCATAATCTCCCAAAATCAATAATCATATCCCAAAACCTAACATCTCAATAATCCAATCACAGTTCATACCATCTCAACGATTAAATCACAGTTCATACCATACTCAAATCAAGAGGCTTCGGCTTGGCAGGCTGGCACCTGGCATGCGTCGGTCGAGGTTCAATTTTTCTAAAAAGTGGTTATAGTTTAGGTTTTATTGAATACCTAGTTCTCTATAACTTTGGCTCTAATAACAATCTGTAACACCCCCAAATCTCGGTACAGTGGAAGACTTAAACAAGTATAGCAAACAACATAATCATATTATAGTTCAAAAACCAATCCTACATTTAGTTATCCAAATACAATCATCCCAAAATAGTAAAATGTAAGGCCGATTAATCGACACTAAGCAGTCAAAAATCGACACTAAGAAGTCAAAAAAATCGACACTAAGCAGTCATGACTTCTCGGCTTTTATACGTTCAATAGTCCAATATATACTAAAGTCCATGTTACGGCGTTATCGGGGTCAACTAAGACTAAAAAGTCAAAGTAACACCGACGTTGCGCAAAGTTGACATTTATAATATTAAGTCCAAAGTATATAATCACAATATCTCAAATCAACCTCTAATCAACCCATATCAATCTTGCCATCTAAACAAACTACCAAACATACCCGTAACCAATATCACGACCCTAATGGTCTTGACATGGTCCCGGTTAAGACCACGTGAACCAAACAAGCTCAAGAAGCTCTCCGGCTCCACGCGTCTAATCCAAACTCCAACAACAACTACCAATACGTTACCACAACGACCCGACCCGGACCTTTGTTCCATAGGGGTCTCGTACACAATCTCAAAGCCACCAAACGTGGCCCTAGTGGCTCGTTCACCTATCCAACTCCATCCAAACACTCCTAAATGGCTCTTTCAATACCCAAACACAACCAAACAACATCCAATCACCATCAAACATCAAAACCCATCTACTAGTCATGACCAAGAACATGTAAAAATGAGAAAAATGCAAAAACACAAGAACATGACACAACATACGATACCAAAACACTAGTTTACAAATTTTATTAGTTTTAAACTCGTTTTAGACCCGTGTTCATCAAAACCTAACCAAAGTGACCACATATACTTGCCATATAGGTCACGTACGTGGCTATCAAAGACTTAAACGAGTCGTTTCCAAGCTCCTTTTACCTTTATCAAACCCGATCTACAAGAATACTACGAAACCCTATATTCACGTGTTGTTTTTGGATGATTTGGAAGGTTATACGTGGGCTATGGGGCGTGTGCCCTATATGGTTGGAAAAAGGAGAGAAAGATCTATAAAGTGGTGGTGGTGGTGAGGTCTCACACGCCGGCGTATGGCCGGAATAGTGCTGGAAAAGTGGCGGTGGCGGCTAGTGGTATATTAGGGTTAGGTCTTGGTTTTTAGAGAGAGAAAGAGAGTGTGTGTGTGTGTGTGTTTTTAGAGAGAGGAAGTAAAGGGTGAGTGTGTGTTGGGTGATGGGTATATATAAGTGGATGAGGGACTAAAAAATAAAAGAGAAAGGAGGGAGGGGCCGGCCTAGGCAAAGGAGAGGGGCCAAACCAGAATATTTCTTAAACTATCCCCGTTTTCCTTCCCCCGAGCTCATAATTTACCCTACGAGTGTCTAACGACTTTCATTCGACTTTCTATTGTTTTATTTACGTTTTCCACGAATTTGATTATTTATGTGTCACGCCGTGTTACGGTTTAAAAGTTACGTTATCTTTCATTATAGGATTTTATTGTTACGTTACATTAACGATTTGAAAGTGAAATTCGTAATGTGAACATGGTATAATTGTTACAGGGAAAAAGAGATGCACGAGTTAATCATGAAAAAAAAAAAAAAAAAAATTCTCCTCGATGGGGTTGTTGTTGTTTATGTGCTTGTCAATGGCCGTCATGCAGTTGTGGCACTTGAAGTCGTTTTTCGAAAAGAGGAAGATCATTTGTTTTTTTATCATTTTCTTAGCATTTTGTTTATCTTAATTTTAACTACTTACAATGCACGAAGCTCTTTTTGAGCATTAATTATAATAAGATACTTAAAATTTAAAATTAAATATTACAAATAATGAAATATATTGTACAACCAATTGAACACAATTCCTTTCTTAAATGTCACGAAGATACTTAATAAAGCACTAGCAAGGTACCCACGCGTTACAGCGGCGGGCGCCATACAATTAAAATATTCAGTGATTTTTTTTAGATCTATATTTTATAATACAATAGATATACGGACGACGATAATTTTAGTTTTGAATAATGTTATGCAATAACAAAAAATTTCATATAAAAATTGTAGATTATCCATGTGATGTGACGACAATAATGAGTTGGTAGTAGATATATTGTAAATGTATGAAATAAAAGTAGTTGACAATAGCCCGTAGTCATAAGTTATCATTAAATAATAACACCACAGCGACTTTTAAAAATCACTTACATTATACAAAAAAAAATTAGTTCTCAAAAATAATGTTTGTTAAATTATCCCCACATAGATGGATGATACAAGTAAAATATTACTTATAAAGATAAAGTAAAAATAAATATTCAATAAATCATGTGGGTTATTTAAAGAGTATAATTATCAATATTCAAATGTATATATATAATTAGCACTTAGCACTTTGCGTCCTTTGCTTTGAAAAAGTCATCTGATTTTTATAAAACAAAGTTTTTAGTTTTTACGGTAAGTTTTATAAAAAAAAAATTCAAAAGGCGCATATGTTGATTCTCGAGGCACTCTTGCGATTTAATAATATTTTTTGAACATTGTATTTTAGTATGCATTTTTAAACTCTATTGATTTAACAATATCGTTTTCGAACGACTTTTATGGGCTAGCCGAACCGGTTGTGACTCCGGTTCCCGGTTAAACCCGTTGGCCCGGTCCGTTTTTTAAAACCATATGTACCATGA
The DNA here is from genome assembly GCA_910596185.1 of Chrysanthemum makinoi. Classification (NCBI taxonomy): domain Eukaryota; kingdom Viridiplantae; phylum Streptophyta; class Magnoliopsida; order Asterales; family Asteraceae; genus Chrysanthemum; species Chrysanthemum makinoi. The sequence continues at coordinate 174,215,717 of OU343219.1, read as the reverse complement.
ACTTGTTTACATATAAATTGCATGAAGATTTGTGTGTTTTATTAGTTTGTACAATATGTATAATAACAAGTATTTTTCATATTAGGGGTGTTTAAAAATAACATTTATTAGGTATTTATTGTTATGGACGTTTTTTTTCTTATATTAAATTACTTTGTACTTTTTTATTATTATTTATAAAAACATGTCTAAAAAATGTGCTTTAAAATGTTGCAACAAATGCTATTATAGATGTACTTATTAAAATTTGCCATTATTAGCAAGTGTTGAATCTTAATTTTTTAAGCCTTCCTTTTTAGGAATGTCCCAAATGCTTTATAATATAGTATAGATATTTTACAAACCATTCAAACATAAAAACAACAATTTAAAAATTATAAATAATAATGCTAAAAGTACAACATGTTTTTCTCTATACTAACATGGTATCCATGCGTTGCGTAAGCAGGTATCCTGAAATAAAAAATTTCGGTGAAGCATGTTTTCTATTTTATTACTCGTATGTTTTTTGTGACAATAGATGTCAAAAATTTCGTGTGACATATTTCGAATTTTTAAATAATAACAACGTTTTTAACTATACAATTGTAATATATATTTTAGTGAGCAATATTTTTTCATTGTTCAAAATATTATACATAAGTTCTTCATGGCTGAAGATACAGGGGCACGTGTTGTTGTCCGCATCTTTAATAGTATTAGTTATGCTATAGTTAAAGGATTGAATGCCTAGATAATATCTTGGCTTGCTACTAATTTTTGTAAATATTTTGAGTTTTTAGAGAAGTGGGGGCTCAAATCGTATCTCGGCTTCCTATTAATTTCTTGTAAATCCTATTAATTTCTAATAAAGTGATGTTGCAAAAAAAAAAAAAAAAAAAAAAAAAAATAATAATAATAATAATAATAATAATAATAATAATAATAATAGTTGCCTTTTTAAAAATTTAAAGTACATGTGTATTTGTTAAATTGTAAATTTAATAAAAATTATATTAGAATTAAAAATTTACATGTATATTAATAAGATGTTTTCATTAATAGCAAAACTTTTGAGCTAATTTTCAATTTTATTACCGAATTAGAATACAATGTTGATTTACACTTAAATCTAAAATGATAAAAGAGCTCTCAAGACCTAGCTTGTGTTTGTTAATCTCAATTATTACGAAAAATATATTCGTATTCTTGACTTGCGTGAAAAGGGTTTGAAAAAAGAGTTTCTTAATTTCAAGACATTCCATAAGATATAGGAGTTTGGTTTGAGGCTATTTTTTTTTTCCAAAAACAAATTACTGAATAAAAGCTTTTGTGCATTAAAATTTCGTAAGTAATCAATTTGTGCATTAAATAAACGTTTTTGCATTAAATGTTTTTTATTGTCCACATTAAAGTTTTTGTATCAAAATTTCAAAATCTTTCTTTACAGTTTTTTTATGCACCTGACATTCCTGATTTTTTGTGTTAAATTTCACAAACTAAAACACACTTAACACACAATAATCATCACACATATAAGAAAAAAAAATCTAGATCATAGGCATCAGCATGCCACTGGGGTGTGGCAACACCGACTTGGTTGATTTACCACACCGAAATTTTTCTTTGGCACAATGTACCTAAATAAATTAGAGTTTGCTTGTAGTTCAATATTTATTTATTTTATTTATAAACTAGGCATTAATACATAGACTACCATGATTTCTTTTTCACCCAACGGCCATATGGAAACGGCTTGTTAGTTGCAGAAACATAGAATCCATCGTACAAAACTAACCAATAACAATCTTCATTAATATCAAACACACTTCGACATGCTTTCAGTATTTCTCGATCAGCCAAAGCTAATGATTGGTATCGTGATCCCCACGAGAAGTAACCATGAAAATGTGTACCGATAACTTTTTGACAAAATGTCCAACTATATACCCCATCAAATGATATTGTATGATTTCCAAGGTCATGATCGGTCGACTTAATATGAACCACGATATCATCAGGAACTCCATTTGTGATGTAAACGGTCCACTTAGTTGTTAGCTTGGAACAACTATAGCTACCTATGGCTAAATAACTAGCCGAAATGAAGAGGACAAGAAAGAAACAGTTTCCTCTATGATTCATGACCTTAAAAATGTTATGATTTCAAGATGGTTTTGGAATTTGTTCTATGTGGTGATCATAGATAATAGTCGAGAGTTATTGATTGTAGTATTGCATGTTTGCAACTAAATTCATTGATTACATATTACATCATACACATGATGTGTAAACCATTTAATTATAACTAGTAGGGTATTCACGCGTTGTCACGATGAGATTCTGAAATAAAAAAAATCGTTGAATCATGGTGTCTAATTTATTACTCCTTCCGTCTTTAAATAAGCGTCTACTATTGACTTTTAAAATCTTTCATTTTTAACTCTGACTTTAAATTATTTTATTTATGTTATGTAATACTTGATGCAAAATATATGAATAGATTTAGTTTTAAATGTATTTTCATTGGTATAATTTTCATTAAGTAATACACAACACAAATGAAATAATTTAAGGTCAAAGTTGAAAAAGAAAACACTTTAAAAGTCAACAATGGACATTTATTTAGGGACGGAGAGAGTATGTTTTTTGTGTCAATAAATTTACGGATGTCAAGAATTTTATGTGACATATTTCAACTTTTTAATTAATGATAATGTTTTTCATTATACAATTGTGATAATAAATATTTTAGTGAGCAATATTTTTTCGTTGTTCAAAATAACTATTTAATTTATATAAAATTAAGCTTTATGGATAGGGGTGTAAAAAAATATGTGAAACCAACAAACCGAGCCGACCCGCTCAATCCAAACCGAAGAAAACGATAACTAAGAAACCGGAACCGAAAAACCAGAAACCGGGAAACCCTCTTATCACGGTTCGATTTTGATTTTTATTTAAATATCCGCGGTTACCCAAATCGAACCTTATTTTAGAAACATATAAAAGAAAATATTGAATACATACAATCAATGTTGGTACACTTTTATGCATATTTTGTTAAAAACTACATGTATATAAAACACGGTTTAAATCGGGTAACCGTGAATTTTTGGAAATAAAAACCAAAATGAACAGTGCTAAGAGGGTTTTTTCGGTTTCGGTTACTTAGTTATCGTTTTTTTGCAGTTTTAGATTGAGTGGGTCTGCTCGATTTTTCGATTCACATATATTTTCAACACTCGTATACATAAAGCTTAACTTTATATAAATCAAATTGTCATTTTGAACAATGAAAAAACATTACTCACTAAAATATTTATTATCACAATTGTATAATGGAAAACATTGTTTTAACTAAAGAGTTGTGATATGTCGCATGAAATTTTTGACATCTGTAAATTTATTGTCAAAAAAAGATAATAAAATAGAAAACATGGTTTATCGAAATATTTGATTTCAAAATATTCGTTGGCGTAACGTGCGACTACTCTGCTGGTTGGTATAATGCATGAGTTCTATCAACGAATTGGCCAACAAATGTAAATAAAAATAAGTAAGTACATGGCAATCAAATTAAAATGTTTTGTGGTTAGTATCAATGTAATAATATGTTATATTCTGTAAATCCAAAGCATTTATGTTATTAATAAATTAAAGTTAGACAGTAAATAAATGCATTTAATATTTCATTAACAAAACAAACTATGGTAATAATAAATTCAATAAATGAATATGAAATGTCATTTTACACTTGCAAAGCTCATTTCAAAATTTTGTAACATCTCCAAATTGTCTATCCAAACACCTTCTTTAACCATGGAGCTTGGTCTTGTAGTATTTATTCTAACTCTACCATTTCTATCCACCATTTGTCAGTCAATCCGTTTTGATATCGAGTCGGGCAAAATCAAATGCATGCTTGAAGACATCAAAATTGATTCTATGACGATCGGTAACTACTCTATTGTTAATCCAAATGAAGGACATCCCTTACCGGAACATTATCAAATCTCTGTCATGGTAAATCTACACACATTATTTGCAGTTTTGATTTACAGCTGCCTTTAATTTCTACTTTGTTGTAAAACAGGTGCACTCAGCACAGGGAAAACTTCATCACCGCGCGGAGGGGGTGACATCAGGACAATTTGCATTTGAAGCAGAAGAGGATAAGGACCATATGGCTTGCTTTATAGCCAGCAAGCACGAGCCACCGGTTAACATATCTGTAGACTTCACTTGGAGCAATGGAATGCTTACTAGTGATTGGACCTATGTCGCCAAGAAAGGCTCGGTAGATGTAAGCATCTTTTATTCAATATTAACAAATATACCTGTTCTTCTCTAGCTTGGTTACATTGACTGGGTCTTCTTGTATGCATTACTTGAAGGCAATGGAAATAGAGTTAAAGAAAATGCAGGACATGGTTGGCTCGATTCATATAGAGATGTTTTTACTTCGAAGAAGGTTAGTCTATTAATATGGTTGAAAATACATATGTTTCCAGAAAACAGAAAATATAACATATATGATTTGATTTCATATGCATTTTCCAAAACAATATCACATCAAGCCGTGTGGCTGCATCAATTGAACAATTTTGACATTATTTCTAAACTTAGTACATAATTATAAAATATTAATTTCTTTTACATGTATGTTATGTCTTCAGGCAACAAGAGACTGCAGAGCAAACCAAGAAAACAAATTCAACAATAGGTTACATGAGTTTGAGTTCGTTGTTTTTTTGCTTGTCTGTTTCGGGCTTGCAGCTATGGCATTTGAAGTCGTTTTTCGAAAAGAAGAAGATCATTTGACTATGTTCTTTGACAATTTTACCTTCTGGTTTCTTGTATAAGTAGTTTTACAGGTGGCGTGGCCAGAAAGTTTAAGAATAATATATTCAACTTAGATGACAATCAAATTAAGATATATCCAGATACCATGCAACTCTACATCTCTCATCAGATCAAGTTAGAAAAAGAAAATTTACAATGGTTATCACAAGAAAGCCCTAATAATCAAGATTTATAAAACCAAACCGGACATCGAACCGATTTTTCTCCCGGTTCCCAGGTTTTTCTGATGCAACCAGTCGAACCGGCCAGTTCGGTCCAGTTTTCAAAACACTGCTAATAATTAGTACAAATGCAGGCAACATGTCTAGTGAACATTATTCAAAGTGACTTTTAGTAGTACAATATAATTTATAAACAATCATCAGATATAAGTTTTTACAAAAGAAGTTGATACTGTAATATAATTTACAAGGAAAGTGTCATCAAAGTGGACTGAAAGTTGCACAAAAGAGAGTAGAAGAGAAGAGAACCTGTTGTGTGATTTTTTCCACACGTGCTCTTTGTGTACATGTTTATCAACGCCCACAATCAGGTTTCGACATGAATATACTCACAACATGATACAGTGTAAAGAGAGGTTTGCAGGCATTGGAGTTTATGAAGTTGGTAGATGATGAATCATGTTTGTTTTTTATCATATTTCAAGACGTAAAAAGGTTCCAATGGTGATCGGGGCCCATCTTTTCCTTTATTGTTTCAAGCCTCTTCAAAATCTCCAAGAAAGATGGTCTCTTGTTCATATCGGCGTCCCAGCAGTGCTCCGTCAACCTATAAAATGACACGAAAAATTAGCATGTCAATATTCCAGTTATAAAACCCAACAAGCCGTTTAAATTACCACAGATACTGGTATATCGTGGTTCAGATAATTCACACCTTTTTCTATCATTTAGAAAACTTGACCATATGTTCATAAAAACGTGAACCAATTTTTGGTCCAATTTCTAATTTGAGTAAACAAATATGTTCTCATATGATGCAATTCATGGAACTGAAATAAGGTTATACATGTAGAATTAACATACTCTCTCAGCTCAGGGCTGTAACTTTTTGCTCGAAAAACAGGTCGGAGCCCTCCTGCTGCAGACTTCGCTGCTTCATAAGGTTCTAAATTTGATAGTGGTGGGTCTCCTTCAAGCATCTGTAACAAAGTTCAGACACATAATGGTCATGATCATCAATTTCCTTTCTATCCTTACTCATAAAGTTCTATTAAAAGGATTTATTTAAAACACATATTACCTGGTACAATATCATTGCAAAAGAGTAGACGTCAACTGTCTTATCATATTTACGGTGCTTGAAGACTTCTGGAGCCATATAACGATCTTTGGATGTATGTCATAAAGAAAATTACAAAAGTTAAAAGGGGTATCATGCGACTAATTTCACAATTCAGATAAGTGAATAGCGGAAGTGTTTTAAGACTTAGACATACAGCTCCCAGTCTCGCCGGTCATTTTGTAAACATCATGAGAATTTTTCACGCGGATAAGTTTGCTTAGTCCAAAGTCTCCAACTTTAAGATGGTCTGCACTGGAGTTGACTAAAAGAACATTCCTGAGAAGGTACAAGTAGCCTTCAATATCATTAGCAAATACCAAATGACAAACCAAACCATGAAAATCGATGACCAAGTACAAAGTTACATGTAAATATGCACCAGAGAGAGAAAGGCTAAATGTTCTGAATGTAAATGTACAAACCTCGGTTTTAAGTCTCGATGAACTATGACATTCGGCTCAGTATGAAGATATGCCATGCCTCTGAAAATACACAAAATTGAGAAACACTATTGTGATAGAATAGATACTTAAAAAGAACAATCTTCGAAATACCTGGCAATGTCTAAAGCGAAGTTTATAGCGGTTGTTGGATTAAGAGCACCCTTTTCCTTTAGGCATTGATGAAGATCACCCTGCACCCAAACATCAAGCTTCATACTTTAGAACTATGATTTTCCTTCCCATTGTTAAAGTAATTGTTGTGCAACAGTTACCCCTCGTAAAAACTCAGTGATCAGCATTAACGGTTTCTTTTCAGTAACAGCTCCAAGAAATTGCACTATATTAGGGTGGCGAAGTTTGACAAGCAAATTCACCTCATGCCTAAAGTCCTGACTGGTGAAGGCAAAAGAAGGCAAATCATCAGATGACAAGTTGTGATCATTATTTTGAAATATACGACTCCCAAAGGGTAATTCACTCAATGAGTAGATAATACGCAAATTACCATATCCTAGGTCTAAAAAAGATAAGACATCAAAAATATATTTATTAAGCAATGAGTTCAGAGCTCATGACTTTGGATATAAACGTCTTTATTAAACAAGGCAGTATCACAAATCAAATCTACATGAGCTAAACTTAATGTTACTCACACCACAAATCTGTCATCCGAGAGACTTGGAAGTATACGCTTCACAGCTACAGGCGTTCCACGCCAAGACGCTCTTACGATTTCGCCAAAGGACCCCTATAAGTAGTAACACTTAGTATCATTAATATCAACTTCCCAGAAATTAAAAAAACACATAGTACATGATAGCTGAATCATCAAATTCAACATTCATTTAATATGGTTGTATTTCTAGGTAGAGGTGTAATCAAGTCAAGCAACTCTTGAGCTACTCAAAACCGAATTGAATTATTTTTAAAGTCAACTTGGTGAAAGTCAAGTCGAGCATTGACCTTGTATCATTTTTTTACCCTTCATATATGATATATGGTATATATGCAGATTTACAAAACTTTATTAATTTTGTTGCAATAACCAAAACAGAATATCGAGTGAGCAGAGCTCAAAGTATAGATTGATCGATCTCAAACTAAAGATTGAAAACAACGGCTCGATATAGCGTGAGGCGAGTTGGACAGTCAAGTTGAGCTCAAGTTCGGACTATGTCGACTCGGCTCAATTATGCCCTTACTTCTAAAGATGACAAGTTATGAGTACAAGTTGAACCCTGAGCAATCCATAGTCATAATATCTTTGTTGTACACTCCAATCAACTATAATAATCTTCGTATATTTATTTTATTATCAAACTACCACTTACTGTGTCTCTTACTTTATTCAGCCATGGATACAAGCTACATGTCCAAGTAAAACGAAATTAGTTTTCCAGCAAAAGAACCAAACCTTGCCTACAATGTGCGCGTTTGTGAAGTCCAGCTCCACAGGGTCAACTTCCCAGTCACATTTATTTGAAAGAGGGGGCGTAACAGGTTTAGGTTCAGAATGACTTCCATTCTGGCCCTGCACAATAAACACTAAGAGTTTGAAACCAATAAATATAAAAGATCAAAATGTGAGCAAGCATAAGTTGGGAAGATTCCCATGATTATAGATCAATATTAAAGTAACAGGATGTACATTAACATTCATCTTTGAAGATATGCATTTTTTTTTTTTTGCTCAATCATAAGATTATGGCTATATAATTTATTTTTATTAATATTTTTGCTCAATCATTAGCAGTCTCTCTACCTTCGGGTTTATCCTGGGGTAGGGGTAGAATCTATCTACATTCTACCTCCCCCATACCCCGCCTCGGCGGGATTGGGTATTGTTGTTGTTGTACAATGAAAATGGAGACGAATAGCTTGATGCTCAAAGCTTAGGTGACAAGTTCACTAGCACCATGTTATATATTCATTCACTCTTCATTTCGTTTTTAATCAATTGTAAAGGTAGGCAGAAAGACAAAGTATGTTAAGATGGAGGTCTATCAAAAACAGAAAAGAGAGGCAATGAAATGTGCAGTGTCATGAAAAAGGGTAGTGTATTCCAGAAGGAGATTAAAAGAGATAAGGGAAACGCTTCAAAGTCATTAGACATCTACAAGAAAAGACACTATCCAATTACTGAACTTACAAAAGATAGTTCAGTTGTCTGGTAGCCTTTCACTATATCAACATACAGCATGTTTAAGTCAAGGTAAACTGCACGTTTTCTTGAAAATGCTCCAGTACCCAGTGTCATATATTTCCCTTATTGGACAAAAAGAGAAGGAAAAAAAAAAGGCAACCTTTGACCTGGTCAGTACTTTGCCTAATGATCATATATATAACAAAAACATCCCCACTGATTAAAAAAGAAAGTAACAACACTTGAAGAACAATAGCTTGTAAGAACTAAGAACTGCTAATGAGCAGATGGGTAGGTTTGGATCCAAGTTTTATTGCAAAAAGGAGTGTAGCAATTTTAAAACAACCCAAAATGAGAAGTGTTGCCTTTTCTGGAACAAAACAGTCACGACCTAAGAAAGAAACAGGACTGGTTTCATTTCTGCAAACATGAGTATAGAAGACCAAATGAAATATATTAAGTATAATAAATCAGTAAAGGCAAGGTTCGGGCACTCCCACACTTGTGGATCATGGTTTATAAAAAGAAGATTATGATATAGGACTCTTTAAAGTTTAAACTAATCATGGAACAATGAATATAGTCTAGTGGACAAGCGGAATAAATTAGCGTATGCAGGTGATATATAGCATACTTCAAACAATAACACGACAGCTCAAAATTAAAAAGCTACATTACATTAAAGACTGGCTATTCAACTTACATCTGACGTGCCATTGTGCAACTTCAACAACTCGATCATGTTATGTTTTTTTGCTCCTTCCGCATCAGCTAAAGGCTGTCACGAGCAGTATCAATTTGAGAAAATATTAGTTTAGTAAGTTGATAGGATTATGAGATAGCTGTGGCTTTGCAACATAAGCTAAAATAAGTAAGAAGCAACTGATTACAAACTAGAATCACAAGGAAAAAGAAAATCAACGCGTCTTTCCACTGCCTTATTTTAAGGCAAAGAAACACACACCCCCTCTAATCTAACCTATTCTACACCTATTAAATCCACCTATTGTCCATATTGGGACTTGAAACTCACAACCATTAGGTTGGAGGAGAGCTACCTGCACACCGCCGCGTTACAATCCCAATGATTGTCTTTCCACTGATTTGAAGCCATAATGTTTGCTTTGATGCAACAAAAAAATACAAAGAACACCATGACAACTTTCAGACCAGAGTCTGCAAGTATAACCAATTAGGCATGTTCATTCGTTACTACTACCATCATGTTTGTCGGTGTGTACATATAACATTAGATGTGTTGATATTGCAAGTGTTCTTAGGATAACTGTCCTAAGCACGTAAATAAATTCACATGTTGCCCGAGCATAAGAGCAGGTTCTTTTTATAAGCTGCGTCCTTTTTCTAAACTCATTATTCGTTTCCAGTGACAGTAATATCAGTGTCAATGAAGTCAAAATTGCAATTAACCACTTCTTGAATCTGTTACTCAGATCTAAATAAAATCTCATTTTACGTCACTTATACTCAGGCTGATGTCATAAACATACTACCGTCTCAAGTCTCAACCCATCCACATACAGAAAAATCATCATTGTAGCATCAAGCTTAAGTTCGCATACTCTTTAACACCCCTTTAATCAAGATATGCATACTATACAAGTACAGATCTTTTTAAATTGTTTAGCCACCAAGCAACTGATGCAAACATATTGAAACACCAAAAACGACACCAAGTATCCAAACCTAGTCTCATTTCTCTTAAATACCTCGAACACAAAAAAAACACAACTACTTCTTCAACTTACCAGTAACTAAAACTAAACAAAAGTTGCAGAAAAACTTTCTTACTCTTCAAGTCAGCCAACACGCATATAGTTGTCCAACACTTTCATATTCACTTCTTTAACCATTTTACGAGCAAAAACAACCTACAAATACTAAGCTCACTTACGCAAGTCAACTTAGGAATACACCAACGTACTCATCTCGTTGATGTTAGTTGCGATACTAAGTATCTAAACCTGATTTCATTTCTCTTAAATGTGTTCTTGAGCCTTTCTATGGGAGGTAAGGAAAAGGAATGAGAGGATATAGAAATATTTCATGTTCTCAAGATATTTTAAGAGAGGAAAAGACAGGGTATGGGAGGATAAGTGGCAGGACTTTTGTTAATTTTGTATAACCCGCAAAATTGGGCTGATTTGGAAGGATATCAAATAGATATATCTATAATGACTTTAATGCCCTTTCTAACCTATAAAGACTGTACAAATGAAGTTCAGAAAAGTAAATTTGTCACTTTTCTTTTCTTCCCTTGCAACTCAAGAACACAAAACATATATTATGTCTTTCCTTTTCCTTTTACTTTCTTCAATTTAAAGAACACAAATTTGTATTTTTATTTTTCTAATATCCAATCATTTATTTCCTCATTTCATCAGATCATTTCTTTTCCTTCAATGAAAAGCTCGAGAACTGTAAAATATAAATATCAACACATGTCACAGGAAAACATATTTACTCTTTAATCCAACCGACACGCATCTACTCCTCCAACATTTCCGCGTTCACTTCCTAATCACGAATACAATTTTAACAGCAAAAGCAACCTAAAGACGCTAAGCTCATTAACGCAAGTCAACTCTGGCATCAACTAACTTACGAAAACCTAATCGGGATACTCGTCTGGATACACCTATTCAACATATTCTTAAGTTTTACCTCTAGAGCATCAATTACCAATAAGCTCTAACTAACTCAACATAAATAAACACTAAAATTATATAACGATAATCAAACAAATATTTTTTTTGAAAAGCAACTAAATATCTGAAGATATATACACCACGAATCCATCTCACATGTCCTAAACATGACTCGAACCCACAACCATTTGGTTGGGGATCATTCTCACACATTATGCCATACCGATGTGTCACAAGACATCTGGTTGCAATATACTAGTAGTAACTAATAATTCAACTACCATATTCTTCCACCGATCCTGATCATCAACATTAAAAATACTAAACTCATTCTCTCGAGTCAACTCTCGGATTACACCAACATATAAAAAAACCTAATCAGCATACTTGTCTAGATACATATATAAATTCATATTAACATATTCAAAATCTCTACCTCTACAACATCAACTACCAGCATACCATTAACTAACTCAGCAATAATCAAACAAACATAACAATTAACAATTAACTACTGTATTCTACCATCAACAACATCCTACAAACACGAAGCTCATTCACGCAAGTCAACTCTCGAATTACACTAACCTAATCATCATAGTCGCCTACACCTATTATATCAACATATTCATAAATTTCATCTATATAACATCAACTACCAACAAATCTATAACTAACTCAACAATAATCAAACAAACATAACAATAACTAACAATTAACAATCAACTACTGTATTCTTCCAGCGAGATCCTGAGCATTAACATCAAACATCTTTACACTCTCCAACACACATCCACTCGTCCAACACTTCCGCATTCACTTCCTAACCACCTAATAACATTTAACAACAACCTACAACTCATTCACGATTACATTAACCTAATCAACCTACTCGTCTCGATACACATCTAACTCTATACACCTATTACATAAAAAATTCATAGTAATACTAGTATTCACAAACATAAATAATAAATAATGATTAGCAATTACTCAACTAGTAAACTAGTACCGTATCCTTCCAACAATCCTGAACATTTCTAATAACACGCACATCTACATCTACTAGCGAAAATAATTCGGAAATCAATTTTTCGCAAGCACCTAAACTATCTACTTACACTAAATCATCACAACAAACTCTAACTAACTAATTAACTTACAATTAGTCAACAAGTACCGTGTTCTTCCAACGATCCTGAACATTTCTAATAACACGCACATATATATATTTCTCCGCTCTTACACTCATTTCTAATAACACGCGCATCTAATTTCGGAAGCACCTAAACAATCTACTTACACTAAATCATCACAACAAACTCTAACTAACTAATTAGTCAACTAGTAAACTTGTTCTGTACTCTTCCAACGATCCTGAACATTTCTAATAACAAGCAGGCATATATTTCTCCAGTCTTAAACTCATTTCTAATAACACGCACATCGACTAGCGCAATAGTTTGACAATCAATTTCGCAAGCACCTTACACTAAATCATCATCACAACTAACTAATTAACTAATAATAAATCAATCAGTACCGTATTCTTCCAACGATCCTGAGCATTAACATCAGCACCATACTCAATCAAACACTTCGCAACATCGATCCATCCATGTAACGAAGCAACGTGTAACGGAGTCCTGTTATCATAATCTCTAGCATTAACTAAACTCCGATCTTCTTCTAGAAGCTTCTTCACAGCAGTTGGATCATTCTGATGCGTGTGCCATAGTATTAACGATGTACGGCTCACTTTCGCTTTGTCCTTCTTTTTAGTCGCTGCTCCGTCTGAACTGCTTCCTTCTTTTTCGCTCATTCTGTTAAGTTAATTCAGTTGGGGTTGAATTTTGGGGGTTGAATGAATGAATGAATAAATATCTGATTGAAATGTGTCACGTTATTGATGTGATGTGTTTTTTGTTTATTTTTTAATTTGGGTTTACGTGTTGAGGTGGATGGAATTTGGGATGGTATAAAGTAAAGAATTGGGATTTTTGGATTTCGGTTTTACGTGGCTTGTTGGTTTTTTTTTTTTTTTTTTGTTGTGTAACTGAGAAGTTGCGTGTTCGAGGCTGGTGACTGCTTTGTTTATGAAATTGTGCATAATTGATAATTGTCAAGGTACAATTTTGTTTACGGATAACTTTGCATATACACGGTCTAAATATCAAAATGCATGTTTTGAATATATGATGTACAAATTGTACAATGTAGTTAATGAATATTTTGTATTCGATATTATAGTTTTTAAGTTGGTAAACATGAAACTGATTCTTATGTTCGTATTTAAAATACATTGGGTCTTTATGTTTAAGTTAATACAGTTGATCTTTATATTTAAGTGAGATAAATATGAGGGATAATTCCTTATTTACCCAATCTAAACATGAAAATGTCACATATACCCAAAATACAACTTTTGAATGCATGATGTACAATGCATTTAAAGCATGTTTTGGGTAAATATGACATTATCGTGTTTAAGTTGGGTAAATATGGAATTGCCCCAATACTAAATATGAAATTGGTCTTTTTGTTTGTATAAAAATAGTGGGTCTTGTTTTCTTTAACTGCATTTTGCTTTCTAATTTACTATATACTAGCTGGGTACCCGCGCGTTGCAGCGGCGGGTACTCTGAAATAAAATTTTTTGATGAATAATGTATTTTGTACAACCAAATTAACAATTTAATTTGGTCCGCACCCGTTCGGGATCAAGCCTATTTGGCCTGTTGCCCGTTCGGGCTTGAATATTTGTATAATGTGCTTTATTATTTGTAGTAGTGAAATTTAATGTAGGAATTGTGTTTAATTTGGTTGTACAATATGTTTGATAATTTATATTTTTTATGTAAGGGTGTTTTAATAACTGTATTAATTGTATTTATTAACCAGTTAAATAATTGACTACATTAAATAGCATTAATGTGGTATTTTGTTGTATACTATGCTTCTTGTCTTGTACGTTTGAAAATTATGTGCATTAAAGTGTTGTACACTATGTTTCTTTTCTTGTAAGTAACATTGACCACTTTAATAGCATTAATGTTGTAAGTCTCAAAATTACATCATGCTTATTTTGTTGTACACTATGCTTATTTTGTTGTAAATCTGAAAATTCGTTGCAGTTATTGTACATTGTGCTTAAATGGTTGTAATTTTTGGTGAAGGGATGTTTTTAATACCATTAATGTTGTTTGATAGAATTTTTATCTTAAAATGACATCACGTTTTATTTTGTTGTACAATATGCTTAGTTTGTTGTAATTTTGAAAATTGGGTGCATTAAAGTGTTGTAAAACATGCTTAATTTCTTGTACATCTTAAAATTAAAAATGAGGTGCATTCGTGCATTATAAGTAGTATAGATATAAATTATATAATAATATACAATATTTTATTTCAGTCAATTAGCAACCGACAAACTAAGGGCACGTTTGGTAAAGAGAATTTCAAATAAATGAAATGAAGCAGAGAATAAAATCTCAGAGAATAGAAATCAGTAGAGAATTTTGTTCAATTCTAATATTTGGTAACAACAGAGACTTGACCCGAGAAATGAAAAAAAAAATTATTTAAATTATTTTAAAAAATTTATCTTTTTTTTTTTAAATTTATTTTTTAAAAATTTATGTACTTTCTTAAAAAAATTATTTTTTAAAAATGTATTTATTTAAAAAAAACTTGTTTTTTTTAAATATTTTTTAAAATGTATTTATTTAAAAAAAACTTATTTTTGAAAAAAAAACATTTTTTTTTTAAAAAATGTTTAAAATTTAAAAAAAAAAATTAAATTTATTTTAAAAAAAAAGCGTTTTTTTAAATATTTTTAAATGTATTTATTTAAAAAAATTAAAATTTTATTTTTTGTAATTATTTTTTAAAATGTATTAAAAAAAGAAAAAAAACGTGTTTTTTTTTAAATATTTTTGTGTAAACCAACCAATTCTCTCTTGTACCCTACCATTTCCTTACCAATCACAAAGGAAATCAAAGAAACCAAAATACAAAGGCACCCAACTCTCTGAGAATTTCGATTTATCCGCTTTTTTATTTCTCCATCTTACCAAACAAGAGATATGATGCCATTTACATTTCTCTACCTCTATTTCTCTTAACCAAACATGCCCTAAAGTACATTTCCTTGCCTTTCTTTTCTTTGAAGCCTAGTGAGTGACAAGCCAAACGCCCCCTAATAAAAGTGCGAATGACCAAGTCGTTGAGTCTTGCAAAATGATATCGTGCAGAATATACAAATGTTGACTTCGAGATTTAAAATATGTTGATGATGCTATGTTAAATATTATCACCCATCCCTGCCTCTGAGTAGTTCCGATCATTCATGTGATACACATTGTAATACTACAAGTTACACGCAATTCACGATGTGGGACATGTTGCACGCGGTATGCAGCCTAAAACTGCAAGGCACTTTGAGCAAAATACTTGATTATGGTGATTGTGATTTGTGAAGGGAGACTGGTGTTGGACAGATTAATGTCTTTATGCCAAAACAGACGCTTTGTTTTCTTTAGGCCTGTATTCAGGTTGGGCCAAAGGCCAACAACCCATTAGATGAAACGGTTATTAGGTTTACAGCGGTTAAGAAAACATTATAACGTTCACATGAAACGTTGTATCCTTGTGATAGCAACGTTTCATTCAATATATATAGGATCATGTTCTGTAACAGAAACACAACCCTTCCATTCAATAATATTAGATTATTAAGGGTTCAAACCCATCTCTCTTTTCTTCTTTTATTGATCTTTTGTTTGATGATACCATGATGTTTTTGTTGATAGCATGTTGGTTGTTTGATCACATATTCGATCCTGGAAATTTGCAATTAAGGACCTGTTAACAACTGGTTGTTGAGCTTCTACTATTCTACTAAACACATATAAACTAACAAACAGCAAAAAATATACATTAATGATGATTTTGTTTTAGTACACATAGCATGAAATGTTTAATGATACATTGATACAGTATGGCTAATACATATGGCCCAAGTATACTGATATTGTGTTATGATGTTATCTATATATGGATCGTTTATCGTTAGCTAAATGTTCTAATGACACTTGTTTACAATGCCATGATAGAATCAAATTATCAACGTCAAACTCAACTTGTGTTGCTTAGGCTAACTTTATGTATTTAATCTGATTAAATTTACGGAGTAGTTAAATTTGGGAGTTTAGATCGTCGGTTTAAATAAAACAATACATAATTTAAAGAAAATAATTATTACATTTAAACCAAATTATATATATTTCAGGGTCAACTAACCAGGGACTTGTTTCATACTACAATCTATGGGTGTCAGTAGGGTCGGGTCAACCCGACCCGAACCCGAACCCGAACCCGATTAGGCCTTATCGGGTCGGGTCAAATCGGATCAAAAATCTTGTCGTGTTGTTTTGACCCAAACCCGATAACCCGATAGTGTTATCGGGTCGGGTTATGGTTAAAAAATAAAGTTATCGGGTCAACCCGATTAGACCCGATAATCAATTTTCGAATTTTTATTTAATGATTTTTATAGGCCTAATGTCTCTGTAACTTACATAATCGTTTGGTTACCCCTAAAAAAACGTTTGGTTCCTCTAAAAAAACTCCCTCATAAAGCGAACCATTATCTGATACAACTACATGCAAAATAAATCGAATCATTATCTTATACAAGCAAATAAATCGCATCAGCAAGATCATCATCAATCAAATAAAAGGTATTTTTCTAATAGTTATTTTATTGTTATTAAAAGGTATTTTTCTAAAAGGTACGTTACACACTTTAGATCAGGTTTATGTTCCTTGTAATATCAGTATGTAGACTATGATCAGGTTTATGAAACTTGTTACTGATGTTGTACTTTGGATCCATATTCAGGTTTATGAAATTTGTTATACACTTTAGATGTTGACTATGACATGTACTCATTGATTCTATTTCTAAAAGATTGATAATAAGCATTCATTAACCATTTGCTGTAATTGGTATTCCATCACCCGATAACCCGGCTCAACCCGACCCGACTTAACCCGACCCGATACCACCCGAACCCGATAACCCGATTACTTATCGGGTCGGGTTGCGGGTCACTTTTAAAAAATTCAAAACCCGACTCAACCCGACCCGACAAACCCGATAACCCGACCCGATAAAATACCATTACTTAAAAGTATAATAATTTATTCACATTAAACAACAATTTTGTTTAGTTGGCTCAAATATCTTTACTACATATAAAAGGAAAAAACGGTAAAAACTTGAAATGTGAAATGTTGAAAGTCAAAGATGAGATAAATGTATGGTATAATTAATGCTTCTATTAAAACATACCATTACTTAAAAGTAAAATAATTTATTCACATTAAACAACCAATTAAAAGCATAAAAAAAAAACCCTTTAATAAAAAATACAATAAAATTTTCACAAATATACAATTTAAACAAGCTACAACATAATCCAAATATAAAACACATAAAGCTTCATACAAGTTAATAAAACACATTATACACATTATACAAATTAATAAAACACACAAAGCTTTATACAAGCTAACAAGTTGATGATACATATAGTTTTGAAAATCGGACGGGACTAACGAGTTCAACCGGGAACCGGTGTCACCACCGGTTCGGCTAACCAATAAAAGCCATTCGAAAACGAACCAGAGAGGACCTGTTGAAACCGATACAAACTGGTGAATCAGGTCTCATCGAGATCTATTTCTCCGTTTAATCGTCACAGGGTACCCGACGCCGCAACGCGCGAGTACCCTGATATACTATATCTATACTACATATAAAAGAAAAGCATTCAAACCTTGAAAAATGAAATGTTGAAAGTCAAATGTGAGAGAAATGTATGGTGTAAATAATATCATTATAAAAGCACCCAATTACTTAAAAGTACAATAATTTTTATACAATCAATTAAAAGATATCTATCAAATTAAAAACAACAAATAAAACACCCTTTACTAAAAATTATAATAAATTTTCACAATGTACAATTTAAACAAGCTACAACATAATCTAAAATATAAAATAATTAAACACACTAATTAATGTTATTTTTAAAACACCCTAAAATGAAAAGTACATGTTATTATACACTTTATACAAATTAATAAAATACACAAAGCTTCATACAAGCTAACAAGTTGATGGTACATATAGTTTTGAAAATTAGACCGGACAAACGGGTACAACCTGGACCCGATGTCACCACCGGTTCGGCTAACCAATTAAAGCTATCCGAAAACGAACCAGAGAGGACCCGTTAAACCGATACAAACTGGTGAATCAGGTCTCATCGAGATCTATTTCTCCGTTTAATCGTCACAGGGTACCCGCCGCCGCAACACGTGGGCACCCTGATATACTATATCTATATCTATATCTATACTCTATACTATATATAAAGGGTGTATGGTCAAAATGAAATTATTGAATATTGAAAAGTCAATATGTTAAAATGTTGAAAAACTTAAATAAAGAAATATTGTAATTGAAATGCAAAGATTGAAAACTATAAAAACTAATTGAAAGAAAACTTAATTATTCTAAAATTAAGTTAATTGTCTAATTTACACCCTTTAATACCCCTTATACTTTCAAATGAAAGCTATAAAAACTAAGTAAAGCTGTTAAAAAAATTCCATTGCTATGCACTGGTACAACCGTTTGCAAATTAAATTTTGATCTTTTCACGTTTTATTTTGAACGTTATACGAAACACTTACCACAATATCACATATCGTTAATTGTCTGGCGCTAGGAACATCCGTTGCTATACACGGGTACTCGTCTAGTATAAAGGAAAAAACAAAAAGTAAAAAGTGAAAATTTGAAACTAAAAAAGGAAATATTGAAAACATATATTTCAAAAAGAAACTATTACGGAGTAATACATATCAGAAAACGGGTTGACCCGGGACGCTTCAAACCCGATGGGTTGACCCGGTTTAATTTGACCCGTTTTTTACCCTACCCGTCGGGTTGACTCGGTTTAAATCGACCCGTTTTTCGACCGGAACAGTTCAACCGGTTGAGCCACCCGGTCGAACCGGGTTTCAAAATATTATGTTTAATCTCCAAATCTTCGAACTTTTATTATTTTTCGTTTATAACCCATAATTTTTTTTTAATACAAAACGATCTATCGATATAAAATCCTGTTACTATGCACAGATACTCGTCTAGTTAACTTAAACTAATGTAAGTGACCCTTTTTTTCCCCAAATGTTCACCGTTGTTAACATAAACATATCAGAATCAACATTATTTAAAATCCATAAAGCTAGTAATAAAAGATCAAGAAATAAGTTTTGTGAATATGTTTTACTTTACATAATACATATGAGGATGAAAGAGAATTTTTTCTTTTAATACATCTTAGGGGCCTCACGCCTTAGGCCATCACCCATCCCCTGCCTCTGAGTAGTTCCTATCATTCATGTGATACATTTACATTTACTACCCGGGTATTCGCGTTGCAGCGGTTGCAGCGGCCGGGTACCAGTGTGATTATATATTTTTCGGCGATGATCTTTTTTAAAGTACTTTTTTCTGATGGCGTAGTATTTCAGCCGTAAATCCAAAGTGGTTCTATCTTTAGCAAAAATTCAACAACTCAAATAGTTAAGGAGTCGGGTCGGGTCAGGTCAAGTCGTGTCCAATTCAACCCCAGCTCACTTATGCCAAAACATCGAACATATTTTTCTATCAAGTGTTTCCGTATCAATGCATAATATTATTGGACTTTTGGTAGACCTTTTTTGAACATTAATGTTCTTATTAAAAAGAAAATTAGTACTTTGACTTTAAAATCATAAATACGTTTGCAACTTAAAGTCTAAAGCTAGACATAAATACCCATTATAAAGTGGGTTGTTACATGTTTTTTAAATGGGTTGATGTTACAAGTTCAAACAATTTAAAACAATTAATCAACTTTTAATTATGTGTTTTTATAGTAAGTGTGTAGGCTTATTTTTTTAAGACTTCCTCTTATACAAAGTCCTAAATCCGTTATAAATTAGTATAAATATATATACTTAAGCAGCCATAAAGGCTAGCCTTTCATTGGTTCTTCATAATTGCCTATTTTATATTCATTTATGCATATTATATTCAACTAGACGAGTACCCGTGCATAGCAACGAAATTTTATAGCGGCAGATAGTTTTAGTGATAAAAATAAGTTATTGGTTATAAACGAAAAATAATAAAAGTTTGAGGATTTAGGGATTAAACATAATGTTTTGAAACCCGGTTCGACCAGGGTGGTTCAACCAGTTGCCGGTGGAAAACGGGTCAATATAAATTGGGTCAACCCGACAGGTTGGGTCAAAAACCTCGTTAAATTAAACCGGGTCAACCAGTCGGGTTTGAAGCGTCTCGAGTCAACCCGGCTTTCGATGTGTATTAATAGTTTCTTTTTGAAACATATGTGTATTAATAATTAATATTGATCATAATTAATTTTTTCAACATTTCCTTTTTAATTTTTTCACCATTTTACTTTCTTGACTTTTCACTTTTCACTTTGACCATTTTTGTTTTATAGATAGTGTAGATACATACCAAATTTTATATTTTACCCGTGTGGCAACTTCCAGGCTTCCAGCTCAAAAATATTTCATTAACTTTTGCATGGCAACTTCCAGCTAAAATAACTGATTGACACGTGTGGGTTTTTTACCAAAACAAACCAATACACATAAAAAAATGTTATTCATATCCTCTGTTGCAAAAATCGGCTTAGGCGGTCGATTAATCGCCGATTAATCGCTAGGCGGTGATTAACCGTTCCGATTTTCATTAATCGACCTTATTAATCGGGTAGTGACAAAAATCGGATAAAAATCGGATTAATCGGCCTAGGCGGCCGATTAATCGGCCAAATCAGAAAAAATCGGATAAATCGGAAAAATCGATTCGGGTAAAATCGGCAAAATCGGAAAAAATCGCCGGTCGAAAAAACTCGGCTAGATCGGCCAAATCGGGCATATAGTTTCAAATTTTTATAATTTTATATATAAAAAATCCAATCCGATTAATTCCCGCCTAACCGATTAATCGCTAGGCCCTACCCGGCCGCCCTGATACCGCCTAGCGATTTTTGCAACCTTGTTCATATCTTAACAAAAATAAGTAAAATAACGTCTCAACATTACAAGTACTAACTTTCTAAACGAACCGACTACCAAAAACCCACTTGCAACGCAGCGGGCACAACTTTCTTATTGTATACTATAAGAGACTTCACTTAAAAATATGATAGATAACCATTTTGAATTGACTGAGCAAAACTCTTGATTATGGTGATTGTGATTTGTGAAGGGTGTAGACCGGTAGTTGAGCTTCTACCATGCTACTTAACACATATGAACTAACAAACAGCAAAAAGTATATACATAAATGATGATTTTGTTTTAGTAGTACTAGCGTCCTACTATAAACAAAACTAATACTCTCATTTAGTTCTAAGAAAGTACTACTAAACAAGGTCAATTAGTAAGAGTGTTGGGTGTGGGTGGCTAGAAGGCCTCGCGCTAACCCATCAGCCAAGAGGATAACGCGAGCCGGACACCAGACCTCGTGCCATTGGGTCTGTTGCCGAATTCACCAGCCAAGAGATACATTTTTTTTAATTCGTGTTTTATTTAGTTATGTGTGGGCCAGTGGTGTCCTATAATGCCAACTTTTGGAGGGAGAATGTTTTTTGCTTTAAGTTATATATAGCTTCCGAGTTATACGTAAAAAGTGCTGAGGTCATGGGCGGAGATAAAGGAGGGTCATGTGACCCTCATGCGAAAAACATTGTAGTGTAAATTTTCTTAAATATTTGGCTTTTTTTGTAATTTTGCCCCTCCAAGTACCAATTTATAGTGTAGTTTCTAAAAATGATCAAAGTATGTACCCTCAAGAAAAAATTCTAGCTCCGCCTTTGGCTAAGGTGGTAGCACCTTTTACTATAATACGAGATAGATAACACCACCACACCTTATGCTCTAAGCTTGTTTTCCTCCACTTTCTTGTAAAGTTTGCTTATTTAATTATTTGACTATGAAAATCCATATATGCATCTCCATTGTAGAAACTTCATTATTTATTTGACCATGCGTCCATACACGTACATATTGAATACCGACAGAACGACCTGATGTTACATGTTTTCTACCGATAAAAACCTGTATCGACCATAAGATATGCCCTTGAAACTGTTTCATACCACAATCATGGTCAACATCAACTTCTATTTGAAGGATCTCACTGAGTACATTGTCCAAACTATCTTAGGGGCCGTTTGGTTGGAGGATATTAGGGGATATTTGAGGCATTTGCATTTTAATTTCCTTCAAATATCCTGTTTGGTAACTCAAATGAAGTAATTTACAATTCCATGAATTGCCAAAATGAAAAGAATTAGAATGCCTCCAAAAAATGAAGAATTTTAATTTACTTGAAATTTTTTTTATAAACTTTTTTTCTTATTGTTTTTTTATAAACTTTTAAATAGAATATTTATGAATTTTTTTTATAAACTTTTTTTATTAATTTTTTATAAACTTTTTTATAAATTTTAAATAAACTTTTTTTATTATTTTTTTATAAATTTTTGTAAACTTTTTTTTATAAATTTTTATAAACTTTTATAAACTTTTTATAAAATTTTTATAAATTTTATTTATAATTTTTTATAAATTTTTATAAATTTTTTTTATAAACTTTTAAATAGAATATTTATGAAATTTATATTAAAAACATAAAAAATATTTATAAATTTCTGTCAACCAAACGTGCGAAGGTAATTTAAATTCCGGAATTTTAAATTCTCAAGAATTTAAATTTTCTAGAATTTAAAATTCCGGAATTTCAAATTCCCCAACCAAACGCCCCCTTAAAGTCCAATACTGAAATTATGTTGTTAGTCATGCTAACATGTCTTCTTCTGCTATATCTTTTGTACTCATGACCGAAAATAGTGATGATTTTAGCGACTTATATAGCGACTTCCTAACTACAGCAATGCCGTTAATCATTTCCTTCCTCACGTTGGAGGGAATCCGGTGCTTGATCAATTGCAGAAGAGTCTCGGGTTTTCTGATGCTGACATGGAACCTTCAAGAATGACATTGTATAGGCATGGAAACACCTCCAGCAGCTCGATATGGTATGAGCGAGCTAACATATTTGGAGGCAAAGGGTCGGGTCAAAATAGGTGACCGGGTCTGGAAGATTGCGTTTGGGTCAGGTTTCAAGTGTAGTAGTGTCATATGGCGTGTTGTTAGTCAAGACAAAACAAATGTTTTCCAACCAGACAATATATCATAATTGCATGTAAACTTCATAGACAATCGACTGCTCTTGTGCAATGAAAAATTTAAATTAATCTATATTATATTAGAGCATCCACTATGTTTAAGAATAGGTTTATGAAACTTGAAAAGGTTCATATATTGTTTTAACCATAGTAGATTTTCATTTCATGATTACACGGCATGAAAAGGTCCTAAACCTTAGACCTCTTTATAATCTTATAACATTTAATTTATGTATTATGTGAAAAAAATATAAAACTTTAAAATATTACTATATATACTAAAGATCGGGGAAGCAAATTGCATGAAGTGTGTTTACATAAGTTTGCTCACACAAAAAAGTATGTTGGACACGTGTCCATGCGTAAGTGGTACATCATTAAATGCAACATTAAATGAACCGCGTTATACATTCCAGACCCCTCTTCTTCATCTAAAACTCCTCATCTCATACCGCCAAAAATCCTACCCTCTTCTTCATCAGTTATCTAAAACTCCATCTCACACACAAACAAAAAATCCTAAACAAACATACAACTCCTCTCAAATTAGTTTAAAGGTATGAATTGTTTCAATTAAAAGGTATCAGATTTATTATTTCTCTGGCCACCGACGACAGTTCCGAATGATCCAGCCATCAATCAGGTATTAATCAATTGAAATAGCGCAAAATATTTTTCTTTCTTTTTTTTCCTTATATGCTACTTCAATTGGGTTTCTTTAAATCTTCATAAACATTTTTTGATTGGTATAGATTTATGAGAAAACAAACATATCAAGTAAATAAGTTAAACATGATGTATATGATTATTGATAAAGAGTATTGAAAAGATGCTATTTACACATGTTGCACACCAAATGTTTGTTGAATCGTCTAAGTAAAAATCGACAGTTTTAAGTTGTCTTATTTAACAAAAGAAAACTAATATTTATATGTTTCACAGGTAAAAATGAGGATTTTCATGGGGAGATATGCCATTTCAGCCGGTTATTATGACGCTTATTACAAGCAAGCTCAACAGGTATACTATTACGTCTTACTAGAATGATACATTTGATCAACTGTTTTGAAGGTTGTCTCAAAATAAAAATCATTTAGGCTAAAGTTTCTTAACGCAAGTTTATTACTCTAAATATAATAAGCAAAGAAACATATATAATAAAGAATCCAAGACAACATCGAACACAATCATGGAGGATTAAAGAAATCTTGATTATTCCTCTTGCCAGATTTGCCACTAATATATTTCTTTTCACATGTCACTAAAAAAATAATGAGTTTTTCTAACGTAGAAGTTCATTTCATTGTCTATTTGACATTTCGTGCATACTTTTGGTGGTTTTCATATCTATGTTGCCCAAAAGTAACTATGTTGCCCAAAAGTAATCATCTAAGCAGCGCCATGTGTAGTTTGATGCCATGTTTAGTTTGATAAGCAGTTATGGTTTAACGATATATCATAGAAGACGACTAATGGACAAATATATTAACATACACTAATTTGTTTATATGATAACTAACTTAGAAACTTTAAACAAACAAGTACACCTAGAAGAGTTTGGTTTGTTGAAATATGCACGTTATTGATAAAGAAGCTGAAATGGGTGTAGGATTAGCTTGCTGAAATGGGAGCTCAAACAGGTGTGTTTGTGTACTGAAATGGGTTTGGGTGATGAAATAGGTAGGAAAGAGATGTGTTTGGGGCTGCAGTGGGAGCTAAAATTGGCCAATTTGGGGACTGAAATTGGTATTGGATTGGAGGCTGAAACGGGCCATGAGAGGGGTGCATTTGGCTACTGAAATGGGGACAGAAGTAGGTGCGTTTGACTATTGAAATAGCGCGCTTAGGTGAGACATGTAGATTATCTCTTTATTGTGATGTCTATTTTTTTTTTTATTATTATAAATATTGAACCTTTTTGGTTTTTGTTATGTATGCTTTATGTTTTATCTCATATTTGTCTGATTGGCGAAAACATCAATCTCTCTAATAGATGTATACTTTTATACACGGATGTTTTATTTTTACTTTTTTCGCGATTGATTTTAGTTTGAAATATATAAATCATTTGCGACCTACATTGTTTATAACTGTTTTTGGTTTCTTTTACAGATTGAAGTTTATTTGGTTATGATGGTTTAAGCAGATAACATATAACCATTTGCAACGAAGCAGTTTGTTACAAGCATTCTAATGTAAAGAGCGAGCAACAAACATTCTGAATTAAGAAGGTAGCTGATAGACGATTTAGTGTAACCAGTAAGTTATAAATTAAGCACTTGGATAACCGATCCCAAATACCCCTTTGTAAGGTTGCAACAGGAAACCAATGACCACCAACTTGAAAGAATAACAATGAGACAATCTCATTTTTATTAATGTACTTCCAATTAAGTTTTAATAGTGTATGAATCTCACTCTTTTTCTTCGTTTACTTGAATGTTGCAGGAAGTTAAACTAAAATCTCTTTCGCCAAAAAACACACTACTTTCACCTTCAAAACCCAAAAGCGCACCGACGACAACACAAATCCAAACATCCGTGAATCTGGATGGGTAATTCTCATGGGAAATTGTCTCAGTGTGAGATGTTGTTCATCAATTCTTAGTTTCTATTTTTTTTACGTTTTGAACAAAGTTAATCATTGTTGTTAAAAACTGTATACGTGTTCCATTCAATTGACTACAACTCCGTTAAAGATTTTCCCAAAGACCCCAAGGATGCCACAAGCAAGGTATGTCTATTATTCTCAAAGATTTATAGTTTTATGTCGGATATAAATTATTAATATTTTGTCACATTGCCACAAACCTTGGTGATTGACGAATTTGGTATTTGGAGGAAATGGAGCAACTGAGTTCTTTTTGGAGTCTGCTTTGTTTGTGGTTAACATGGTTATTGAAACTGTTTACATTTGTGCGTTTGTTATTGATTATATTGGGTGAAAGTGGCATGTATCTTGGCGGGGCAGCACCACGAGCGTGGTGTTTGTAGCTATGGCAGGTCAGATACCCTTTTATCCGGTTATGCACTCGCATATATGAGCCATTATACGTTCACGTTAGTTCAATACCACATATTCGAAAGGCACATAATTTTCGATTTGCAGTCATGGCGGGCTAAATTAACAAATTTCTATCGCCCCCTTCTTTTTAAATACAAAAAAAAAGATAAGACGCATTGTCTAGCTGCATAATGTGGAGGGATGGCAGACTGTGACAAATACTCACCTCAGAAACCTCCACATGTGTGGCCAGGACATGAATTAATCTGAGCCAAGTTTTCACTTGGCCTTTTCCCGCGCTTTTTTGTCGAGTTGTTTCGGTCCAACATAGTGATGGGCTGTGATGATTAACTGTTGATCTCTGAGTGAAATGATGTTGGTCATTGGAGATCTGAACCGTAACTTGGCAGGGCAATAACCAGATGGTGTGATAGCATACTCGCTATTATGCAACTGCGTTTCTTTGCAGCCATGGCGGAATTCAGAGCTTTTTGACCATTTTTCATTTACAAATCTGACCCTAATGATATATTGTATCAGTTTTATGGTTTCTAAGTTTCAGATCCATTATTAAAAAAAATTGTGTATAAGTTGTGCATAAGTTTTATGGTTTCTAAAGTTAAATGTTTTTTTTTTGAGCTTATGCCTTCGTAATTATATATGATCTTCTGAAAAAGAGGAAAAACATGTTAAATTGACCTATGGCAAGAGATTCAAGAGGCAAGTTAAATACTTCTAATTTCAATTCCTATCATTCTTTGTATCTGATCACATGTGGGTTTTCTTAGATGGAGTTGACAATGGCATTGGTTGTAACAGGCTTTTCTGACGAGTCTAATTGAGCTTGAAAAGCAGTTGAAAATGGACATTAAAAATGGAAACAAAGCTGAAAAGAGGCTTGGTGGATAATTTCAAAATTCAGATAGGGTTGGTGTTTGGAATGCTTAAATAGAAGCTTCAGTTTCAAAAACGGTATGAACATACCCCAAGACATTTGTTGTTTGCTATTGCGCTACGTTTTAAGTTTCAATATCAAACTTTCTTTGAGTTGGACTTAGTTTTTAGTTTTTGGAATCTTTGTTGAAACAGGTATTTCATTGATTTAATAAGCTGTGGGTATTCATGAATGATAATCAGACACGCGCATTTCTTTAGCCTGAAAATACATCACAAGACCTAATTGAGTTTTTTTCCCCTTCATGCTTTCTTCTTTTGTTGAACTTCTAAAGTTACTCTGCAATGACGCTTATGTGGACTGTTGTATGCAAGTGGCAAAACAGGCTTAAGTTGTAAATAAGGTTTTCAGGCTGCACAATCTTCCCCGAATTTTACAAGGTTAGTGGTCATTAAGACATGGTTCGTTGCGTACTAATTCTCTTTAAGCTTTTAATTTATGTGGACTATTGTAGTTGTGGCAACTGCAGCTATTGAGATGGTACATGAAGCAACTACTAAACTGAAAATGAAGATCGCTTGCTGATTCGTATCGAATTAAAAAAGACTACTGTTATTACTACTATGGTATGCTTATAACATAGGTATATGATGAATATGTTTCTAATTGCTCAATTTGGTAGTGAATTGAAGGATGTCGGGGAACTTTGAATTAGCTTATATTTGCGGCTTATGAGATTATGTTTTTTTTATTTACTACTTAAGAAAGGTGATAAACTCATAAGCCGAAAAAAGTATAAGGCATCAGAATAAGTTAATCCAAACACCCCGTTATAATAGAATTCAGATTTCATAAGTAAATTTAACAACTAAGAGGAAACTTGAAATCATCGTCATATTCTCAAAGACCTTAATATCACACTATACATATATCAACTCACTAAAATTCACAACAATGTTATTGTTTTTAATTTTTTATATTTGTTGTCAGCTTTATTTCTGTCAAATCCTACAATGGTCTCATCTATGTTATAGTATATTTTGCAAGATTTGCAAGTTTTAACATTAATGACCCCGTTTCATTTTTAGTTAACTTTATTTGTTAGCTCCTTTGATCTGATCAGCTATGATGATTTTGTTTTGTGGCTTCAATTAAAAGGAAAATTTACTTGATTTCGAGTCAAATGAGAAACATGTTACCGTTGTAGTTGCCTTGGATTTTGATCAATGCACTGCACTTCAAGGTAGATTATTTTCTTATTTTCTTATTTACGCAAAGTAGCTATCTATCCTTTTCTAAGTTTGTGTATATGGTATTTTTCCTCTTTTTGGAACATTATGCTAAAATGAGTAGGAAGGACTACGGTTGACTCACAAAATGAAGGCATGAACCCCATTTTGTCAGTTAAGTTTGGCTAGCTCGGTTTTTTTTCAATCTCTATATTTATCTCACGTACGTCTTTCAGATTTAATTAACATTTGAATCTTTGAACATAATGTTGGATTACAAGTCAGCGAGCGAACTACTTTTGAAAAACAAAAAATTCCTTAAACTTAACAGCTCGGATTTGCAAGCTTGCTCCTTTGATACTAAGTGGTGATAGATTCAGTTTTGAACTTTCTTTTTGCAGCACGTTGAATCGTATGCAAACTTTGACGGTAGAATAGAATGGAAGAGTTTCCTAGGATTTCTTATTAAGGTAACTGGGTAGATTAGACGGATTTGGTATCGGGTCAAAATGGGTCATTTATTGTAAACGTAAAAACGGCATAGTTGGCCTGGTTATAGGTACAAATTTAAAACCATTTACTTATGAGAGGGTCAACTTGAGTTTTGTTTCAATTTCATACTAATCATATAAGAGATATAGCTAAAAGGAAAAAATCACTTAAGAGCCTTGAACAAGTTAAAATTCTTAACAAGCATTTCCAAATATTCCCTTTTTGTTATTTAGCTGTATTAGATTTTAGAGCATTCTCCCTAATTTTGGAAAAACGTACACTTTTTCATGGATTGCAGATACTGAATGATGAACGAACGGTTTACAAACCTTCTTCTTTGAGGAGATATGTCTCAAGGGGGCAAAGGAGTTTGTACGCTTTTAGCAATTTCAAATGTGAATGAATAATCTTTTCTATGTTAGGCATTGGTAAAATAGTTTCTGGTACGCCATCTTTTTTATGTCTTGAACTCTTGGCTGTTTTAAAATACCAGAGTAATAAACTTTTAGAAATCTATTAGTACATGTGACTATGACATATTTCTATCAACCATCATCACACCACTGTATTCGATGTGGGTGGCTGGAATGAGCTTTAGTTATGGTTTTGGGTTTCTCTTTTATTGACACCTCACTTCCTTATTTGATCGGTTCCCTATATCCCACAACAACACGCCCTACCACAATCCTCCCGCGGCAACGCGCGGGCAACAACACTCGTTTATACTATAAGGGAAATAGGTTTATCAACTTAAAAGGTTTATAAATTGTTGAGGTGGCAAGAAATATTAAATGTATAAAGCTTTATAAAATTTCACCATATTAGATGCTCTTAGTACATTATAAAGCATTTGAGACTTTCAATAAAAAGAAGTCTTAAAATTTTAAAACAAAAAACATTACTATAAAAGAAAAATTAGAAAATTAATGTAAACTTTGAAAATTAAGAAATTTAAACCATATAATAATCCTTTCCAGTAATGATATTTAATAGAATTTGATGATGTACCCTCAGAGTATCTCGAAGGACACTCCTCCGAGACGTGTCGAAGCCCTTCTATTCGAAGGCCCAAGTTAGGATTCCAAAATATCCATAGGCGTCAAACCATGCGTTATCACAAAGGTTACCTTAGGGGAATTCGCCATTCGAAGCCCTAAGCCCTTCGGGGTATGGCTGACGAAGAAGCACGGATAGGGAACCTCGACTTGGTCAAACCCACGATCCCTCTCTCTCTTGGCTTCCCCGTCAAGTCTGAGAACGTGGGTCACTAAACCCTAGCGGTTACCCACAATCATGGGGCGCCCCCATGATCTCCGACATTCATTCAGAAGTGCTCTCAACCCTATTTCATCCACTATAAATAGGTTGGACGGGCAATGGATTATGGTATGCTCATTTCACACTCATCTCTTTACTTACACACACTTATACAACCATAACCCATACTTACTCTCACGCCGGAGGTGGTTCGCAGGTCTAACCCTGCGTAATCACTTAACGTAGTGTTTCAGTATTTCTTATTCTCGGTGAAAGACAAGTCTTGGTGGGACATACACCCCTCATAACTTTGATCATCATCGAGCACGGTAGTGCAATCTTTTGTACAATCGGTGGCGCCATCCGTGGGACCCTACTATTAGTCCGTAATCACCCGACCCTAAAACCCTAACCGACTACACTACCTTCCGGCATGGAATCGAAGAGAAGATACACCTCCACCGGGTTTCTCTACCACGGTCCCTCTCAACACATCCAACAGGCAATTTCGCCCCATAACCTCCACATTCACTACACGATCTCGTTTGGAAACCACTCCCGTACATCACGCCTCAACTTCCGCTAACCCAATCCCGGAGATTAGCCCTGCCTTCGTTGAGGCTAACTTTGAAGCCTTGGAGTCTTTGCTAAGGGCTCATAAGAGGCAAGTTCGCAACACCAAAATGCGAAGAGAACTAGAATACTCCAGTGAGGAGTATGATGAAGAGATTGAAGTAGAGGAGAGGCCTCAACCGGTTAACAGGGGGCGCTCAGCCCTACGAAATGGTTCTCCTTCCATCAGAAGGCCAAATAGAAGGACTGTGGGTTTTGAAGAAGGTCCCGGAGGAGGAGTGAGAACTCCAATGGAGGAAGCAATCCAGTTGGGAATGGAGGGGTAAATCTACCTCCTCTTTTAGCTGCTCATTTAGGAAGAGAAGGGACGGGGGCTCCGATACCCCCATCATATGTCTCGAGTGTCGGAGGTCCTCCTCCATACTCAGGTATGAATCAGTTACCCCCTCCGGGAATGAACCCTTACTTACCTGCTCAAACCTATAACACCTATCCTCCGAATGGTTCCCTCCCCAATCAGATGTTAGGAATTAGAAAATTCCATGTTAAAGTGTCGATCACCCCAATTATGATCTAGCATATGTTAGCTCGTAGACGTGTAGTTATTTACGCTATTTAGTAGTTTATTAGTTAGTTTGTAGCATAGAATAGTTTAGTGTAACACCATGGAGGAAGGACGGGTCTTTACCCATTGTATGCCTGATCCACAGTCCGATAGGAGGACGTATGCTTTGTCACTATAAATACCCCTTCCATCCTTGGAAGGGGTGTGGCTTCTTTGAATCTAACATTTCAT
Organism: Chrysanthemum makinoi; assembly: GCA_910596185.1. Lineage (NCBI taxonomy): Eukaryota > Viridiplantae > Streptophyta > Magnoliopsida > Asterales > Asteraceae > Chrysanthemum > Chrysanthemum makinoi. The sequence continues at coordinate 174,183,740 of OU343219.1, read as the reverse complement.
TTTTGTAAAGCAACTCTCTTTCAAGAACCTCCTCTCTACTCTCTTCATCTCTCTAATGGCTTTCTTATTTAATCATTGTTCTAGACCACCCGAATCATCAAACAACATAAATATCACGATCCTACAATTGGTACCAGAGCCAGGTTGTGTTGTCTTTGATGATTCGTACGTTTTTATGCGGTTTTGTATGGTTATTTGATGTGGTTTGACATGTGTCGTATGGTGTTGTGATGTCTCGTGTTTAATGTTTGCTGATGTTTGGTCTTAACAAAGAAAAAATTGTTTTTGAGCAGTTTTAAAGGATTAATGAATCTGGTTTCAAAAAGCTTTAACTGTTTTTTTGGGTTGATGATTAAATCTCTTGCTTGTTGATATAATGTTCTTAACTGGTTTGATCTTTAAATCTGCTGGTGATAATAGTTTGAAATATGCTTTTAATTGTTCATTAATGAGGCTTTAATCGGTTCTTCACTGTGTTTTGGTCAAGTTTCATCTTAGCGAGTTGCCTAATTCTTACATGCGAGTTGGTCAGGTCATGTTGGCTTGCTTTTGAGCGAGTTGTTACAGCTGCGTGTTGGGTTTGCTAAGTTGCGAGTAGCCGCATTCTTGAATGCGAGTTGTTATCACAATGTCCAGATACAATGGCTGTAAAGCGAGTTGGGTTTCTGGTCCAGTTTTAATGCGAGTTACTTAACTCGCATATGGTATAATTGCACTTGCTTTTGAGCGAGTTGCTGCAGATGCGAGTTGAGTCAAAAATCACAAGCTTGTTAAGTCAAAAACTGAAGCGAGTTATCTAAACTAAATGATGCGAGTTGTTAACTTAACTATGCGACTTGTCATATGCGAGTTGGTTATGATATGAGTTGGGACAGATGCGAGTTGGGAGAGATGCGAGTTGGTGATGCAAGTTAGAGATGCATGTTAGAGATGATGCGAGTTGATGATGCAAAACAGAATGGAAGATGAATGATTCATAAAAACTCATCTACATCTACTATGACTCAACAAATCTTTCAAGATCTCTGAATGCTTCGAGTACATAATGAAATTCATCATAACCATAGGTACAAACACTCGAAAGTTCATCACAGATCCATGTCTAATTACCCAATCTAAGACTCGAACTAGATCTAGTAATGACTATATTACAACAAAGATCTCAGATGGTTCTAATTTGCTTTTAATCTATTAAAGATTTTCGTTAAGCTGAACACGTCTCCTCATTGATCTCTTTCGAAGCTAAATGCTTCTTTTTCATATTCGAATCACAAAGAACTAAATATAACAATTGTGTTATACTCCCTTCTTTCATTCGAGTTATTCAAAGACCAATACAACATCAGTAACACAAAGTCTATCACATCTTTACACTATCAAGTAAACCTCTTCAACAATCTCATCAAACAATTCATCTACAATTCATGACATATCACAACAAGAATAATCACAAAGATCTCAGATTCATTTCTTTCTCATAACTTTCAAAGTTTCATCAAACCACAAAAGGACACTCATGAGAACAAGAATAATCCATCATCGATCTATAATTTATGATAATATCCAAAATTAATTGAAGAAAGAACAAAACCATAGAGGTTTCATCCTCTCCTCGTGCTCGGTTGAATGAAACAAAAAGCAATACGAAATATCACAACAAAACCTACCTAGTTCTCTTTGAAGCTTTTGAAACCAACTCAACAAGTCGAGCCATCCCGTGGCGGTCACGTAAAATACCATACCATCTCTGTGGCTTTGGTGTTGTGCCTCGAGCCATCTCTGTGGCGAGGTCAACATGGTAAGTAGGGTTTTTCTCTTACTTGTTCATGACCCATGATTATAGTATTGATTGAGACTTGATGAATATGGAAGGATGATTACTGCATCTCGCTTGATTCGTCTTGTAAGGTGTGTTGTTGATGCATATGGAGAGGTAGGCTGAGGAAATAGGTGAGTGCTATTAGGGTTTGTTTGAGTATGTGAAACAGATGAGAAAGTGTTTAGGGATGGGGCGGAATATTAGCGATTAGGGTTTGAATGGATGTTGTTGTGTGATGGTTAAATACCCGAAAATTAGGGATAATGCTAATGGATCAGTGGGATTCATTTCGAGCCAAAGGTGGTTATGGTTATGTGGGCCTCATTAATTAAATGGGCCTGACACATTAAGCCAACTTGATCCGATGTGTATTTCGTGAAGTAATCATGGGGCAAAGTGAGTTTAATGATAGCTATTTGTGCTAAATCATAAACTCATTTAACTAAACTGAGATGGATACATGAACTAATGTTATGGATACATGAGGGTTGATACGTTTCAAGAATCAGTGGTAATTTGATCAACTTTCATGAATATTGGTGGAAGATTATCTCATCCTATTTAGACCGGATTGGAATTAATTGGGGGATACTTGGTCTTGCAATTATCATGGGCATTCTTATGCATGTTGTGATTATATAAGACTTGGATTTAATGAGTCGTGAGTTTATTGGATTGTCAATATAGGATTTGGATTGGACTGAGCTCAAGTAATGGGGAACTTGGGCTTCATGTGATCTCCATTGGACTTGTACTTATGCTTTGAAGCGGATGTGATGTTATGATATTGAGCTAATGTTTTTATCAACATGAGATGCAAGTTGTTACTTGATAATGTGATTTATTGAAGTGATTTGACGATGAGATTTAATCTATTTGATGATGAGATTCGTGATATTGTGATTTAAGTATGAGATTCGTTGTGGTATGTAGATTGATACTTTGGTATATACATTCTCATGAATAAAAGTATGTCGCGGGTTGTATTTTTAATGGAACTTGGTTGACTACAGGGTTGTTTGTTTGATATTTCTCATTTGGATTTGAGGTGAAGTTTTTCGGGCGCGTTTACTTATTTCGTCTTCTTTCTTTCTACCTTCCGCGAAGATGACTTGTTTGGGCTTTTATAGAGTGAGATAAAGACTTGGATATTTAGTTGCGTTTGTGATTCTTTCTCGCTTAACCCACAACGTAACTATCGCTTCGGTGTCTCACGCAGTTGAGGATACGTCAAGAGGTTTTGTACATTGAGTACACCGTTTCTTCTTCACAAGGATTAGTACAAGTTTAAGTAACAAATCTGGGGAATTTCACTTCATGATCAAGTTTGGCATATCGGGTTTACTTCACCTTGTTGTCACTGCAATAGCCGACAAAATGCGTGAATGATGTGTTTACCAAAGTGTTTATTGGATGGTGGGTGATATTGTTGATGTTGGATAATGAACCGCTGCATGTTCCCCTAAAACAGATATTCACCAAAACCAAAATCGTCATTACACATTCAAACTAACATTGTTTACGGTTTTGTCTTGATTTTGTAAAATCCCGCGAAAGAATCTATTTCTCGGTTTAAATCATAGACTTGTAAAATCCCGTGACAATGGAAACATCCTGGTATTTGTAAAGTGCATTTCCGGATCTATCTTATGGTTTATTCTTGGTTTTGTAAAATCCCGCGAAAGAAACTATTTCTCGGTTTAAACTATAGAATTGTAAAATCCCGTAATGATGGAACCATCCTGGAGAAAGGAAAGTGTATTTCGGGATCTTATTTGATGATGGTGCTACGGTTTCTACTTCAAAGAAGGGATAAAAGGGTGTACTTCATGAATTGGGTGATTGCTTGGATATTCTTCATGGCAGTTTGGTTATTACATGGTTTTACGGGGTTATTTGCTTTTAACCATGGTCGGGATGAAAACCATTATCAAAGTTCATTTAAATGTCAAAGAAGTCTAGAATTGAGCTTTTAACCAGAAGAAGTGACAACGGGGTTAATTCACTATTATTTATTTGAGGTTGAAGTGAAATATCACGGGCAAGTGTACTTAGTATCTGAAGGTATCGGGGATGGTTGGATGAAGATTCTTCAAGATCCTTGTTCGAGCTTATTATCAAAAACGAAGACTTGGAAATCTAGTTATTGTTGGGTGACTTTTTCCTTTTCTTTTACCACTTGGGGGAATTGGGCTCGTACCACCACAAAATAACTATCACTTTAAGGAGTTACATTGTAGTGCTCAGTGTCACATTCAATTGTGGATTTTCAAGAGGTGATGTACATCTGATATTTGATGGTTGGTTGGATGAAGAGTATAGAGTACTTAGAGATTCAATGGAGGATGAAGTCTCGACACCGCTCTTTGTTACATGTGTGCAAGTTTAAGTCACGAGTTCGAGGTAGTTTACTTCAAGGTCAAATTCATCATATTGGGTTTTCTCCATCAACTGTCATGACATAGAGCCTACTGAATGATAATGGGGTTGATTACAAGTTTTCCAAGAGTAGATGAAAAGAGAGAGATTATGACGTCTGTTCACCTCAGTTCAGGCCTCGTACTTCATCATTATGACGTTTGAACACAACAGTTCAAGCCTCGTTCTCTAAAGAAAAGAAAAGTGTACGTCTCAGTGCGCTTTATCTTGGAAAGAAGAGAAATATTCTTATGATGTTTGAATACAACAGTTCAAGCCTCGTACCTCAAAGAAAAGAAAAGTGTACGCGTCAGTGCGCTTTATCTTCTGAAGAAGAGAAATCTTCTCATAAATGACCATTCTCATCAACATGCTTCATGTTTTTTCCATGCGCTTTCAGTGATCAAGTGAACCGGACTACCGTTGCTAGTACTCTTATTCCACTTGCTCAATATAATGAAGATGGCGACATCATGTGCTAATTTTGCGGGGGAGAAGTTTGAATTGAATACATTTGGATGATAGTCACTTGTTTTATCAAGAATGGAATCTCCGAATGCAATTCTTGAGGGGGAGAAGAAGTGTGAATTTTCTGCATGGTTGATTGATATTTGAGAATATATGGTCAAATGGCTTCTAACTCATGTAAGAACCGAGCTTCTTCTTATCGGATCATCTTCACATGTAGTTTCTTCTAAGAGCCGTTGGTTGACATCTTCACATGGGCTGATATGATTAAATGACAAAGTGCTTCTAGTTACTGGGCTGATTTCTTTGATGAACATCTTTCTGTTCTTGTTTGATTGGGAGGGATTTTAGTTAAGGAGATTTGGTACATATAAGGTAATTGGAACGCATTTGGTGAGATGAAGATGTTAAATATCTAATCCCCAACTGGACAATCTTGAAGAAGGTCAAGTCTACAGTCTGTTCTACATTTTCTGCTACATGTTAGAAGACTAAAGACGAGTTGCATTTAAACGATCTAAAGACTTCTTTTTATTCTGGGCATTTATTAAAAGATTGTCGGTTTAGGGGAGAGCACTAATTGGGGGAGAGTGGAAAGCCAGATTTAATCCCCAATTAGACTTGCTCATTATGTTTCTTCAGCAAGTTGATTCTCACAAATACATCTGAGCTTATGTTGGTCTTCTCAAAAGATTTCAAGTATTTGGGCTTACAGTGTGTTGCTGATTCTGAAGTGTCAAAACCAGCAAGGGGGAAGGAGACACGTATCTAAACGCGAGTAATCTTGATGAGCTTAATACTTCTAAGTGATTGAAGATATCCTGGGAAGACTATTGTCATTACCGCAGAGAAACTCAAGGTTTGACTCATGGCGTTTAGTGCTCTTATTCCAACTATGTGGGGAAGAGATGGAAGAGTTAGTTTCTGGTGATAAAAGAGGTACACAAGTGTGTGATGATTTCGATGCTATCGCAATCATCGGGGGAGAGAGATTGTGTACATTGGGGACGATCACTGTTTCACTTGAGTGCTTAATCGATGATTAAGAGATATAATCACTTATTCGGAGTTGAAATCAGCGAGAGATAGTCCTCCGCAGAGATAATCGGTGATTCGGCCTGCTTCTTCAATGTTATCGGTTATTCTCTCTTTGGGCATTCGGGTACTTCGGGTTCTTGAGCTTCATACACTTTCTTCAGAGGGAGAGAAAAGTATACATCGGGGTTATTCTTTGGCTATCGGACTTAATCTGCTTTTCGATGGTATAAGTTTCTCTGTCTTCGGGTATATGTGTATTCGGGTTCGTGAGCTCTAGTCTAAGAGACTGACTGCATCAATTCAACTACGTGGGGGAAGTGGTCTCTTGACACCTTTTGGAGTGGATTGCGTCAGACTTCAGTGGTAATGAAATTTGATAAGAGTTATTTATGTGTGGGATGATACGTTGCTATTCTTGTTGATGATATAACCCTGAACAAAGGATCTCGATTATCGTTCTTAAAAGGAGCAGCGGGATTTATGATAATAGTGTACTTCTCTGTGCACCTGGCTAAGGCAAGTTTGAAATAGAGCTTCGAATCTGCTCATCTACTGGATCTTCGGTTTGGGGGGAAGCTGCCAAAGTCTTTTTTTCTCAAAGGCTCATGTTCTATCTTCTATTCTGGAGCCTTGGAAGCTTTGGTGGTGGAAGTTTAAGAGATGATGAATTCTATCTTCTCTGACGTCTTTGCTTCGGTATCCTTATCTCGGTACTCGTATCATCATCTTCTTAAATTATATCATCTACTCTATCTGTGTATATATCTATCAAAAAACAAAATAGAAAAATATAAAACTAACAAAAACCCATAAAAATCAGAAAATTTGAAAAATACCAAAAATATGTTTTCTCAAGACATGTCTTCTGGTATCGATAACATCTGCGGTCTTAGAAATGTCATTCAATAATGGGACGGGACCATAGATGAAGTTCGAGCAGGAGGTGTAAATATTATTTTTTCAAAAGATGTCTCAAAATATGGCTTACAGTTATTTCAGGCTGTAACCCGGGCTTCAAATGATGGCTTGCAGTTATTTCAGACTGTAACCCGTGCTTAAACTATGGTTTGCTATTATTTCTGATAGCAACCCGCTCTTCAATAGAAAGGAAAGTGCTGCGCTAAACCAATTTTCTATAATTTCGTGCACTTATCCTAAAACTATTTGAGGAAAGTATGTCGAAGGACTGCTGTTCCTACACAAATGTTTTTCCGTCTAAAATTCTTCAGAAAAATATTTGTTGTATTCAAAAATTGGTGGAAAATGAGTTGCTTTGAAATCAATCAGAATCAGAGTTTTTATAATAATTGAAAACTCAATCAATGACTTCAGCGCTTTTAAACTTTTCAGTAAAATAAGTCATTGATTGAGGGGGAGAATGTTTTCAAATTTACATCATCTAACGGGCTTTCTTAATTATCCTATATGCTTAATTAAAAATGATGTTAACCTACGTTGAAGGACTAGGTGCCCAGGATATGATTGTTAGGATTAGATGATTTGAGTTTGATGAACACATTATTCTCATGTCTTATATGATCTGATTAATATGTTAAATTGACTGTTCTTAGTCGATTCTTTGTTTGGGTGATGTTGACCACCATATATTTGTATGTGTGTTCGCTAACATATGCAGGTATATTGGTATATAAGAATGTTCCCGATCCGGATCCCACAAATGAAGATGATTGGATACCGAAAGGAAAGGGTAACTATATCTTGGGTTGACAAATGAAGAAACATAGCTTAATTGAACTTCTATGGAGAGTTGGCATGGAAACGTGCAACTTAAGAGGTCTCACTGCATAAGCAGATGGTTTTCTTCATCAGCAAATGAAGAAACGGAGCTTAATTTGACCTCAGTTGGCATTAAAATGCAACGTATGAAGTCTCACTGCATCTGCAGACGGTTTTTCTTCCAAGCTCTACAACAACAACATAAGCTTCTCAACCACCTAACGTATCGTTGTGCAGGATACCATTTTTAAACAATTTTGAAAAAAAAATGTGATTAAATTGGTTTTAAAATGGAAAATATTGTTTTGAAAAATAATTGGACTTAATTTTGAAAATCACCGGACTTCAATTTATCAAAACTTAAGTCACTCAATCATCGACTACGGTCATCGATTGAGGGGGAGAGTGATTTGAAATAAAATATTTTCAAACGATATCTCCTCATAAAAGTCCGTTTGTACGTATTCATGTGGTGATCTAAAGATTTAATGTTATGTCATGGTATGATTTTTCTTTAGAATCAAGATCTATTAAAATGAAATTTTTTCTGTTCTTGTTTGTAGGGGTGTGCGATTAAAACGGACCGGCCAAGACGGACCGGACCGACACCCGAGTTCGGCAAAATCCTAGACCGCAGGCCGGACGAATGTGGTCGGTCGGTCTCGTCGTCGATCGGTCGGTCCGGTCAACAAGGCCAAATTAGTCCGGTTTTGGTCGGACGGACCGAGGACGAATTAGCCCAAAGCGAGATCTCGGACGGACCGAATGTGGTCGGTCCGGTCTCGGTCCGTGTCGGTCCTTCGGTCGGTCCGGTCCGTTCGGGTCAAATGCTCACCCCTACTTGTTTGATTGTGAAATTGTTTTGTTTTACTTAAAGATCTCTTAAAAACTATCATACCTGACACTAACAATCTTTAATGTCTAAAATTGATTCATATCAATCATTTTTCAAAAATTAAATCAAGCCATGTCTTTCCCCAAAATATTTTAAATGATTTAAATTAATTGGGATCACAAATCTCAAAAGGTTTGAAATTTTTGATCGGGGGAGAGATCGCGATTTAAATCTCAAATTTGTTTAAATGGAATTGGTTTTAGTCCTTTAAAGGCACTCCTGCCTCCATGTGCCAAAACGATTTCAAATACACAATGCACATGTTGAGGAGGAGGATTTATCCAAAAACAAGATGAGTATTTAAACCTGGCCACATATTCTCCCATGTTTTCTAAACCTTATTAAATCACTTGGGATCCAAAATCTCAAAGGGTTTGATATTTTTGATCGGGGGAGAATTTGTGATTTAATATGAAATTTGATAAAAGGTGATCATTTGATTCTATGTGTTGGCTCTCTCTAATATGTGCTAAACTCTTTCATATATTGATGCACAAATTGAGGGGGGAGCAAATGGTTTCTTAGTGGCTTTTGTGATCGTAAATGTGCTTCAAAAGAACTCTTTCTCTATGTGATAAAATGATTTCAAATATCCTATGCACATATTGAGGGGGAGAATTTACCAAGAAAATCAAATGGCTTTTTCTACGGAAATTGTGATCAAGAAATTATTTCAAAGAACTCTTGCCTCCATGCGCTAAACAATTTACTAATCATATGCACATGTTGAGGGGGAGCATTTCTAAATGATCAAAACTATTAAGGTATTAAATGCTTTGATTTTATATCACAAGTACCTTGATTGATTTTCCAAATGATTTTACAATTGGTTTCGAGAAGAAATGAACAATACCAAAAGACCGACCAATTTACTTTATGCATGGTGTTATAAGGATGGTTAGGTTAGGTATTCGTTCCCACGATCCCGCCAGTGCCGGAGGGATCTACCCAGGGACAATCCACTAGATAGTGTAGAGTCCTTAGGTATGATGAAAAAAGGAGAAAAGTGAGATATGGGAAGAGTGCGGACTGAGATAGAGCTAGAACTAGAATAAACCCAACAAGGTTCTAGTTATGAAGTCTTAGTAAGCACTGAAGGGGTTGAAGAATGAAAAAGAAATGAATGAGAAAAGGGTGAAAAGAAATAGTCCTCTAATAATTCAACCTTAGAAACCGGGTTCAATACATATCTTTGCTGGTGGTTACTAAGGTTACACTGGTATTGAAGACAAGACGTCATGGACCCAGTGACGTACTGCACCTAACTTCCCAAACTACACAAGTTCCTCTTAAAAGGGCTTGTTTCATTCTCACGGGGAACCGACATAATCTATCAACTTTCTCTTAGAGATTGTTGATATTGAAGAAGGAGACCCTCTTTGATAAGGTTTTAAAATGTACCTTTTTGAGGGGTCGTTTAAGCCCTTATTTGATCACTTTTGTATCCGTTATTACTTAATATCGTTCCTTTTCACTTTTTAGGTCTCTTGAAGGCAAATTGCTAGAATGGCACTTACTTGGACGAAAAGGCGCGGATATACGAAGAAAATGGCCAAAGTCAAGAATCGAGACACTCAAGTTGCTTAAACACAAGGGGCGGTGTCGGGTGTTATATGCGGCATGTCATCACTTTTGTGACGGCTCGGCGGCCAAATTGCTTATTTTCAAGTGGCGGTGTCGGGCTTTAAAAGAGTAGGTGCGTCGCAACTTCGGGCGGCCTAGATTTGATCGAGGGCGGTCGAGGAATTTGAAGGGCGGCGTCACAAAGCATAAGGTGGCGCCGTCGCAAGACTAACGTGGCCAAGACAAAACAATGACGCGACCCGGCGGCGTCACAAATCATAAGGTGGCCGTCGCCGAATGTAATCTTATATATAGAATCCGAATTTTTTAGTTTTAGGTGTGTAGTCTTTTGGAGTAAAAACCTAAACCGAACCAAGGCCGTCTTGTACAGTATTTTAGGGTTCTAAACCCTATCTTACACCAAGATAAGTGCTTTACTTCATTAATTCAATTATGTCTTCAATTATTTGTGTGTATGCTTGCATGTTCTCCATGTCCGGCTAATTTACTTGTGTGTTTGCTTAGGGAATATGAAACTTAACTATTGAATATTGATTGGTTATCTTTTATCTTAATTGTTAATGATCTAGTATTGCGATAGGTCATTCGTTGTGTAGTTAATGCTTGATTAATCTTTGTGAACCTTAGACTATAACACCTAGAGTAGTTGTAGGCTAAACCATCCAAAGAGTACTTTAGAGTTAGAGTTTATAAATGCTAGAGATTTTGTAGACGAGACCCTTTGGTAGTTTCAAAGAGTTAGGGATAAACGCATACCCTACGACCTTAGACACACAACGCGATTAAGAATAAGGGCGTGACAATTCAACCATCAATAGGAGATAATTAAGGAGTAATAAAACCTAAGTAAACACATCTTTAAATCATCATACGAGCACACAATAATTAGACATAGACTACCCTCACCTTAGTTAATTAGATAATTAGATAATAGAGTAATCGGTAGAAATACCAACCCCCAAATCCAAACCCGAGATTCAGTACTTTTCCATTTCCTATAAAACATAAAAAGATAAAAAATAATCTTCCTCAACCCCAACCTTAGCGTAGTAACTCCTCACTAGCATTACTATTCCCCAGAGAGCGATATCAATTCCGTGGCTTACCCTAATACTATACTACAACGATTAGGTTCCTTTGCCTAGGGTGTTGAAAAACTTGCTTTCGACGAAAAGAAGTTCCTTTGACCCGAGCGGCTGGCGTGTAGCGTTATCAAGTTTTGGCGCTCAGGGAATAGATTAGCTAGTTAGGAGTCTACCTCGTTTAGGTTTCCTTGCTTGATTCCTATCAAGTAAGCTTTTTTCTCATTTTAGCTTCCTTGTAGTCTATCCCCCTTCTTTGTGTTTGTGTTCGTAAAACCCTTTTCATTTGTCACTATGGCAAGTGAAGTTGCATTTGAATCATTAACAAATGAGGAACAATTGAATTCATGATTGGATTGCTTTTTATTGTTCTAATGAATTTGTGAGTGATCTTAGAGATATCAAAGGAGGCGGGTGTAAGGTTGGATGGATTTGATAAATTTTGTGCTTGTGTGGCTTCTATTCAGCGATCATTGTTAGAATCAACTCCTTTTAGTGAGACCCTCTGGAAATTTTTTGAGAAAAGCCTTCTAAGCATAAACCATCAGTTGTCACAACTTGAGGAAATGGATAAGGAGGATTTATCCAACCTTAGGCATCATGATCAAAAAGACCTAGTTTTTAAGAACATGGAAATGGTTAGAGTTGAACCACCTATTTGCATGTGTGGGATAGATTTCAAAACATATGACACACATGAGGAATCCTTTAGGCAAATAGAACATAGTGATTAAATTTTTGAGAATGATTCTTATGAATCGGACCAAGAATTTGAAATGGCTAAGAAGGATTTAAGATACTTAGGAGTGTATTTGGGTTAGATCATACTAAAACACATGATGAACTTTTAGGAGATCTAGATATAATGGAGAATGAGGTGGAAAATCCAAGCCCACAAGCCCTACCATCACTTGAGGAACACACATGCCTATAACTTACAGGAGAAGTAGAAGAGACTATAGGAACCCGATTGATATAGAACATTTGGACCAAGCACTAGAGAATATAGGTTTAGATGCTTGTTGTCATGACCTCTCTCTTAGTCCTAGGGAAGTTCCTAATTTTGATAAAATGGAGCCTCAACCAAAAACCTTACCCAATTTTCCGTCTTTAGATGTGAATCTTGGAATTGAATTAGGCCCCAATCCACCCATCAAAATAAATAGTCCGGGTAGTTGCTTGATAAAGGTGGTAGACTATAGGCCATGTAGAGTGGAAGCTAATATAGGAGTAACCCATGACCTTACACACTTATATCACCCATTCATAGTTGATAACAAGAAACATTATGGGTTTAAACCGGGTTTATTAGGTCAAGATGGATCCTTAACTAAAAATCTTTTGAAGTTGATAGAAGATGATCCATTTTTAGGAGAGAGATTTGATTCACCGCTACACCCATAAAATTAGGTAAGGTTAGAATGAATGGAGCACACCCTTTGAGCATATAAATCACCCATCACCCTCTCCTCACGTAGCAAATTTCCACCCTAAGAGTGTGTATCGCTACTATCACCCGCACTTAAGCTTAAGTGTAGAAAAAACTTCCCCTTTATCCGTTAAATAAGGGTAGAGTCAAGCTCGTGACTCAAAAAAAAAACAAGCGCTTCTTGGGAGGCAATCCATGTGTATTTGTTTTTCATTTTTATTTGTGTGTCGTATATCTTTTATTGATTGTTTATTCTAATGTTTGAATTTGTAAAAATGTTTTATTTTGTCTTTAACCTCGTCTTAATAACATATAAAGGTATTTTACATAAGGGATAAGTGTAGGGAGGATTACACACGTTTTTAAAAGAAATGTGAACATGAGAATTACAATTGTTTAAAAGATATACATGTGTGTTTGTTCGAGTCAAATGCTTGTATCGAGTCATAATGGATGTTTTGCAGAAAATTTTTCCAGATTTTAAAGATGTAAATTTTCCAGAATTTTTCGAGAAAATCATGAGACCGGTTTTTGTCGGGATAACACGGTCGGGATCTTAACGGCGTCGAGGAAGGAGCAAAAAAACACTGATTACTTTTTCTCGTTTTCTGAGCTACTTATAATTTTTTGGATTTTCCAGGTCTTAATTTTCCAGAAATTCTGTAAACACCCTTTCCACAAGCATTATATCCTAGTTTAGTAGAGTCTTATATATATTATTAACCCCGATTTTACGCGAAGGTTTCGTTTGTTTTCTTCAAGTGTGCAGGTTTAATTTATCAAGAAGGAGATACATAAGATGAGAAGGAGCCTTTCACACAAGCGTTCTTCTTGAAGAAAAATATAACCACCACTTTACACGGATCCTACCGAGCTAATCAGGAGAGTACTAGTTTCTTTCATTTTTAATTACCTTCCATTATCATAACTTTGATACTTTTGGGGAACATTGGGGACAATGTTCAGTTTAAGTGTAGGGAGGGAAAATAAAACGGGAACTTTGAAACTATGCTTATCCTTGATTATTTGCTTTGTCCAATTGCATTTTCGTAATAAACCATGAGAAAATGTCGGTTAGGGTAATTTTGGCACCAAATTTAAAATTTTTCATGACATATAGGAGTGGGCCATTAGTCTTAACAAAAGCGTCTCACGGATAGGAAGTTATATAACTAGCACAAAAACCCTTTACCACATAAATTCCACCCAAAATGTGAGGATCACCCTTAGATTAGTAGGAATTAAAGCATTCATCTTTAATGCTTAGAGTGTGAACTGGTAGTATAATAGATTCTAGAACTTGTTTTGTGATGCATCCCGAGATCGCTAGTGAGACTACACTTGTGTAGTTAGGAATAACTAAATGATAAGAGGCATTAGGATAACCCTTGTTTGATACCCGTAATATAATTACTTCTTCCACATCGGTTGAGTAATTCCCCACACCCTTGCGTTGTACTCATCTTTAGTACACGATACCCTAGTTAACCCCTCAGAGCCTATCCTTTTCGCGGTTCTCGTGATGTTTGGTTTTCCGGAATATCAATGAAGAGCATTGTTTACACCCACCCCCAAATGTACACCCAAATCGCCTTAGCCTACCTTGTATGCACTCACTTTTAGTGCATTATTGTTATCACCCTAAACCCTTAGTTCAATTATCTAGTTGCTTGCATAAGTTGCTAAGTCAAGTCATATCCTTTGTATACAGTTTTGGGACGATTGGGACTCATGGGAAAAGTTAAAGTTTATGAAATGACGGGGAAGGGAACGTTAAATTCAAATTCCCTTTATTTGCATAATAATGTACTCCAAGTGTTTTGATCTTTTCAATTCGGGTCAAATTAGTGTTAGAGTAATAAAAACTCAAGTGTAGGGATGTGCCTATAAATTCCTATCATTTTGATGTTACCGTAGAGGATGGTAGAGTAAAAGTGTATGAAAAAAAATAGAAAAAAGAGAAAAAGAAAAAAAAATAGAGTGTTGAAAAAAAAAAAAAAACCATACGGGCTACCATCCTACATCTATCCTTTAAATTTATGTTTGTTTGTTTCAGTTATCTAGAGTTTAGAGTGTCGAGTCTTGGCTTAGCAACGCCATTCTTCGTATGCTTGTAACATAAATATTTTTGACTTGCCACCACTAAATTGCCTATCCCACCAAACCCTTTGTTTCCCTACCGTAAGCCTAACATTACAACCCTTTAAAAGACCTCTTTGATAGTCTTTCCTAGGTGCTTAGGCCAAAGCGATGGAGGTTTGATCTAGTCTCTAGCCTATGGTAATCTATGTACTAGGACCGGTTAATGAGTGTTTATCTTCCATTTCCAACTTGTTATATTCCATATACACCCGAGAGATGTGAGTACCCAAACACCCCATGTGAGGTGCTAGTATGTAATTTCCGTGCTTGTTATGACTTTTGCGGGGCTTATATGTGTTGTGGATTGTTCTAAACCAATGCTTCATGACCCCTAACTTATAAATTAATTGGCTAAAAGCACATTTGCTTGAGGACAAGCAAATACCAAGTGTAGGGATATTTGATAATGTTTTAAAATGTACCTTTTTGAGGGGTCGTTTAAGCCCTTATTTGATCACTTTTGTATCGTTATTACTTAATATCGTTCCTTTTCACTTTTTAGGTCTCTTGAAGGCAAATTCTGGAATGGCACTTATTTGGACAAAAGCGCGGATATCGAAGAAAATGGCCAAAGTCAAAATCAAGACACTCAGCTGCTTAAACACAAGGGGCGGCGTCGGTGTTATATGCGGCGCGTCGCATCACTTTAATGACGGCTCGTTAGCCAAATTGCTTATTTTCAAGTGGCGGTGTCGGGCTTTAAAAGAGTAGGTCGTCTAACTTCGGGCGGCCTAGATTTGATCAGGCGGCGTCGGGGAGGCTGAAGAGGACGACGTCACAAGCATAAGGTGACGCCGTCGCAAGACTAATGTGGCCAAGACGAAACCCTAATGATGGCGACCCGACGGCATCACAAATCATAAGGTGACGCCGTCACAAATGTAATCTTATATATAGAATCTAAATTTTTTTAGTTTTAAGTGTGTAGTCTTTTGGAGTAAAAACCTAAACTGAACCAAGGCTGTCTTGTACAGTATTTTAGGGTTCTAAACCCTATCTTACACCAAGATAAGTGCTTTACTTCATTAATTCAATTATGTCTTCAATTATTTGTGTGTATGCTTGCATGTTCTCCATGTCCGGCTAATTTACTTGTGTTTTTGCTTAGGGAATATGAAACTTAACTATTGAATATTGACTGGTTGTCTCTTATCTTAATTGTTAATGATCTAGTATTGCGATAGGTCATTCGTTGTGTAGTTAATGCTTGATTAATCTTTGTGAACCTTAGACTATAACACCTAGAGTAGTTGTAGGCTAAACCATCCAAAGAGTACCTTAGAGTTAGAGTTTATAAATCCTAGAGATTTTGTAGACGAGACCTTTTGGTAGTTTCAAAGAGTTAGGGATAAACGCATACCCTACGACCTTAGACACACAACGCGATTAAGAATAAGGACGTGACAATTCAACCATCAATAGGAGATAATTAAGGAGTAATAAAACCTAAGTAAACACATCTTTAAATCATCATACGAGCACACAATAATTAGACATAGACTAACCTCACCTTAGTTAATTAGATAATTAGATAATAGAGTAATCGGTAGAAATACCAACCCCCCAAATCCAAACCCCAAGATTCGTACTTTTCCATTTCCTAAAAAACATAAAAAGATAAAAAATAATCTTCCTCAACCCCAACCTTAGCGTAGTAACTCCTCACTAGCATTCCTATTCCCCTAGAGAACGATATCAATTCCTGTGGCTTACCCTAATACTACACTACAACGATTAGGTTATATTCCTAGGGTGTTGAAAAACTTGCTCGACGAAAAGGAAGTTCCTTTGACCCCGAACGATGCGTGTAGCGTTATCACTCTCCCTAGTCTCCGGCATAGGAATCAAATGTGCACAATTGAGTCTAGAGCCAAGATATCATCCACAATATCTCATTAGGACACAAAAGTAATGAAGACTTGCTTTTTCACACAATGTGGAAAGTAAGTATATATTAAGGGTCCTACGCATTATCCTTATGGTATTGCCAGAACATCCGAGTGATATGTAAAAGTATTCACAATGAAGATGGAAATCCTTCTAGAGCCAACATCAAACAAGCTCTTGGTGGGTGACATGTGAGATCTTGCAAAAGATCAAGCTTGTGACAACTGGATAGAAACAATGGGGCGATTCATTCTTGAATCAACCTTGGTCCAGGATTAGAATTGACGAATGCTTTTGGAAAAACCATTCAATGTGCAAACCTTCTTTTCTCTAGCGCATCAAATGTGTACTCATGTTTTCAAATTCAAAAAGTATCTCTGATTGAAAAAAATACTTTTAGAAAAACCGTTCGATGTGCGAATCTCTTCTTTTCACTAGGACATCGAATGTGTACTCATTCTCTAATACAAAAAGTATTTTGATTGAAAATTGATCTTTCTCATAAAACCTTCGTTGTATTGCAAAACTCTTTCTTCAAGCAATACACACTTGTTTTCAAATCAATTTTTCTTCAATCAGTGAATCTCAATTCGCTGGTTCACTCACTCCGTGTTGTCTTCTTTGAGACGTTCGGTTTGAGAACGACTAGAACAGTTTCTGCGAAAACCTGTCAAGGAGATTCTTGAATTATACCGATCACGAGCAATACTTGTACTGATCAACGGGGAACCGTGGGCCGTGTACCTAAATTCAACGAAAGTGATCAAAGACACTTTCGTGCGCTTTATTGCTAATTGTGCATATGCGAGTACACCCCGACGATTGCGGTGATCGAGTTGAAGTCAATCCAAAGTCACATGCTCACAGCATCCACACTTAATTGAAGAAATCATGACTTGTGCTTATCTACATAACTTGGCTCTGATATTTCTATACTATGCTTCTGCTACGCTGCTGCAAATATCATGAACCAGTAAAAGCTTCCGCTACTCTAATGAAAGATGTCATGATCCAAAAGTGTGAGCATGTCGGTCCAAAAGTCACAACATCACATGAAGGCAACACAACTATGGATGATTCAGAGAGATTTGCTGTGGCTGATGATCTCAAAGAAAGCTCAAAGATCATCAAAGATGTGGATCAGTTAAAGACCTCCACTGAAAGTACAAAATAATCGGACTCTGAAGAGTCACTACAAAAGCACAAAGAATGCGGACAATGAAGAATTGAAGTCTACGAGCTCAGAACCATAGACAAAATAGAATGTTAGGATTTGAAATGTAAAACATGGGGTGACCTCCCTTAGGGGGAGATTGTTAGGAATTAGAAAATTCCATGTTAAAGTGTCGGTCACCCCAATTATGATCTAGCATATGTTAGCTCGTAGACGTGTAGTTATTTACGTTATTTAGTAGTTTATTAGTTAGTTTGTAGCATAGAATAGTTTAGTGTAACACCATGGAGGAAGGACGGGTCTTTACCCACTGTATGCCTGATCCACAGTCCGATAGGAGGACGTATGCTTTGTAACTATAAATACCCCTTCCATCCTTGGAAGGGGTGTGGCTTCTTTGAATCTAACCTTTCATTTTTGTAAAGCAACTATCTTTCAAGAACCTCCTCTCTACTCACTTCATCTCTCTAATGGCTTTCTTATTTAATCATTGTCCTAGACCACCCGAATCATCAAACAACATAAATATCACGATCCTACATCAGAGTTACCAGCAAATGCCCTACGGACACGTTCCTACACAATCGATGGGTGGAAACCCTTCGTATCAACCTCCTACAGTTTACCCTGCATATGTGCAACCATTTCCTAACCCGTATAACCCCAACACCTGTTTATACACCTCCATATAACCCTCACCATGCCGAAGCCTCTAGAGCTTGAACGCCTTTTGTGAAGTGGATCGAAGACTACCCTCTGCCTGACGGTGTAAAGATGACCACTCACATAGGCACCTACGATGGGAAAGGTGACCCTGATAACTTCTTACACTTGTTTGAAGGCGCTATCAAGATGCAGAAGTGGGCCATGCCCGTAGCATTCCACATGTTCACATACACGCTCCGAGACTCCTCAAGAATATGGTGGAATGGGCAAAAGTTGGGGAGCATTGTAAGTCTAGATGATCTTAAGACTAAGTTCCGGTCACACTTCAGAGAAGAAGTACACCAAAACTCATTTGGCCGTGCATACCATTAAGCAAAGGGACAACGAAAGCACAAGGGCCTTCGTAACAAGGTACACCGATGAAACTTTGCAAATTATGGGTTTGCACGAGGATCAGAGGATCTCTAGTTTTGTACATGGCCTTCGGACTCGAAGCTTGGTGGAATTCCTATCCACCGATCTTCCTACCACTTATAAGAGGCGATGGAGAAGACTTACACTTGGATTGAGTCCAAAGAAGTAGCAGCAAACGGGGCTCCAATAGAGCAAAAGGAAGCTTCGACAAGTTTTCGGGGGTCCTTCGGAAGGATCCAAGAATAAGAAGAAGAACAAAGACCGCTTCTCTCCGTACAACAAAGGCTTGAATCACGGACTTTTGGCAAACTTGGTTAAATCCCCAGGGGAAATTCGGCTACCAAGAAATCCAAAAGTCCTTGATCCACCACCTCGGATGTCGGCCGAAGCAAAGCCGGGATATGTCGAAGTACTGCCACTTTCATGAAGACCATGGGCATGACACAAACAGCTGCAGAGAGCTGAAGAAGCAGATCGAAGAGGCGGTACGATCCGGACAATTAGCACACCTGGTTAAAGGCATCAACAATGGAAAAGATAAATTCTCCGATACCCAACTGGGTGAATGGAAGGGGAACAAGAAGGAGACTACCCCAACAGAGGCTCCGATACTATTGGTGCACATACATGATCCAACCTTGAAACGGAAGGAAGTAGATGGCGAACTGGGAAGCGTAGGAGAAATAACCTTCCCTTTCATCCTAGGGCAGACACCTTCGACTGACTTCGTGGTCATCAAGGTACGAGTCTCAAACAGGGAAGTAAATCGAGCGTATATGGATTGTGGAAGCTCCTGCGAGATCATTTATGAGCATTGTTTCCTAAAGCTCAAGTCATCCATATGCTCAAGAAGGGTGGACTCGAAGACACCACTGGTAGGGTTCTCCGGTGAACACTCATGGCCCCTGGGAGAAGTACCGTTGGAAATCACCATAGGCGAAGGCCCCTTATCCCGCACGGAGACACTCACCTTCGTCATAGTCGGTCGATTCTCCTTATAATTTGTTAATAGGGAGAACATCTATGCAAAGGATGGGCATTGTTGTTTCCACCATACATCTTTGCTATTAAGTTCCAAACCCCTTCGGAGTAGGAACTGTTCATTCTAATTATAGGGAGGATAAGGGTGTATATGGTGTCAAAAAGATCAAAGAAGAATCGGAGGAGCCTCCGATAACGATCCTAAGCTGCACGGATCTGAGAAGAGTAGTAGTTAACCCTAGCTACTGAACAAATGGTGGTAATAGGAAAACAACTCCCGTGAAGCTCACAAAGCTGATTGCGGACTAACCTTGATATTTTTGCTTGGAAATATTCGACATGACGGGGTCCCAAGAACATTGTGATAGACGGACGGTCCTTGAACGGAGCATAAACTCAATGAGTACAAACACATTGAGCCAATAAAGCGAAAAGGAGGAGCCCGGCCCCGAAGAAGCGCTGCTGCACGCAAAAGTTGACGAACTAACACAAGCGAGGCATCCTAAGGGAAGTTAAATACCAAACACGGGTGGCCAACCCAATAATGGTTAAAAGAGCGACGGAGGGTGGCGCATGTGCGTTGACTTCACTAACATCAACAAAGCATGCCCAAAGGATTGCAACCCCCTACCAGAAATTGACTGGAAGGTAGAATCCTTGGCAGGATTCCGGCTAAAATGCTTCTTAGATGCCTACAAAGGGTATCATCAGATCCAGATGGCAAAGGAGGACGAAGAAAAGACAACCTTCTACACAAGCAAAGGTGACTACTGTTACAGAAAGATGCCCTTCGGATTTAAGAACGCAGGGGCAACATACCAACGTCTCGTAGATAAAGCCTTCAACAAACAAATAGGAAGAAATCTCGAAGCATACGTTGACGACATGGTTATCAAAATCAAAACGGAGGAGGACCTACTCCTCGATGTGCAAGAAACCTTTGACCGCTGTGATTAACATGAAGCTGAACCCTAGAAATGCTCCTTCGGTGTCGAGGAGAGTTCTAGGGCATTTGATCACTAGCGAGGGGATAAAGGCTAATCCCTCCAAAGTCAAGGCAATTACAGATCTCCAAGCTCCTAAGTGTCTAAAAGATGTGCAGAGTCTGAATGGGAAGCTGGCTGCTCAAAGTCGGTTTTGTCGAAGGGGGCTGACAGGTCCCTACCATTCTTCAAAACACTCAAAGGATGCGTTGATAAGAAGACTTTTCAGTGGGGTCAGGATGCAGAAACTGCCTTTCAGAAGATGAAGGTGTTCATCGAAATCCTCACAACACTTACAGCCCCAATCAAAGGCGAGGTGTTGTTCATGTACTTAGCATCCTCGATGGAAAGTATTAGCGCAGTCCTTATGGCAGAATGAGACAAACGACAGATCCCCATTTACTTTGTCAGCAGGGTCTTGCAGGGGGCAGAAATCAACTATCCAACACTGGAGAAGTTAATACTAGCCCTAATCTATGCGGCAAGGAGGCTCCGACGCTATTTCCAGGCCCATCCGATCATAGTCTTAACCGACAGGCCACTCAAACAGATCTTGTCAAAACCTGAAAAGTCTGGGAGGGTGGCTAAATGGGCTATTGAACTTGGAGAGCACGAAATAGAGTTCAAGGGTCGAAACTCTATTAAAGGGCAAATTCTTGCAGACTTCTTGGCATAGACACCTTCCGAGCCAGACGCAGAAAAGGAAGAGCCCAAAGCTAAACTCACTCAAGTACAGGACGACTGGAAACTTTATACAGATGGAGCATCCAGCTCGATGGTTCACTGGGCGGTCTAATGTTTGTCATGCCCGATGGGAAGGAGCATCGTATGCTCTTCGTTTTGAGTTCGAAGCCACAAACAATGAGCGAAGTCACGAAGCCTGTTAGCAGGCCTCTGATTAGCTAAAGATATGGAAGTCAAAGCTCTGGCTGTTTTCGTAGACTCCCAATTGGTAGCAAACCAAGTGACAGGCTCCTATGAAGCAAGGCAGCCCGTCATCAAACAGATACTTGGAAAAACAAAGGAGATGCCGAGAGCTTGATGCCTACACCATTCAACATGTTCGTAGGAATCGAACAAGAAGCGGATGCACCTGAGCAAACTAGCCTCTATGGCCTTCGCTCATCTCACTAAAGAAGTACTAGTCGAAGTCTTACTTGAAAGGTCCATCATTCGCAAGGAAGTTGCGGACGTGGTTCACGAAGAAGGAGAGACATGGATGACTCCCATCAGGGAATATTTGATAAGCGGTCTTCTCCTCGAAGATCCCAAGCTAGCAAGGAAAATTCGGGTTAAGTCCCCACAATACCGGCTAATTGGGGAAACCCTATATAGAAGGTCATTTCTATTACCCTGGTTAAGATGTGTGTGACCCAAACAGGCTACGAGTATTATTGCCAAAGTCCACGAAGGATCCTGCGGTCTTCATGCAGGGCCCCGTTCAGTTGTCTCGAAGATAATGAAGTTGGGCTATTACTGGCCTTCGATGCACAGGGACGCGACAGAAATCATTCTTAGATGTGAAGCTTGTCAGATACACTCAAACGTTTCCAAGTTGCCAAAACAGGACATGAAAAGTGTGACCTCCGCATGGCCCTTCTCCCAATGGGGAATCGATATCGTAGGACCTATGACCATGGCTCCTGGAGGAGTCAAATTCTTGCTGGTGGCTATCGATTACTTCACTAAGTGGGTAGAGGCTAAACCTTTAGCCTCCGTTACAGGGAGGCAGATCAAGAAGTTTGTGTGGGAGCATATCGTGTGTAGATTCGGGGTACCCCACATCATCATATCCGACAATGGAAAGCAGTTTGCCGAAGGAGTCTTCTATTACTTCTGCCAAGGGCTAAACATAAAACAGTCTTGGACATCCGTCTACCATCTACAAGGTAACAGAATGGTGGAGGTTACAAACAGAGATATCGTCAAAGGATCGAAAAAGTGGGACGAACTCACCATGGATGGGTAGATGAACTCCCTCAAGTACTGTGGGCACATCGGACACATCCCAAGTCAAGCAATGGTGAAACCCCTTCACCTAACATACGAACGAGCGGTCATCCCTTGAACTAAGTGTACACACGGAACGTGTGGCAACGTATGATGCCTCCCAAAATGATGAAAGGATCAGGGAGAACCTGGATCTACTAGAAGAAAGAAGAGAGATAGCCTCCATCCGAGAAGCAATGCACAAACATAAGATCGAAGGCTACTATAATAAAAGAGTCAGACCTTCCACCTTCAAGCCTAGGGAATATGTGCTACGTCTCAACAGTGCAAGCAAAAGCGAATACCATGGGAAGCTTGGACCTACTTGGGAAGGACCCTACATGATAGCTGAGGCCTACGGCAATGGAGCCTACAAATTGGCCACTCTTCTCGGAGAACCCATCGACAGGACATGGAATGGTACGAACCTTCGAAAGTTCTTTGTTTAAGAAGTATTTTTACTTTTTCATTCTTGTAATTAGAAGCTTCTCAAGGGAAAGCATACATTATTGGTAGTTGTCTTAGTTTTCATTTCAAGAATGATGTAATCCTCTCTACCAATTCAATGATCAATAAGACATTTCCCACAAATATCTTGCTTCGTTTCTTAAACACAAAGATTTGTTCAGCCAAGTCATTTATGAGTTTCAATGTCGAATAAAAGGGCACAAGGTGTAATAAACGCCTCATCATTTACGCCTACTTAAACATTCACATTAACTCTCCTTGTAGTTTATGGCACTTGTGAAAACAAAAACAAAGTCATACTACCTAAAGGATTTGAGATAGAGTGGGTCGCGACCCTCTGTCAATGATCAAATTTGGTCATTATATGCTTGGTGTTGAAATTTACACACAATGAGGTTGTTTAACCTTAGGATGTAAAAGTTAAGCGTCGGAAAAATGGCGTACGAGAAGATCACAAGACAAACACAAATAATAAAGTGTGTAGAGGTATTCCCCCACGCTATATCATTCAAAATGAGGGCTAGTGCCCTTGTACATGTACGAGGAGCCTAAGCCCCAATTAAATTGTCTTTGGCCCAAGGCCACACATCACAAGCATTCAAATTGTTTAGAGAACAAGACAAGCATTGTCAAATAAGATAAATTGTCTTAAAGGGTACATACCACCCTTGAAACCGAATTACTGCCAACACGGCAGCCTTCATTCCTGCTTTTGTGGGGAGGGGGTTGGAGACGGTTGAACTGAGGTAGGCTTGGCAGACATTGTCTTCTTGGTAGGAGTCGTAGGCTTCAGCTTGTGAGGCTTCTTGGAAAGGAGGTCTTCTAGAGGTGCCATAGGATATTTGGTAGCTTCAGTTAGGAAGGAGTACTCTGCAGTTGCAAATGCATTTCTGTCTCATCAGTATTACACTTTAGATGTGGGGCGGTAGCATTCAATCTTAGAGAGGTCCACGGGCTTACCTGTTTTGGCAGCCTCCTCCAATGCCAAGCACCGTCCATGAAAAATAGATGATTTGATGACCTTCCACATCTGTGCTCCCAACTCATCACTGTGGTAGAGTTCCATGGCTATATATGGCACCACTTTAGACACAACCTCCGCACGATCCTTTTGCAGCATCTTGTATCTAATCTGCAAGCCATCAATCTCCTCCTTTAGTTTCACTTCTACTTCTCCAAGGCTAGATCTTTCACTCTCCAAACCAGCACACTTCGCTTCAAGCACAACATTTTGACCAATGAGAGTCACTATCCTATCCTCCTCTACCTTAAGTTTTACAACTTCAGTTGTCAACTCTGCAACCTTTTGGCAGAGGTCACGAGCGAGAGGATTCTTCTCAAGGTCCTTCTCAATCTCATCACACTTGGCCTCCAACTTTGCATACTCCTTACCCCTATGTTTCTCCCTTTCCAACATGACATTCATTTCCTGTCTTGCCTTGGTAACAACCCTGAGTAACTCTCTGGTTCTGCCATTTAGATGATTGTCCAAAACTGCCTGCCTCGCTACACCATTGTCATGCATGTCACAAACCCTTTCAATGGACATATTGTCCAGCAAACCTTTCCATTGAGGGGGGGGGGGGTGACATGATCCACAATCTGGTGGCAAGCCAAAGCATTGGGAAGCTCCTTTATTTTGGGAAGGCCTGCAATACAATGTATAAGGACTAAGTTAATTACGACAATTATCACTTCATATGTTTTATAAGGGAAAACTGCTTACCATGAACCTCCATAGATTCATCTGGTAACTCAAAGGCTGACTTCACAAACTTTCTGCCTTCAGCACTCTTTTGCTTCACAGCCCTCGATCCGGAGGTGGGAAGGGGATCCTTCCTCTTGTTGGTAGACTTAACAGCCTTGGCTGCTGTTCCCTTTCTGCTTTTCAACCTGTCAGCTATCCCAGTGGAACCTACAACCTGGACATCCTACTTCGCAGGATCGTCCGAATCAGCAACATTCTCAACAAGCTGAGAAGGACCCTCCAGCGCAAGTTGTGGGGGTGCTGATGCAATAGGCTCCGGCTTCGGAGTATCCACCTCATTGTTGTTGACGGATGTGGAAGGAGAGCCAACACCGTATGACTCTTCGGGCTTCTCAGCAGGCATGAAGCTCAAGTATTCATCCAAATCTTGGTACATAAAGTTCCTGAATGACATCTCTGCAAAAAAGAAACAAAAAGAAATAAATATCAGTGCTACATTGGTCCTACTTTAAAAGAAGTAGAAAAACATACTGTGTCCATGGTACATGATAACAGGCTTCTTGGGAGACCCTCGGCTACTGGGCAATCCCGTACCATGTATAAGATTGGCTTGGGGAACACTTGCACATCAACAGGGTATCTAGCCAAACGCTGATAGCAGGGATCCCTTCGCACCTCATATGGTAAGGGTTTGCATCAAACATATACTCCTTACTCAACAGCTCTGGATAGTTGGGGGGAACAATAGTGTTTTGCACATAGAAAAAGCTACCTTTCCAACCTATTATATTGGTGTATACTCTCCCAAACAGGTTCGGCACATCTGCCTCAGGCCTTTTGGCTAAGGTTAACCAGTTTCCCCTAGGATACAAGTTCAAAAAATCCCTTAACACCTTTAATGTTGGTTCATAGCCGTATGCTTTACACATCACTATGAATGTGGTCAGTTTGGCTAAACCAAATGGGTTGAACCTAGAAATGTGAACCTTGTAGTATTGCATAAACTCTAATATCAGTGGGTGCAATGGAATCCTAAGGCTGGAATGGCTAAATGCATGCGTGTATAGCCCTCTGAAACCTTCAGAGCATCGAATATACCCTGATTAGACTTAGGCAACATGATTTTATACTCCAATGGGATCGGAAAATCACTAAGTGATCGTGTAAATCTTTTGTAGACAATGTACATTTTGCTTTGTTTTATGATAAACTTGGAATTCATTTTTAACAAACAAAAACAAGCTACAAGTGAGAAGGAAGGTTTACCTTTTGATTTCGGAGTGATGGCGATCAAATTTTTCTAGCGTGTAGAAAGAGACGGAGAGAGTAAAATGTGCTAGGGTTTCAACCACCCCCGTTTAAATACTCTTTGTCACTTCTCTTGAGCACTTACGTGTCTGGATAATTACTCTTATCCGATTTACATTTTTTAAATTTTAAATAGTCTTTTGGTCTCGGGGTAAGATGGGGAATTGTGATTCCAGTGGCGAGGCCGAAAAGTCTAATTAGCATTAAATGCACTGAGTTAGTTGCATAGTTATCTTCCAACTAATACGATTAGCAAAGGGATGGTATTTTTCAAGCATGAAGTCGAAAGCAATGCCTCTTCGCTCATATACATCACTTTCATCGGGGGCTTGATGATGTACCCTCGAGTATCTCGAAGGACACTCCTCCGAGACGTGTTGAAGCCCTTCTATTCGAAGGCCCAAGTTAGGATTCCAAAATATCCATAGGCGTCAAACCATTCGTTATCACGAAGGTTACCTCAGGGGAATTTGCCATTCGAAGCCCTAAGCCCTTGGAGTATGGTGACGAAGAAGCCTTGGATAGGGAACCTCGACTTGGTCAAACCGATCTCCTCTCTCTCTTGTCTTCCCGTCAAGTCGAGAACTTGGGTCACTAAGCCCTAGCGGTTACCCACAATCATGGGACGCCCCCATGATCTCCGACATTCATGCATAAGTGCTCTCAACCCTATTTCATCCACTATAAATAGGTTGGACGGGCAATGGATTATGGTATGCTCATTTCACACTTATCTCTTTAGTTACACACACTTATACAACCATAACCCATACTTACTCTCACGCGGAGGTGGTTCTAGGTCCAACCTGCGTAATCACTTTGTGTGTTTCGTATTTCTTATTCTCAGGTGAAAGACAAGTCTTGGCTGGAACATACACCCCTCATAACTTTGATCATCATCGAAGCCTGGTAGTGCAATCTTTGTACAATCAGAATTGTTTATAAGAAAAGCACACTAAAATTATAACCACCAATTTAATACTAAAATTTAAAAAATAAGTGTTAACTATTTACACTATTAATAATTTAAATGTTTTACTTTTGAAAAATATATATCTACTACGTTATAAAATATTTAAGACATGCTAAATAAGGACGGTTTAAAATGAAAAGCCTTTACTCGCAACAAAAATAGTCACCGGACACCCGCGCTTCTAGTCCATATGTAAGCCTTCATAATCAATTAGAAAGGAGTACTTTTGCATGAGATATTTAGAGTATGATGTGATTTTGGTTGCCAAGTAAATTTCAAATGTGGCTTAATTTAACATCAACATACTATTTATTTTACATGTTTTTTATTAATCACGGAATTTTAGTTTTAGTACATTATTTTGTGTCAAGCGGTAGACGAAAACTCATGTTTACACTTGCAAGACGAAACAATATTATGATATAAAGGAAGGAAATGCGAAGGAGGAGAAGAAAATTAATGATCAATAAAGATTTACATGTTTTTATTGATAGATAGAAGATTAACAACGTATGAAATGATTTATGAAACATTAAAAACATACATAAACGAAGGTAATTGCATGAATAAACTTTATTGCAATAAATAAAAAAAAAAGTTGAATTCAAAGGCATCCTTTATGATGATGCAACCGCTCAATATTGTCTTGTCATTGTGCTTTAATAGGGCTTTGGGGGTGGGGGAGACTTGTATTTGTAAACGGGAGACGGTGAAGGAGGAGGTGGGGACTTGTAAACATAAGGAGGCGGTGGAGACGGCGACGGAGGAGGGGGAGACTTGTACAAGTATGGAGGCGGTGGAGAATGTTTTGGAGGCGGGGGAGACTTGTATACGTATGGAGGCGGTGGGGAGTGTTTTGGAGGCGGGGGAGACTTGTAAACGTATGGAGGCGGTGGGGAATGTTTTGGAGGAGGTGGAGACTTGTACATGTATGGAGGCGGTGGGGAATGTTTTGGAGGTGGAGGAGACTTGTACACGTATGGAGGCGGTGGGGAATGTTCCGGAGGAGGGGGAGACTTGTATACGTATGGAGGCGGTGGGGAATGTGTTGGAGGAGGGGGAGACTTGTACACGTATGGAGGCGGTGGGGAATGTTTTGGTGGTGGGGGAGACTTGTACACATACGGAGGCGGTGGGGAATGCTTTGGAGGCGGGGGAGACTTGTACATGTATGGAGGTTGTGGGGAGTGTGTTGGAGGAGGGGGAGACTTGTACACGTATGGAGGCGGTGGGGAATGTTTTGGAGGAGGGGGAGACTTGTAAACGTATGGAGGCGGTGGGGAGTGTTTTGGAGGAGGGGGAGACTTGTAAACGTATAGTGGCGGTGGGGAATGTTTTGGAGGAGGGGGAGACTTGTAAACGTATGGAGGCGGTGGGGAGTGTGTTGGAGTAGGGGGAGACTTGTAGACGTATGGAGGCGGTGGAGAATGTTTTGGAGGAGGGGGAGACTTGTAAACGTATGGAGGCGGTGGGGAATGTCTTGGAGGAGGGGGAGACTTGTAAACGTAAGGAGGCGGTGGTGAATGTTTTGGAGGAGGGGGAGACTTGTAAACGTATGGTGGCGGTGGGGAGTGTGTTGGAGGAGGAGGAGACTTGTACACGTATGGAGGCGGTGGAGAGTGTTTTGGAGGAGGGGGAGACTTGTAAACGTATGGAGGCGGTGGGGAATGTTTTGGAGGAGGGGGAGACTTGTAAACGTAAGGAGGCGGTGGAGAATGTTTTGGAGGAGGGGGAGACTTGTAAACGTATGGAGGCGGTGGGGATGGTGATGGCGGTGGTGGAGACTTGTACACATACGGAGGTGGTGGGGATGGTGATGGCGGTGGTGGAGACTTGTATACATATGGAGGTGGTGGGGAAGGTGATGGTGGGGGTGGGGACTTATAAACATAAGGAGGTGGTGGAGATGGTGACGGGGGAAGGGGAGACTTGTAAACGTATGGAGGTGGTGGGAAATGTACCGGAGGAGGGGGAGGCTTGTACACATATGGTGAACTATAACCATATGGTTTATCCGCAACGACAATTGTGGCCAACAAGAAGAAAACAAAAGCATACATAAGTTGAGGCGAATGCCTCAACAACCCGAGGGTTCCCATATCAGTAGACCCTTTCTATTCTGAGACTAAGACTTGTGTTTGTGTGTTTAAATGGTTAGATTGGCACCCTTTTTATAGCAATCGATTGCACTTTTTTATTACAAAAACAGGTTGTCATAGCATTTGTTTTTTGCTAATAGAGCTTCGTTAATGGTTTCAAGTCGGTGTTCTTCAAATTGTTTATTAAGTCAACCATGTCTGTTCAAAAGTCTACATAGTTGGTGAGTGCCAGTAGGATAATGAATTTGTTTATGAGGAGGCAAATATTCCTCAAGACTGTACGGAGTAACGTGTTTGTAGAGAACATATCTTGCGAGATTAACAAGTACTGGATAACCATAACTTGACTACTACATATACATGGACAATTGGACAAAGGGTTGGTTCTAAAAAGGTGACCGGGTCTGGCAGATTGCGTTTGGTTCAGGTTTCAAGTGTAGTAGCGTCATTTGGCGTGCAATTAAGGCCGTTAATCATGACGACAGTAATCCTTGGGCAGACGAGATTGATGAATTCCCAGTTTCGTTGGATCGAGAACTGTGATGGACCAGTTCCTGTCTTTCTCGAACCTTCCAAGTAAAACTAATGATTAGATATCCTATCTTACCACATTGCTCCAATGTGTACCATTTAAATCAACCTGTGGTGATGACCAGCCAAACTGTAACCACATAATAATCTTTGCTTTGCGATAAAAACCGCATGTTTATTTACATTTTACAGGATACGGGTATTTGTTACAGATAAAGTATGTGGAAATTAATTGAGAATACGTATGTGTGGGGATAAAAATATTTGGAGTTAATGGATGGTGCTATGCTAGAGTTGGCAGAAGTTAATACTAAAGAAACAGCATTAGGCTTTAAGTATCAGGTATCAAAAATTCACAAGTCGAATAACAATGATTAGCGAGTCACTACAGTAACAAATTCTTATAGAATGAAAGCAGCACACATTCACTTTTGCGTGAGCTAGGGAGTTTACAAGCTGGGTTTTATTCACTATGTGTCTACTGTCTAGTTCAACTTTGACATTGGTTTGATAATCACGCAAGGCATGAGTCATTTCCAAACACTTAAAGAAACACTTTTCACAAAATTCAGTTAGTTACTAAACCAGTTAAAGAAACTTAGCCACGCACCCGTTGTTTATTTGGGACATGTTTGGGTATATCATTGCTAAGTTGACCCGATTTGTCTATTAGGCCTGCACATTAATACTGTAGATAATATATTTGGGGGGCCACGGGCCATCATCCATCCCTGCCTCTGAGTAATTCCTATCATTCATGTGACACTCATTGTAATACTACAAGTTATATGAATATACGGAATTCACAATTTGGAACATGTTGTATGCAATATGCAGTGTAAACATGATAGATAACCAATTTGAATTGACAGAGCAAAACTCTTAATTATGGTGATTGTGAAAGGTGTAGACTTGTAGTTGAGCTTCTACCAGTCCACTCAGCTGATATGAGCTAACAAACAACGATAAGTACATTCATAAATGATGATTTTGTTTTCGTAGCAAAAACAGAATAAAAACGGCAACTCATGAAGTATAAATAAGGTCAATTACTAAGCTTGGTTTCTTCTACTCTCATTTAAAGTTTTGTTATCAATTTGGCTTGGAAAACCTTATATGTATCTTTATCGTAGCAACTTCATCTTATATACCGACAGAACGACCAAATACTGCAAGGTTTCTACCTATAAATACTCACATCTATCATAAGATATGCGCTAAAAGTTGTTTCATACCACAATCATGCTCAACATCAACCATAACTTGAAGGATCTCATTCAGTATCCTGTTCAAACTGTCTTAGATTACAAGACAGAAATTATGTTCTTAGTCATACTTCTTCTGTTATGTTTTGTACTCGTGACCAAAAAAACTTCATGCGAAGTTTACTTGTTAGATTTTACATGTTACAAGCCTCCACTTACTCAAAAGTGCTCAAAAGAGCTTATTCTGAAACAAGCAAGAGTCCTAGGATGTTCCTCAGAAGAGATATTGGATTACATGAAGAAATCTTTGGATAGTTCTGGCCTTGGGGACTCGACTTATTTTGCAGACGTCTTTTTTGGAAAAAGTTATAACCCATCCATAAAAGATGCAAGAAGGGAAGTTGAGACGACCATCTTTAGTTCCATAGACATGCTTTTGGCAAAAACAAGTGTAAGATGTCAAGATATTGGGATTTTAATTGTGAACTGTTGTCTTTATAACACAGTGCAGTCAATTTCTAGCATAGTAGTTAACCGATATAAGCTTGGAGAAAACATCATCACCTACAATCTTGTTGGGATGGGATGCAGCGCAGGTCTTCATGCGATAGGACTTGCTAAACAGCTCCTCCAGGTGCACCACGACTCCTACGCTTTGATAGTGAGTACAGAGAGCATTACCGATCACTTCTACAATGGAAATGATCGTTCCAAATCCATTGTTAACTGCTTCTTCCGTGTTGGAGGCGCTGCAATCCTCCTTACCAACCACCCCTCTGACCACCACAATTCCAAATACCAACTTCTTCACACAATACACACCAATACATCAAGTTCAGATCGATACTACAACTGTATTTTCAGGGAAGAAGATAACGAAGGTATAGCAGGCATCAGCATCAACAAAGACCTCATCGCAGCCGCCATAGCAACCATCAAGCCCAACATAACTACTGTAGGTCACCTAATTCTTCCGCTAAAAGAAAAACTCTTCTATCTAATAAACTACTAGTACATCGCTAGAAAACTCTATCCGGATGCAAACATCCAGCCTTACATACCTAACTACAGCAATGCCGTTAATCATTTCCTTCCTCACGTTGGAGGGAAGCCGGTGCTTGATCAATTGAAGAAGAGTCTCAGGTTTTCTGATGCTGACATGGAACCTTCGAGAATGACATTGTATAGGTATGGAAACACCTCCAGCAGCTCGATATGGTATG
This sequence comes from Chrysanthemum makinoi, assembly GCA_910596185.1. Classification (NCBI taxonomy): domain Eukaryota; kingdom Viridiplantae; phylum Streptophyta; class Magnoliopsida; order Asterales; family Asteraceae; genus Chrysanthemum; species Chrysanthemum makinoi. The sequence continues at coordinate 174,151,519 of OU343219.1, read as the reverse complement.
AGCTAGCATATTTGGTGGAAAAGGGTCGGGTCAAGATTGGTGACCGGGTCTGGAAGATTGAATTTGGGTCAGGTTTCAAGTGTAGTAGTGTTATATGGCGTGCTATGAAGACCGTTGATCATGATGACAGTAATCCTTGGGCGGGCGAGATTGATGAATTCCCAGTGTCTTTGGAGGACCGTGGTGGACCAAACCCTATCTATTTCGAACCTTCAGAGTAAATTATCTTGTCTTACCACGTTGCTTAAATGTGACTACTTAAAACATCCATCATAATGAGCAGCAAAATTGTAACTTCACAATAAGATGTCTTTTGCAATGAAAATTGCATGTTTATTTATTGTAGTTAAAGTATGCCTGAAGAAGACATGTTCCCTTTCAAACTAAAGAGAACACAATTTCCTGTGCGTCTTAGCTATGCGATGGCTAACAATTTCAAATGTGGGTGTTTATTTGCCCGACTCTGTTTTCTCACATGGCCAGCTTTATGTTGCTTTGTCTAGAGGGATATCACGTAAAACTACAAAGCTATTAGTGAAGCCAGTCAAAGAGCTCGGTCAATGAGGTGTCTACACCTCAAATGTCGTCTACCAAAAAATTTTACGCGACGATTAACATGCATTATTAGTTAGTATCTTATAATTAATGTAGTGTTTTCTTGTTGAGTCTCACTAAATATTTTTATATGTGTAGAATTATATTGTTCTCCGTATCTCATTATGATTAACCAATGAGTATAAATACATAATACATGAGGTAAATGGGCTAGACCCAATAGCAACTAAATACATACATGGGCCTACCGATACATACTACTAACAGCCCCCCGCAGTCGGAGCGGGAGACTGACGAACACTCAGACTGGATCTAAAATATCAAACAACGCATATGGTAGTCCTTTGGTGAAGATATCAAACCGTAACGAGAAGGGGAAGTACACCGAATGTGGTCAACGAACAAAATGTATGTCAATCTCAATATGCTTTCGACGCTTTATGTTGTACCGATTGGAGGACATATACATAGCACTAATATTATCACAATAAACCAATGTAGCATCAGAATCTGGAGTGTAACTCTCGTAATAGGTTACGTAACCAAGCATTCTCGGCAACAACATTAGCAACACCACGATACTCGGCCTCTGCACTAGAACGAGAAAGAGTAGCCTGACGCTTAGAAGACCATGACAATAAGTTGTTGCCAAGAAAGACAGAATAGCCAGAGGTGGATCGACGAGTTGTTGGGCAACCGGCCCAATCAGCATCTGAATAACCAATCAGAGAAAGAGGTGAATCGGAAAACAACTGAAGTCCATAATCAAGTGTACCGCGAACTGTTAATACATATAAACCGTAAAAACGTTTATTAATATTTTGCGATCTCTTTGTGTTTTGTTGATAACAAATATAATGTTATCATAAGTAAAATTATAAGGATACATGTTATTTTTGCAAAGCATTTACATATAGTCACTTAATACAAATTGTTGTAATAAATTATTTGTTGTAATATTTTATTAGGATGGGTAAAAATCACAACCCATGGATCATATCCATAACCCATGGTATTGACCCATACCCACTTGACTAGATACATTGTACTCATTAGATACATTGTATCTAAACAAATACCCATGGACCAACCCATGACCCATGACCCATAACCAAAAAACCCATGGGCAAAGAGGAGCGTCCCACGGATCCCTAGGTTTACACTAGACGGATCCCTTGTGGGAGGGATCCGTGGGATCCGGGAACAAGTGGCAAGCCTTTATAAATAAAGAGAACCATTTCTTCATTCTAACTCACCCTCTTCTTACTAATTCTCTCATATACTCTCATTCTCTTCTAACAAAAGATCACTTGATCTAGAGAGTTGTTCTTTCTTTCTTTAGTGATTCTCATATAGGTCATTCTCTAAAGCGAGATCACGAGCATTCTACAAGTCATCCAAGCAAGGGGTCCTTGATTGATTTGTTCTCCCACAAGATTTCTGTAGCAAATATCTTGTATTTGATATTTCACATAATTGTTGTGTAATAGTCGTGTTGGTTTGGTCCACCGTGTTACGGACTCGTTATTTAGCTTTGTACCGGAAAAAAGGTGGGCAATGTTGTGAAGGCTTCTCTGCCGAGTTGAAGGAGTTTATTGACATAGTGCTTGAACTCTCGAGTAGGTGACTAGGGGAGTGGAGTAGGGCAAGGAAGGTGTCCTTGTAGCCGAAACACTATAAATCGGTTGTGTCATTTCTATCCCTTGCTTTACTTTATTTATTTGCATTATCATTAGATCTATACTTCCTCTTCCATACGATTTCACATAATATCGAATCTAAAGTTTTTTAAACTAACTTAAAATCGGCAAAACTATTCAACCCCCTTCTAGTTTTCCACAATTGGCATCAAGAGCTAAGTTTATAAAAGTTTTAAAGTAAACCGTATTTTAAAAATTTTTCGATCACTATGGGTTCTCAAAATTACAAGGAAGGGCAATCTATGCAACGACCACCACTACTTGAAACTAATGGTTTTATATATTGGAAAAATAGATTCAAACGTATGTGAAGTTTAAAGATATTGATCTTTGGTACATTATTGTTGAAGGCGATTTTGAGGCTACCTCAAAAGATGATAAAGGAAATTTAGTTAACATACCTCATGATAAACTAAACGATGACATGAAGAAAAAGCTTTCTAAAAATAGTGAAGCTAAAATGGTTTTATATAATGCTTTACCAAAAAGGAATTAAAGAATTTCTATGCTTAAAACCTCTAAATAAATTTGGAATTCTTTAGTTGTAACTCATCAAGGTAATCAACAAGTTAAAAATAATAAAATTGATTTATTTGTTCAACAATATGAACAATTTTCATTATCGGATGAGGAAACTATAGATCATTCTTTTGCTAATTTTAATACTATTATTACATCTTTACAAGCACTTGATGAATCTTTTTCTAGCCGTAACCATGTTAGGAGATATCTAAGGGCACTTCCATCCAAGTGGAGATCCAAGGTGACGGCAATCAAAGAGTCAAAAGATTTGACAATCCTCACCCTTGATGAACTCATAGGCAACTTAAAAGTCTACGAGCTTGTCCTTGCTAAAGATTCCGCAGCCTCAAAGGTGAAAGAGAAACACAAATCTCTTGCCCTTAAAGCCAAAAAGGCCTCGAGCGATGAAGAGAACTCCTCTTCAGATAGTGACGACGAGGAGTATGCTATGGCGGTAAGGGACTTTAAAAGTTCTTTAGAAGGAAGGGAAGATACGTCAAACAACCGTATGACGACAATAAAGGATTCCGGAAATCAAAGAGGACGAGAAGCCAAAGGATGATCGTGCTTGCTTTAAATGTGGGGACCCAAACCACTTTATTAGTAAGTGTCCCAAACGGGATGATCAAAAGGCATCGTGAGCGGCACGTGGGGAATGAGCGACGAGGAGGACGACGAAATTTGTCTCATGGCAAATGACGGGTATGTCACTAATACTATAGTAGCTCATCATTAGATGATGACTCATTGCATAATGAATATGATAAACTTTGCAAAATTAGCTAAAATTAATTAACAAAAACAAGTTTTTGAAACATCAAAACCAACGTTTAGATAAGGAAGTCATAGAATTAAAAGCAAAATTGAAACGTCTAGAAAAGGGTAAAATAGCAAGTGGTGAATGTGAACTTTTATGCTCAACTTCAAACACTAGTTGATCAACTAGATTCTAAAATTGCTAGAATGAGTACTAATACTTTAGATATGATACTAGATAGTGTTAAAACTGAAACAACCAAAAGGTTTAGGTATTCAAGAACTTGATACGTCAACTAGTGAAAACAGAAACAACAATTGTGAAGAGCAATAGAAAAACAAGAATGCGGCGGATCCCACGGATCCCACAAAAAGGGAACCGCTAGTGTATAACAGGATCCGTGGTCTCTGAAGCAACAAGGGTAATAGCATAGCCTCTTCCTCTCAAACTGATTTTGATATTGTTAATAAGAAGAAACCAACTCATTTTACCACTAGACAACCACCTCCAAAATATAATCCTATTTTTGCAAGTAACAAAGCTCCATCTTTTTCGAAACCTAACCCATCTAGGAGACCTAATAATGTTTACCCGAGAAGTAACCATCAAATGGGATGGAACCCAAAATATGGTTTTCCTTTTCAAAACTTTGCACCATGGAATGCATATTCACCTTATCCATACACATGAATGAAACGTTTAGCACTAATGGACCCATGAACAAATGGGGACCAAACTTTTGAGTTAATTGTTTCTTAGGTGTAGCTTAAAGTCGACCTAGACCGGATGAATGGGTCAAGGATAGCGGGTGCACGAGGCACATGACAAGAATAAAGATCTATTCTCCACATATGAATCCTTCAATGGAGGTAATGTGGTGTTGGAAATAGCAAAAGTAGAATCATCGGTAAAGGTATGATTTCTAACAAATCTCTAACCATTAACGATGTGTGTCACGTAGAAAACCTAAACTTTAACCTCTTAAGTATCGGAAAAATGGCATAACCATAGGAAGAGGAATTAGGAAACATGGAGTCTATGTCATTAAAATTGGTAATGAACCTAAAGACAAACTATGTCTTACCTCTATGGATGATACTTCGACCTTATGGCATCGAAGATTGGGTCATGCCAATATGCGACTTCTTCAATCGCTATCATCCAAAGATCTAGTAAGAGATCTACGTAAGTTAAAATATGAACATCACTTTTGTGATGCTTGTAATGTAGGAAAACAAGTTCATTCTAGTCACAAAGCTAAAAACATGGTGTCGACAACTAAGTGTCTAGAATTACTACACATGGATTTATTTGGTCCATCCGCTATCCAAAGTTATGGAGGCAACTACTAGACTTTGGTCATAGTGGATGATTACTCTAGGTACACATGGACTAAATTCTTAAAGAACAAAACGGAAACGTTTAATTATTTTGAAATATTAAGCAAGAAAATCCGAAGACAACTAGGAAGTCCTATAGTGTCTATTAGAACGGATCATGGTAGGGAATTCGATAATGAAGTGCAATTTAGAGCTTTTTGTGACGCTAATGGTATTACTCACAACTTCTCGGCTCCTCGCACTCCACAATCGAATGGGGTAGTTGAAAGAAAGAATAGAACCCTACAAGAAATGAGTCGCACCATGCTAAATGAGCAATCCATACCTCAAAATTTTTGGTGCAATGCCGTTGATACTTCAACATACATACTTAATCGAGTCTTAATTAGACCCATTTTAGGTAAAATCCATACGAAGTTACTTCAGGCAAAAGCCACGTTAAATCACTTTAGAGTCTTTGGTAGCAAATGTTTTCTTCTTAACACTAAAGATTACATTACAAAATTTGATCCTAAATCAACCAAAAGTATCTTTCTAGGTTACTCTCCAAATAGCAAAGCTTACGTCATATTAAATAAAGAAACAATGAAGGTAGAAGAGTCATTAAATGTAAAATTTGATGAAAGTCCACCCGAACCGTCTCCACCTCTTATCGATGCCGAGATTGTTGAAAGTGAAGCTATTGTAATAAAGAAAAAGATAAATGAAGAAGAAGAAGAATATTCAAATAATGAACTCATAAATATTAAAGAGTCCAAAGATCACCCCGTAGATAAGGTCATAGGAAAGTTAAATCGACCCGTTTTTCGTCCGGAACAGTTGTAACATATTGGATTTCACAAACACACAAACAATCACAAATATGGGGCGCATGGTTTAGAGGTTTTAGAGAGAGAAAGTAGGATGGGAGACTTTCTAGAGAGAGAAAGTGAAAGAAAACATAGAAGGTTAGATTAGAATGAAAGGTCCAATCCTCTACCTTGGGAGGTAGAGGGTATTTATAGTTACAAACTAAACGTCCTCCTCGGACTGTGGATCGCATACGGTAAAGACCCGTCCTTCCACCACGGTGTTGCTCTAAACTAAATAACTAATAAATAACGTAATGTCTACGAGCTAACATATGCTAGACTAGAGTTGGGGTGACCGACTTTTTAACATGGCATTTTTTAATTCCTAACGATCTCCCCCTAAGGGAGGTCACCCCATTTTTTACATTTCGAATCCTAGCATTCTATTCTTGACATTTTTCTTGAGCTCGTAGACTTCAATTCTTCAATTCCGCAATCTTTGTGCTTTAGTAGCGATTCTTCAAAGTCCGATTATATTTTGTACTTTTAGTGGAGGCATTTAACTGATCCACATCTTTGATGATCTTCGAGCTTTCTTTGAGATCATCAGCCATAGTAAATCTCTGGATAACCCTTTATAGTGTTGCCATCATGTGAAGTTGTGACTTTCGGACCGACATGCTCACACTTTATGGATCATGACATCTTTCCATCAGAGTAGCGGAAGCTTTACTAGTTCATGATATTTGCAGTAGTGTAGCAGAAGCATAGTATAAAATATCGAGCAGTGTTATGTAGATATGCACTTGTCATGATGTTCTTCGTTAAGTGTGGGTTGTGAGCATGCGGCTTAGGATTGACTTCTCAATTCCGATCACCGCAACCATCCAAATGTACCGCAAACAACAAGGTTACACACGAAAGTGTCTTTGATCACTTTCGTTGAATTGAGGTACACGGCCCACGGTCCCCTCGCTGATCAGTACAAGTACTGCCTGTGATCAGTAATTCCGAAGAATCTCCGAATGGTTTCAAATGCTCAAACCGAACGCCTCTCAAAGAAGAGACACGGATGGAGTGAACAAAAGCAAATTGAGATTTACTTATTGATTAAAAATGATTTGAAAACAATCGCGTATTGCTTGAAGAAAGAGTTTTGCAATAATGAAGGTTTTATAAGAAAAATCAATTTTCAATCATAAATACCCCTTTTAATTTTGAAAACTTAATATACGTAGATGCAATAGAAAAGAGTTTGAGCACCAACCTTCAAAGGTATCCGTCAATCCATTTCCTGGACCAAGGTTGATTCAAGAATGAATCACCCTATCGTTTCTATCCAATTGTCACAAGCTTGATCTTTAGAAAAGATCTCACATGTCACCCACCAAGAGCTTGTTTGATGTTGGCTCTAGAAGGATTTCCATCTTCATCGTGAATATTTTACATATCACTCAGATGTTCTGGCAATACCACAAGGATAATGCGAAGGATTCTTAAGATATACTTACTTTACATATTGTGTGAAACAACAAGTCTTCATTAATTTTGTGTCCTAATGAGATATTGTGGACGATCTCTTGGCTCTAGACTCAATTGTGCACATTTGGTTTCCTAAGTCGGAGACTAGGGAGAGGGTCTCCTTCTTCAATATCAACAATCTCTAAGAGAAAGTCGATAAATTATGTAGGTTCCCCGTGAGAATGAAACAAGTCCTTTTAAGAGGAACTTGAGTAGCTTGGGAAGTTGTAGTGCAAGTCGCCACTGGGTCCATGACGTCTTGTCTTCAATACCAGTTACCTTAGTAACCACCAAGTAGCATATGAATTGAACCGGTTTTCGCCTAAGGTTGAATTATTGGAGGGTTGTTTCTTTTCACCCTTTTCTCATTTCAATTCTTTTTCATTCTTCAACCCTTTCTTTCAGTCTAATGAGACTTCATAACTAGAACCTTTGTTGGGTTCTAGCTCATCTCACTGCACTCTTCCTCTTCCCTTCACCTTTTTCTACTTTTTTCATCATACCTAAGGACTCTACACTAACTAGAGGATTGTTCCTAGGTAGATCCCTCCGGTTCTGGTGGATCCTGGGAACGAATACCTAACCTCACCATCCTTATAACTCCATACATAAAGTAAAATGGTCGGTCTTTTGGTACAGTTCATTCTTCTTTGAAACCAATTGAAAAATCATTTGGTAAAACAATCAAGGTGCTTTTGATAAGATATCAAAGCATTTTGTACTAATAGTTTTAACCAAAACCCTCAACATGTGCTTCTGATTTAGAAATTGTTTAGCACATGGAGGCAAGAGGACTTTGAAATATTTTCTTTGATCACAATTTTCAAAGAAAAAAGCAATTTGATTTTCTTGGTAAATTCTCCTCAATATATGTTAGAAATCATTCACATAGAGGAAAGAGTTCATTTGAAGTACATCCACGATCACAACATCCATTAAGAAACCATTTAAAACTCAATCAAGGTACTTTGTGTTAAAACATAAAAGCTTTTGTACCTCGATAGTTTATTTACTTTAGAAATGCTCCCCCTCAATATGTGGTTCGAGATTCGAAAGCGTTTAGCACATATGAGAGAGCAGCTTGCACAATTGAATCAAAATGATCACCTTTTATCAAATTTCATTATTAAATCACAAATTCTCCCTTGATCAAAAATATCAAACCCTTTGAGATTTTGGATCCCAAGTGATTTAATAAGGTTTAGAAAATATGGGAGAAAATGTGGCCTTGTTTAAATACTCATCTTGTTTTTTGAATAAATGCTCCTCCTCAATCATGTGCATCATATATTGAAATCATTTGGCACATGGAGGCAGGAGTGCCTTTAAAGGACTAAAACAGATTTGAGATTTAAATCACGATCTCTCCCCCGATCAAAAATTTCAAACCAATTGAGATTTGTGATCCCAATTGATTTAAATCATTTAGAAAAGTTTGGGGAAAGACGTGGCAACATTTAATTATGAAGAATGACTGATAAGGATCAATTTAAGACATTAAAGATTGTTAGTGTCAGGTATGATAGTTTTTAAGAGATCTTTAAGTAAAATGAAACAATTTCACAATCAAACAAGAACATAAATTTTTTTATTTTGTAAGATCTTTGAGTTTTAAAGAAAATCATACCATGACATAACATTAAATCTTTAGATCACCACATTATAACGTACAAACGGAATTTTTGATGAAATATCGTTTGAAAATATTTAATTTGAAATCACTTAAGATTTGACAAAATAAAGTCCGGTTGATTTCAAAACTTTGAATCCGATTTATTTTCAAAACAATATTTTTTTTTCATTTTCAAAACAATATTTTTCAAAATTGTTTAAAAATGGTATCCTGCACAAAGATACGTTAAGTGGTTGAGAAGCTTCTGTTGTTGCTGTAGGGCTTGGAAGAAAAACCGTCACGATGCTGAGACTTACGTTGCATTTTAATGCCAACTGAGGTCAAATTAAGCTCCGCTTCTTCATTTGCTGATGAAGAAAACCATCTGCTGATGCAGTGAGACCTCTTACGCTGCATTTTTCCATGCCAACACTCCATAGAAGTCCAATTAAGCTTCGTTTCTTCATTTGTCAACCCAAGATATAGTTACCCTTTCCTTTCGGCATCCAATCATCTTCATTTGTGGGATCCGGATCGGGAACATTCTTATATACCATATACCTGATACGTTAGTGAACACACATACAGATATATGGTGGTCGACATCACCCAAACAGCGATCGACTAATACAAGTCAATCCAACATAACAATAAGTTCATATAAGGTATGGGATTTATGTGTTTATCAAACTCTAATCATCTAATCCTAACAATCATATCCTAAATTCCTAGTCCTTCGAAATAGGCAAATATCATTTTAATTAAGCAATGAGATATTAAAAAGGTCCATAGATGATATAAATTTGAAAACATTCTCCCCCTCAATCAATGACTTATTTTCTGAAAATTTTAAAAGCGCTGAAGTCATTGATTGAGTTTGCAAATTTTTTACGAATACTCTGAAACTGATTGATTTACAAGCAACTCATTTTCCACCATTTTGTTAAAACAAATATTTTTCTGAAGAATTTTGGACAGAAAAACATTTGAGTAGGAACAGCAGTCCTTCGACATACTTTCCTCATTTGTTTTAGGATAAGTGCTCGAAATATTTGAAAATTGGTTTAGCGCAACACTTTCCTTCCTAGAAGAGCGGGTTGCTATCGGAAATAATAGCAAGCCATAGTTTTAAGCACGGGTTACAATCTGAAGTAACTGTAAGCCATTTTTGAAGCGCGGGTTACAGTCTGAAATAACTGTAAGCCATATTTTGAGACATGTTTTGGGTAAAAAAAAATATTTACACCTCCTACTCGAACTTCATCTAAAGTCCCGTGCCATTATTGAATGACATTTCTAAGACCGTAGATGTTATCGATACCAGAAGACATGTCTTGAGAAAACATATTTTTGGTATTTTTCAATTTTCTGATTTTTTATGGGCTTTTGTTGATTTTATATTTTTCTATTTTGTTTTTGTTGGTTTTATATTTTTGTATTTTGTTTTTTGAAAAATATTTACAAAGATAGAGAAATATTTTAAGAAGATGATGATACGAGTACTGAGGTAAGGAAATCGTTCAGCACTTTGTAGAAGATATAAATCATCAACTCTAAAACTTTCACCACCAAAGCTTTCGAGGCTCTTGAATCGCCGTCAAAACTTGAGCCTACTGAAAGTGAGACTTTGGTAGCTTCCCCCAAACCGACAAACTATAAAGACCATTTCCCCAAGAAGTAGAAATGAATAAGAACGGTCTCATTGAATGAAGCTCAGCACCCCGAAGAATCACGAGAACAACGAAGTAACAAGTTGACACATTGATCGTCTCAGTGGTTATCAAATCCGATCACATGAACTTGTTTTGCGTCCCCGATGTACACATTACTCTTCGAGATTGACCAGTTGTCTATTCAGGGGAACAATACATCAACATCTTCATTTTACCAAGTGCATTCCATATCTTCCATATAACCAATCAGCCCATAATGCACACAAGTACCCAACCAGAGTAGAGACAACGACATCACAGAATCGTTGAATCATCGATCTTCTCTCGGATATCAACTCCGAATAACCGATTAAGCTCGATCATGTGAACATGTTGTGGCCCTCGATGTACACATATCTCTCCCTGATGGTTTATCTCATCGAATCATCATTGTGTACATGAAGCAATAACTAGAAGCACTACCATAAACCATATAGAAGATGACGATAAGCAATATCATCTCACACTCCAAATATTCTTCTCATATTTCTTCCTACTAAAAGTTGAGTTAACACATACCAAAAGTATCCAGAGACCACTTCCCCCCAAATGATTGGAATAATATATCCTTCCCCAAATAGTTGGAATAATACATCCTTCCCCAAATAGTTGGAATAACACACCAAAGGCTACGAGTTAAACACTGAGTTTCTCTGCCGTTATGACATTTGTCTTTCCCGGATTACCAATAGAGAAGAAGTATTAAGTTCATCACGTACTTGTTGTGTTGAGAGATGTGTATCTCCTTCCCTTGCTGGTTTTGATACCTCTAATCGCAACACATTATACATGCCAAATACTCTTGAAATAAAGAAGAACAAACAATTAGCTCAACTGAATCCTGTGAGAATCAACTGCTACAGAAACTCTCTCTGACTATCTTCATCAACCCATATGTAGACAATTTGAAGTGACTACTGATGAACAAAACCCGATATACCAAACTTGAAACTGAAGTCGAATTCCCCACATTTGTGACTTATGCTTGCACTAATTTTGGAAGAACGATTTATAGAATTTATGCTCCAAGCAAATCTCTAAGTACTCACTATTCAAACAAAGTATGAGACATTAACACCTCACACATTCACACCGCCATCGTGTGACACTGAGTAAAACAACGTAACTCCTAAGAGTGATAGTTAACCAGGTCTTCAACCATCCACCCCGAGCGGTAACTAGATAAACAAAAGCCTTCAACTCAAATTCTTAAGCCCGAGCAAGTTATCAAATAAGAACACGCTTTTGTGAAAGTCAACTTCAATCTCAAATTAGTGGTAAATGATTAAACAAGTGATCAACTTGTGTCAAATGCCCAACACGCGGAATAAACATACAATCAGATGTACATTGACCTACTGAATGAACCGGAACAAATGATTCCTCAACATCAATGCATTTTTCCTAAAAGTATACATGTAGAGACTGATCTGGAAGATTCACCAATAACTTCGAGCGGATGAGGTAGTCATTTTCCTTGAGGTTCATGAGGTTGATTTATAGCGTGCACGTTGAGAGGAACAATAATCCGTAAAGATTTGGCAAAGGAATACCAAAGAGCGGATCATTATTCATGAACAATAATCCGTGAAGATTTGGCAAAGGAACACCAAAGAGCATTATCATTATTCATGAAAAAATGCAATATTATGATAGTAATTATCAACGCCTTGAGGAATAACTGGAGATTGGGCTTCTTGAGTAGTCTTAGAAGTAATTCTTAGATGATCAACATTCGCTAGCGGTTGGAAATACACATCAAACATATCTTGAAACAGTGAATCCCAAACAATAAATCCCATTTATCCTTAGTAAGTGAAACATTAGGCATTGAAGGAGAGTCGTGATGACCATTATTCAAACATCCATCAACATGTAGTATATTCACTCTTTCCCCTAAAAATTGCATATGAAGTTTGCCATTTTATTGAGCAAGTGAATAAGAATATACACCATGAACATAGATCCCTTGATGACCGAATGAGCATGGGAGAAACATGAAGCTTGTTGATGAAGAATGTCGATGAGAATGGTCATAATATGAAGATTTCTCTTCTTCAGAGATAAAGCGCAAGCTGCGCATAACCTTTCTTTTCTATGAGGAACGGGGCCTGAAGAGTTATCTGCAGATGCCATAATGATGAAGTATGAGGATGAACCGAAACGATGTCATAGCCGAATGAATATCAAGATTTTGTTACTTGAACCCGCGAAATGAGATATCAATCCATTTGTAATCCATACTTTAAGCCAGTCCTTGTATTGAAGGATCGAAGTATCTAACTGAGAGGACTACCTGCACTAATATTACAAACTTGATTGCATATATTTTGGTTAGTGACATCGTATTCAAACCCTTTGGGGTTTCACGGTCAACTTTGAGATTGCCATTGGTAAACATCTTTTCTGTAGGTATCCACCTAAGTCCAAAGATCCTTAAAAATTCTACCATATGGTATCCACTTATGGCAAGGTCTAGGATTGTTAGGCTTCTTATGCATAGTGGAAGACTTATCCTTATTCCTAGTTTCCAAAGATTTAGGAGTTGGTAACCATCTAGGCGAGGCTTTTGGTTTCATTTGCTTCATATGCACTGTGGATGACTTAGTGTAAATCCTAGACTTAACAGGTTGTACCATGAGCATTTACCTTTTCTGATTTTGTGAAACATTTATCATGATTAGCATTAAAGATACATTTCAGACACTTTGAGCAAAAAGCTTGTTTGGATTCAGAAATAGATCTAAATTTCTTAGAGTGATCTGCTATGGGAATAGCTTTAATCGAAACACAACTACTCTTAGATGTAAGCCAATACCTAGTCTTTAGATTAGTGTTCCTAGGTAATGGTTTAGAACTACTAGCAATGCCTTGAAATCTCGAAGAATTCATCATCCTAGGTCTTGCACCTAAAATTCTGTCTTTGCAATTATGTGCCTTCTTTCTAGCCATTTCTAGATAAGAGTTCTTATACAAGTCATTCATATCAATTTTCCTAGGCAAGTGAGGAAGATAACTGGTTTTGTCAAAACTTGTTTCGATCAACTTGGGAGGCAAACCGCATTTTGAAAATTTTGGTCGCAGATCTAAACGCATTCGGTTGTCTAATAACCGTTTCCAGAGGAGTTTGATGGTTTTAACTTAGTGTTCACCTATTCCATTTTTGACTCATTTTTAAGCAACAATAGCCAAAACTCACAAGTTGAGCTTTGAGATCATCAATTTTGCTATCAAAGAGTTTGTTCCAATGACAGTTCCTAGCTTAACTTGTGAGTCACTTATTTCTATCATGATTTCTTTCTCAAGATCTCATTTTCCTTTAATGAATTTGTACACAAGCTGCTTTAATTCATCATTTCTCATTTGAATATCATAGCATTAATATCGAAATTACTTGTAACCAAATTACTTTTCACATACATACAATATGTTTCTTCAAATTGTTTATAGTGAGTTTTTTGGCTTGGTGAGCTTTTAAATCGTTTATTTCAAAAAATTCACGAAATTGAAATTCGGATTTTACATGGTTTCTTAGTTTGAAAACTTTCTTCTTTACTCAGAACGCAATTTCAAGTGAAATGAAATGTTTTTCAATATTTGAGAGTTTGTTTGAAAGTTCATCAAAAGCCTTTTTATCAACCATATCATTTGTTTTGAAATTATTAGACTCAACCTCAACCAAGGAAGTTATCGAATCATGTTTGACGTGAGATCGGTTTTTAGGTACATTAGCGATCACTATGTTGAAAAGTTAAAGGGTACCTCATCACATGAAACTGTTCATTTATGGTCGATTCATGTGTAACAAGAATCCTTGAACTACTGTTGTTTCAAGCTTAACTGTCTACGAGCCTCGTATGATGTCAGCGATCCATCATCCGATGCCTGGGTCTCAACACTACAATCTACGATTGTACCCGGCATTCATTCACCTTCGATCACAACATCCACTTCTTGTGTGGCCGGGGAGTTCTTGACTTGGTTACATCATTTATTGTTATCTCGACATTCGCATTAAACACGAATTCTTCAAGCGATACATTACCCAACTCATCACAAATATCTCCAGCGCACAGACTCTCATCCACTTTTTCATCTTTACGAAACTTCCTCAATATACTTCTCCAAATTATCCATGAGATGGATAAGAGTCTTTATGAACATGCTAATTTCCATTCCGGTGTGTCTCTTGAAGATATTTCGAGTCAAGTCTTGATCATAATCGATGTAAATTCCCTTAATGAATGATTGAAATTGTTTGTAGATCACTTGAAATGCAACCTTTGAACTATCCTTTTGAGCCTTCTCTTTGTCAAGTTGTAGCTCCAATTGCTCTAGGTTTAATAGCAAAGTTCACCATTAATGTGGATAAGTCACGATGGAAGAGGGCAATACATGTTCGTTCCATTGTTATGGGTAGAAGTAGCATGAGGTGAGAGTGAAGTTGTTGATAAGATTCAATGCTACTTTCTTTATGCATGGTATTTTTGTAGCATTAGCGGTACAATTCATTCTCATTGTACTCAGAACATGAAGATCTCACATCCTCATTGATTAATTCAAACATCTTTAATCGTTCGGTGTAGCATTCATTATCATTGTTGTCCTGACATCATACAATTTAAACACGAAATCAACGATCATAGGTGTAAGACATGATGTTGTAGTATACGGGGATTTTACAAGTCTATGATTTAAGCCGAGAAATAGATTCTTTGGCGATTTTACAAAATCAAGAAGAAACCGTGATATAGTAACCAATAGAGCGTGTTAAGATAACTGATGGATCGAACCGGTGATAGAAAATTGTGTGTTAGGTATTATGATTGTTTGTAGGATTAGCAGAGATGTTGTTTGGTTGAGATTTGGATTGGTTTATGCGGTTATTAAGGAGAAATTTAGGTCGAAAACATAAAAACCTCAATAACTTACGTTAGTGTGGATTTAGGCCTCGAAGGTCGACCCCAATTAACTTTTAGTCAGGGACTTTATTTCATTTAATTGCCATTCTCTCTGTTCTCACGGTCGTTTGATGGGTAGAAGCGAAAGCGGAGTTCTGGTTCAAAAGTTATGGTCGTTTGAAGTTTTGTCAGGAAAAGTCAACAAGTCGCTAGTAAGACAAGTCGCTAGAGTCACCAAGTCGCTAAGTAACAACTTGCTAAAGGCTCAAGTCGATTTGTAAATCAAGTCACTAGACACAAATTAAGCTATGAACCAAGTCATTAAGCGGTCAAATTAAGCTCCAGAGCAACTCGCTAAGTATCCAATTCGCTAATGTCAAGTCGCTGAGAACAATAAGTACAAGTCGCTAGAATAAATGAAAGTAAGTCGCTAACCCCACCAAGTCGCTAGCCGTAGTGGAGAATCCACTCACTTGTACTGTTTGTCGGCTTGTCTCAATAGCAAGGTTGCAAAAATCGTGAATCGGTAGTCGGGCGGTCCCCTGTAGCTTGTAATCGGTTAAGGCGGGATTAATCGATGATTAATCGAATGGCATTTGCAGCAAGTTTTGGGTATTTTTGGCAAGTTTTGGGGTATTTCCGATGAGATTTGGGTATTCTAGACAAGACTTTCATTGAAAATCATCTTATAACAAATAAAAACATCAAATATAATTGCTTAAACTTGTTCAAGACAAGTCTTGGGTATTTCCGACAAGATTTGCAAGTTTCTGGCAAGTTTGACCACCTAACATTAGTTGACCATTGACCATTGTTGACGATTTTTGACCCGTTACATAAATCGGAAGGTTGAGTGATAGCACCTAATTAGTGATTAATCGGCCGTGTAGGCCTTGTTTTGCAACACTGCTCAATAGACAAGTCGCTAAGCTCAAGTCACTATGACTAACACTACAACTCGCTAGAAATTACTGAAGCAAGTCGCTTCTGAATAAATTCACAATGAGACTCAAGTCGCTACCTTGAAAAACTTCAAAACACACTTTTCAATCCAAAACAAGCCCAACCACGGTGATTCAAGCTTTCCAAATCAAAACCCAAGCACTTACAATGATTCTAAACACTAAAGTACACTCAAAATTCAAACTTTAACACGGCTTGATCCCAAATGATGCAAAACCACTAAACTTTTTCAAACTCAAAAACCATCTAAAACACTAGAAATCCAAGGATATGTAAGAGAGATGATCAAACCATGGCTCTTGATACCATTTGTAACATATTGGTTTCACAAACACACAAAACAATACAAATATGGGCACATATGGTTTAAAGGTTTAGAGAGAAAGTAGGATGGAGCCCTCTCTAGAAAGCGAAAGTGAAAACATAGAAGGTTAGATTAGAATGAAAGGTCCAACCCTCTACCTTGGGAGGTATAGGGTATTTATAGTTACAAGCTAAGCGTCCTCTTTGGTTGTGGATCGGGCATACTGATGGGTAAAGACCCGTCCGTCCTCCCGCGGTGTTGCTCTAAACTAAATAACTAATAAATAACGTAATGAGCTAATATATGCTAGACTAGAGTTGGGGTGACCGACTCTTTAACATAGAATTTTCTAATTCCTAACAACAGTTCAACCGGTTGAGCCACCCGGTCGAACCGGGTTTCAAAATATTATGTTTAATCTCCAAATCTTCGAACTTTTATTATTTTTCGTTTATAATCCATAAATTTTTTTTAATACAAAACGATCTATCGATATAAAATTTTGTTACTATGCCTGAGATACTCGTCTAGTTAACTTAAACTAATGTAAGTGACCCTTTTTTCCCCAAATGTTCACCGTTGTTAACATAAACATATCAGAATCAAAATTATTTAAAATCCATAAAGCTAGTAATAAAAGATCAAGAAATAAGTTTTGTGAATATGTTTTACTTTACATAATACATCTGAGGATGAAAATTTTTGCTTTTAATACATCTTAGGGCCTGCCTTAGGCCATCACCCATCCACCTCTCTGAGTAGTTCCTATCATTCATGTGATACATTTATATTACTACGGGATGGCGTTGTTAGCGGTCCGGTACTACGTTCTTGGCGTTAGAGTTGCAGATATTGATTATATATTTTTCGTGATGATCTTTTTAAAGTACTTTACGATGGTAGTATTTGGTGATAAATCCAAAGTGGTTCCATCTTTAGCAAAAATTCAACAACTCAAATAGTTAAGGAGTCGGGTCGGGTCAAGTCGTGTCCAATTCAACCCTAGCTCACTTATGCCAAAACATAGAACATATTTTTCTATCAAGTGTTTCCGTATCAATGCATAATATTATTGGACTTTTGGTAGACCTTTTTTGAACATTAATGTACTTATTAAAAAGAAAATTAGTACTTTGACTTTAAAATCATAAATACATTTGCAACTTAAAGTCTAAAGCTAGACATAAATACCCATTATAAAGTGTTTTGTTACATGTTTTTTAAATGGGTTGATGTTACAAGTTCAAACAAGACTAAAATACACGGTTGGTCCCTAAACTTGGCAGACCGCATCGCGATGGGACAAAACTCGGCCTTTTCATCGCCACAGGTCCAAACCTTGGCCATTAAATGCCAGATTCGTCCCTTGACCAATAATCGTTGTCAGCGTTATGTTGGTGAGGGCAAAACCGTCTTTCACTGTACGAAGCCCTAAATAAAACCGTTGCCACGATTAATGCATAGCTTGTATATGTGTGTAACACGGTTTGGTCTACATTTATCACCCATCCCTAAACTATCCTTCAAAACGGTCTTCTTCAAAGCGATAATTGTTTCAAGATGAGTGCGTTTCTAGTGTGGTAAGCAAGCTATTATTAGTATTGGACCTCTACTGACAGGGGCATCGATTATTTGGTTGTCCTGTTCAAGTAAGTGTGTCTTAATATTTCTTGTGTAAGTTTGTAACAATGGTGGTTGTTTAATGACTTGTCATAATCATCAATAGGGGTCTTTTTGTCGGTGGATAAGATGGTATGATCCTGAAATCTGTGGTCGTTCAAGAATGATCATACCAGGCCTTTTGAGGGGGAGAAATGAGCTTGAGGCAAGATTAGTAGCTGCTCAAGGTGATGTGTGGAAGTGGAAGATTTACTTGGTTCTAAGTTGGATGTTGTTCTTGATTGTTTATGCATTGGGATAACTTTTTAGCTTTTTGTGTAATGAGTGAGATGGTTAATGTTACGTATCTTGAATTGTAGTAACCTTGTTATGAAGTATTGAGTTTGGTTTGTTCTGATTTTCAATGTCTTATGGGTATGCAGATGGTTAGCAATTTGTTTAGGGTTGACTTTTAAATGTCAACATTCTTTTGGGGTTCTATTTAGCTTTGGTTACTTTTGATGCAAATTATTCACACATCAAGCTTAGTCAATCTAAAAAATACACAATAATGACATGGTTCCATAGTTAATGCAAATGGATATAATTCCAATTGCATAAAATTGCATACTTTTCAAAGCATGAGAACTACAGTTAGACACACACACACATATGTTTTTAGAGTACATAACTTGTCCATAGGAAATAACCTAGATGAAACATCGTCTAGATAATTAGCATAACATATTTGACCTATGGTGAGGCCATCATTCTTTCCAGTGCAACTTCTTGCCTAGTCATTCTTAGTGTAGCGGTGGGTTGAAACGGCCTTGAACATCGATTGACTGCATCGAGAATCGGGCGGGGTTGATCATGTTCTGGGATTCACGGCCTTGCTCATGCATCTTTGGGTTGAAATAGCTTCATCTTGATGTTGCTTTGGATTGATTGTGACGAGGGATGCATCATGTATGATGGGATCTTGATTCTTGGCTCTTGATTTTGAGATTGAACACTACTTCCTTGAACTGCACTAACTTGGCTTTCAACAACAACACGCGTACCTTAGACTTCTTTATATCTTTGCTACCTTTTACCTTTAGGATGTTTCTTTTTCCTGCGGCTTTAGTAGGCACTGTTTGACATTTCCCTTATTGGCGGTTCCACTACTTGTAGCTCGGCCTTACCAGGCATGTTACCTTGTTGTGTCCAGCAATGCCACAAATACTACACCTGACACTCTTCTAAGCCCTTGTGGCTTACCATCCTTCACAATCTCTTGTTTAGGGAGCTATCCTAACTCTTTTACCTCTTGTGGTAGGCGGGTTTGTTTGGTTTCGGTGGAACAATTGTTGATGGCATAGTTGATTTTTCCCAATGTACCTTTGCTAGTTATAGGTCTGGACATGGTGTTTGTAGGTAGCCTCCCAAGTGAGAAAATAGTAACAAGGATGAGCCCATGTTTCTCTGACTCCTACTTGTTGGCCATTTAAAACCATATTCAATTGGTAGCATGGCGTAACATGACATGTTTACAGTAAACTGTTATCTCCCACTATACTGCAAGTACAAGTCTTGTGTACAACATTAACTACACATTGGTCACCCCATGGTCCACTAACTGGCTTAGAAACCCCATTCCATAAAACATTATACTTATGCGACCTCTTTCTTAATAACCTCTAGCATGTGTTGTGCAGTTGGTGTTAGTGGCCCATCACTCTTCTCAATCACCATAAGAACATGCATTATCCTCTTCATACAGGTATTCCTCGATGTATTCTAAGGTATGTAATAATTGGTTTTCTTAAACCCTCATTTATTTTCTCATGAAACACTTGACACATGTTATTAAGTAACACATCGAAGTAGCTCTCCTAAAGATGACAAGTAATAAACATGTATTAATTATAGCTATTTATCTTGCATTTACGAATACAAAGTAAGTGAAACAGATAGATCACTTACATGAAAAATGTGACCTTTGTTGGGAATTCTACTAAGTTAGGATTAGCGATATTCTTGCCGAAGAGATTCTCGAAGTACAATGTTTCTATTGAAGAAACGAATCTGTCAAGTAGTATAGTACGTAGTTTGTTTCTGCGGAAATAGTTATTCCGTGTTTTATATAGTTAGTTAGGATATGCATGAGCTTTATTAGGAAGTGATAATATATATCTTATTTAGTTTTATGATTATACGTTTCTTAGGAAACAAGTTAGGGTTCCTTGCCTATAAAAAGAACACAATAGTATGATTAATGTAACGAGTTGAAAAACAAAGTTTAGTAATATAAAGATCCATAGAGGATCAACGTGTTCTTAGTTATTGTGTTTGTGCTTATATTTGATTTCCGCTAAAGAATATAAGTCGTAGAGATTGTCTATTATTTTGCTTGTGATTACATAAGTAATACTAACGATCTGCAGGTGCTCAAGATCTATCAAGGTCTCTGAGTTTCAACAAGTGGTATGAGCCTCGAGAGTCTCTACGATACTAAGAACCGTCTTTTATGAACACTCATACAACCAACACATCATTCACCATGCCTGGATCACAAGATGATATTGAAGTCACCAACAACCAGAACACCACCCATCTGCAACAACTAAGTCTCTCGAGAACGACGCCAAGTTTCCTTGTCTAAAGAAGGAGGAATACGATTTATGGGCAATGAAGATGCAAAACTGGATTTCCAACATTGATTGGAATATGTGGGAAGTTGTCGGAAGGGAAGCTTGACTTGAAGAGAACTACCAGATCTTGATGGTAATCTTATTCATGTACCTACCAAATCACTAAAAGAATTATTGGTGGTTGAGAGAGAAACCAAAGTTAAAACCATTCTTCTTCAAGCTATTAAGTGAGGATCACTTGAGTGATTTTCACTTCATGAATGATGCTAAGGATATTTGGTTGGCAATCAAGGCTAAGTTTGGAGGGAATGAGGAGTCTAGGAGAATGAGAAAATCGATGCTAAGACAACAGTTTGAAGATTTTCAAGTCTATGAAGAGGAAGGAATTCACAAAGGCTATGACGGGTTCCACAAGATCTTAAGTCAGTTGAATGACTTAAGGCAAAGCGCTTGGGATAATGAAGATTGCAACTCCAAGTTTTGCTATCTTTACCTCAATCTGGTTTACAAGTAAGCATTTCCTTTAAAACTAAAGGTGGGCTTGATATGATTACCTTTGATGAGCTATACAACAAACTTAAAGCTCTTAAGCATGATGTCAGAAGTCCATTCCGTTCATCATCTCTAGTCCACAGCCTTTGTTGGGGCCTGCACTCCAAAGATGATCCATGCTCCAAGTCCAACTTACTCATCATCATTTTACACTACCACTCCATCAAGTTCTCAATCTAAAACTAGTGGTATAATGGAAGATGTACTTGGATCCTTCTTTCTTTGACTATGATCCTCAGCTGGAACTTGCATATGAGGATTTTGATCAGGTAGATCCACTGGAGATGGAAGAGATGAAGTTGAAGTGGCAAGTGGCTATGCTATCTATGGACATCAAGAAATTTGGTAGAAGCGGAGGAAGTTTGGTTTCAGGGGAAGAGATCCGGCAAGGTTTGACAAGAAGAAGGTCAAGTGCTTTACATGTCATCCAGATGGGTCACTTCTCGGAGAATGCAATGATAGGAAGGCGGAGATGAGGTGAGATACTCTTCCTATCATGAGAATCAAAGGGATCTTTGAAACTTGAAGCCTAGATCCTCAGCAGCTATGGTCACTTTGGATGCCAATGTCGACTGGAAGTCACATGAGTCTGAGAATGATGATGGTCCCTAGGTGGTGATAATATTGGGTTGCTAGCAGCGACTTCGAAGATAGGCATGATCAGTTGCCTTGATGGGCATCTCTGGGTACAAAATTGTTTGTTCTAGTGAACGTTATAATGAACTTAAGGAAGCATATGATATTTTGAAACCTAAATATAATGAATGCTATGTTGAAGTTGAAGCTTATAAACATAGTTTAAAAACATTAGAAAGACAAAAGGTTTGGTTTCGAAGAGTCAAATAGCTTATGATGAAAAGAATAGGGTGCTAGAATGTGATCTAGAATGTACAAAAAATGACTTAAAAGGTTGAAATTGAAAGTGATGTGGTGTCGGTATGTTGAAAGAAAAATTAGATGCTGAAATAGCTAGACATAACAATTGGCAAAAAGCTGGCCTAAATCTAGCTAAAGAGCTCAACTCTAGTCAAACTCCTAATACTTCAATAGGCTTAGGATTTAAGAAATATGTAGGATTAGAAGCTAGAGATGACACACGTAAATCCACACCAGGCTAGAGCAGCTAATTATGTCAAAGAAGGTGACCTACATGCTTTATGCATGGATCTATTAGAGGAATACCTATGATTGACCTTTCCATTCTTGTTGACTTTGATGGATCACACCATCTTTATGGCAAAAGTAAAAGACTTGCAGACCGATTCTTCATCTCTGATTTTGTCTCTTGCTCGACGGTGACAAATCTTCGATCAAGGGTCCACTTCTTATGCTTTGTGATTCAAGTGATAAGTCAGACCTACCAAGACCTCACCCATGCACACTTTGAAGTCTTCTTACAAGCTTATTAGAGTTGCTACTAAGGAATCATCTTCCAAGGCAGGTTTCCTCGAATACTTGTCTTTTCATTCTTTGAATAATAATTACATTAAAAACAATTCTTTTCATCGTTTTGGTTTGAATACTTCCGCTTGTAATAGAACATCTTTTGGTTTGAATAAATCTTCTAAGCAGAGACATGTTTTGTGTGTGGAATTAAATTTCATTTAATTAAGGATTGTGATTATCATGAGCAAAGAATGGGTGTTTGTGCTGGGAAATCTAGACCAATGTGGACTAATGTTACTAGTATACCACCTTATATTCCACAAGCTACTTTCGTCAACCTTCTCCTTGGAAGATCGTAACTAGACCATATGTGCAACCAACTAGTTCATACTTTAAAATGGTTATTGGCCTGGATATGTTGACTCAATGAATCTTTGGGAAAGGTTATTGGGATCTTCATGAAGCCCTCAGCGAGTTGTTCTTGGCCACAAAGGGGACCTAAATTTCAATGGAAACCCAAGAAAAATGGTGGATCTTATAAATCTGCATGGCCTCAATCTAAAGATCCACAGGCGAGGTTCAAGTCAGTAATGACTTGAGCCTCAATAGTGTACTAACATTTTGTATATTTTTGTTGTTGTTGTAGGATCATCCTCTTAAGCACAAGGAAGTTGGCATTGTTGATAGTGGTTGCTCTAGAAGCATGTTAGGAAACAGAGATATGATGCATGATTTTGTACCCCTTGAAGGAGGAGGAAATGTGACATTTGGTGGAAGTGATGGTAGAATCACTGGGAAAGGGACCATCAAAACACCTCAACGGGACTTTGAGAATGTGTACTATGTCAAGGAACTACAACACTTCAACTTGTTCTCGGTTTTACAAATCAGTGATACAAGAACAAAGTACTCTTCTTTGAGGATGAATGTCTTGTCTTTGTCTAAAGACTTCAAACTTCAGAAGATACATCTATTTTCTTTGAGAGTTCCTCGATACTCACAATCTATATACATTCAACTTAAATGATGTACAACCAGAAGGTGACTTAACTTGTTTGGTGGCTAAAGCATCCCACGGATGAGTCTACAAAATGGCATAGGAGGATGGCACATGTGAATTTCAAGACCATTAACAAGCTATCTAAGCTGGGTCTTGTTGAAGGACTTCCTTCTAAAGTTTTCACCAATGATCATAACTATGTTTCCTGCAACAAAGGAAAGCAACACAGAGCCTCATACAAAGCTATTAATGCATTGAGCCTTATTTGAACCTCTTGATTGCTTCACATGAATCTTTTGGTCCAACTCAAGTCAGAAGCATAGATCATAAGTATTTTTGTGCAGTTATTCATGACTATAGCGAGGTTTTGTTGGGTATTCTTCTTGAGGACTAAAGATGAAACCTCTCCAGTTTTAAAAGAATACATTACTCTTGTTGAAAACAATGAACAAAAGGTTAAAGGTATCCGTGTGATAATGGACGAGTTCAAGAATCTGTTTTGATAGAACTTTGTAAGTCTAAAGGAATCCAAAGGGACTATAGTACTCCAAGAACACCTCAACAAGCGGGGTGGCTAAAAGAAAGAATAGGACCACGATAGAGGCAAGAAGATCTATGCTTGCAAACTCTAAGTTACCCACTATGTTTTGGACTGAAGCAGTTGGCACAACTTGTTATGTTCTAAACATGGTATCTATCACTAGACCTCACTTTAAGACACCTTATGAACTTCTCTATAGGAAAGTTCCTGTTATTCATTACCTTAAACCTTTTGGCTACCAAGTGACTATTTTGAATAATAGTTTGATGAGAAGGCTGATGAGGGATATATTGTCGGTTATTCGGCTCATAGTAAGGCATATAGGGTATACAATTTGAATGCTAAGAAGATTGAGGAGACTTTGAACCTGAGATATCTAGAAGACAAGCCTAATGTTCAAGGACAAGGTCATGTTTGGTCATTTGACCTTGATTATTTAACTGACTATTTGGGTTATTCTAGACATGTGGCTAACAAAATGCAGGTACACAAGTGTCTCCCACTGATCTTTGCTACCATGAATCTTGATTCGATAGTAAGTTTGAGGATGATGAGCATCCTATTGTTGTACCTTCTTTCTCCCCTAACAATTTCTGGTGATACTTCCAAAACTCCTTCTAATGAGAGTGAAGATGAGTACAATTATGCAGAGGACCTTGCTAGGCTTAAGAAGCGAGGTATGCAGCTAATCTAGAAGGCGAGAGAGGCATCTTTGAGGAGATTGCAAGAGAAGCGATCGATGGAAATCACCATTACGCTAAAAGTGATCTGTTTCTCCTATCATCACCAAATCTGGCATAGCCATATTGTTTCTACTCCGTTGCTACTAGAGTGTCCAGCAGACTTGGGAGAACCGTATACATGTTTTCCAAGTCCTTCAGATCTTGGTCATCATCAACCTAAAGCTGGCATCTTCACCTCTCCTTCCTATGACACAAATTTTGAACCAACTGTGACTAATCTTGATACCTCCATTGATGTACACACCACTTCTACTAAAAGGATCAACATTGCTCATCCACAGTCAAATATTATTGGTGATCCTCATGCACTATTAGAACTAGAGACTTTGTAACAAGTTCTAAATATGGTCAAGTGGCTTTTATCTCTTATGTCTCAAACCAAAGAAGAGACAATCCACGGACTTTGATCATTGTCACGTTTTGCTTTCTATCTCAAGTGGAACCAACTAGTGTTACTCAAGCCTTGGAAGATTCAAGTTGGCTTGAAGCAATGCAAGAAGAGATGCAGCAGTTCCAAAATCGAGGTTTGGATATTGGTCCCACTACACGAAGGAAATATGCTATTGGGACAAAATGGATATTAAAAAATAAGAGAGATGCAAGAGGTGTTGTCATTAAAAACAAAGCAAGATTAGTAGCTTCGGGTATAGACAAGAGGAGGGATTGATTATGATGAAGTGTTTGCACATTTGCTAGAGTAGAGCCATACGGATATTTTTGTCTTATGCATCTTACATGGGTTTCATGGTATATCAAATGGATGTTAAAGGTGCATTTATGTATGGTGAAATAGAAGAGGAGGTTTATGTCACTCAACCTAAAGGATTTGAAGATCGAGATCATCCACATCATGTTTACAAAGTAGTTAAAGCTCTCATGGACTACATGAGGCACCACGAGCATGGTATGCTAGGATTTCATCATTTCTGCTGAAGCATGGCTATAGAAGAGGTGCCATTGATAAAACACTTTTCTTGAAGAAGAATTCCACGGACATTATTCTTGTGCAAGTTTATGTGGACGATATCATATTTGGGTCCACTAAAGAAGCTTGGTGTTGGGATATGAAAGTCTTGAAGATATCAAAGTCTTGAAGATATGAAAGTATCTTGTAGGCACACAAAATCTTGGAAGAAGTCAAAGACTAAAAGTACTTTCAGTAAAGACAAAGTCAAAATAACGCAATATGAAGTCAAAGTCTTGCAAGAACAAAAGAACTGTTATATTAGTTTATGGAAAGAATTGTATTCTATGTTTAGATTACTTGTCGTACAAGGTTATCAATTGTAAACCGACTAGGATATCCTTGAGCCTATAAAAGGACTCCTAGATTGGCATTAGAGGTGCGATTTCAGAAAAAGAGTTTTAGAGTTCAATTAGTGTTTTAGAGAAAAGTTCGATTATCTTAGAGTTGTATTAGAGTATTGCATAATAAGCAGATTTAGAGTTAATAATAAAAGGTTATTCTTCTTAGCTTTGTTAAGTAAATTCCGCGTACTTAATAAAGATTACCGGTGTTTCTTTGTTAATAACTTAGGATTTATACGAGGTTATTAAACCTTAACAAGCTAGTTAAGATAGTTTGATTAAAGTATATCGATCCAACAAGTGGTATCAAAGCTTGTGTGGAAACTCTGACTAGGAAGAAACCTACTCGACAATATTCAAGATGTCGATTTGCATCAACTCCTATCCGCAGGTATGTTCTAAGTGTCATGATTTTTATCATAAATTACTTGATTTATGTGATTGAGAGATAATTGTGTTAAGGCTAGAGTGAGGTAGCGAGGTTATCAAATAACTTTAGAATCTATGAAAGCCAAAATCTTAGCACATGAAACTAATGAAGTAGCTTGGGCTGAAAAATATGCATAAAGGGATTATCGGTTAAAGCTTAGTGAATGGAAATTAAAGCGTAAAATTCTTTGAAATAGAGAAATTAACTAAGGAAAGAGATGATTTGTTAGCTAAGTTTGTTTGCTTGGGTGAAGGTGATTAAATCACATGTTTCTTATGTTCAAAAACAACAAAGAGCCTACCTTAAAACTGGATTAGGTTTTGGTATGGATTTTAGTAAGATAGAAGAAAACCAATCTAGTAATCGGGATGAAGGTGAGTATGAGGATATAACCACTAGTGATGAAGAACTCATTAATTATGTAGATACATCTAGTAATGATGGTTCAATAAGTGACTCACCTCTTGCATATAAGAAAGCTAATGATTATCATCTTTGTTCCACATCCTTTGGCATTCATCAACCCACTTAGCTGATGTTTCTCGTTTTGGAGTAGACAGGTCTAGAGTTTAGGAAAAGATAGTTGCTAAATCTAGGTGAAAAACCCAAAGAATGGTGAAGCGGTGTTCAAAATCAGCGGTACCTTTAAATCAAAGTATTGCTCCTAGCAGTACCTTCTTCAAAACCTTCTCCAAAGCGATCTTTGCTAAACCTTTTGGGATAATTTTGGTCAAAACGGGTTTCATCACTCACTCAAGAAGGCAAAATAATTTTGGGCATAGACATAGAAGATGTCACTTTGACGATATGGGTCAGTGTTTTGTGTGTTTTGGTTCACTCATCTAATTAAGGATTGTGAACATCACTCAAAATATCTTAAAAATTTCAAAAGAAGCGCCAACCAGAAACCTAGAGAGTACAAACCGGTTTGGAATAATTCAAATAGGGTCAATCAGAAATTTCTCACGGATCATAAATACCCACAATGAAAAAAACCTTTTTCAAAACCTTGATATCTCGAGTACTTTCCAAAGTAATCAACTCTGACCAAAGATACTTTCAAAGTACGCTCAAACAAAACAAGGTGCGATCACAATACTTGGTATAGAAATTCTAGGCAATCTCACTATCAACCTAGAAGGTATTCTAATTCACATAGGAGATTTAGATCAGGAGGAACCGTGTTAAAAGAATGGGTTAAAAGGGAAAGAAATCTGCGAGGGACGGTATTTCAACTAAAAGTGAATCAGATGTTTTGTGATGTGAGAAAAAGAGATTTGTGTTGAAAAACGAGAAAGTTTTGAAAATCCACATGCTAAAGATCAAAGATAATTACGGATCATCATTTGAAGATAGTGGTAATTACATACTCAAGAATTTGAGTTTGTAACTCCACAAGGGAACCAAGTCGGTAATGGCTTGGGTTCCTAAAGTTCTAACCCTTTTCTTTATGTGCGGGCAACCCGAAGAGGAGCTTAAAGATCATCTTATTGTGGATAGTGGTTGCTCTGGAAGTATGACCGAGTCAAAGAGATCCTGTCTGATTTTAGGAAGATTAGTGGAGGAAAAGTTGCATTTGGGAATGATCCCAATGGAGGAAGGATTCTTTGGGAAAGGAACAATTAAAGCTGGAAGAATCGATTTTTAGAATGTCAGATATGTGAAGGAGCTTAAGTTCAACTTGTTGTCAGTCTCTCAAGTTTGTGATAAAAAGCATCTGTGTTATTCGACACGAATGTCTCATCCTTTCCTCGACTTTAAACATTGATGATGACTTGGTTGTACTTAGAGTACCAAGGACAAATGATGTGTATAGTTTAGACATGAAGAGTCTACATTCTTATGGCGGAGCCACATGTTTGGTGGCTAAAGCAACATCTGAAGAGGCACATCAATGGCATAGAAGATTGGGCCATGTTAATTTCAAGAACATCAACAAACTGGTCAAAGGCAATTTAGTTAGAGGTTTACCTTCAAAGATTTACAAGAATGAACAATCATGCTTGGCATGCAAGAAGGGTAAACAACACAAAGCTTCCTGCAAGAAGCTTGAGGAGAGACCTATTAGAGAACCTTTGGAGCTATTACATATTTATCAGAGATTGTTATGAGCATAGGCTCATCAATGTTGTTAAGGTTCACACGGATGACAATGTAGCTGATTTACTCACAAAAGGTTTTGATGTGTCACGATTCAATCACTTGGTTGTGAGCATTGGAATGATTAACTACTAAGCTATGTTTGAGGGGAGGACTATAAGGTGTTAGTATAGTCCTGTGTATTGCTTGAGGAGAGGATGCTTGTTTATACTTAGTTTATATGAAGGAATTTGGCAAAATCACATTTTTCTGAAAGTCTTGCTTGGAAATCTTGCTTGGGGAAAGTCTTGCTTATGTGGAAAGTACTTGTTTGTCATATTAAAGTCTTGTTCCAACGGTAATATTGATGGGTAATTGATAGTAACGGTAACTTTGTTATTATAGGTTGTGATTTTTCAAATCCTACCTATAAATAACTACTTCCGATTTTCCCTCTCATATTATTACTTTACATCTTTTCCTTACTTATCTCCCAATCACCATCTCTTTATTCTTCGATAAAATCTTTATTGTGCTCACTTATTCAACAATGGCGAATCGTTTAACTGTTTCAAAGCACAATATGGTGGCTAATTTGGACAAGGCTGAATATGGCTTTTTCAGATATTGTTGATTATCTTACTGGGTCGCCTATTAGTTATGCTCTTTTAGTTGAACCCAGGATGTTATTGAACCTTGGATTCAAGAATTTTGGGCTAATGCTAGAGATAACATGGAGGAGGATGAATATTATATTAGATCTGATTCTTTGGGCCGGACTATCAAGATTAGTGAAGCCTCTATTCGTGAAGATTTATTATTTGGAGATGAAGATGGGGCTATTCGATTTGACAAGCAACCGATTTGGGATACTTTTAGGAATCTTGGTTATGAAGGATCTTTAACAGAGAACAAACATTCAAGAGCATTATTACGTCCCTCAATGGAAGTTCTTGATTCATATCTGCTTCATTGCATAAGTTCTAAAAGTACTTCTTGAGGCAGATTTGGGTCCAATATAGCATCTGCGATGGTTGGACTAACTCTTGACAGAGTGTTTAATTTTTCAAAGCTTATTTTGGATGGGATGCTATCACATATATCCTCACGGGTCAAAATGGTGATGTACCCAAGGTTTGTATGGGTTTTCTTAAACAAGCAATTGGTGATGTTCCAAAACCTGCTTTGCTTTACTTGTCATTGTGCAACAAGCCAAAATCTTTACATTTATGGCTAGGCAGTGATTTGTTCGGAGGTGGAGATATTCCATTACTACTACAATGATGGAAGTTGTTCAAAGTACATGCGTCTTGTTTGGAGGAGGATGAAGAAAGTGAAGGTCGATTATGTACATGGTTAACTTTCACAAAGTCTTTGCCTCACAAGTCTGCATGCCGTCTTGCTTCTATGAAGGTACTACATCTTTCTGATCTTTGTTCTCCAAGCCACGAGGTTCAAGCGGAGATGAAAGAACACCTACTACATCTCCTAGCGTTACGTTTCTGTTTAGGAGGAACATTCACATCTTTAAGGTGATGATCATACTATACCTCGTGAAGGTTTGACTTTGGATAATTATGCTTTGACAAGGGAGCTCGTTAGGTTGAACAAGGCTTTGAGTTTCAAGCTAACGCGCTTAGGAAATTGAAGCGTAAGTATAT
Organism: Chrysanthemum makinoi; assembly: GCA_910596185.1. Lineage (NCBI taxonomy): Eukaryota > Viridiplantae > Streptophyta > Magnoliopsida > Asterales > Asteraceae > Chrysanthemum > Chrysanthemum makinoi. Next base: position 174,120,906 of record OU343219.1, on the reverse strand, counting down.
CTGGTTGAGGAATTTTATTAAACCATATATTCAAGGTTTTAACTTATGGGTTAAAGAGGAAAACAAGCGTCGTAAACAACTTGAAAGAATTAAAATGAAAGAAGGTTCCTAAATCATCTTACGTCAACTTGGAGGAATTTAGAAAAGGAAAATTTGAAGAAGATGTTGCGAAGAAGAAAGAATGCGTAAGTACTGCGAGAAAAAGATTATTTAGGATTAGAGGAAAAGTGCAAGTTCAAGATGCTTGATGATCAAGGTACTAAACATCAAAGTAATGTTTTCATGATACATCTAGAGCAAGTAATAACACCAGGGTATTGAATTTTGAAGAAGATCTTTGGTCCTTCTACAATTGGTATAGAAGAAGAGGAGGAAGCTACATTCAAACCTATTCATTCTGCAAGTGATGATGAATTAATTGCTACAATATTAGATTTGTCACAACCAAGAGGAGGAGTTACTATTAGAGATGTACAAGAAGAAGAACAACCAAGAACATCTCAACACGAATTGATCCAAAGATAAAGGGAAAGGTATTAGGTTTGAAACAAAGAAAAAACTCACTTTGGCGAACTTAGAGCAATTGAAGTTGCTAGGAATGAAGGCTGCAATAGAAAAGTTCAAGAAGAGTTAGATGCTAAAGATAGAAGAAACGAAGCTAGAAATCTGAATAGAAGCGACTCAAAAGGAGCAAGATAAATTAGATCTTTGAAGCTACTAAACCTTTCTGAGTCCTACACAGTTAGATATATGCCAAGAAGACCTAATTTAGCTAAGGGCAGGAATGCTATGATGGCTTATTTAAAAGGTCGAGGATATAAGGGTTTGCAGAAGTTAAACTATGTTGATATGAAAAGACTCTATGATCTTTGAAACGAGAAGCTTATAAGAAAGTGTTTGTGATATTAAAGACTTTAGAGAAGAAGCTCATTGGTGAGATCCGAAAGGAAGAAGAGCTTAAAAGAGAAAAAGAAAAGCTGAGATTACTGAGATGTTGGTTTTAAAGAAAGAAAAGGTTGAATTAAGATCCGAGACTAGAGATGAATTGAAGAATTACCAGTGGTAAATTTTGATTATACAAAGGAAGATGATGACATGAAGATGAAACGACTCAAAGATCAGAGTGTTTTAAAGTTGTGAAATCCAAGAATGGAGATTACATGATTTTTCATAAAGAGGATGAAAGTTTCAAAGTTTTCAAAAGGCTATGGGATTTATTGCATATTATAGATAGAGTAGACCTATTCTACTTATATCATGTTGTGAAGGCTTACTTTGAAAATAATCCATTGGAAGGGATTGGTTTGGTTTTACATGGTGATCTTATAACTATAGGAAGCTGAAGAAGAGCACGATGATATCTGGAAGAATCAAGAAAGGCTGGAAATAGTTTCTTGGAGATTCTTTGAAGAATCACGGAGTTCATGTTTTGGAAATAGAAAATGGAACAATGATACACATGTTTGCAGAAAGAAGATACCCTCTCAGAGTTGAGCTCATGAGAAGAATGCTAGAGCATGGATTGGAAGTAGAAGAGGATAATGAAGCTGCTTGCATGGTTATCAACTTGTTTATAAAGCGGACTACCATTCTGAGAATGATCAATAAGCGGTATGAATTTTATTTGAATAAATACTTGATATATCGGTACTTTTATTCAAAGTGCTGCCCATCGAGACGATACTTTCATCAAAGTACTATTTAGAAATAAACCAGATTAAATAAATTTTAGAAGAAACCTTTTTGCTAATTAATAAATATTTTGAAATCGAGGTTCAATAAATGGTTTTTGTGATGATAACATCAATAGGTTATCAATCTACCATGATTACAAAAGGATTGACTAATCCATGAGCAAGCGACTTCTGGTAAAGATATAACCAATCCGTTTTTAGTTGACAACTTGCTAATAAGTTGGATGGTATTCAACTCACCATATCGGTAATGTGAAGAGTTGGCTAGCCCACAAGAAAATGGCTTGTAGTAAAGGCAGTGGAAAAACCATTATTGGTAATTAGTTCACCATTAGATAGAAGAACTAACTAGTCGAGAAAGTGACTTTTGGTAAAGACAACTCAAATCTGTTGATAGCTGATGATTTGCTAAAAATAATATGGTTATCAATGTACCATGGTCTTACACACCAAAACATTTGGCTACTCGAGAGATAATGGCTTTGGTAAAGAGATCTAAATCCATTAATTTTTCAATGATTCACTTGGAAGTGATGAGAATAGTATGCAACTTAAACAGAATTAAATGTACAAATTGTCATATGTTGTGTGTTCTGAAAAGATGGAGCTTCTTTGGATCTTTCTTGTAAGAGAACAATTCTAAGAATACTTTGACAAGAGCAGGATGTTACAGAGATAAAAGCTTAAAGACTAAGAAACAATCGTTTTTAAAGATGAAAGTTTAAGATATATTCACAAAGGAACTTGAAGTCAAGCAAGTAGAATTCAAGTTAGAGGAGGATTGTTGGGATATGAAAGTGCTGAAGATATCAAAGTGCTGAAGATATGAAGAGAATCTTTTGTAGGCAGAAGTCTTGGAAGAAGTCAAAGACTCAATCTTGTTAAAGACAAAGTCAAAGTCTTTGCAATATGAAGTCAAAATACTTTGCAAGAACAAAGAAGCTATTATATTAATTTATGGAAAGAATTGTATTCTATGTTTAGATTACTTGTGGTACAAGGTTATCAATTGTAAACCGACTAGGATATCCTTGAGCCTATAAAAGGACTCCTAGATTGGCATTAGAGGTACGATTTACGATTTCAGAAAAAGAGTTTTAGAGTTTACGAATTAGTGTTTTTAGAGAAAAGTTCGATTATCTTAGAGTTGTATTAGAGTATCTGCATAATAAGCGGATTTAGAGTTTATAATAAAAGTTATTCTTCTTAGCTTTGTTAAGTAAATTCCACGTACTTGATAAAGATTACTCAGTGTTTCTTTGTTAATAACTTAGGATTTATCAGGGGTTATTAAACCTTAACAAGCTAGTTAAGATAGTTTGATTAAAGTATATCGATCAATACTTGGTGCGGGGAGTTTGAGGAGGCGATGAAGGGAGAGTTCAGGATAGTGCTATGGGGAACTTACTTTCTTTTGGGTCTTCAAGTTCACGAAACGATGGTATCTTTATCGGTCGGGACAAATATGTGAGAACATTTTGAAAAGTTTGGTATGGAGAGTGTCCGAATTTGCCACACACCTTATGAAGCTCAAAGTCAAAGACAAACAATGAACCGGATCTACTGTGAATGTTCATTTATCTGAATCTATGATTGGTTCATTAATGTATCTAAACTTCTAGGCGACATCACTTTTCTTGTGAGTGCTTGCTCTAGACATCAAGTCACTCCACTTGCTTCCCATCTAAATCCAGTGAAGAAGATTTTTAAGTATTTGAAAGGTCAACCTCATTTAGGCCTTTGGTACCCAAGAGAGTCTCCTTTAAGCTGGAAGCATTTAGTGATAGTGATTATCTTTGGTGCAAATCTGGATAGGAGATCCTGGCCGCGGAGGTTGCCAATTCCTTGGAAAGAGATTGATTTCTTGGCGATGCAGAAACAAACTATTGTGGCTACCTCATCTCGAAGCAGTATGTTCTTCTTTGCAAATTCTTTGTGTAGACGGGTTCTTTGGATACAATATCAATTGTTGGATTATGGGTATAACTTCATGAACACAACAATTTTTATTGATAATCAAAGTACCATATGCATTGTTAAAATCGGTTTTTCTTGCAGTAGAACTAAGCAAATTGAAATCAGGCACCACTTTATAAGAGATGCATATGAAAAACATTTGATAAAAGTGGTTAAATTCAAACTGATGATAATGTGGCAGATCTGTTAACTAAGGCTTTTGATGGACCAAGGTTTCAACACCTTGTGGTTCATATTGGTATGTAACCCTTGGTATTTGCAAAGTTTAAGAGGGGCATAGGCTCAAGGAGAGCATATGCCTCGAGGAGGATTTTAGATGTAAACTTTGTATATTAGTTTGTATATTAGTTTATATATTTGTTAACACTAACCAACTTATGTTCTTTTAGTTTGTTTTGGTTTGGTTTGTGTGTTTCTCTGTATTACGTTTTGCGGTTTGCATATATAAGTTGGAGTTTATTAAGTTTGGAGATGGACATGTAATCTTAAAAGTTTGTTTCTCTGAAAGCAAAATCTGAAGAGGCTGAAGAGAGCATATTGTTTCCGAAGATAAAGTCTTGAAGTTAAAGATGCTCATTCATTCAAGATCGACTTCACACTTACAACTTACATTGCATACAATCAACTTCAAATGGAAATACAAGATTCATAACTACATGATCTATTGAACCTATACTATGTTCCTATCATCTACTAGCTCATATCTTCTATTCCAACTGCTGGATATGCATAACCATGATATGCATGACCGGATCTAGATAAACTAAGGATCAAAATGGGAAGGATGGATTAAGGAAACGAAGATGATGAAGATGAATACAACGGATGGATGTGTGATATAGTATTGTGTCCTTTGTGCTTCATCTGTTTGGTTTCACCAAAAGCAATCAATCCATCTTCCTTTTGCCCTTCCACTGATATGAGATGAAGCACCGGACCATGGCGGGAAGGCGAACACCACGGGTTAGCTAGAGGTGGTGGAGGTTGAGGTGTGAGTTATCTCCTTAGTGGAGTCATCGAGAATCATCGAGAAGATTCACTTGGATTCACTACCTGTCATCTTGAGAAGAAGAAGGAGAAAGGGAGATTTTCTTGAGATTAGATGTGTTGTTCCCGTTCACTATCGTTTAAAGCAGGTTTTAAAACAAGTTCAAAGTGAACTATGACTGAAATTAACATAAAGAAAACACACTTAGTAATTTTCAACGTCATATTCTTATTAGAAATAATTCAACAAAGAATCGTTACCCAGTATTTCGGAATAGTACTTGGGATTGAAATGACAAAGTTGGGTGACTCCTCTCTAAGCTCGGGCTAAGTCTGAGCACAACTCTTAGAGCTCACTGAGCTATCTCAGGAACTAAGTTGTATTTGGAGGGTGAAAAGATGGCTTCGTGTATGTGTTTTACAATTCACAAGCTTAACCTTTTCACTCCATCTCGTATGCTATTTATACATGTATGATATTTGACTCTTTCCTAAGTGACAATGACATCATCTGAGAGACAAAATCTTGATGTATTTTGTCTGTTTAAAAGACTATTCTAGGTAAGAGACAAGACTACTTTCCTAAACTTCGGTGATGACAGAGCACGATCTTGCCATTCAGGGGAAAGTTGACTTTGGTTGATAAGGACTTAGTCTTATCGATTCAAACTTTCCGCCTTGTCCCGCTCTTTCTTAGGTCTTTATATCCTTGAGTCTTACTTGAGTTTGTCTTGATTAGTAAGAAGTTGGAGAGGAATCTTAGGGATTGATGAGTTATTGTCATCATTACTCGAATCCATCATCTTCTTCTTGACTCGGTCTTCACCCATTAAGTTCGCCTTACTGAGGTGGAGAGACTCCCCATTCGCCTAAATCTTGGGTATCCAGAAGATGACTCGGCTTTGAGAGGCTATGCACTCGGTGACCGATTAGTGTTGGATTAAATACTTAGAATATTTTCTATTCAAATCCTAGTTTAAGGGGTTTGGGTATTTACTGAACCAACGTCTCCCTATTTGGATATACAAATAGCCTAAGTAGTTGATCGAGTGTAAGTGAGCAAGAGGCTTCTTTTTACTGAATGTACTAATGAATACAATAAGGAACAGGTAAATGAATAAAACATACATGGTTTATTGATCGAGATTACATAGTTCCTATCGCTAGTACAAAAGATAAAACAAAATGATGTCAATCGGATGGATACCATGCTTCAAGTTTCACTTTCTTGGTGATGAGTGTTTCCCTGTCGGATGGTCTCGATCTTGGCATTGGTCTTAGCCGAACGGCGTTCTTTGGGGATTGGATCTGAGAGGCCACGAATATAGTGATCATTGCGGCCACTCGGCTGATGTCACCTCCATCTTTGAAATCACAGGGTTCAGTAGACATCAATGTGGAATAGCCCTCTTGAGCTCTCTTCAATCACTAGGCGGTTTACAAACTTTACTCCCTCGAGGCGGTTCTCTGTTGCATTCAAGGCGGTACTTTGATCTCGGGTTGGAAATCAACTCTTTTCCTTTTGCCGATGGAAGCTTGTGGTTGAGATCCTTGAGGTGCGATCAAGCGGTGAATTCTCGATTGGGTTGGTGCTTCCCTTAGCCTTTCATATCGTTTGCTAAGCATTTTCATCAGCTCCTTGACCACCTTGTTTTGCTTCTTTCCAATGATCGGACCAAGTTCATCAAGTTCGGTGATCCCAAAGTCACTGAATTTTAATGGATCATGAACTTCAAAGTGTCTTTTGTCATCCCCTCTGTAGACATTCATAGCCAACGGTTTGGTGTTGGGAATGATTTTGACATCGATGATTTTTAGGAAAGCCTTCGGTGGGTCATTGTCGATTATATTCTTTAATTACATTTTGCAGAGCTTGAGTTTTCTTTCTCTTTTCTTCATCTTGAGCTCTCATTGCGGCCATTTGAGCGACTGAGCTTCCATGAACTTACGTCTGCTGACCCTTTTTGAGCTTGCTTGCATCTATTCCCATTTTCAGCTTCTTTGGCAATCACTTTGGTCAATGCCTCCTTTGTCTTTTCATCCTCAGCTTGTTTCAATTTCCTCTCTTCTTTAGCAAGGTGTTTTGTTAGCTGTTGAGGAGTGAAGAGATATTCACCGATTTTGTAGGGAATCCTCGGGGTTCGATGGTGATCGGTATGCTTTTGCCCTTGCTTTGTCACGAGGAAGATGATGCAATGATGGGAGGTGTTGTTGTCATGATTGGTGCTAAGGTGTCAATGTTGTTGTTCTTGGAGGTGGTAGTGATGAGATCGATGCTGAGAGTGGTCTGATGATGATGATGTTTGAGTTGCTTGAGGCGGTGGTCTTCGCTCCCCTGAGTTTGAAGAGGAGTTTCTTGACAATATTCTCCCCTCCCTTTGTTGCCGTAGCGTCGGTGAGGGCAAGAGTAGTAGGTGATGAGGGGCCCGACCAGTTTGACCTTTGAAGGCTGATAGATTTCAGTCATCATGGCCTTTATGTCGAAATATCTGCTTGAAGACCAGTGACCTTTGCATCCAAGTTCGCATGAGATAATTCCAAGGCCGTCATTCGTGGACCAAGATTCCAAGCCATAGAAGACGAGGCCTGAGTTAAAGTAGTCACTTGCGTATTTATAGAGTCCAATGTAGCTTGAAGAGCTGGGTGAGGATGGAAGACCACGAACATTTGCAGAGACTTGAGCATGTTGAGCAATTGATGGGTTGGAGGATTGTTTCAAGTCGCCTCGGTAGCCTCGGCACTTTAGAGTTGAGTCGGGGTCTTCTTTGACAAACTCGGTTTCATCTATCGTGGTTCCTACACCCACGAAGATGTTTGAGGAATTTAGCCATGTTTTCATCGAGTGGTGAATGTTGTCATACATCAGATCCCTATGCTCATGAACATTTTCATAAAAACCATGTACTTCAGCCTTTAGATCGGCATGCTTCATGGCCTCGGTGTGTTGCTCCCGTAATGTGTCGGTGACCCCGAATATAACCTTCTTGATGCTTTGGTGATCCAGTGAGCGAGCAGTCTTCGGTGAGTGGAGAACATTATCAAATCTGGCAAATTCATCGATGGATGAAGAGGTCATCATTGGCGTGCATTTAGTATGCTCTCACATGGATCGGTGAGGTTCTTGTTGACTTGAACCTCGGCGTCCATTTCTTCTCGGTGATAAGATTTCATCATCACTTCGGCAAGGTCATCATCAGTTGTAGCAATTCGGTAACCTCACAACCGTTAACAAGGGGTGGGAATGGGTTCCATATCGGTGGGTGGTATAGATCCCTCGAGTCTTTGTCCCCGTGGACCCTCGGACACTTGGTGGGAGTTTCAGTGTCTTCGAGTGGGATTGGTTTTGGGTTCGTATGGGTGGGTTGTTTCTTTCCCTCAGAGTCTTTGTCCCCGGTGACCCACGATACGGTGGGCGTTTCCAGTGCCTTTAGCGAGTCGATGAATGTTGTATCCTATCGTGGGTTGTTTGATTCCCTACGAGTCTTTGGGATCGTCGGTGTGCCCTCGGACAAAGGCTTTGATTTGCTAATGTCATCATGGCGTTGTGGAAGGCTCCCCCCGGCGGGTTGTTTGTTTCCCTCTGGATCTTGGGGAGTAGTAGGTGTGACCAAGGGCGCGGCTGTGATGTATCGGTGTCCTTCGTTGTCGGGGGTGGTTGTTGCACAGTGGTGGGTGTCTTTTTGGTCTCGGGCCTTTTGTGCCTCTTAGGCGGTGCTCACGAAGCCTCGGGGCCACTGGGACTTTGGTTTAGTCTTAGTCGGTCAGAGACTTCCCTTTTCCTTTTAAGAGCGGGGTTTGGAGACAGATCCCTCACAGTTGTTCTGGCAACCATATGGGCCGTTAATTCTATAGGTGTGACAAGGGATGGGTCCTTTTGAAAGTTTGAAGGACTTCGGGATGCCAGTAAATTTCCAAATTTTTCATCACGAGTATAATTGGCACCAGTAGCGATTGTAAAGCACAAGAGACAAACCTAGGATCTGAAATATACTTCGTCCTAGTTTTGCTCTGTAACCGTTACAAGATCCTTGTAAATGATCTCCCTATGTAAAGCGGTGACCCCATTCATCGAGGCGGTATGCCATCATCAACTGAATGGAGTTAACATGTTGATGGATGAGTGGTTCCCATGAGGACTGAATCACAAAAGTGAAAAAGATCCTCAAGCCCGCGGGGAATGAACTTTTAGTGACTAGGGTCTGTCCAAAAATGTGGGATCCAAAGCGATTTGTTTTAACCCATCCTTCAACGTGGAAGGTTAGGGATGGGCGACATAAACACCTTTGTTGTAATCTAACCTGTTGAAGTGCAAAGGTTTTGAAATCGGTATGTTGTTGCCCCCATTAAGGCTGAACTGATGAGATACTCCAGAGTGGTCTAAGGTTATTCTCATCAGTTGAAGGTGTGGTCAAAGGCTTTAGCTGATAGCCCAAAACTCCTAAGGTAGTTTGGGTATACTCTTGAGGACATTTAACAAAGGCCGTTTTGAGTGGGCAGTTGAACAAAAATTTTACAATGTCTTTATAGGTTGGGACATTTTGAGGTATTCAAAATTACCTATGACATTGTTTGTTTTGAATTCAACGTTTGTGAGATCCACTACCTTGAGAAGCAAGCTGGAGAGATTGAGTTCTAGCCATATCTATTAAAGAAGTTTTAGGGTGTTTTTTTTTAAAATGTTTGGCAAGAACAATCGAAATGTTTAGATCTCTCTAGTTTGTGAGAAAAACTTTTGTGAATGTTTACAAGGTTTTCCAAAAGAGATTTTGAGCACACACAAATGTTTTGAAATTTTTGAAATGATTTTGTGAGGAGTTTGATTCTTGAGAAAAGATTTGTGTGTGTTGATTGTGTTTGAGAAGAGGGTATTTTTAGAGTGATAAGAGGGGTGTTTTGTGCACAAATGGAAAAACTAAGAGAAGGTTTTGGAAAGACTTTTGAATTTCCCATTTAATGCTATCACTCCATTACCCGATAAAAATCCGATTTTCAAGGAGCGATTGCGATTACGATAAAAGTGCACTTTTGCAGAGATTAAAATATCAATTTGATATTTTTGTGAGAGGCATTAAATGCCAAGTGGGATATGATAAGACAAAGACATATATTCCTTTATTAAATTGGCATAGTTACCAACCTAGGACATTAAAGTAGCTGATACTTGGACCATTAGTTACTCATTCAATGCTCTTTGTCAAGTGTCGGGGACCACGAATGAGTCTTACTCATTCGGTGAGAGGTTATTTTGGATTTTGGGGAGGATGAACCATTTGAGACCTTCTGAGATTGATTTTGGATACTTGACTTTCAATGTCAAGCATTCCCAATCGGCTTCGGTCTCGAAGGTAGGTTCATCCAAGGGTTTGGTGAAGATATCGGCGATTGATATTGATAGGGATGAAATGAAGTTCTATGTCTCCTTTCATTATGTGATCCACGATGAAGTGATATCGATATCTATGTGTTTGGTTCTTTGGTGGAGAAACGGGGTTGTTGGAGATTGCGATTGCACTAGTGTTATCACAGAAGATGGGCACCATTTTATAATGGATGTTATAGTCATTTGAGTTGACTTTTCATCCATAATACATAACCTGACATCTACTGCGGCTACATATTGACCTCGGTGAGGACATAGCCATGATTGTTGCTTCTTTGCACTCCAACATACTAGTTTTCCTCCAAGAAATTGACGAGGACCACGAGGTACTTTTTACGTCCATGTTGCGGCCGGCATAATCGAGTCGAATAACCCTTGAGATCAAACCACGAGCATATTGGATAATATAGTCCAAGGTTTGGGGTTCCTTTCAGAATACTGAGTATTATTTTGGCTGCGATGAGGTGGGATTCTTTGGGATTGGGTGATATCTTGCTATTAGGCGGTGAAAATTGTATGTGCAGTCTAGTGGCGGTTAGATACATCGGTGAGCCAACAATCCCACAGAAATGAGTTTGATTGGTGATTTGCCGTGAGATCGGGCCCAAGGTTGTTAGGTGGAACCATTGGTGTCTTCACCGAGGCATAGTCAAATATCTCATATTTCTTCAAGAGATTTACGGTGTATTTCTCTTGGTGATGGATATACCTTTATCGGTTTGCGATTTGTAGTCCAAGAAAGTATGTGAGTTCCCCATCATGCTCATTTCAAACTTCTTTGTCATTAGTTTTTCAAACTGTTTGCAAAGTTTGTAGTTTGTTGAGCCAAAGATGATATCATCAACATACACTTGGACTAGTATCACATCTTGTTGGGTTCTATAGACAAGCGGTGTGTTGTCTATCTTTCCTCGACAAACTTGTTTTGTATCAAGAAATGAGAGAGTTTCATACCATGCCACGGGAGCTTGTTTAAGTCCATAAAGAGCTTTGTCAAGCTTGCGGACATGGTCGAGAATCACTACTCTCAAAGCTTGGTGGTTCTTGAACATACACATCTTACTTGAGATCACCATTTAAGAATGCACTTTTAACATCCATTTGGTAGACCATGAAGTTCATGTATGTTGCATATGCAAAGAAGATCCTGATGGCTTCCATTCTTGCAACGTGAGCAAATGTCTCATCATAGTCAATGCCTTCTTGTTGACTGTAACCTTTGGCTACAAGTCGGCTTTGTTTTTAATGCGATGCCATTTTCATCAGTTTTGTTTTTGAAAACCCACTTCATTCCTATGACTACGACATCCTGAGGACATTTGATCAAGGTCATGACCTTGTTTTTATCAAACTGTTGCAATTCTTCTTGCATAGCTGAAGGTTGGGTATTTTAGAGCTTGATGACACTTTTGGGTTCAATGTCGATGAGTAATCGAAGCATATAGACATTCATTGGCGAAGCTGCGGTTAGACTAGCGACCATGCTTCTAGTGAGCATACCCTCGGTGGGTTGCAATGATGTTTACAAGCTCAATGTCCACGAGATCTTGTCCACTTACTTTGTGGTGCAGGTGCGAGCATGAATATGTCCTTGGGAGTTGAATATGATTTGGTGCAAGGGCCCAGAATCATTTAGAACATCGTAGAGATGTCTTGATCGGGTTGAGGAACATGAGTTACTGAGGTTCGATCATTATTACATATCAGCGAGGAGACGAATTTTCAATGAACTCATTGAAGGTTGGTTGAGGTAGGTTGTGGGGTAAGACATAATATGAGATGTCAGACGCTCTTGATATGAGGAATTGAGTTGGTGTTGTACTCATCAAGAGGATATCTTGATGAGTTATCAATTCCTATTTCTTCCACTGAGGTGTTGGTGAACTTGATGCTTCGGTGCTTTCATCAAAGGTGACATGAAAGGTTTCCTCAACTTGTTGTCTCCTTGTGTTAAAACCACGAAGGCTTTGGAGATCAATGAGTATCCTAGAAAATATCCATCATCAGCTTTTGCATCAAATTTTCTTAGATGATCCTTGTGGTTGTGAATGAACACAGGACATCCAAACATGAAAATAGGCGATGTCGGAAGTCTACCTTTGAAGATCTCATATGGGGTTTTATTATGTCTTTTGACAATGACGGACTGTTTGGGTGTAGCGGTTTTGGCCTTGACGTAAATGTTTTGAGAGGTGAGCCATTTAACATAGTTCTAGCGGCCTCAATGAGAGTTACGTTTTTCCTTTTTGGCAACCCCATTTTGTTCAGGGGTATAAGGAGATGAGAAATTTTGAGAAATTCCTTTTTCATCACGAAACTCTCTAGTTCTTGATTTAGAACTTCGGTGCCATTGTCGGATTCGGTTTGTTTAAATTATGTCATTACGGTTTCAATCTTCTGATGAATGACATTATTGTATCATTGCTTGACTCTTTTTAGAAAGAAAGTATACCCAAGTATATCTTGAGAATTCATCAACAATGACAAGTGTATACTTCTCATCTTTGGATTGATCTGGGGGCAGGTCCAAAGAGATCCATGTCGGAGGTGAAGCGACTTTGATGGAGAAATTTTGTTTGGTTTTGAATGATGCTCGTGGTGTTTACCCTTTTCACAGGCGAGCATGGTTTGTCTTTGCAAAGACCGGTGATGGTAAGCCAAGGACCTTGTTTTGTTTTGCCAAGTTGTTGAGGTTTTGAAGTTTAGGTGTGAAAGTCTCTTATGCCCGCGACCAATTGATAGTTTCAATGGCTTTAGCAAAGAGACAAGTTCCATCTTGGGAGAGAGTTGACATGTCAAGCACATAGACATCATCTCTCCTAGGAGCTATCAACACAACTTCCTTGTTGGCATTAAAAATGGTACCTTGTTTATCATTGAATTGTACAATGAATTTTGCATCACATAGTTGGTGACATGAGATTGTATTTGAGACCGTTGACATAGGCTATTCTAGAAAACTATTCCATTGCAGTTTCTTGAACCATAACCTTGTGGGACATGATGAGTTATCACCAAATACTACCTTAGGCCTGGTTCCTTTACATACTTGTGCGAGATATTCTTTCACACATCATGCTTCTTGAGCATCCATTGTCTAGATGCCGAATAGGCTCCACGGCATGTCTGCTAAAGTAGTAAAGCGAATTAGTTTCTCTTAGTGACCAGCTTACCGTGGGCTTGGATCTCAAGGTCTCTTTGAACTTAGCAATCGATTCATGGTTTCGAGTTGTATTGCATGGTGCTACCCGGGTTTTGCATTTAGAGGTGAGGATGACTCGGTGACTCTTGGTTGTTTGGAATTTCTCCTTGCATGAATGATTACGTCATGTTGGGATGTCTCATGGTGGATTACATATATCCGAGCATGTATTCATGAGACAATCATCTTGATGATGATCATTGAACCAGCGATGAGGGCGAGAGGGAAAGGTTTTGCTCTATTCTTTGGGCGGTTTTAGAGGATGAAGCATCTTGATGACCAACTTTGGTATAGTTTGCTTGGACTTTGTTATCTTGTGGATGATCTGGCTGTCTGTGATCATCCTTTTGCAATCATGCAAAAAAGGATTCTATAGCGGTTGTCGATGGTATGGGTGGTGTAATGACCACGGCTCACACTTTTGTTTGTTTTGGAGGTTGACTTAGACTTTGAGGTGCTGGGAAGTGACTTTGTCTCCTTGATTGGTTCGAGGGACCTTTTCAATGGATTCCATTTTTGATAAGCTTCCTCAGTTCGGTCGTTCTTTGGATTTGATCGATTGGGGAGCGATGATGATGAAGTTTCGGTGGGAGTAGACTCTTGTTGGATTAGTTTTGCTTGTCTTTGTAGGATGGTTCTACCAAGTCGGACTTTTCTTTTGGTGAATGAGGATTGAATTGCAGTGGAGTAAGCTCAGAGCTTGGAGCGGCACCCTAAAGAGATTTCGGTGGTGGAAGCGGTGCTTGAGATTACGCTTGATTCTCGAGAGATGTGTTGTTACCAGGGCCATCGGGAGTCAAGCATGCTCTTTAGAGCTTGACTTTCGGCTCTAGAATCCTTCGAATCGAGTTTGGAAGCTTACTCTCAGGGATTGACTCGTTCAATCCATTCACTAGGCTGGAATCGACCAACATACTTGTAATCATGCCACGGACACAAATGGCTTAGGAAGCTGGTCTTTGTTGAGAGAGTCGGAAGATGATCTTCACCTATGACTCTTTTCTTGCTCTTGGGGCTCCCCACGGTATCAAAGACCACAGGATTCTTAGCGTCCAACTTTTAAGAACATCATTTGCCTTTTTAGTTCATCTTGAAGATTACGATTTCTTTTAACTAGTTAGGTGTTTTGAATTTGCAAAGTACAACCTCAAGCTTAGCTTGTTTTAAAATAAGCAATTCATCCCTACACTTATTCAATTCAAAACTTAACTTGTTGTACTTAGAAAAAAGATTAAGTCTTTGCTCTTCTACAAACTTAAGGTCTACATTTAGATAATTCATATAAGGCCCTTGTCGAGTCATCATCCATAGAGAGTAAAGTGTTTACCTTCTTCATTGTGATGTTGACCCATTCCCCGTTCCTAGCATGATTCTTCCCAACTGACTAGCTTGTCTTCTTAGAGAGAGCCATTAGAGCTTGACATGTACCATTTCATCATCGATGAGATTGGCTCTTCATCGGTCAAAGGTTTTGACAACAAGGCCTTTGTTCTTACCATGCATTGAACAATTTTTGTTGTTTACGAGGGGTGGCCTCAAGCAATGTAAGCTTAGCTTTTGCTTTCTTATACTTAGCTTCATAATCAATGGTTTTGTTAAGATCGGATTTGTTTTGAACATTTTGATGAGGCCGATATATTTTTGGTTGAAATTTGCTAAATCGAAGGCGATTTGATCGATGGTTTGTAAGAGGGTTGAAGTTGTTTTTGAAAAGCAGTCTTTTGCAAAATGGCCTCTTTTGTGACACTTATAGCATTGAGTGTCTTGGTTGCTTTGCAGTTGAAAAACCTTTGTTTCTTTTATAAACCTTAGAGTTAGCGAGGAGTGCCTTTCTGAAATTGACATTGGTCATTTAGGTACTCTTCACTTGATCTCTCATCGGGCTCATCATCTACGTGTTTTCTTGAAAATCTTGAACTACATTGTTAGAAAAGCGGTTGATATTGGTGATGAGGTAGTGGTGAGGACTTCTTGACTTCACGAGACTTCTTTAAGTCGGGTATCGTCAGTTGATGAGGTTTTCCTCATAGACAAATTTCCATAAATTTCAGGAAGCTCAAGATTTTGGATATGATTAGCATTCACGAGTCCACGAGAGAAATTCAACCACTTCTCGGGAGGCATTTACAAAACCAACATAGATTTCATGCTTAGACAACTTAACACCATCATTTGAAAGTTCATTTAAAGAGTTTTGTATGCGGTGTAAGTTTGAGAGAGTTTGAGTCCTTAGCCCGAAGGTGTTATACTCAAGTTTGAGTCCATTATCCTGTTTTCCTTGGTATCGGATGGTCCTTCATGACTATGAACTAGGTCATCGAGGTTTGCTTAGCATTACTACGACTTATAGCAGAGACTCCATATATATCGTCGGAAGACAAGATATTATGATACTTTTAGTCTTTGGTCTGGTTGACCACTCTCCTTTCATCACGGGTCCATGAGCTTCGGGTTTGGGCAACCCTTCAGCAGTCTTTGGGATAAATGGACCTTCATTTATACACTTGATATAATAAGGTTCCATCCCAATCAAATAGCAAAGCATTCGCTTTTTCCATTTGTTGAATTTGCCAACTTCAAGTCTAGGGACAACAGCTGAATAAGCTCCACCCTTTTTATCGACTAGTTGGGGTACATCAATTTCGACCATTAAGGATCTAATTTAAAAACTTTTAGGCGGCAAAAATGAGTTTTATAATTAGCCTTGCTCTGATACCACTTGTTGTTTCCCGTTCACTATCGTTTAAAGCAGTTTTAAAACAAGTTAAAGTGAACTATGGTGAAATTAACATAAATAAAACACACTTAGTAATTTTCAACGTCATATTCTTATTAGAAATAATTCAACAAAGAATCGTTACCCAGTACTTGCGGAATAGTACTTAGGATTGAAATGACAAAGTTGGGTGATTCCTCTCTAAGCTCAGGGCTAAGTCGAGCACAACTCTTAGAGCTCGAGCTATCTCAGAACTAAGTTGTATTTGGAGGAGTGAAAAGATGGCTGCGTGTATGTGTTTTACAATTCACAAGCAATCTTTTCACTCCATCTCTTATTCTATTTATACATGTATGATATTTGACTCTTTCCTAAGTGACAACCGACATCATCTGAGACAAAATCTTGATGTATTTTGTCTCACATTTTAAAGACTATTCTAGGTAAGAGACAAGACTACTTTCCTAAACTTCAGTGTGACAGCAGGCGATCTTTGCCATTCGAGGGGAAAGTTGACTTTGGTTGATAAGGACTTCGTCTTATCTGATTCAAACTTTGGTATAAGCCAATGGTGGAATTCTTGAAGAGATCAAAGATTCATTATGCTTTAACGCATACTCCGGAAGTGGTTTATGAATCATTGGTTACACAATTGCACGGGAAACTCTTGGCTTGAGGGTGATCTGAGAGATAGTAGCTATGGTTGATGGGATGATACGTTGTGAGAGGATGATTAGAAGAAAGCTTTGGTTGGACGATGTTAATGGAATTTATCATTCTAATCTTTGTGGATATTCTTGCTGGACTAAGAGCTTTTGGATATCAAGGAACAAGGACTGATATATGGTTCAAGAATCAGTTGTGTCCTATGTGGAGGTTTTTGGTTCACACATTGCTTCAATGCATAAGCAATAAATCAGGAGGATGGGACTAGTTTTCTACTCAATTAGGATGTGGTATTGTATGTCTTTCTTAGGGTTTAACTTATAACTTTTCTAGGTTTATTTTTGATAACATGATTGAAAATATACATAGGAAAAAGCATAAGTTTTTGATGTACCCTAGGTACTTACAAATGATTTTGGATATTTCTACCCAAGCCCAAGCTTTTTGTCCCATAGGAGCTTTAACTTCTAAACTATTTGCTTCAATGAGAACTAAATATGAGGGGAACATCATCCTTTGCTAGCACTATGTTGCCTCAAGGCAATGAGGGTGCGATGATGAGAATGTTGTTGGTTCTCTGCACCTTCTACTCCGTTACTCTTGATGGGAATCCATCGATTTTAATGGATGAAGGCCCTTATCTTTGTGAAGCACCTAATGTTTCTCGACCAACATTCACCCTTTCTTCACCTAGACCTAGTTCTAGTCCACTACCTACACAGGTTCCTCATGATGAGGTTGAAACTTGGAGATTTTATCCTTTGCCTTGTGTGCATGTGGTGGAGACAAAGGGTGGAATTACTGTTTGTATGTTTCTTTGATAAGCTTTATACCTTGTCTATGAGGTCGATGGAAAGATGCTTAGCGAGAAATGGAAGTTCCTCCCGATCAATTGGAAATGATAAGTTGCATCTTGAACAATGTGTTGGTATCATTAAGACTGAAGCTTCGCAACATAGAACCTCATCTTGATTGTGGAATTGATGCATTTTGAAATAGTTGTTCTTTTTGTTTTTGTTGTTTGTTTCTTAGTTAAATATATATATATATATATATATATATATATATATATATATATATGTATATATTGTTTGTTTGTCTAATCTTTATTGGGGTTTGTTTGTATATCTTTCATGGTTATTAACTCACGGATGTACCTTGTATATGTCCAAGAGTTGACTAGTCCAAAGGGTACATTTTGGTAAAGACACATCAAATCTGTTGAAAGCTGTAATGGTTTGCTCAAAATCATAGGGTATGCAACCACCCATGCTTCATTCTTTGAGGGTTGTATGGTTATCAATTCACCATGGTTTATTCCTTTTTGGAATCCAAGAATTGACTAGCCCACATGTATAAGGCTTGTGGTAAAGCGATGGAATACCATATTTGGTAATCGGTTCACCAATCCTAAGAATTGACTAGTCACGAGCAAAGCTACTTTCTGAGTAGAACATTTCAAATCCGTTTATAGTTCGGCGATTTGCTACTAAATCAGATGGTTATCGATGTGTACCATCGTTTTGAACTTAAACATTTGGCTACTCAGTAGTGATGGCTATTGGTAAAGAGACATCAAATCCATTATTTTCAATGATTCACCTCGCTGAGTTAACACACGGATGTTATGAGAATAGTATGAAACTAACATGTTTTGATGTACATTATGTCATTTGTTGCTACAAAGCCACGGTACTTAAAGATGTGTCATCATTGAGGTGTCCATGTTTTGTGTTTTTGTTCGATGTTCGAGTACAATCCTACGGAGCGTTGAAGATCTATCAAAAGCTGGAACTTAACAAGTCAATTCCGTTTAGGGGAGGATTTTTGGAATTCTACTAAGTTAGGATTAAGCGATGTTATTAGAAGAGATTACAGCACGGCGAAGTACAATGTTTCTCTTGAAGAACATAATCTGCTTAAGTAGTATAGTGCATTAGCTTTATGCAGGAAATAGTTATTCCATGTTTTATATAGTTAGTTAGGATATGCATGAGCTTTATTAGGAAGTGATAATGTATATCTTATTTAATTTTATGATTATACGTTTCTTAGGAAACAAGTTAGGGTTCCTTGCCTATAAAAGGAACACAATAGTATGATTAATGTAACGAGTTGAAAAACAAAGTTTAGTAATATAAAGATCCATAGAGGATCAACGTGTTCTTAGTTATTGTGTTTGTGCTTATATTTGATTTCCGCTAAAGAATATAAGTCGTAGAGATTGTCTATTAGTTTGCTTGTGATTACATAAGTAATACTAACGATCTGCGAGTGCACAAGATCTATCAAGGTCTACAGTTTCAACAACCTTGACCAATGGATCGGTGGTATCTTACTTAACCAATCATGGGCTGGTTGATTAAGTTTCTTGAGATCAGCCATAGCTTTGGCCTGCTTGATTGAGGCATTGTTACACATTTCTAAATGGTCTTTGTAGGCCCTACCTTTCCATTGCGGTTTCATTTTGTCATGAATGCTTTTATCTGAGAATCGTATTACGCACTTTGAAAACTTGACTAAAGCTCTACTTATATCTGCACAAAATCAAATATGTTTCTTGTCTATTTCAAAGCGAGAGACTTAAATTCATGAACAGTAAGAGAAATTACCTTATTAGTGTCACTAATGAAAGTGATGCTTGAAATTGGCCCAAGTGCTATATCATCGGATAAACAATGAAGAAACCAAGTCCATGATCCTATGTTATCTAAATCAACAAAAGCATAAGCGAAAGGGTATATACCATTGTTGCTATCGGTTCCCACAGTTGTCATCATTTGACCATTGAAAGGACCACGAATTGGAAAAGCGACCCAGCTGACAACGTCATCTCCTACAATCTTTAAATCCTTGCTTGATTGCACCTAAACAAACATACGATCTCTTGAATTCTCGGTTGGAAGAGACTCTTCTGGAGGTCGTTCCACATTCATCACCACTGTTGTATTAGGGTTTGTCTTCTGCAACTCTTGAACATAATCTCTCAACATGGTAAATTGTAGCTTGAATTGACCCTTGATGGCTTTATTGCTAGGTTTTTGGCCCTTAAAACCTTCGAGGACACTTGAAGGTCGTATTGGTTGGTAAGTTGATTATGCCAGGCTGATAGGAAGCTGTGGATTTGTTTCAACTTGTCTTTGTAATTTTCTGAGATATAGCGAAGGTCAAAAGCTCTGAGTTCCCTTGATTGCAAACAAGTGTGTTGCTCATTATATGTTCGTGACTGGATACTGTCTCACCATTCTGCCGACAAACAATAGCAATGGGCAGTATTTGTGAAGGGTCCTTTTGCCGAGAAAGCAATCCATTTATACCTTCGCTTAATGGACTTCTAGATGGGCCTATATCAGTCGAGGACCTTCGGTTGGGCACAGTGGAACACAACCCTACACCTAACCCTTATTCTTGTTTTGTCATTCTTCACAAAAAACAACTCCCTCCTAGTTTCTATTGAATGCTCTCTTACTAGGTTTTTACTTCCCTGCATTACCAAACTCCTGACCAGCATAGAAAAAAGTGGTATAGACGCCATTAGCAAATTCTGCGTGTTGGAAACTAACATGGTCACTGCAAAATACATCATCAACCATCACAGGTTGTAGGACCTTAAATCTATCAACCTTATCACAAACCCACTTAACAAACACAAGTATCACCACGTGAAACCACGCTACGCGTAGAACACGTTCAACCCAAATACAAACATAAAGCGTAAAAGATGAAGAAGAAAAGATTAAGATGTTGGTGACTTGATGTTTATACAAACCGTGTATGTAGAGAGAAAAGATAAACACAATAAGTTGTATATTCCAAAGAAAGAACACACATACACACTTTCAAGCACATCCCTCAAATGAGACTTTGAGGGGTTTATATAGTACAAGACAAAGGATGCCCTAAGGCTTGGCCATGGGCCGTATATGGGCTTGGACATGGATTGGGTTACATGAACTTATACAATGCTAGCTTAACTAAACTAATAACCAATTAGCTTAGCCGAATCCATGAGCCCGTTGACTATTCTATCACGATATCTAACACACGATATAAAGTTCCTAAATGTGAATGACCATCACTTCTAATAAAAACTATTAAGGCTAACAATCTCCTCCTAAGGGGTGGGCATTCAAATGATGCTCCACTTGATTAGGTCTTTACTATTCTTGAGCTCGAACTTTGTAAGTAGATATAGAATAGTCTTGATTCTTTGTTCCTTCATGCTTTGTGATCAGTTAATGTGGTTGTCTGCCGTTGTCAACTTCGTTGGTTAGGTGTCTCCGCGTCTTTCTCCACCATGCTCACACTTCTATTTGACTTTGAGTTTCCAATGATGAAGTTCTCGAGTCTTTACACTTTGTAGATTCTTTGACATTGACTAAGAATCATCTTTAACTTTGAGTTGCCTTTGATTTTGATGAGAACTTTCATGTGTTGTTGGTATGAGCATGTGGCGATGCACGATCCATCATCCGGAGCTTCCATAAGAGAAAACATAAAAAACATGTTAGTAATAAGCGGATTCGGCACTACAAGTTTGAATTTCGAGGGTGTTAACGGCATAGTGTGAAAACACGTCTCTAATTCTCACAAGGGCCGTTCCTGAACTGGCGTCCCACAAGTGAGATAACACGATATACCAAAGTACACCTACAGTTCGGATGAGTGTTGAGGTACACGAAGCATCACCCACAGCGTGTAGACCGTTTGAGACACACTAAGCGTAATCCGGGAGTTACGAAGTGACCTCTTTGTCGGGGCAGCTTGATGTTGACCCTGGCGGGAGTTTCCATTCAATCACTAAAGATCCGCAGAAGTGAAACTTCTCATAAATGTTCGGCAGATTGCTAAGATCTACGTAGGACTCTAGAATATATCACTTGTGCCCTTAATGATGAACAACAAGTGATGTCATGTCATGTGTTCCTATGAGATCTTTTGATGAATCTCGTGGCTCTAGACTCAATGGTGCATATTGGTTTTCCTGAGCGGAGACTAGGGAGAGGGTCTCCTTCTTCAATATCAACTATCTCTAAGAGAAAGTCGATAGATTATGTAGGGTTCCCAGTGAGAATGAAACAAATCCTTTTGAGAGGAATTGAGTGGCTAGAAGGTTTAGTGCAGTGCGTCACTGGGTATGACGTCTTTGTCTTCAATACCAGTGTCAACTTAGTGACAACCAGTAGCAGATGAATTGAACCCGGTTTCTGCTCTAAGGTTGAATATGGAGGGCTATTTCTTTTCACCCTTTTTCATTACATTTCTTTTTAATTCTTCAACCCCTTCTTTCTCATTTCTCACATTTCTCCTTTTTTACAATCATACCTAAGGACTTCTAATACAAACTATGGGTATTGTCCTTGGGTAGATCCCTCCGGCTCTGGCGGATCATAGGACGAATTTCCTATCCTTAGTCACCATATAACTCCATGACTGTCCCATGTTTCCATAAAACCGTTTTCTTGAAAATTTCCAGTGTTTATGATAGAAAACATGTTTGAGACACTCGCGAGTTTTATATTGTGAAACCTCCCCCTACATGTGCTTATGAGTTTTAACAAAATCTTTTTCGAGGGTAGAGTTGCACTTTTTGATTGATTGGCTCATGATAGACAATTCCCCACGAACCTGATTCGTTGCCTAGTTAAATAGTTCCATTGTCAGGTTTTAGGTGACAACTAGCTCTAATAACTAACTTGAAGTTGTAAACACTCTTGAAAGGAGGTTAGACCCATGAAGGTGCATATCTATCACAAGTTTCTCGAGATGGTACAATATTTTGACTTTGATTCCCGATCAATTCATTGGTTAGATGCGAAGTCGAGCTCATTTTTAGATTCAAACACCGATCATTAAACATTTTTTGATCACATTTTAATCACGTCTCCTCCCTCAAAATAGCATATTCGGTGATATTTTTGATATAAGCAGGATAAACAACATTTTAGAATCTTTGGAGACAAGCGTATTTGATTTAAGCATGAATTTGGAACATTTTAGTTTTATACTCCCCTTTAATAAAGCATAATCAATTAAAGGGTTTTAGAGGGAGTTATCTTGAGCACAAAATATTTTGAAAGATTTTGAAAATCTTTTTAACAATCTTGAAAAGGTGCTCAAGATGATGATGATTTCTCACCATTTTAAATGTAGTGCAGCAGGCGTACCTTGATTTTTTCTATAAAAGCGCGAGTTTGATTTGAAAATAATCAAAAGTCATCATTTGAGTCCGGGTTTAGTACTAAAGTATCTGAAAACCATTTTATGAAATTTTGAGAAGCGACATGTTTTAGAAAACAATAAAGAACTCTCATCAAGCATCATACATACCCGTATCATTGTTGAATGACATTTCTAGAAGCGTTACAAAATATTGTTAGGTCACGAGGTTTACCACCAAAGCTTATAAAAAAGATAGGGAGGCGATTGAACAAGTATCACACACACACAACGAGATAAAGAGACGGTTTGGCGTAGGTGTATGTGAAAAGGAACAACAAACCTTCAAATGAAGTTTACATAAAAGGTATAGGCAAGGAGCTAGAGCAACACACCTACTCCTTCCCTTTCTCCTATGGGCTTGGGCCTAGCTCATGGGCCTTCTACATAAGCTTAAGGCTAATAACAAACATAAAGGCCATAATAAGCTAACTATTACATATGTGTAACTAACACTTGAATAAGGTTTAGGCGTGATTCCAACAAATATCGATTATACGAGAGACATGTCGTGAGAAGAATATTTTTGGATTTTTGATTTTATATTGTTTTTGTATTTTTGAAAAATTTTATATTTTTATATTTTGCTTTTGTTGGTTTTTCAAATTTTGTATTTTGTTTTCAAAAATATTTACTGTGGCTTTT
Organism: Chrysanthemum makinoi; assembly: GCA_910596185.1. Classification (NCBI taxonomy): domain Eukaryota; kingdom Viridiplantae; phylum Streptophyta; class Magnoliopsida; order Asterales; family Asteraceae; genus Chrysanthemum; species Chrysanthemum makinoi. The sequence goes on along the minus strand of OU343219.1, from coordinate 174,097,420 downwards.
GAAAAATCATTTTCAAGAAGATGAGAAGACTTTCTAACTCCTCAGGGTTAGGCTTGAATTCAATTAGTCGAACTAAATAGTCAAACCTTTCTTTGGAAGGGCTTTAGTTAATAGATCGGCCCGAACTGTATCCAATCTTCACGAAGAATAATTCAACATACCATTTTTGGCGTACTCTTTGATGAAGTGGTAGCGGACACGGATATGCTTAGTCTTTGAGTGATGAACATGATTGCATGATATGGCTATGGCACTTTTCGAGTCACAATACATAGGTATTTTATCGAAAGTAAAGCCATAATCGTGAGTTGTGTTCTCATCCATGAACGAACAGTGCGGATAAACATTCAGCTTAAGGTTGAAAGTCTGGTCACAATCTTGTTTCTTTGAAGACGGTGACTAACTTTTACAAAATTGTGCTCCTCGAGATGTACTTTTGTTGTAACTTGATCACATAGCGTGGTTCGCATCTGAAAAAGCAATTAGATCAAATCCGGATTCCTTCGGATACCAAAGTCCCATGTGAATGGATGTCTTGAATGCAGAAAGATCCTTTTAACCTCTTTGAGGTCTTTGGTTAGGTTGGCTTTGCACTGCTTGGTGCTAATAAGCAAAGAAAATAAGAATATCACAGGTCGACTAGCGGTGAGGTACATGAGAGAACCAATCATGCTCCGATATTTCTTCGGATCAATAGGTTTCCCAAACAAAGCGGCTCCAATTTTTGGTGAAGTTACCATTGGTGTTCCGACCGAATCACAATTATCCATACCATGATTTTTCAAAAATCTCGGTAGTATATTTAGCTTGATTAATAAAAATTCCACGTGGGGATTGATGTATTTGTAAACCAAAAAAGAATTTTAGTTCCCCCATCATGGACATTTCAAATTTGCTTTGCATGAGATTTTCAAAATGTTTTGAAAGATTCGGATTAGTGGACCCAAAGATGATGTCGTCCATGTAGATCTGAATAATCAAAATGTCGTTTTTGCATTTTTGTGTAAACAAGGTAGGATCAACTGTGCCTTTGGTGAAATTGTTTTGGATAGTCTAGCTACCGGCGCAAATGACTCTACAAAGTCTATCCCTTCCTTGTCGTATCCTTTGGCCACAAGACGAGCTTTGTTGCGAATGACAGTCATTTATTCATCCCGTTTGTTTTTCCATAACCATTTAAGATCAGATGGCTTGACGTCAATGGGTCTTGGAACCATATCCCAAGATTCATGTAAGGCGGTATTGGAAGTTCCTCTGCATTGCTTCTATCCATGCGGGATCTGCCATTGCCTCGAATGTTTTTGGTTCAATATTGCTAATTGAGCAAAGGTAAATGCACAAGTCATGTCGGTGGCAAGTTGGCGTCTCGTGCGAATTGGTTGAAGGTTCACCAATAACTTGTTCAATTGGGTGGTCTTTGTCCACTTCAGAGTAGAAGGATACCGTTGGTTATAATTATCGAGTTAGATGGTTCTGTAAGCATGAAGATGATTCAACGATTACGTGGCAAATGGGTTTTCAAATAAGTCTTCATCTATTTGTATCGTTGGTTTTGGTTTTGCTCATCAATAGCGGTAGAGCGGTGCAATAAGCGTAGTAGATGTAGATGATGTAGATGGAATTGGTGCATTGGTTTGACCGTTGTAGATGCATCTTACATTGGTGGTGGTGATGATTTTGAGCGGGTCAGTGGAATGATGGTTTGATGCATTTGTCGAAGTTCCACCATAGTATTCATCGAACATTAATTCGAAGAAATTCTCCCATTCTTGTTCTTTAGGATTGTCAAACGAAGTTGATTGAGCTCTTTGAGGTACAGTACTGAGATGTGTCTAGAGATGCGGTTAGTGCGGGTTCTGAAGCTGATCTCGGCTTATATGTGAAAGTTCGTCAAACTTCACATTCATTGTCTCCATGATCCTCCTAGTTCTTGTTATACACCACAATGCCCTCGAGTTATCTGAATATCCAATGAAGATTCCAATATCACCTTTGCTTTAGTTTTCTAAGATCTTCTCTGTCATTCGTAGGATAGCACAAAGCGCCAAACACGTGAAAGTAAGAGATATCCGGTTTTCTGTTCCACAAGCTCATATGGGTTTTATTGAATCTTGGATGGATAAGGTCGGTTCGAGTGAAACAAGCGATTAGTAACGACATCGATTATAGAAATAGGTGCACAAGAATAGATTAGCATTGTCGACGAGCTTCCACAAGAGTTCTATTTCTTCTTTCAACTACCCCATTCTGGCGTGGAGTTCTAACAACGATGTGCGATGTGTGATTCCAATATCTTCAAAATAAGTTCTTAACTCCGATTAGTGAATTACGTGCGTTGTTCATTCTTACAACTTTAAGGTTTGAAGAAGTACTTGAATCGTTTGAAAAGGTAATGATGATGCACGGTGCTTCGATCTTTGATCTCGAAACTTAACCCATGTATATCTCGAATAATCATCGGCGATAACAAGAATATACTTTTTCCTTTTTTTAACTCTCATTGGGCCACATAAGTCCATGTGCATATATGCACTTGCTTCGAACTAGGTGCGGATTGGGTTTATATGATGCTCTTTTGCTTTTTCCTTGTTAGCATGATGGACATAAGTGATCCTTGGTGTATTTGAACTTTGGAAGTCCGTTGGCGATGTTGTCTTTGGCAAGATTGTTGATGGTGTCAAAATTGAGATGAGATAACCTTCTATGCCACAACCAGGTGTGTTCCGGATGCTGCGTGTCATAAGACATATTGGTGATGAAGAGGCCATTATATTGATGTCGATAGCATACAAGTTTGTTTCCGATTCGGTTAAAGAGATCAGTGACATCCAAGTTTCTATGAAGCAAAGCATTTTTCCTAAAGCAACCTCTAAATGCATCGCAGGCTGGTAACAAATTGTGTCCCAACCCTTCGACATAGTAAACCCGAGTGATCAAATAATTCCCAAAAGGTAGATCTCCATAACCCATGATAGCTGCTACATGATCATTTCCAGCGTCACGGTTCCCATGAATTTCCGCATGAGAAATTGATCGGACTTGATTCGGTCATGCTTGGAGCAACCAGTCGACGATCCAAAGACATATTTCGATAACTTGCCAATAACGGAAAGAAGATTTTGGAAACCGTTTTGATTTTGGTTCCGTTGGGTTAGAGGTAAAATCGATCACACTCAAAAAGTTCTCTCTGGGAGAGTAGGCTCATTACTCATTCTACCATTCTGGAGTGAGAAAGTTCTACCCGTAGGTTTCAAATGTCTTCCTATAGTAAGCGTATGCTTCCTATGGTAGTGTAAAGCCTAAGTCTTGCAACTAGTCTTCCTACTCGTTTAGCATAAGTTCTTTTAGGAATATTCTTACGACGAGCTTATCATTCACATTCTTAAAAAGAATCATCTTGAACATCAATTAAATATTTCTTGCAAGTTAAACAAAGATATTCAACACATTCATTAGACTTAGCAGTTTCATAGGTTCGATTTTCATGAAATGTCTTTCTTATTCAAAAGCGGTAAATTCCTAGGGTGTTCTACTACGTTCTTCTCTTTATTCAAGCTACTACTCCTAGAGGCATGAGAGACTCTATTGTTCCTTGTATTGCTCTTAGGCTTTAGTCTGCTGCTCCTAGAGGTGCTTTCTAGTCCCGTAGAAGGTAAGGCACAGCATTAGGATTTACTTTTATCAGGGGTGGTTTCATTGTCTAGTCTCTTTAGAGTGCTTTTCTAAACTTATGTCGTTTGTTCCATATGTTTTAGATTTGGAGGCAGACGCATTAGCGGTACTCATCTTAAAAAGGCCAGGTGCTAAAACTTTTGGTTTCTCGATAACCGCTTTTCCTTTATCAACATATTGTTTAGGTAGGGTAGGTGGAGTGGTGGTTTTGATGAAACATTTTTCATTGACTTTTGGAGGAGGCATAGAGACGGACATTTTTGGTTTTGGAAACGGTTTGGGAACATTTGCTTTCTCCTTGATCAATGGTTTTGTAATCACAGTATCCACGCCTTTCCTTTTGACGTTCGGTGAGCCCTCAAAGATCATTTTTTGCTTTCATGTCATTGTAGGCACGCTCATACGACAGTTTGTCATATTGCATTCCTGGTTTTCGATCAAGTTGTTTAAAATAGGACACATTTTCTTTTTCAAGTTTTTCAAGAGCTTTTCATATTTTGAAACAATTTCGGAGGTCTCAGACTTGAGTCTTTCATGATCTTCAACGGAATATGTTTGCAAAATGATGGACATAATATCATGAGTCGAACATCTTCGAAGAGAGCATCATTTAAATTTTCCAAAACTTTGATGTGTTCAACACTTTCATTAGCTTGCTTTACCAGGGATTTATGGTCCTTGACAAAGTCATTGTTTCTTTCAAAAGGCTTGTTCAAAATAAATTACCCTTGAGTTGATGTTATTGGTGAGGGGCAATTCGGTTTCAAAAACTTTTTACGTTCATTATCAAAACTATTGAACCGGATGTTTGTTGTAATATGAGTTTTAGTTTTAGGTCTCTTGAAGTCTCCCAATTCTAGTTTTAATATCGTCTAAAATGCTTCTGGCATCACTTGTGTTAAAAGGATTGTTTGAAGACATTTGTTCGATTTTGAAAGGATTTGAGACAACTCTGAAGTTTACAACTGGTTTTGGCTGGTGTGATGGAAAAACTTTGATTGTTCTTTATGTGACAAAGCGAAATATCATTTATTTTGTTCCATTTGTTATAGTCAATTGGTTTGATTTCCGGATGTTTTTGTTTCATTCTTGATCTACTCTCCTCAGATAGTTCCAACGTTTCATGAGAATCATGCACAATTATGGGTTCATGCAAAGGTTTTCCATTGTTCAACACATTTCGTTGTTTCTGAGCTTTCTTGAGGAACGAAGGAGGTGAGTTACCAAGAGCCATTTTATGAGTAGTATGAAAAATCGGATTTACTTGATTAGAAAGCATCTTGTTTGTTTTAGCGGAATGACCCGTTTTAAGAAGTAAATTATCAATTTTTGATAGTTTCATTTTTATCAGAATTTCATCAAGAAGAGAATCTTCGTTTGAAAAATCAACAATCAACGTTTCTTCTCTTTTTCAAGATCGGAAAGCTGCTTTTGTTTAGAAAGTTGGTCATTTAGTTCAAAATTTTCCTTGTTTAAAGATTTTATTTTCAAGTTCAGATTCACATCAAGTGTATCATACTTGATTTGCAATTGTTTTTCTCTTAAAATAGAATCTCGGTAACCAATTTCTAATTCTGATATTTTGTTTGTATGAAATTCATAGCTCACGGCGTTCTCTTTGTAACTCTCAAGCTCGGTGGTCAATTTAACATTAGCGGCGCTAACCCGCTGATTATTCTCACTCTCCAATTTCAATGCCACAGTTATTGATTAATGATTCAAAATAAGCGTGTTTCCTCATCGTTCGCAGTATTTTGTGCCACCGGCCTCCACTAGGACCCCTCTGGAGTTTCGGTTAGTATTGCTACAACTCGGATTGTCGGTATGTATCATAAGTAGATAATCACCGAGAATGTTGTTCGTCATGAGTAAACACATCAGATATGACATTGTTATAGCATGGATCAATGATTGGTACCTCGAATCTTGCGTGGCGTCATAGGCGAGTGCGTCCGGAGGTTAGTGTGTACTTAGTCTCTGAAGATTTGCCATGAAGATGCAGTTTGCATTGAGTTCCTCGAGGTCTTCCAAATCATCCATAATAGCGAAGAAATCATTTTCCTCGCACTCAACCGCATCCTCGCTTCTTATACGTGCTAACAAGATAGCTTTCGAAGAAACTCGGCATTCTTCTTGTGCGGCTAGTGGAGACGGTTCGTGCCATGTGACCCATTCCTTGGCAGTTATAACACTTAATCGATTACCGATTCACATTTCCATAATTCCTAGCAATGAACAGCATTCCCCATTCGATTACCTTGCTCATTCCCAACATTACGTCCTTCGATTTCCAACATTCCGATGATTTCCAACATTCTGACTGATTACCACGATCGGAACCGCTGATTACCCATGCGAAATCGGTGGCATATCCATGTGATTCCCAATAACTCCAACCATTTGACCTTGATTGCCCATATTCACACCCATTACCCGATTTTCTCTGCGAGTGTTTGATGAAATCCTTTGGTTGTTGTTAGTTGGTGTGGAATAGCGATTTGAATGCTTTACCCATAAAGAAAATACTTTCGCAAGCTTCTTCTTGTTGGTTTAGGATCGGTGATTCCTTGTTCACAGTATTGTGGATCCTGTTGTTGAATGACTTGTTGTTCACGGTGGATAGAATTTTTTGTGGTTGTTGAATGTATTGCTGCAAGTTGTTGTTGGAAGATGATGAAGCTTGTTGTTGTGTATTCACTGAAGGTTGAGTCTTTGCAATATGTGCCAATGGATCATGATTCTTTGCCAATCTTTCTTTCAGAATTCATTCACTTCACTTGGTTTTGTTTGAAAAATCGTTTAGTTGTTCAAAGTTCACCTGATGTAAGTCTTTTGTTTGGTTGACAATAGTGACATATCGTCCCCATTCTTACGGAAGATTGTTGGGAACTTGATGTTTTGAGCGATAGTTAAGGTGCTATCTTGTTTACGATTAGCTCATTCATCAAAGTGCAAAACCTTCCATAGTAGGATTCAATGGATTCTCACAGGTTGAAGTAAACTTTTCCCATTGATTAGCGACTTGTTCTCCATGTCTTGTTGACCAATTTTCGTTCCATGACAAAGCCGTCTAACACGTTCCCACATATCGAGCGAGTTTCTAGCTGTGCACCAACAAATATGTCTCTTGGTAAACCGGTTGGACAATATGAATTGCCATGTCATCGCATCGACACCTTGATCTCTTGGTGTATTGATTATTTTGAGTATGATAAGATGGTGGAATGTCGAGTTCGGGGTCTAGGATTTGTAGGAGCTTGAAGGGTCCATTAAGTAATGGATTTAATCATGAGTTTTTCCGGTGGGTTTGGTCTTGATGTAGCGAAGCATCGACTTTTCCATTGAAGATAACCACCATATAGGAGGGCGGTTTTGACCGGCGCATGAATATCTTGTTAAGTTGCCATTGATGAAGGTATGATCTGATAAAGTTGATGTAGGATCGATTCAGCGATAAAAAGAGTTGTGGTTGATGAAGATGCTTCAGTTGTTGTAGTGAGAAAGTATGCTCTAAAAACTTAAAAACCTCCGATAACTTCTGTCACGAGCGTTTTTTTATGACTTGAGTTAGGCACAGAATGAACTTTAATTGGCGTGACAATCTTCTAATTCTTGACCAAAATTTTGATGGTGAAGCAGCTTTGAAACTGATTCTGGTTCAAAGTTATAGCCGTTTGAAGTTTGGTCACAATCTTACTTTCAGTATTAAGTTGTTCTTATGCATTAGAGATGAGTGCTTATCGTGGGATCTATGCTTGTAGGATCATCTTAGTAAAGAGCTTAGGTGTAGAAATCACTTATCCGTAGAAATCCAGGATACGCGTAACACTTAAGGTTAAGCGTAAAGTCTTATGCGAAGTAAGCGTTAAGCGTAGAAGTGAAATTGCCTTACGTGGAGGTTAACTTATCGCGTAGAGTGCTTATCGTAAGCTTCTGCTTATCGTAAAGAGTTGGTTTAAACCAAAATCTTTACACTGTCTCACGGTAAA